>CM057450.1:1537518466-1538143466 GCA_016271365.2 Neoceratodus forsteri
TGAATGCTTCGAAGGTGGAACAAGCCACCAAGCAGCCTATGGGCATGGCCTTGTTGAAATACATGCCCCCTTAGTACTGAAAACCCGAAAGGTCCCAATCCTCGGGCCGGACAGGTAAAAGCCAAAATGCTGATTCTATGTCCATCTTTACAAGCCATGCCCCCTCAAGAGCCCTGATTAGCACTATTGCCTGCTCCAGAGAAGCATATGACACCACCCTAAGGTGATCAGGTATGCCCTCATTTACTGATGAGATCTCGGGGTTGGATAAGTGATGGATCAAGTGGAATTCCCCTGCTTCTTTTTTGGGGACAATACCCAAAGGGGAAACTCAGAAATGCTCACAAGGGGGGCCCCCAATGGCCCCTCAACCCCACCTGCCCTGATTTCCTTCCCTATCTTGGCCCCTACTATCTCCTCTTTCCCCTTCACTGACCCTAGATTCTTGGCCCACATCTTTGCCTGCCTCTCTTGAAACCCCAGTAAGAAGCCTGTCCAGAAAATGGCCCTTAGCAGCTACACTGCCTCCCTATTTTGGTAGTCTGTGGTCCATTACTCCACCACCACTAGGAAGATGGAGGTGCATGCCAGTGTATACCCCATCACCCCTCACTGTGTACCCTGTTAACGCCATCCTCTGGGAGCAAAGTGTTGCCCTCTATGCCCACTCCACTGGCCCCTGCCCTGTCCCCCCTGGGTACCCCAAAAGGAATGTTCATGGTACTGTCCCCCATGCTGCCCTCCTCTGTCTACTCCTTGTCTGCAGTTGGATGCCAGGTGCATCCCTCTTCACTTGGAACAAATGTGCCAGAACTTACAATTGCCCCATGTACTGTGCATGTGGCCTTGTTGTAGCCCCAACATGTCCTGGTCACTGAGTTAGATGCAGCCTTCCTTGCCTGCTCACCCCCGGCCCCACCCACTTCCCCAGATAGGATCCTTACCCACAACTCCGAGTGGGTAATAGTCCCATCTCTGATCTCTTTTGGCTGCCATCCTCTTCCAGAATGCCTCATCATACTTGAGCCAGCCATACCCAACTTTGGTCATGTACATGTCCCTGATAATGGACATGTACGTCAGTAAGGGGATGGCAAGCTCTGGCTGCCTCTCCAGCACTATTGCGCTGTATATGATGAAGCCCCCTTGCCAGTTCTCAATTGTTTTCCCTTTGTACTTAGTTTCCTCCATCTTGTGGTCCTCTACTGCCAACATCACCACCATTTCTGACTTCCATACCAATTCCTTTTGTTCATACATGTTCATAAATATATCAACCCAACTGCCACTGCCCACTCCTCAGACTTATCACCTTACTTCTTCTGTTCTCCGGGAACGTCCACCCCAACCCTGGTCCTGGATCTTCTACCCCCCTCTCTCACCCTGCTGGGTGTGGCCTCCACATTGCCTCAATGAACATCTGCAGTCTCCCAAAGAAAACTGCTGCACTCCAGTGCTGGGTCACACAACACAGGCCCGACATCATTGCCATTGTAGAGACCTGGCTCTCTGCACAACCCCTGACTCAGCTGTCTCCCTCCCTGGTTTCACCCTGTTCCAAGAGGGTCTAGTTGGTAAATGTGGTGGCAGATATGCGGTCTACTTGCATGACTCCTTCCTTAGCCATGCTCTCCCTGCCCCCAACCTCGGTCATGATGCCCAAGCCATCACCTTAAAAATCTCTCCTGACCTGGGCAGGGGCCCTCTCTATCTTACCACTACATGCATACCCCCACGGGCCCAAGTACCAGCAATCCACTCCCTTACTGACTATCTCTCTCTACCCTGCCCCACAAAGCTGAGCAGCTTGTCCTAGGTGACCTCAATGTCAACTGGCTAGGCTCCACTGCTGCAAACTTAAAGGACTCCTTCACTGCCCTTGACTTAGCTCAATTAGTCACTCTTCCTACCAGATTTAACCAGTCAAGTGGCACCAGCTCCCTCCTTGACATAATACTTTCAAACCATCCCCACAAAATCAAGACTGTTAATGTCATAGCTAACTCCCTCAGAGACCATTCCTCTATCGTCTGATTCTGGTCCTCCTCCATGCAAAAACCCACATGCGAAGTCACCTTCCACCACCCTTTTTGCCCAGGGGGCCTCAGTAAACTGAAGCAGTACCTAGCCCAACTTGACTAGTCCCCGATCTCACACATGAGTGATATATACACTGCACTAGCCTACCTCACCAGAGCCTTCTGCAAGGCCTGTGACCTTGTTGCCCCCTTTACCAGTACCCGCTCCAGAAGACATAATGCCACCTGGATTTCCCCTTCCCTTATTCAACAACTGAGACAGCGAGACAACCTCTGGCATGTCGCAGTCAAATCAGGCAGGACAGTGGACAGACAGGCCTATAATGCCACTCGTAACCAATGCACCTGGGCCATAAGGCAAGCCAAGTTCAAATACTACCAAACCACCCAGGCCACCTTCTGGTGTTCTGCACGTGCATTCTGGGATAATATTAAGGAGCTCAATGGAAAAACTCACCCCCCATCTCAGATATCTGTCAACAGTGCTATTACCACTGACCCTCCACATACTGTATTGCTGACTGCCTCAACACAGCTTTCTCTGACATAAGTGAGTCCTTCCTGTCCACTTTTTTGACCCTATCCCTACTTCAACCCCCCCACCCTGAATCATCCCCCATTTTCCTCTGCACCATATCTCCCCAAGAAGTCAAACCACTCCTACTAAAAGCCCTCTCCAGCCACAACCCCAGCTGTGACCCCCATTGACTCCAGGATTTTCCGTCAACTTTAGATGTCATGCTAGCCCCTCTCACTGACCTGTTAAACCAGTCTCTGTGCCTCGGTCAATTCCTGAGCACCTTGAAATCAGCAGATATTGCCCCAATTCATAAGAATGGAGATTGCACATTACCAAATAACTACAGACTGATTTCCATCCTCCCCTCACTCTCTAAAGCCCTGGAAAAAATAGTATCCACCCAACTCATGGAATATTTAACCAAATACAGCATACTATGTCCAGAACAGCATGGCTTCCACCCTGGACACAGCACCACCACAGCCCTCCTAGAGTTCTCACAGAAAATACACTCTGCAGTTAACTCTGGGGATGTTGCTGGGGCTGTGTTCATTGACCTTTCTAAGGCCTTTAACACTGTGTGTCACCCCCTATTGCTTGACTCCCTCCATCAGCTAGGCTTCTCATCTGGACCCCTTGCCTGATTCTCCAGTTACCTCCATGCCAGATCCCAATGGGTCAAGATAAACAGTACCCTCTCAGCTGCCCTACCTGTTCACTCAGTTGTCCCCCAGGGTTCCATATTGGGCCCCACATTGTTCAGTCTCTTTCTAAATACCCTTCCTAGCTCCTGCTTGGGCAGTATGCTCCTATATGCAGACAATGCAGTTCTCATTGCCTCCCACCCCGACCCTATAACCCTCCAGAACTCTCTGCAACTTACCTTCAGCCAAGCTGAAAAATGGTTCCTAAACCATTGTCTAGTTCTGAATTTCAAGAAGACAAAATCTATGTTTTTTGCCCACCACCAGAGTAACTCCAGAAATGCCTCCCCTTCTCATCCTCCCCAGCACCCTACACCCCCTTGAACAGGTGTTTGCATACAAATATCTGGGCATCACCTTCAGCACAGCTCTCTCTTTCCACTCTCATCTTAATTCCCTGTCCACAGCTGTGAACACCAGGATTGGACTCCTCTACCGCCACAAAGACTGTCTTCTTCAGAATGCCCTTTGGCTTGCTATCACCTCCTCCATCCTGTCACTGGTCAACTACGGGCTCCCTATCTATGTAATTGCTGACCCCACCACCCTCACCAAAGTCCAGACCTCGATCAACAAGACTTGCAGATTCTTGACTGGTGCCCCCAGCAGAATGAACACATGCCAGCTCTACTCCTCCTCTAACTTACTCACCTTTGATGAGCACCTGAGCTACCACACCTGTATACTGGCAAAAAAATCATTACTTGGGCTCTTTCTCCCAGGGGTTGCTACATCCCTAAAATTGGTGTCCTACTTGGTCGCCACCTGAAGCACAACCAAAGCCACCTTCCATGTCCCGAGAGCCAGGACCTCTCTCGCCCAAAAATCATTCCACCACAGAGCCCCCTTTTGGTACAAATCCTTCCCCACTCATCTCACAAACATCCCCCAAATTGGCCCCTTCAAAATCGCCCTCCAAAACCACCTCACTGACACTCAGAGCTGTAAATGCGCCTGACTGGCCCATACCTAGAGCTCCACCTGGCCCAATTTACAGACACTGTCCTTCTGAACTGCCTTCTCCCCCAGCAACAACCTCCTCCCCCCCAGGCATCGCTCTCTAGAACCCCTAGCAGTACCTTATTATTTATACACTAGACTAATTGTAACTAATTGAAGCCCTTATACACCTTTGTATTACTGGAATTGCTTTGTGTATTCTTTTATTGTATCTCATCTGTAATGTTCCCCATTGTTGTACTCCACCACCAATTGTTGTCTACCCTCCCTGTGATGAGGTGCCTTTGTAAATGAGTCTTTGACTCAAAGGTTGTAAATCCAAATTATGAAATAAATAAAATAAATAATTACTTTGTGGCAATGTCCTCGGCCTATTCTGCTGGCATTTTAGTATGTTAGTATAAAATAGAATTTGATTTTTGTGTGTCTCAAAACCTCAAATCTTATCAATTTCAGGAAGACAAGCATTTAATGATGAATAATATTTTGGTTACAGTAATTATAATCCAATTTCATGACATGATTATGAAAGCAGTAGCAATAAGAATTAAAATGAGCCTTAGAACTGTTTGTGGACTTTTAGTATTTGAAGGGTAAACATATATTATATCATCTGTAAATGTATATGCAGTAGCTATATTAGTAAAATGAATACTTCACAAGAAAATATTGATAACGCTGCTATGCTCCTGTCCGTATGCTTCGCTTTGCACTTTGGATTTCTGCACATATATATTTTTTCTCTTTTTGTAAAACGTATTTCACTATGAAGTGTTACTGTTTGTTTATGTAATATAACATTAGATGTAGTTCTACACACCCTTACTAAAGCACAAGTTACCATTTTGAGACAATGACTGATGTTGTTCTCTATTATATAATATGTATGGTATTTAAGGGAATGCTTTACATAGAGGAGACCACTCCCTGAGGAAGATTGAAGTAGTGAAGTGCCAGAGTGTTATATTTTGTCAACCAGCTGGTTGGTTCTGTTTATAAAACAGTGTTCATGGATTGCTTCATTTATTTGTTCATTAAAGCGCTTGGAACCTGAATTTGAGTTTATTATCCTCATTTGCCTCTGGTATGCACTGTTTTGAACTGTTTTGGAGTGTGGTTCAATTGCTCAGCTGTTTGGCAACTGTTTGGGTTTAGCATCCCAGAACCTGCACCCGGTCCTTTACCGGTGAGTGCAACACCTGTTGGTGTGTTTTTGTGAATACAAGTAACTCTCAGGGCTCAATCCTCAAAGATCCCTTAGATCCCTACAATTTGTGGTGATCTAGTGCTGTGGCAAACTCCAGGTGCATTAGGGACCCTGCACTCAGTTCTGGAAAAACAGGAGTCCCTGCACAGAAAACCTGGAAGTTGCACCACAGGCTAGTGTCAAACAGTTGGCTCACCTGTTAGAATTTCCACAGGGATCCAGCCCTCTGCCTGGCACAACACTAAATGGGCTGGGATAGGTCAGGGGGTGATGAAACATGTGTGCCAGGAGGAGTCCGGGGCAGAAAGGCATGGGGATGCCATGGGGCAGTTGGGGAGACATTGAGCTTGTGAGGAGGTGATGTAGCACTTGACAAGGGTAACATTTATATAACTATTAAGGTAATAGGCTGCTATCACAGGTGGTCCAAGGACATACAATGCTGGATGCTGAGACTGCTGATAGTGCTGTGCCCACCTGGAGCCATTGCACTGTTTGTTCCTGGAACATCCCTACAGTACCATCCCATTAACTTGATAGTTATATAAATGGTACCCCTCACAGATGCCACATCACTTCCTCTCATGCCCATCATCTCTCTGACACCCTCTTTGGTACTCCGGTGCCTTTCTGCCCCTCAGACCAACTTTCAGAGCCCCCCAATTTGCTACATTGGTGCAAGGTGCTTAGATCACCTCATGGCTCTTCTTTGTTGAGCCCCATGCTACACCCATGGCAGGGCTTGCAGAATTTGAAAAAAGGGGATGGTGCAGCCCCATCATGGTGCAAGCCCCCTTGAGACTTGGTGCACAAGCACTTTTGCCACAAGGGTGGCATAAGGGGGCTTTGGCACAAGGCATCCCAATGTCACCTCAACCAGTATTTAAGAATCTAGATTGCCACAAACTATGACACAAGGTGCCACTTGTGTCACCCCATTTGGCATAGGCACCTTGCATCATAGCTTTGGTTTTGAAAATCGGGTGCTCAGTATGTAAAGTTGCCAAGGAAGAAACAGTAAAAGGGAAAGAAATGTGCAGCACATATGAATAATAACTTCACAGGCAAAAAGGGAATAATAAAAAAATCAATAGAAGGCAAATATGTAAGTTTTGCCAAATCAATGAGAAGAAAAATAAGGAAGGTAATGAATGTATTTTAGAATGTACCCAGGAACTGTGATTGTTAATGACTCACCAATAGCTTTAGATTTCTGCTTTCATTAGCAGGATTTAAAAACAAACGCTGCAGTATCTCAAAGAGATGGAACTAAGAATTATGCAGTCCCCTTTCAATGAAAGACATCAACCTATCCCCAAAGAGAATAATGGTTCATTATCTCTGAAAGTTTTATAAGGAGAGAGCAAAGTACTTCTATAGACACGTCTGTGTGTAACAGTATTTTAGTGAGCCTTCAAGACAAATGATAGATGCCCTGAGTCATCCTCATATGACTAATAGTTTACTTGTGGGATACCTTCCAGTTTTTCAAGGTGAATCCGAGGGACTTCATAAAGAAATTAAATTGAATGTGGATATTTTGAATCAGATTGTGCTGAATACAAATAAACTTGATAGTGTTTGGGAGCATAAGAAGCATCGCCATTGTAAATAGCATAAAGATAGTATTAGTGAAAATGTGAAAGGTGAAATCATTAAGTTTAATAAATAAATCTAAAACAACCTAATAATAGAGGAGAGAAGTAGGAGTGGCAAAACCCAAACATGCAGTAGAAAAAGAGACTAGTAGGGGAAAACCGGCATCTGATCAAGTCTTACTGGAGACCTTGATCTTTAAAGTTGATGAGGTGTCTGCGACTGCCCCCTCATCACTGAATTGTATCCAGTCTAAGGGAGGGAACTTGAGAGAGCTCTAGTCCCTAACTCTGATACTAATACAAATATAGAGTCACCTCTAAAAGTTCCAGGATGGAAAACAGCAGTTGTGGGAAATCAATGGTATTTGGAAAAAAGAAGGAATTCATATAAGGAATATAAAACTCAGGAGGCAATAACAGAACTAATGGTACACCATATTTGCTACAAGCAGAGGTGGAAATTAATCTCAGTTCATGTATTCTGATGGAAGCCTTTAGAATTATCAGAATGGAGAACACGGGGAATGTATTAATAGTCTTCAATATGGAAGACATTCTGTATAATCTATGAGTCAGACAAAACAAATGCCAAAAATGAGACCTTGAATCTGATACTCCAAAGCTAATTTCAGAACTTCTCTGGCAGGTTTGGAATAAGCTGTCAATTTGCTAACCCCTGGATGGTAATACAAATGTATCTACACATTCTCAGGATCATACTTGTCCTATATTACCTATGTTTGCCTTAAAGAAACAATAAAATAGTGTCTCCTTGCTTAGTGAAAATAAAGTTTATTTTTCAGGATGGCTTGAAAATTAAATGTCTTTTTTTATACTTTTTTTCAGGATAAAAATAAAATTCAAACACAAGTTGAACACAAAATACAATAATCACTTCTCAAAAATCTTCATACAAGTTTTCAATTAAAATATCAATTATTTTTGTGGAGGTAAAAAGAAAAACATTGCATTTCAACTCCTTACTCCAAGTTTTAAACATCCCTACTGTAAGTAATCATTAAATTCATCTTGGCAAAAGTAATTTTTTATTTGGCCTATATTCAGAAAAGCAAAATAAGATATCTCTAATAAAAATTACAGAAGATTTCATATGAGTCTCTTCACAATCATCTAGCCATTGGGATATATTGAGGGTTGTCAGCTATTTCTTCCTCGTACTCCTGATCAGATCCTAAATCTGTGGGCAATGCCACATTTTTTTCATAAAATGCACAAGCTGCATCAACATCAAAGAAATAATAGTCTTTCCCTGGAAGTTCACCTTCAAGTTAGTCGGGGACTGAAGTACTGCATTACCCCAGCCAGTATGAATTCAGATCTAATTGTTAGAAAATGCTTTCTCCAATGCTGCATGGCAAAGTAGAAATTGGGATACAGGTGTAGTGTATTGCCCTCAAATAAAAAGCCTTTCTTAATTCTTGCTGCTTGCAGTATTTTATTCCTTTGTAGAATGGAAACAAAGTTACATATCACATACTTGGATCCCTGTTGTGAATCGATAGCTTCCTTTCTTGCTGGTGGGTGGAAAACTGACTCCAACACAATGGTCTGGTCAGGGGAAAAAATAAAGTATGCATCTTCTCCATCTCCATTTTTAAACCAGCATTAGTTACTTTGGCTGAAAAACCAATCAGTCTCAAATTTTTCAACAGACACACACACAGCTGAAAACAAAATGGCACACATTTTGTACCTGATGCAGCTGCTCATGCAAGATGAAGAGAGGCCAATGCCCACAGGACCAGGGGACACTATGTTGCAGACAGACAGTACTGCCTATGAGTTACATGTAAAGTCCTCAGTGATGAACAAATCATGGGTCAGTACAGGTTCGACAGGCCTTTGTCATGCAGCTGCATGACCAGTTCAGGACAAACATCCAGCACAGCCATGCAGTGTCTGAAGAGCTCACGGTGACAGCTGCACTGTGCTTCCTGGTCACCACCAGCAGTAGTCTAGTACAGATTCAGCATAAACACAGTGCTACAGTATGATCAGACATGACCCTATTGTAGGCCATTCTACAATACTCTTAAATCTATCTGCCTGCACTTTTTCTGTGGAGTCTGTGTGATGCTCTTTGCTCCTTTTCTATACTCCAGGTGCTATGAGGCATGCAAATGAATAAATACATTGCAGTAATTTTATGCAAATTTGTATTTTTCCCTTGGAATGCAAACTTATCTCATTTGTGAACAATGTTTGAATTTTGCAGTTCTGCCCTAAATGCTATTGTATTTGTACTTGTGCTATGTACATATGCAGAGCAGACGTGATATCACATTGAGTGAATGATGTCATTATACATTGCCGACATATACACTATAATATCATGCAATAGCACTGATCATGCCCAGCATTTGTATGTGCTTGCATACCATGCCCACTTGCCACCCCATATCTGCTGCATGTAGGTGCCCCAACAGCACATATTCCACTGCACAAATCAACATTAGTGTAGCACTTACATGAAAAATGCTGCATAAGAGGAAAGTCCACGCCCATAGAGCCAAGAAACATTTACTAGCTGGGTGTGAAAGCTGGGACTAGTCTAAATAGCACAAAGTAAAAAAAGTGGCTCTATTGTTAATGTGCCTGCGTAGAGACAATAAAAGGCAGAATAAAGAAAACATGGCACCATCCACCACTTGTATGCAAATATTATTACTGGAAAAATATACTGCATGTAAAAATAATGTGACATGCAGGTAGAATAAGCATTACCACACATCAAAATGTCTGACCAGTTTCACGCATGTGCACTTCCTCAGGGACTACCATTACAATTCACAGCAGTGCTTAAATAGAAAACATCATTTAAAGTGATAGTATACCAATAGTGTGAAAAGAAAAGAATTTAAAGAAAAAACATTATACCCAAATTAATGCTAGTAAATCTATTTTGGTATATCACTAGTAGCTGTGATAAGTTAATTCAAAAAAAGAATACTTATATTATATTGGGTAATAATATAAGGTGCATTTTATAGTCTTGCAGCTCAGACTTCTGTCCAGTGAAGACGTGATCATGGATGTGTATCAAAACAACATCTTGATAACAATGAGGTCTTCAGGTAAAAGGAGGAATGGAGGCATTATTACTGTCAGGATCAATTTAGAACTAGGGAATAGAAAAATAGTTTAAACTTCATATATACAGTGTTGTAACATACAATCTACACAGTATAAGCTTATCCCAAAAATAAGCCCATTACTACTTTTTCCCTGCTTTTCTCATTTTTCTAAGAAAAGGGGTGATATCAAAGGTATCATTGAGGCCTGGAAATCTCAAGGCATCCAAATGATAGATCCAAAATTCAACTCTGCATAGGATCTTATCATCTAGGTTACCTCCTCTCTGACAACCATTACCTTTTCAATGCCACAGAGCCCAAATTTGTGGGAGCAATCATGGGTGTTATTAAGTAGATGTTTAACCAATGCATGTATCTCATTACTGCATTGTATGTCACTTAGATGTTCACCCACTCAAATTTTAAGGGACCTTGTAATTTTGCCAAAATAGGAAGTATGATAAGAACATGTAGCAAGTTATTTAGTTAGTTAGGCAGGAAGGGAGGAGGAGTGGCACTGTATGTGAAAAATGACATAAGGGCCACAGAGATCCAGGAGGAACAAAATGGGGGAGAGATACTGTGGGTTAATCTGGAAAGGAAAATGGGGACAACCATCCGCAGAGGTGTGGTCTATAGACCACCAGCCCAGTAAGGAAGAAACAGATAGGGAGCTGATGCTAGCCATCCAAAGGATGGCAGACAAGGGTTGAGGTAGTACTGGTTGGAGACTTCAATATTCCAGATGTAGACTGGAGCATTGCAGCAGCAGCATCAACTAGGAGCAGACTTATCCTGGACTCCCTTCAGGGTGCCTTCCTCAAGCAACTGGTGATGGAACCAACTCGGCAGTAGGCAATACTGGACCTTGTGCTCACAGACAGGGACAGTGTGATGGGGGTAACAGTGGGGGAGCACCTGGGGAACAGTGACCACCAGTCATTGTGGTTTGAAATCACAGAAAGAGCAGAACCAAACCACTCAAAAACATGTATCCTTGATTTTAGGGGGGCAGACTTTGGGAAAATGGGGAGATACTTGAAAGAGGCATTAAGAGGAATGGGACAGGAATCAGGGGTTGAGGAACAGTGGGCAGTATTTAAAATGGGGATTACAAGAACAACAGAATTATGCATTAAGCAGGTTAGCAAGAGGAAAAGGAAGAGGCGACCATCATGATTTTCCAAAGAGGCAGCAAAGAAAGTGAAAGCCAAAAATATTGCATTCAGGCAATACAAAAAGACACAGGCAGAAGGGGATAGGGAGAAGTACCAGGAGAAGCAAAGGGAGGCAGGGAGGTCAGTAAGGGAAGCCAAAGCTCAGACAGAAGAACACATTGCAAAATCAGTGGGTAGAGGGGACAAAACCTTTTACAGGTACATAAGTGAAAAAAGAAAAACAAAGGGAGGGATAGTGAGACTGAAGGGGGAGGATGGGGGCCGCGTGGAGGATGACAACAGTAAAGCTGACATATTGAACAGGTATTTCTGCTCAGTCTTTACTGAGGAAGAGGAGGGTAATGGGTCTGAAGGGAGTACAAAGGGTGAGAATGGTGCAGAAATGGACACAAGTCCCTTTACATGAGAAAGGGTCCTGGAAGGAACTGGAAGTAATAAGAGTTGATAAAGCAATGGGGCCAGATGGGGTGCACCCAGGGTCCTTAAAGAACTAAGAGGTGGTGGCTGAACCTCTGGCTATCCTGTTTATGCGATCACTGGAAACAAGGAGGTACCCAAAGACTGGAGGACAGCAGACGTGAGTCCCCTTATACAAAAGTAGGGAACAAAGAGGAAGCAGGGAACTACAGACCAGTCAGCCTCACCTCGGTAGTGGGAAGATCATGGAAGCACTACTGAAGGAGATTGGTGGAACATCTGGTTGTCAATGGACTACAGGACCCAAGGCAGCATGGTTTCACCAGGGGAGGTCATGTCAGGCCAACCTCATTGAATTTTTTGACTGGGTGACTAGGGAGGTGGATCGGGAGGGCAGTGGACATGGCCTATCTAGACTTCAGCAAGGCCTTTGACACTGTGCCACGTAGAAGACTATTACACAAACTCGGGAATATGGGTGTGGGCAGGACAGTAGTGTGGTGGGTAGGTAACTGGCTGGGTGGCAGGACACAGAGGGGGTGGTGGTAAATGGCTGTCACTCCACAGAGGGAAGAGTGACCACTGGGGTACCACAGGGATCAGTGCTGGGATCGGTCCGATTCAACATCTTCATCAGTGACATTGCGCAGGGCCTAGAAGGCAGAATTTCACTGTTCACTGATGCAACCAAGCTCTGTAACAGAGTAGACACACCAGAGGCTGTAGACAGAATGAGAAGGGACCTGCAGAAACTTGAAGAATGGTCAGGGGTTTGGCAGTTGAAACTCAATGCAAAGAAGTGCAAGATAATGCATATGGGGCACAAAAACCCTGGAACAATATATCAGTTGGGGGGGTGAGGATATGGCATTCACCAAGCAGGAAAGGGATCTTGGGGTTATCATCTCTGATGACCTCAAGGTAGGGAAACAGTGTGACAAGGCAGCAAGTAAAGTAAATAGGATGCTGGGATGTATAGGCAGGGGCATCACCAGTAGGAAAAGGGAGGTCATAATTCCACTATACAAGACACTAGTGAGGCTCCACCTGGAGTACAGTGTACAGTTCTGGAGACCATATCTACATAAGGACATAGACAGGGTAGAGAAGGTTCAGAGGAGGGCAACAAAGATGGTGCATGGCTTGCATCACAAGTCCTATGAAGACAGGTTGAAGGAACTGAACATGTACTCCTGGAGGAGAGGAGGGAGAGGGGATATGATAGAGACATACAAGTATCTTACAGGGAGGAACAGGGTGCAGGAATACACTATTTTTAGCGAAAAAGATGTTCCAGGACTAGAGGGCATGGGATGAAGTTGGAGGAGGAGCGATTCAGAGGAAGCGTGAGGAAGAATTTCTTCACAGAGCGGGTGGTGGACAAGTGGAACACCCTGCCAGAGGAAGTGGTAGGGGCTGAAACAATGACGGGATTTAAGAATGCATGGGATAGACATAAAGGAATTCTGGAGGTCAGGGGTAAGGGGCAACAGACTTCTAGGACAATATAACAACTTACAAGCTCAAATGGGCAGACTGGGTGGGCCATAGGCCCTTATCTGCCGACACTGTCTATGTATCTACGTATTTTACCCCCACCGTAGAGCAGTTAATAAACTGTCTGATGTCATAGTTTCTAAGTACTTTGTGAGATGTGAAATGTGACATTTTTACAATTGTAGTGCAAAATGTACTGTGGCCACAGGAAAAACAACCCTTAGGATGTGACGGTAACCATTGTTGTGGTGGTCTGACTACAGACTGTAGTGAGTAGACTAATATATCAGAGAGGTTCCTATCCCTCTTATAAACCATCATCGGAAGGACTTGTGATTCCTCCTTAAAACTTGGGTCTGTAGTTAAGATGTGCCATTTTTTTCAATTACTGACCTTACCCCACTTGTGTTGGTACCAAAGGTAGTTACAAAGTTAATTTGGTTACCATCAGTACCAGATCTTGTTTTGTATTCTAAAAGGGATGAACATGGTATTTCCCGCACTCTATTGGTGACCTCATGTACCATAGTATCACTGTATCCCCTATCTATTAACCTGGATGCCATATATTGCATTTGTTTCTCAAAATCAGAAGGTCTACTACAGTTGCACCTTAACCCTCATAAATTGTGATTTGGGGATGTCCCTGACGGTGTGGCGGGGGCGGCAGCTAGAAGAATGGAGCAGAGTATTTCTATCAGTGCTTTTAAAGTACAAATCCGTAACTATAGTACCATCTGCTTGTTTATTTATTTGGAGATCCAAACAATTAATGGACTTCAAATCAGCCTCTACCGAGAATATAAGATGTGTATTTAATTTGTTTAAGTAATCCAGAAACTGCTGCAATTCCACCTCTGTACCACACCATACCTTCAGGACATCATCATTAATATAGTGCCTCCAAAGGTCAATCCTGTCAAAAAAGAGGTTAGCAACTTGATTATATATAGTTTTCTTTTCCCACAGTCCCAAGTAAAGATTGGCATAGTTAGGGGCAAACGTGGCCCCCATGGCTGCACCTTTTACTTGCTGATAATATTTCCCTTGAAAGCTAAATATATTACAACAAATTACAAACTCAGAAAGTTTGGCCAAAAATTATTTTGCCCCTCCCCCCTGACTAATGAGGTCCAACCAGTTACGCAATGCCAAAAGCCCTCCTTTCATGTGGGATGTTCATATATAGTGATGCTATGTCCATTGAGACATGTAACCACTCAGTTTCAGTTTCCAGATCCCCCAGCAGACCCAGTACCTGAGTGGTGTCCCGTAAATAGGATGGGAGCCCCCTCACTATGTCCCTAATGTGGGAATCCACATATTGGGATAACGGTTCCATGAGGGACCCTATGCCTGATACAATGGGTTTGCCAGGGGGATTCTGAAAACATAGTTAATGAGGTAATTCATCCATTAACAAAAACCCTAAACCTCTCTCTCAGCTGTGGAAAGTTCCCAGACCTATGGAAAACAGCCACCATGACACCCATCCATAAAAGTGGGGACAAGATGATTCACTCAAATTATTGCCCTATCTCCATACTGCCCCCACTCTCTAAGGCACTTGAGTGCATCATGGCTGATCAACTTACTGACCACTTAGATAAATACAATATACCTTGTCCACAACAACACTGCTTCTGGAAAGGTCACAGCACCACCACAGCCCTTCTTGAGTTCACTGGAGCTTTGCACAAATCCCTTGACAACGGCCTTCTCACAGGGGCCGTTTTCATCAATCTCTCCAAGGCCTTCAATACAGTACACCATGGACTATTAATACACCAACTACTGAATGCCGGGCTATCACCTGACTCTTTTCTCTGGTTTAAAAGCTATTTAGAAAACTGTTCACTGAGAGTAAAAATTGCAGACGCTTTTTCTAACACCCTGCCTGTTCGCTCAGGTGTCCCACAGGGATCTATACTGGGACCCCTCCTTTTTAGCCTTTTCTTAAACTCCCTCCCTTACCACTGCTCTGAGCAGATCATACTATATGCCGATGATGCTGTTGTATTCTCCACTCACAAAGATCCTGCAACTCTTCAACACAACCTTCAACTTGGTTTCAGTTCTGTAGAGACATGGTTTCTTAATCATAAACTGGTCCTCAATGACAAGAAAACCAAATCTATGCTCTTCTGAAGCTCTCATAACCCACACAAGCTACACCACTTGGCTATCTCCACCTCCCAGGGGAGCACTCTAGATCAGGTGGGGTCCTTCAAATACTTAGGGATACAGCTTGACCCTAATCTCTCCTATGGACTTCATGTAGATAATGTAGTTAGAGCTGCTAATACACGGCTTGGTATCCTCTACAAACACAGACCACCTCTACGCCTAGAAGCTTTGAAGGTTGCAGTCCTGAGCTCTGTGATCTCTGTAATAGACTATGGTCTCATCATTTATGGCTTGGCCACAACCACAACCCTTAGATGCCTCTCAACTACCTTAAATAAAGCATGTCGGCTCATCACTGGTGCTCACCGCTCACCCACACATGTGACCTGTACACTCAGACCGGCTGGCTCCAACTATCAAACCGCATAACGCTTCTCACCTGCTCCATGGTGAAAAAATCTACCTTGGCCTTGCACCTCTGGGATCTCAACTCTGTTACAACAACGTAATTAACAAATGGTGCCTTAGGAGATGCACGCCACAGCTACTGAAAGTCCCCACTGTCACACTTCACAGGGACAACGCTCTTTTGCTTATCGAGCGCCACTCTGGTTCAATGGCCTCAGCCCAACCATCTCCTCTGCCCCAACTATTAGTATGTTTAAAACTAGGCTCCAGGACTATCTCACTACCAAAAGCTCCTGTGACTGCCCAACTTAACCTTGTTTCTCCACTTCCCTTTCTGCTCTTGTTGTCCCCCTCCCCTCCCCTCCTTACTGGATTCTACCCTCACATATTGGTATACCCAGTGCTGCACTTTTCACCCTCTTGCCACCCTTCCTACATTCCTTCTCCCCCTACCCTCTTCCCTCTCCCTATGACTCTGGCACTTCTTATCTGTTGTCTATTTTCTCTGACAAATGCCGCTGGCTGCCTTGTTACAATGCTACCCTTGAACTGTATTAATCTGTACTCTGTTTGCAATGTCCACATTGTTGTAATGCCTGTCTTGATGTTCCCCATAATTTGTATTTCTCTGTCGTGGAACCTTTGTAAAAGAGCCATGGCTCAAAGGTATTTGTAATCCTAGACTTGATAAATAAATAAATAAACATTGAAGTTGACGGCAGATAAGGACCGCAAGACCCATCCAATCTGTCTATTTTTTCTACCTTATGAGTGTGCCATAGGCCTGTACTCTGTCAATGGCCTATCTATTCATACTCATCTGTATTGCTCTTATGCCTATCCCATGGTTTGAAGCCCTGCACTGTATTCATATCCACCACATCCTGAGGTAGGCCATTCCATGAATCCACCATCCTTTCTGTGAAAAAAAAACTTCCTCACATTACCTCTTAATCGCCTTCCCTCTAATCTCATGCTGTGTCCTCTTGTCCAGCTATTTTTCTTTTTTTTTTTATTCAAACTTCTATTAATAAGATGTTCTTATTATATACAAAGGCAGACATACATGAATATAAACAGAATATGTGGGATAACTGTTCCACCTAAATCCGCCCCACCCTCCTTATTATCCTTTACTCCCTCCTCTCTCAAATTACACCCCCCCCATCCTAATAGAGCAACAACATGTATAATATTCAGTTTACCCAGCATGAGTGAATGTGACCAAATCTTTAGGGTTCAGAGAAAACATTTTAAAATGATGAAACTTTCTATGAGGTGTATAGAGCATTAAAAGGGTCCCATACTTTTTTGAACCTGCCCATTGTATTGTTCAAATTGGCAATGGCCTTCTCAGTTCTTAGGTTACCCAAAATTTCAGTCAGCCATTCGATGTAAGTTATTTCAAAATTGATCAAGCCAATGTTGTAGTACCAACTTTTTGACCAACATAGCTATAAGGGTCATATAATATTTATGGTTACAAACTTTAATTTCAGATAGTTCTCCCAGTATACAAATTTTTTGGGTAAACACATCTCTGAGGCCCAATAGAGGATCTGAGGATTGTTGAATGGAGTTCCATAATGAGGATATCTTAGAGCAGGACCAAAAGATAAGATATAGCGTCCCCTCTTCTTGCCCACGTCTGACACAAAGTGAAGAATCCTTTAATCCTAGTTTGGCTATTTTATGTGGTGAATAATATGCATTATGTAGGCTATATAGTTGCATCAGTCTTACTCTATCCTGCATTACAAATTTATGACAATTTTGCCAGAGTATAGCCCAATCTATGTTATGCTCTGGAAAAAAGGATTCCCAGAATCAGGTTGGTCCGAGATTATCTGGGAATTTCCACAGGTATAAGACATTGTAAATTTTTGAGACCATTTTAGGAACATCATTGGGTTCTACTAACTCCTTGTAAAAGGAGATGAGTTGGACTAACTGGGGTTTGTGACCAATAAATTGCTTCATTAAATCTATCAATTGAAACATACAGAAGATGTGTTTTTGTGGGACTCCTAAATTAATTATGAGTTCTTTAATTGGAATCCATGTTTCATCCATCTTTATAAAGTGGGCAATATTCAAGTTTTTCACTGTTGGGAGCCAGGTGGGAGAAATTGGCTTTCCATCTATTTTTAATTGTAAATTATCAACAATTGGTTGATTGGGATCTTTAATATGATCATATTTTAGATAATGATAAATCTGGGAGTGGATCTTCAATGATGTAGAGATTATGGAATTTTTAAGTTTTATAGAAAGTAGGCATTCTTTAGTACACAACAATCCCTTTGGGTCCAGTCCACAGGAATGTTTTAGGGTTACCTCAATCCTAAGCCAGGCTGGAGCAAAATGTAAATTTTCATTAGAAAGCCATCTCAAGTATTTATTTATGTGGGTAGCCCAAAAATATAATTGAACATGAGGAAGACTCAAGCCTCCCTTACTTTTAGGAGCCATTAAAGTCTGAAAGGCTATCCTTGAGATTTTATTATGCCAAATAAATTTAGTAAACAGAGACTGTAATTTTCTGAACCAGGAAAATGGCAACCAGATATTAAGACTGGAGAGGGGATAAAAAGTTATTGGAAATATATTCATCTTGATCAGGTTTATTTTACCCCAAGGTGAACTTGGAAGTAAGGCCCATCTCTTTAAATCTTGGGAGATTGTGTAAACCAGAGAATCCAGGTTCAGCTTAATTGTCTATCTGGTATTTCTAGCAAGATCTATACCTAAATATCTTAATGAATTTTCCTGCCAAGAAAGTCAAAGATCCAGTATATCCTTCTTAAATACTTTATGGTTCAGTGGGAATACTGTGGTGTTGCTAATATTTAATTTGTAGTTGGATATTTTACTAAAATTCTCTATGATTTCTACCATCTGCAGAATAGAGAGGGAAGGACTGGATATTTGTAGATCATCTGCATAAACAGATACCTTAATTTCACAGTGATGAATGGGGATCTCTTGTATCGCCTGGTAATTTTGCAAGTTATGAATCAGGAGTTCAAGATAAATATTGAATAATAATGGGGACAAGGGACAACCCTGCCTAGTGCCGGAATGAAGTGAGAAAAGATCTGAGATCACTCCATTTTCTGAGATCCGTGCAGTGGGAACTCTATATAGTGCTCTTATCCAGTTTATAAAATTAAGTGGAAATTTAAAAGCTTCCAAAGTTTGGAACAAGTATTCCCAGTTCACCCTATTGAAAGCCTTCTCAGCATCCAGACAGATCAAGGCAGCTGGGAAAGGGTCCTGCTAATTTTCTTATATTGAAACAAGTTAGACACTTTTACCTTGTTATTGCCCTCAAGATGTTTGAATGTTTAGAGCATATCACCTCTCTCCCTTCTTTGCTTTTAGGTATACATATTGAGCTCCATTAATCTGTCCTCATATGTTTTCTGATGCAGTCCCTGCACCATTTTGATTGTCCTCCTCTGGACTGCCTCCATTTTGCTAATGTCCTTGTGCAGGTGCAGCCTCCAGTACTGCATGCAGTACTCCAGATGGGGCCTAACCAGTGTCTTGTAAAGAGGGATTATTACCTCCCTCTTATGACTTGCAATACCCCTACTAATACACCTCAGCATTCCTCTAGCCTTACCTACTGATTTATAGATCTGCTTGGATGATTTCAAGTCATCTGTAATGATGATGCCCAAGTCTCTTTCTTCCCTTGTGATTGCCAGCAACTCCCCTCCCAACCTAGAGTTTCTCTTTCCTATGTGCATGATCTTGCACTTCTTTGTGTTAAACCCCATTTGCCACTCTTCTGAGCATTTTGCCAGTTTATCCAGATCTCTTCCCATTCCGACCACACCATCTGGATCATCTACTCTGTTGCAGATCTTGGTGTCATCTGCAAAAAGACAAACCTTACCCTCCAGTCTATCTGCAATGTCACTGATGAAAATATTGAAGAGGACTGGCCCCAGGACTGATTCTTGAGGTACCCCACTTGTGACTTGCATCTCTTTTTACTATATACCATATACCATTTACCACTGCTCTCTGTTTTCTGCCCGCCAACCAGTTTGCCACCCAGTTGACCAACTTCTGACCCACCCTGGGTCTACCCAGCTTATTAATCAATCTTCTAGATGGAACAGTATTGAAAGCTTTGCTGAAGTCAAGGGAAGCAACATCAATTGATCCCCCTTGGTCCACAACTCTGGTTACCCAATCAAAGAAATCTATGAGATTAGTTTGACAGAACCTTCCTTTATAAATCCATGCTGTCATGGATCTTGTGCTCCTATGGATTCCATGTGTTGCACTATCGTTTCCTTCAGGACTGCCTCCATAATCTCACCCACTACTGAGGTAAGACTGACTGGTCTGTAGTTCCCTGTCTCCTGCCTGCTACCACTGTTGAGGAACAGGATGTCATGAGCCTTTTTCCAGTCTTCTGAGACCTCTTCTGTATTCAGAGACTCATTAAATAGTTCTGATAATGGCTCTGCTCATTCCACCCTTAGCTCCTTTAGTATCCAAGGATGTATGCCATCAGGTCCTATTGCCTTGTCCACTCTGTGTTTAGTGAGCTCTTGTAGGATCCTTTCTTTTGTGAAGGGACTAGTTCACACCTCTTTACCCCCTCGTGTCCATGCTGCTTAGCTGTGGGCCATGCTCTACCTTCTCCTCAGTAAACAGTGAGCAGAAATAGATGCTTTTCCTTGGTCCTCCTCCACACACTCCCCTTATCCTCTTTGATCTTAGCAATACCCCATCTGGACTTTCTAATTTTATGTATTTTTGGCAGTACAAAAATGGTGGGTCATACTGGGTGGGTAACCTGCAACAATTCAAGGGAGCATTCAGAAATAATATCATCATCATCATCATACACTGCCCTCTGGATAGAGTCTATAGCTTATTTGAAGTCCTAAGTGGGATCTCTGTCTATCTGTTTATAGAAGGCAGTATTCCCCAACTGTCTCAGTACCTCAAAGACATAATCTGCAGAATTCAAGACAACAGCACCTCCCTTGTTTGCCAGCTTAATTGTGATTAGACAATTTTGTTCCTGTTCCTCAAGTGCTTTTTTTCTCAGAGTTACTAATGTTACAAAATATAGAAGCACTTTCTGTATTGCCACTTCCAGAATCAGCAGTGACAGCCTAGACCTTAAGCTGCTATCACTTACACGTGATGAGGTCCTCAGTCCCCTAACTAAAATTCTTAACCTATCTCTCCACACCAGTACATTCCCTGAAATATGGAAGACTGCCACTGTGACCCCAGTCAACAAAAGTGGAGATAAGACCTGCCACTCTAACTACTGCCTGATCCCATATTGCCACCACTGTCCAAAGCCCTACAGCGTATTGTTGCAGACCAGCTCACTGATTATTTGGATAAATATAATACTCTGTGCACACAACAGCACGGTTTTAGAAAAGGGTATAGTACTACCACTGCCCTACTTGAATTTACTGGAGCGGTGCATAGTTCCCTTGATAGAGGTCTTCTTACAGGGACTGTCTTCATTGAACTCTTGAAAGCATTTGACACCATCCATCATCGGCTTCTCTATGACCAACTACTCCTTGCTGGCCTCAAACCAGACTCAGCCAGCTGGTTCAGAAGCTACCTTGACAACCGCTCTCAAAGAGTAAAAATTGCCAATGCTATCTCTGATAGAAACATAGAAACATAGAAGTTGAAGGCAGATAAGGACCGCAAGGTCCATCCAGTCTGCTCATTTCTTTTTCTACCTTATAAATGTGCCATCAGCCTTTGCTCTGTCAGTGGCCTATCTATTCATAGTTATTTGTATTGCTCCCTTATGCCTATTCCATGCCTGTTTGAAGCCCTGCACTGTATTCATAGCCACCACTTCTTGTGGTAAGCCATTCCATGCATCCACCACCCTTTCTGTGAAAAAGAATTTACTCACATTCCCCCTTAATCGGCCCCCCTCTAATCTCATGCTGTGTCCTCTTGTCCTGCTATTTTTCTTATATTTAAACATGTTAGACTCTTTCACCTTGTTAATGCCCTTAAGGTGTTTGAATGCCTCGGTCATATCACCTCTCTCCCTCCTTTGCTCAAGGGTATACATATTGAGCTCTGTTAATCTGTCCTCATATGTCTTCTGATGCAGTCTCTGCACCATTTTGATTGCCCGTCTCTGGACTGCCTCAATTTGGTTAATGTCCTTGTGAAGGTGTGGCCTCCAATACTGCACGCAGTACTCCAGATGGGGCCTAACCAGTGTCTTGTAAAGAGGGATTATTACCTCCCTCTTACAACTTGTGATACCCCTACTGATACACCCTAATACCCCCTAGCCTTACCTACTGCTTTAGAGGTCTGCTTGGATGATTTCAGGTCATCAGTGATGATGATGCCCAAGTCTCTTTCTTCCTTTGTGACTGCTAGCAACTCCCCTCCCAGTCTATGGGTGGCTTCAAGGTTTCTCTTCACTATGTGCATGATTTTGCACTTCTTTGCATTAAATCCCAGTTGTCACTCTTCTGACCATTTTGCTAGTTTATCCAGATCTCTTCTCATTCTGCCCACACCATCTGGATCATCTACTCTGTTGCAGATCTTGGTGTCATCTGCAAACAGACAAGCCTTACCCTCTAGTCCATCTGCAAGTTCACTAATGAAGATATTGAAGAGGATTGGCCACAGGACTGATCCCTGAGGTACCCCACTTGTGACTTGCATCTCTTCTGACTGTATACCATTTACCACCACTCTCTGTTTTCTACCCATCAACCAGTTTGCCACCCAGTTGATCAACGTCTGACCCACCCTGAGCCTACCCAGCTTATTTAACAATCTTCTATGTGGAACAGTGTCAAAAGCTTTGCTGAAGTCAAGGTAGGTGACATCAACTGCTCCCCCTTGGTCCACCACTCTGGTTACCAGTCAAAGAAACCTATGAGATTAGTTTGACAAGACCTTCCTTTTGTAAACCCATGCTGTCTTGGATCCTGTGCCCCTATGGATTCCAGGTGTTGCACTATCCTTTCCTTAAGGAGTGCCTCCATAATCTTGCCCATGACTGAGGTAAGACTGACTGGTCTGTAGTTCCCCGCCTCCTCCCTGCTACCACTCTTGTGGAGCAGGATCACATGAGCCCTTCTCCAGTCTTCTGGAACCTCTCCTGTGCTCAGATACTCACTAAAGAGTTCTGCTAATGGCTCTGCTAGTTCCACCTTTAGCTCCTTAAGTACCCTGGGATGTATGCCATCAGGTCCCATTGTCTTATCCACCCTGAGCTTAGCAAGCTCTTGTAGGACCCTTTCTTTTGTGAAGGGAGTAGTGCTCACCTTCTTCCCCCCTATGTCCATGGTGCTGAGCTATGGGCCCTGCCCTACCTTCTCTTCAGTAAATACTGAGCAAAAGTATCTATTTAGGATAGATGCTTTTACAGGGTCCTCCTCCTCCCATGCTCCCTTTTCTCCATTAAGCTTAGTAATACCCCCTCTGGACTTTCTCCTTTCACTAATGTATCTATAGAAAGTCTTGTCACCTTTTACTGTTCGTGCTAGTTTTCCTCAGTTTGGGACTTTGCCTGACTTACTGCCTTCCCTGCTTCCCTTAGGGCAGTTTGGTATGCCTCCCTATCTTCATCCTGCTGTGTTCCCTTATATTTCCTGAAGGCCAGCCTTTTGGCTCTGACCTTTTCTCTACTGTATTTGAGAACCAAAGTGGTTTCCTTCTTCTTTGCACTTCCTTTTCTGTCTAACACAATGGGATGTTCTTCAAGTATTGTATCCTTAATGCTTGCCCACTTTGCCTGTACCCCTCACCTGTGTTTCTTTTGCCAGGCTAGCTTAACTCTGTTGGCCATCTTATCAAAGTCAGCTCCTCTGAAGTCCCATATTTTGCCTTGGAATGGGATGATTTAGATGTAGTAGCCAAATTGAACCACACCATGTGATGGTCACTGGCCACCAGGTGACCTTCTACCTGGAGATCTGTGATCCCTTCCTTGTTAGTCAGTACTAGATCTAGGATAACCCTGTCTGTCGTGGGTTGCTGTACCAGTTGTTTGAGGCCCTCCCCCTGCAGGGAATCCACTATGTGTCTAGTTTTGGCAGATGTTCCTGCTGGTATTGACCAATCTGTATCCGGCATGTTGAAGTCTCCCATTATCAGAACCTCCCTTTAGCTGTCATGTTTGTATATCTTCTAACAGTAATGTGTCTATGTCCTTCCCCTGGTCTGGGGGCCTGTAGACAACCCCAGTTCTTATGGCTGTCCATTTCCTGTTTCCAGGGTGACCCACAGTTCTTCTGGCTCCTTATATGTATTCTGAATTTCGTAGCTTTGATATTTTCATTGACATACAGGCCACTCCACCCCCCTTTTGCACCTTTTGGTCTCTTCTGAACAATACATAGTCAGGTACCGAAGTCTCCCAAGTGGAGTTACTGGTAAACCATGTCTCACTAATTGCTACTATGTCCAGTTTAGCCTCTGACATTGTTGCCTGCAGGTCTGGGATCTTATTTCCCAGACTGTGAGCATTTGTACATGATTTTCCATTGGCAGATTTTGGTGTGTTAGTTGTTGGGTGAGGGTTTGGCATTACCCCTGTGCATCGTATGGGGAGACAAACCTTTTTTCTTACCTGGTGATGTAAATGAACTGCAAACATGCTGAATCCCTGTTTGACCACTAGCTGAGGGGGGAGGGGTGTTCTTCCCATTTGACGTTTGGGGTGCTGCACCCCTCTCCCCATTTGCTAGTTTAAATATTCTGAAAAGACGTCAAACTTCTGCCCCAATGTACTGACTCCCCTCCTTAGTCAGATGCAGTCCATCAGATTTAAAGAACTTTCGCTCCCAGAACTGTTGCCTGTTCCCTACAAATCTGTGTCCTTTTTCCTGGCACCAGCCCTTGAGCCACATGTTTAGCTCCCCTATCTCCCCTTCTCTGACCTTCCGTCCATCTGCTCCGCACTCCCAGACTGGCGGGATCTCAGAGAAGGAGATGCCAGATAGAAATAGATGATAGCTTGTCACCCAGCCTGGTCAGGTGTTCCTTGGTCTCCACAACTGACCGGCTGGAGATCATAGTCCCTATGTGTACTAGGACATCAATGTTTTCTCCTGCTTTGTGAACAATTTTAGCAATGCAGTCAGTGTCTCTCCATGCTGATGTACCTGGGAGACATCTGACCATTAACCCTGGCTGGAGATGGGTTTCAACTCCCTGAATCATGGAGTCTCCTATGATCAGAAGGTTTTTGGATTTCCTTTTTGCTTTTTTTGTTTTGGTTCCCGATTTGGGTGAGTTTTGTTGTGCTAGCTCCTGTGCTGCAGTGTCCTGCTCTGCAGTGTCTTCTGCCTCTTTGTTTGATTTCAGAGATAGAGGCAGATACCTGTTTGTAGTATTTATGGGGTTTTTGGAGGTAATATGTTGGAGAGCAGAGAGTGATGGGGCACCCAATTTGCCCCTCCTAACCACCTGACAACCTTCTGGACCAACTACCCTCTGCGGTCGAGGTTTTTCTGTTGGATGCTGGGGAAATGGCGGGTGGTTCTTACAATGTATTTCCTCTTGAATATGAAATCTGAGGCGTGCAATCTCTGCCCATGCTGCCCGGAGCTGAGCCCTTGCCTGTCCAATCCGGAGTCCCTCAGGGGTCCATACTAGGCCCTCTTTTTAACTCCCTACAACAATCTTGCTCTGAACAAATCATCCTGTATGCAGATGATGCTGTTGTCTTTTCTGCACACAAGGACCTTTCACTGCTACAACACAGTCTCCAACTCAGATTCAGTGCTTTTGAAAAATGGTTCTCCAATCATAAACTAGTCCTCAATCACAAGAAAATCAAGTCATTGTTATTCTGAAATTCACATAACCGTTATAAGCAACACCCCCTTGCCATCTCCACCAAGCTGGGGACTGTCCTCAAACAAGTTTACTCATTCAAATACCTAGGGATTCTGCTTGACCCAAATCTCTCCTATACAGCTCACATTGACAGCATGACTAAGGGCTGCCAACACACACCTTGGATTACTCTACAAGCACAGGCAGCACCTCACCCCAGAGGCCCTGAAGATTGCCATCCAGAGCTCTGTGGTGTCAGTTATTGATTATGGCCTCATTATCTATGGCTCTGCCATGACGTCCACTGTCCAACATAAAACAACTGCACTTGCTGACTCACAACTGGTGCCCACCACCTCACCAACACCCGTGCCCTTTATGAACAATCCAGATGGCTCCAACTCTCCAACCACATAAAGTATCTCACATGTGCTATGGCAGGAAAAAACAACCTTGGTCTCACACACCCAAGTGTTACTGCCTTGTTACATCAAAACACCAACTGGTAGAACACCAGGAGCTTGGCAACCCAGATTCTATATGTTCCTCACTGTCAAACTATGCAGGCCCAATGCTCCTTCACCTGTAGGGCTCCTCTATGGATGAATGGTCTCAGCCACACAATCTCCTCTACCTCAACACTAGGTCTGTTCAATACCAGGCTCCAGGTCCATCTCATTGCCTCAAGCTCCTGTTACTGCCTCTTCTAGCTGATGACCTACACAGCTTTAATCTTAACTTATATACTGTTTAAACTCAGGCCCCCCAGTTCCCCTCCACCAGCTCCTGAGTCACCACTTCAAATATCAGGTCTTCATATCACCTCATTAGTCTCTCCTTGCCCCATTATAGTACTTATCCCCTCCACCCTGCCCCCCTTTTCTCTTCTATCACTCTTTCCCTTTTATTTTTTGATAAATGCCTCTGGCTGCATCTTTGTCCTCCCCCTCTCCTCTCATCCCTGTTTGTCTTCCACCCCCAGGTGCCTGACCCTACCCATTCCTTGTGGGCACATGCATCCTAGCTATGTTCATCATTTTACTACAGCTGCCTCTGTTAACTACCTACACTTCTACTCCTCCTCTGCACCTTACGCTTCCTATAATTGACCTTTTTTGTAGCACTGTTGTACATGAATTGTTTACTGTTATTTCACTATTGCTTCCTTGTTGTTTGTTATTTCTGACATGGAACCTTAGTAAAAGAGCCTTGGCTCAAAGGTACTTGTAATCCTAGAATAAATAAATAAAAAAATAAAAAATAAAAAAGCTCATCAATGTCATTAAGACATGCTTGTTGAAAGACATGTATGGCAGCAGTGGGTGGTGCTGTAAAAGTTGACTGTGGTTTAAAGGACTGTAGGTCTGTCACAGCATTACTGCCAGAATTGATGTCTGGAGGTGTAACATCATATTGTGATGTGGGCCCAGGCGGAATGCTCATTTTCTTTTTGTTAAAAAATGATTTAATACTCAGCTTTCTAGTTAGTTTTTTAATGTCCATGAAAACCAAAAATTTTGGTGCATGGCAGGTAGGAATGAAGCAAAGTCCTTTATTCAGTACTACAAGTTGATCTTCCATCAAAATTATATCAGAAATGTTTGTAACACTCGCCTGCCGTTCATTCACTTGCCTCTCGATTTTGGCCTTGCTCCTCTCTGGGGCTGCTGATAATGTGGATTCCCTGCTGCAACCTGGCATCTTTGGGGTGCTTGTCTTGTTGCCTCTGCATCTCTTACCACCTCTCCTGGTTTGGTGGTTTCTACGAACATTAGGGATGTAGTGAGGGGGCTTCCATCCTTTTAACCGGACACCACTCAGATACTGGATCTGATGGGGGATCTGCAAACTGAAGCTGGGTGATTATGTGTCTCAATGGACATAGAATCACTATATAGGAACATCCCACATGAAAGGGGGCTTTTGGATTGCATAACTGGTTGGACCTCACTAGTCTGGGGGAGGGGCAATAATAATTTTCAGTCAGACTTTCTGAGATTGTACTTTGTTGTAATACCTTTCGCTTTCAAGCGAAATATCACCAAGTAAAGAGTACATCCATGGGGGCCACATTTATTCCATAACTATGCCAACCTTTACTTGGGACAGTGGGAAAAGAAACTGTATACAATCAAGCTACTAATCCTTTTTGATAGACTGACCTTGAAGGCATATTGATGATGTTCTGATGATGGTGTGGTAAAGCGGTAGAATTGCAGCAGTTTGTGGATTGCTTACACAAATCAAATCAACATCTTAAATTCTCTGTAGAGGTTGATTTGAAGTCCATTAATTTTTTTGGATCTCCAATTAAATAAACAAGCAGATGGTACATTAGTTATGGATTTGTACAGAAAAGCACCAGTAGAAATACTCGGCTCCATTTTTCCATCTGCCATTCTCGCCACACCATCAGGAACATCCCCAAATCACAATTCTTGAGGGTTAAGCACAACTGTAGCAGACCTTCCAATTTCAAGAAACAAATGCAAGATATGGCATCCACGTTTATAGATAGGGGATACAGTGATACTTTGGTACATGAAGCTGCCAATATAGTGAGGGAAATACCATGTTCATCCCTTTTAGAATACAAAGCAAGGTCTGGTACTGATGGCAACCAGATTAACTTTATAACTACCTTTGGTACCAACACAAGAGGGGTAAGGACAGTGATTGAAAAAAACTGGCATATCTTGACTTCAGACCCAAATTTGAAGGAAGAATAACAAGTCTTTTTGAGGATGGTTTATTAGAGAGGTAAGAACTTCTCTGACATATTAGTCCACTCACTACAGCCTGTAGTCAAACCACCACAACAATGGTTACTGTCACAACCTAAGGGTCATTTTTCCTGTGGCCACTGCAAATTTTGCACTACAACTATAAAAACATCACAGTTCACATCTCACAATATACTTTAAAACTATGACATCAGACTGTTTATTAACTGCTCTATGTTGGGGGTAATATACCTTGCTACATGTTCTTGCCATGCTTCTTATGTAGGCAAAACTACAAGGTCCCTCAAAATTTGAGTGGGTGAACATCTAAGTGACATACAATGCAATAATGAGATATGTGCATTGGTTAAATATCTACTTAATAATGCCCATGATGGCTCCCACAAATTTGGGTTCTGTTGCATTGAAAAGGTAATGGTTGGTCAGACAGGAGGTAACCTAGATG
Source organism: Neoceratodus forsteri (assembly GCA_016271365.2). Classification (NCBI taxonomy): domain Eukaryota; kingdom Metazoa; phylum Chordata; order Ceratodontiformes; family Ceratodontidae; genus Neoceratodus; species Neoceratodus forsteri. The sequence continues at coordinate 1,537,547,234 of CM057450.1, forward strand.
ATAAGATCCTATGCAGAGAGACATTTTGGATCTATCTTTTGGGTGCCTTGAGATTTCCAGGCCTCAATTATACCTTTAATATCAACCCTTTTCTTAGAAAAATTAGAAAAAAATTGGGAAAAAGTAGTAATGGGCTAATTTTTTTGATAAGTTTATACTGTGTAGATTGTATGTTACAACTCCATAAAGATGAAGTTTTAACTATTTGTCTATTCCCTAGTTGTAAATTGGTCCTGCCAGTAATTATGCCCTCCATTCCTCCTTTTAGCCTGAAGACCTCAGTGTTTTCAAGATGTTGTTTTGATACACATCCCTGATCACATGTCTTCACTGGACTGAAGTCCGAGCTGCAAGTCTATAAAATGCACCTTTATATTATTAACCAATATAAGTATTATTTTGTTTGAATTAACTTATTACAGCTACTAGTGATATGAAAAAACTGATTTACTAGTGTTAATTTGAGTATAATGATTTTTCTTTAAATTCCTTTCTTTTCACGCTATTGGTATACTATCACTTTAAATATTTTTTTTCTATTGAAGTACTGCTGTGAATTGTAATGGTAGTCCCTGAAAAAATGTGCATGGGCAAAATAGGTCAGATGTTTTGATGTGTGGCAATGTTTGTTTTACCTGTGTGGCACCTTTTTATATGCAGTATATTTTGTAAGTAAATAAATTTGTATTCAAGTGGTGGATGGTGCCGTGTTTTCTTTGTTCTGCCCACAAAACTAGATAGAACAATGTCCACAAGAAAGAGCAGAACTGTGATTAAGTGGGACCAAAACTGAGCTGGAAAACCTGGTGGACCTTGTCATAGCCGGGGAGGACCAGTTACTGAGTGAGGGAGACCATCCCAAGTGCAATGTGGGGGCATCTGTGGGGAGGCGTCTCACTCACAGGACAGGGGTCACACACACCAGTTACTGATTTTGCCACAAGTACAATGACCTGCAAAGGAGGGTGCAATACTGCCAGCAACAACTTTGGATGATGGTGGAGCATGAAACTGTGACAAGACCAGGTGAGTACAGTGTGCTCTATCTATGGTTTTGGTGGTGCCCTGTGTGATGTACTGTTTCCATGATAATGCACTTCCTGGGTAATGCACCTGAGGGACTGTGCACTGCATCTGTATGTCCCTGTTGTGTCCCCTCTGTTCTCTGGGTCCTGCTCCACTGTATAGCTTCATCATACCAATGCCGGTGTATGGGGCATATTGTAGAGGCATAGCTCAGGAAGCATAGGCAAACCAGGAGAAGTTATAAAATTTGCAAGAAATGTATTATCAACAACAATAAAATTGAATTAAAATTGTACAGGATAGCTCTCCACAAAGTCAGTACAAATAAAGAATCAAAGTCCTTCATCTGAGAGTCTCTGTTCTATGTAAATCTCAATCTAATTCATAATTTAAATCTCTCTAAACAAAACATTGCTCTGTTTTTATAAGATGTCTTCCCCTGGCAGTTTAAACTCTGCATCCTGATGTTGTAAGTTGCATCTCCTATTTCTCACAAAATGTACCAATACTTTGTCAATTTCTTTCCTCTCACCTTCCTGAAGACAACACCTAGGACTCAATTATCTAAGGGGGCTGAGATTGGCGCAAGCTGCGGCAAACAGTAGCTTACTCAGAAGCCCTGTGTGCCCAATTCTCTATCTGGCAGGGTCTTGGCAGCAAAGTCTTGTGGCATGTGGCAACTGTGGCGAGGCACCAAACAGATGGTGCACTGGTTGGGTTTGCCACAAGCTGCAGGTAAGCCATGTACCGCTGTAGATCCTGGTGGTCTAGCAGTCCCTCCTACCTGTACCCTGATGTTGCCAGCATTAATAAGTAATATCTATTCCCCTGACCCAGAGGTCTAGCAGCCCCACTACCCAATCCCTGATGTTGCCAGCATTAATAATTAAAAGGTATTCCCCAGACCTGAAGGTGTGCACTTTACAGTGTGTGTGCATTGACTGTTCAGTCGGTGGCCAGCCACGGAAGTGTGAGGTTGGCTGTGTTCGTCATCAGCTCTGATTCTGGATGGGAAGGAGTGCAGTGGTGGGCACTACATGCTAGGGTGGGGAGTTGGAGGCCACTATACCACCAAGGCAGGGGGAAATATTAATTATTAATAGCATGGGCAACATCAGGGAATGGGTAGGGGGATCGCTAGACCACCACCTCAGGGGAATACATTTTAATAATTAATGCTGACTCCTAGGATCAGGGTTGGGGGACCCCTACACAAACAGGTCATGGTTTAGTTTCTATTATTCTGTTACAGACATGTGGGGGGGCAGCAAATTGCTACATACTGGTCTACTCTCAAAGAGGGGGTTTTCTGAGTACACTTAGACCAGCCATGGCTGGCCTAATGGTACTTAGAATTTCTCCCTCTGGGAGAATTCTGAGAATCAAATTTATGGGAATGTGGTGGCTTGCATCTGCCACATGCCCCCTAGACCCATGTCACAGCCGATTTCTGGGTGCTTCAGTGGCACAATCCCTGTTTGGGGCAGGTGGCCTGCAGTTAACATAGGCTGCTTTTGTGAAAAGCTCAGGGGGCAGTTTTTGATGCAAGGTGCCTCTTGCGTCATTCATGTTTGGTGCAGGCACCTCGCGACAATCTAAGGGCTTTGAGAATTGAGCTCCTAGGGGGTGCTGCCAAAGAAAACATTCTGTCCAAGAGATTGGTTCCTGTTGATAATACTGTTAAAAAGCTTGCAGAGGTCAAAATACATCTCAGAGTTAATTGCCTGTGTTACAGACTGTCACCTTTTTTAAGAAACCCAAATAGCTTTCTGCAATCATTTCAAACAATATAATAGTACACATTTGCAAACCAAGGGGTCCCTGATCCAAAAATTAACATTTATTTTTAACCATGGAGAAAAAAGGGGAGAAAGAAGGAATAGAAGTAGCAAGTGAAGAAAGGAAGATAAAAGGAGGTATATTGTAGGACCATCAAGTGGCCAATTAGTAGGTGCCACAAGGAACATCTGATTATACAGTCAGAGAGAAAAGAGACAGACAAGTGGCAGAATTGAAGAGGTCAAAATAGATCCTTGCTTTTGACTCTCTCTGCTTAACAAATGGGACATGATCTTATCCAACCCTGTCATAGGGCCACTGTTTCAACAGATGGCCCAAGTGTTCTGTACATTGTAGGGCCCACTGAGGCTGTCTGATGCATGCAGCTGCCATGGCAGCAATGGTGTGTGCTAATACAGTGACATGATTGCTGTGTTAGGGTGAATGACTATTTAATGTAACATGTGGTCTACACGTAGCTATGGTAGCAGATGTACTCAATGGCACTTTGCAGAGGCCACTGTCTGTTCCACGTACAATGTCCATGTTTTACAGCATTGGTGCTACACATATATTTATTATTATATGACACAGGGTGTGCCATCTTTGTCCAGCCACTATGCTTGGCTATGCATATGGTACAATGTCACCCACTTCTGCTGCACAGGTATGCTTCCTGTGCCTCTGTTGTATGATACCTGGGGCTACATACATCCTACTGTATACTATGAGGTTCACATGGCCTGTTGCATATATGTGCAGGGATGGTGAGGCTAGGTAGACAGGTGCACTGCATGGGTTGGCATACACTGTGCTAGACAATAGCTACAACAGCAGGATGTAGCATTTCAGGTTTGCCTAGGCCATGTCACTTCTGTCTGTGTGGGGTGCCATGGCATTGTACAATGATAGGATGTGGATCTGCATGGTCCTGTCCATCCACACCATGCACATATGGGTGCTAGTGCACATTATGAGTATATGGGTGGTGTATACTCTTTAGGGGTTACGATAATGTGGCACATTTTTGGCCGCACACAATTGATCACATCTTTTCTGACCTCCTCCACAGACACCTGGACCCAGCAGGACTATGCCATGGCCAGGGAGCAGCAGAAACACCGACAGGACTAGCAGTAGAAGACACTAGTTTGTGATGGGGCCCAACATGGGTGGAAACACCAAGTTTGGTCGACAGTAAATCTATTGACCACCTGCACAGCAATGGCACAATACCAATGCGGTATTGTGCTGCCCAAGCTCCCAGTGTTTTCTGTGGGGAGCTGTGCCCCCCGCATCCTCCGGACTTTAGGATTTTCAACTCCAGGTCAGAGTTGGTCTGGGGAGAGGGCAGAACACTGGGGGAAAGTGAAACACAGAAACTGACCATTACAATGACTGTCGCTGTAGTGATCATTTTCCATGTTTCGCCATTGGGGTGTCAGGCAAAAGGGGGTCACCCAACATGGGCAGGTGATGGAGGGACAGTATGCAGACGTGCATCCATGTATGTAAGCTGCATCATATGTTTCACCCTTAGGGTTGCATGTGTACACTATGCTGCATGCTTCGGTGGTTGGGGTGGAGACAGATGTTCATGTGTGCATTGCCATGCTGAATGCATGCCTGAAGGGGCAGCCATTTACACAGTTATGGGTGGGGACACTCACCCAGCCCTTTAGGCATTGTCTCATCACTGGTACTGTGGTGTGTCAGGGTCTGTACAGAGTAATATTGTTTGCAACTTTTCAGGAAGCAAGCGGGTGTCTGTGTGTGTGTGTGTGGGGGGGGGTTCTATGTGATAACAGTGATTGTAAAATAGCAATTGCCATTTTGGTGAGTGTACATCACCGAAAATGAATTTTGGCAATGCACACTCCTGGCAAATGGGTAGAGGGTGCCCAAGATCTATGGGTTTCTCTTTAATGCAGGGGCTCTGCCACCAGCACCCTTTACTAAAGGCTTCTCAACTTAAGGGGGTACATGTTGGTGGGGTGAAATACTTTAAAAGAAGGAAAAAAAGCCACCTTCCATCAAAAAGAAAAAATAGCTGTGATGGACCCGAACCCTGTACCTTCCAATTGACCACCCTCCACACCACACTAGCAGACCAGCTTAATAGCTGCCCACCACAACCCCTCTCACATACCTTCCCTCCCTTTTCTCTCATTCCTGCATGTGTGTGCTCGTGTATATGTGCACACACTTCCCTTCACCCGACCTCACCCACCTAGCTATCCGGTCACTACCCTGCCAAGTAGCCCTGAACACAGGCACTGTAACTGAGTCCCACTTTTGCAGGCCCTCAATTGTGGTTGCAGTGTTCACAGGATACTGTGAGGATGTGCTTGTGTGTGTGTGTGTGTGTGTGTGTGTGTGTGTGTGTGTGTGTGTGTGTGTGTGTTTGTATTGTGCTTTGGCATTCATTACACCATACAGTGGTGTGTTCTCTGTGTGGCCGACATGGTGCATCAGGGAGTTGGCAGTGAAGCCCACAGCCCAGTTGGCACACCCATCATTGTCAGTTGGATTTGATGTGCCACATGGCTGGGACTTTCTATGTATATCTTTCTGGCAGGGATAGGTATGGGCCACTGTTGTACCAGTACACCACTGTGTCATGCAGTGTGCATCATATAGGCAGTCTTCCTGCAGCAGCTCACTCTCCAGTGCCATATGCACTGGGTGTCATGCCACTGGTTCTCAACAGAGTCAAGCTTATGTGGAATGTGGTCAGCAGCAGAGAATACAAAATCATACATGCCCCCACAATGCAAAGCATCATGGGCTGCATATGCAAATCACCACAGAATGTTATGCTGGTCCAACTTTAAGCAGAATTGCATGGTGCCGAAAGGCCTCTCACACAGTTTGCAAAGGGGTGCTAACAGAAGCAGCAGAGGGCAATGATGGGCATTGCGCATATCTTACCATATGTGGTAAACATTGTGATGCATCATCGGTGGTGTCTAACCAATACAGTGATGACCAGAGTATGATTATTCCACTATACATAGGCAGGGCTATGCATACATTTGGAAAAAACGGTGTCTTTGTTGGGCCACTGTCCTTTACTGGCTTTCTATGAATGACAAACTGTGCCTAGAGTGGGTCCAGAATCTGCTAAAATGGGGGATGCCTCTAGTTGGCTCTACATCTCACATCGGTATTGTGCTGATGAGGTAGGGTGTGTAAGGCACCCACACGTGTACACCACCACTGCACTCACATGTTACCCTGCCTACTGCACACAGTGCTGCATGACGGTGCCATCCATATACAGATGTGCTATGGGTAATATGTGTATGCCTTAGCCTGCATCTGTGTCCAGCCAGGGTGGATCTTAGATATCTGTTGTCCTGTTGTCACATCTGTGTTGGCCTGTGTGGTGGATGAGTCGTGTGCAGGGTGCTGGGTGTGTGGGTGTGACTCCAAGCCTCTTGTGCCATCACACAGTCTATCACACTCTGGCTTGGTGCTGCTCTTGCTTATGCTGCATGTTCACACCAGACATGTTTGCTGGTGTCCTGTGTCCCTTACATTGCTTGGCCATGCTCTGTTGTAGCGCAGCACACTCATTGCATGTGCAGTCCTCTACTTTTCAGGTCCACAATGCTGTCTCTGATATGCCATGCATATGCCATTGTGGATATTTGACTCCCTTCACGTATGTGTGGCATGGTGACCATGTGGCAGCTAGTTGTTATACAGTATCTGTTATACATGTTCTACCACTCCTGTATCCCTTGTCCTGTGTTCACAGAGTGTATTTCTTTTCACAGACAGGATGCTACAGGGTGGCAGCAGGATGCAAGCTTTAGTGAGAAGCAGGATCATGTGCTGTGCTGACAGGTCTGCCCGCTACAGCTTCTGGTCCAGCGGGTGGGTAAGCTGCCAGTGACAATCTCAAAGGATCTTCAGCAGAATTCACAACTACAATTGTCATCTCCTGCTGCTCCTTTATGTGGCCTTGGACTTTAAAGTTGGATGTTTAGTTTATGTTTTTGTAACAGGTGTGCATCCTTTATTTCTTTTTTTTCTGGAATAGGCAGTTGCCGGTTTTTTTCTTTTTTCTTTTTGTAATGGGCAGTTGTCCTTTATTTTTTTTTGTTGAACAGGTTGGCACCCTTTTTTTCTTTTTTCTGGAATGAGTGGGTTCCCATTAATTTGTTTTTTGTAATGAGTGGGTGCCCTTTCCTTTTTGTTTTCAATGGTTGGGTGCCCCTTATTTAGTTTTTTATCATGGTTATGTGCCCTTGTTATTTATTTCTTATTGACTGGTGGGTGTGTACCCTATTTTCTACTGTTTTGGGCAGGTGCCCATTTTCTTTTGTTTCCCTCTTATACGGGGCTGCCGATTTTCTTTTGTTCTTACCTTACTCTGTAGAGGCAGTTGCCAATAATTTTTTTGTTCTCCCCTTAATATGGGTGTCTGCACATTTCTTCTGTTCTCTCACTTTATGCAGGTCGTTGCCTATTTTCTTTTGTTCCCCTGCCCTTTATGCAGGTGGTTGCCCATTTTCTCCCACTCTCCTTCTCTAGGCAGTTGCCCTTGGTGTTGAAGTAATGTTATTATTTGTAGTATTATGTTATTGCTGATTTTTTATGGTCTGTTGCCATTTTTATAAAGTACAGTTTATTTTGATACCCGTACTGCCGTGTTGTGTGTGTTTTTCTTTGATGTCTGCTAACATCCACAGCTGCCCCAATGTTCAGCACTCTACTCAGTGCTATATTAGGTGTTGCACAAGTGCATTATGTTGCACTAGTGCTATTTGTGCTGCAGTTGTGCTGGTCATGCTGCACCAGTGTTATGAATTTTGGCATTGTATGTGTACACTGTGCTCATATCCAATATTCAGAAGTGTTAGCCCCAGAGCAGTTCATCTGAATATCCTGGTGGCATTGTACTGGCATTAGTGCAGCACAAGTGCAATCACAGAGCAAACACTACTCAGTGCTATATTAGGTGTTGCACAAGTGCATTATGTTGCGCTAGCGCTATTTGTGCTGCAGTTGTGCTAATCATGCTGCACCAGTGTTATGAATTTTGGCATTGTGTGTGTACACTGTGCTCATATCCAATATTCAGAAGTGTTAGCCCCAGAGCAGTTCATCAGAATATCCTAGTGGCAGTGTACTGGCACTAGTGCAACACAAGTGCAATCACAAAGCAAACACTGCTGAATGAATATGGGCACTTAGTGTGTTGTAAAATGAAGAGAGGGCTTGACTATCATACTCAAATATTGAGTTGCTAAATTTAACACATGGAAAGTAAAAAAAAACTATTAAAATAAATACATAGAACATACTGTAGCTGGTACTGCATAATAAAACATAATAGCAGATTTTTCTTCTACTCCCCCACTTGCTCACCTCACCTCACCCTTGTTCTATTTATTTTACTGTTTGAACTGTGATTTTACCTAGGGCAATTTGCTTGACTTCATTGTCTATCTATTTTACTATTTTGTTTAGCCTTAGGATGCACATATTTTCTAAAACCCTGTATCAAGTGTTTCATCTATTTCTTTGCCTTTGTACTCCTGTGTACTATTGTAATCTTCTTATTACTTGTATACTGTACTACTGTTCTATGCCTTGCTGCTGCTACATTAACTCTGTACTGCAGTATGTGGCCCGGATCATGCCTGAAAATGGTCCCTTGGATCAGCGCACCCTACCCGGTTACCAAAGTCATAAGTAAATAAAATAAGGAGCAGCAGGACTATCTAGCAAAATCAGATATATTTTGTCATCAGGAAACATGGATTTTGGATGAAGAGATCTTTAAAATGGATGGATAAAGTTTATATGAGGAACCTGCAAAAAAAAATAGGAAATGTGGTAGATCTACAGGAGGTTTATTAATAAGGTTTATGATTGCACAGTAGCTGATATAAAACCTGGATGTATTATTTGTATGGATTCATACAGTATTGTGTTGCTTAATTTAGATGAAGACAACTTACTACTTTGTAATATTATAGTACAACGGCAGTGGCACTACAGTTAGGGATGAGTAAGCAATTTAATGTTAAACCTCAAATTTTGCACCTTAATAACCTTTCCACAATATATCGGATTTGCCTGAAATTTTGCACACTTAGTGTGGTACTATCAGTCTCTCGATCTGGGAAGTTACGTTACAGTTGGATGTATGGTTGCAGAGCTGTACAACACACAAAAAATAGGACTTTTTGCGCGTTTCTTTGTTTGCACCCACAGCCTGCACGATTAGTATGTTTGGTCTGAAATCTTCAGGGAAGATGCAGTCTGTGTCATTGATGTGCCTTTCGAAGATCTGGTGTAAAAATATTAAACTGTTCAAAAGTTATTCAAAAAACAAATTTCCCATTATAGTCAAAGAGGAAAAATATATGTGTCTCATGAAAGTGTTGCAAGTACAATTTTCTTCTTGCAAATGGTCCTTTTACTTTTGTGCTGCTGCCATCTCGTTTTCAGTTAGTAAGAGAGAAAAATGCCTGGCATTTAAATTTGGGACCCTCTAGGTAAACACTGACTGTTGGGTTTACCTAGTCGGGTCCTGAGGATACTAGTCTATCTTTTTAAGGGGTAAAACCCCTTAGAAATGCAATTTTTAAAATCAGCTCCACACTACTTTTGCAAATTCTGAAAGAAATGGCAGAAACACTTTTGCAAATGCAAACGTTTTGTGATGTTTTTTTGCAAAACTTCTGCAATTTGCAAAAGTATGTTGTTAAAAAACAGCAAATTTTTGCTATCACCCTGCAACAAAATGATTGGGTCTTTTTGTGATGAAATTTGCAGGGTGGCATGCCCTGGTCCCACAGATGTGCATTTTGGTAGTTTGGTGCCAACACTTTCAAGGGGACTAAAGTTACAGCATTTCAAAGTTGACACATTTCCCTTAGGATAACATTGCAGTGCCTGTGATGCTTTCGGTGCCCATATCTCAAAAGCAAAGCAAGGTATGGAGTTTTTGCTACCTGTAGCTTAGGTCACCTGACCTAATCTGTGGAAATAAGTTTGGAAATCATAATTTACACCAGCAGTGGAATTTCTTTACTACTTGCTAAGGTTAAGGAGACACTGGCAAATTAGTGTCATAAGGTTCCAAGGGTGCCTTTTCAGTGAATTTCGGAGCACATATCTTGTAAAATGATGTGAGATACAGATTTGGTTTATTTCTATCTCATGTGGAGGCCTCATTATCATGATTATAACAATACTAACATTTTTTTTCCTAGCTGCTAGTTGCTGAAATATTGGCAAATTACTGCTACAAGGGTTCCTTGACCTATAGGGCTGCTGTATGGCTTTGTGGTTATGTATAAGTGGAAGCACAAGGCCTGGAGGACCCATGCTCCCACAGACACATATCATTATGCACAACTGGGCAGCTTGGTGGGAGCTTGGGGTCCAAAGGGCCCCACACCTCCACCAACACATACCATTTACTATATCATCATCATCATCATCATCATCATCATATCTTTTATTTATTCAGGTGAACATCATTGAGCAAGGCTCATTTACAAGATGGACCTGATAAGGTCAAGGTTCAATAGTTGATACGCAACAGATACATCATACACTTATATAAGACAGTTATACACACAGGGGAAAATAACATTTATAAACACAGTGATGTACAGTAAATTCACATGATAAAACACGGTTACAGGAAAGTTAAGCTAATATTTACGGTATGTACAGTATACACATATCTCAGTGGGGGGCATGGCAGACACTCAACATAATGTAATACTAGGATGGTGAAGGTATTACTGGGTGCCATAAGATGGGATGTCTGTCTGGAAGGAATATGCCATATATGGTTTGGAAGGGAGATTTGTGAGATGACAATGCTAGCTCTAGTTATATTATACTTTTTCAAAAGGTAAGGGAATTCTTTGCAAAAAACTTCATTCATTCATCAGTTAGGGTTGTTTCCACAGCAACAAAAATGTGGAATTTTAACATTAGGATTATCATCCCTAACACCCCCTGCCCTATCCTCCAATGTCCATACAACAACAAGCATTGGAGTGTTCATTGGGGTCATCTCGCCTACCTCTCATCCCATTCTCCTAGACTACAACACCTCAGCTTATTTACAAAAGGAGTAGAGTGAGAGTTAGGCTGATGACCCCAATGAACACCCCAGTGCCTGTTGTTGTGTGAATGTTGGGGGGGAGGGTAGGTGGTGTTAGGGTTGGTAACCCTAACATTGAATTTCCATAATTCTGTCACTGTGGAAACAACCCTAACTGATGCATTAACAAAGTTTTTGAATGCATCAGTTAGGGTTGTTTCTACAGAGACAAAAAGTGAGGAAATTTGACATTAGGGTTTTCAGCCCCAACTCTGAATTCTCCCCCACATACACACAACATGCATACAAGCAGGGGACGGTACAAGGCAACACAACCAATCAGAAACAGACACCATAAGGTAACAGAAAAGACATGCAACTTTGTAAACATACCACAAGAGGCATCCATCATCATCTTTCTGCAACTGTATCACTTCTGCTGCCATCCCAGTGTCTTGGGGAGTACACCCACATGCTGTGCAAGCATGTGAGATGGTCTTTGCATAAACTGTTTACCTACATGCAGATACTGCAGATGTGCACATAACTTATGGTAGGACCAGATGGTGAGTTGAACCATGTTATTTCATCCCTCAATGAAGACAGAACAACACTGTGCATATGTCATGTTCTGATGCCAGGTTCATATGTACTCTGCCCTGCCATCCTTGCATCAGCATACTACACAACTGTCTATGTGTTAGTATGTCCATATGTCACAATGTGACATAAGGGTTGTTCAAATACTGCAGTACCATCCCTCCATTAAGCTTTAAGTACAACGCAATGTATATATCACAATGACAGTACATGGTGGTTTCTATCCTGCATTCCCATTCCTCTTTCGACATACAACAACACAATACATTAGTCTCACTACCTGTATCTCACAATGAGGCCAGTGCAACATATGGATAGTGTGACAGATGGATTGTGTTGTGCTACTTCAATACAAGTATGGTAGTGCATGGTCCAAAGGACCCTGTCTTTTCATTGTTACATATGGACAATGTGATATATGGGTAGCACTGCACTATGCTGATTTATTACTAGGAGTGCAGGATCCCACAGTGACATGTGAATAATGTGCTCTATGGATTCTGACATACTATGAGAAGGTACAGATGAGAGTGCATGGTCCAAAAGACAGTGTACTCCAGCTCCACATTGACAAAATAGAACAGTGCTGAAATGTTATGTTGAGAACAGTACTCCTCCATCTAAATAACTAAACTGGCCCTACTGGACTTGCAAAAAACTTTGTCAATGTATCAGTTAGGGTAGATACCATAGCAACAAAAGTATGGAAATGTGATGTTAGGGTTGCCACCACTACCACTCCCCCCCCATCTTCCACACACCAACAGATGGTGGATGTGCCATGGGGTCATCAGGCCCAACTCTCACTTTCATTATTGCATATTGGAATCCAAATGTGGGCCATGTACCCATTAAGTATAGAGACATAGATCACGCCTAGAGTCATTCCAGGTAACCCTTGTGCTGCAAAGGTTGCAACATCTCAGGAACCATAGGAACTTTGGAAAAATTTCCTTTGCAGTTGTATTCATGGCCTGGCCACCTCCATGCATGCTCAATACACCTAAAGTGCGTAGCAAAAAAAATCTATATCTTGAACCGTTTTCGAGATATAGCCGCCGAAAGGCACCACAACCACCACAATGTTATCCTATAGGAAGTTTTGCAACATACAGTGCTGTAACTAAGGAACCAGTGTCCATTTCTTCAACAAGCCTGCTAATGGCACATCTGTGTGGCATGGGCTTGCCACCCTGCACATTTCAGCCCAAAAGTCCTAACAGTTTTCTTGCTATGAAATGGCAAAGAAACTGTTTTTTTGAGGCTATTTACCTGCTTTCATTTTCAGATAATATAGTTTTCACCTTAGGCTATAATGGTAAATTTTAAAGTATAATAACTTTTGAATGGATTAATATTGTGTCACCAAACCTTCAAAAGGCACATCTGAGAGGCAACGGCTTTCTACCCTAAAAATTTCAGACCACAACCTAAAGCCATTTCTGAGATTTAGGTGGATAAAGACATGTCAAAAAACACAGGTTTTTCTGTTTTTTCAACACTGTATATCTCAGAAGCCACATAATCGATTCCCACAGAATTTGGCAGGTCAAGAGTCCTTCCCCAAGACATTATGTATTCCAAATGTTATGTAACTCAAAAGTTCCAAAGTTATCAATGTTCAAAATTCAGGTTTAACTTAGAAGTTACCTTTCACCCTAATAATATATATATATATATATATATATATATATATATATATATATATATATATATTTATATTTATATTCCTCCTTTAGGATCAAAATGTTATAACTTGAATTTCCTCACAATATTAGAAGAAAAAAGTATTACCCATAATACACGATAATCATATACAACTAATTCATGATCTGAATGCATGAATTGTTGTAGGAAATAGATAGGATTGTGATAGAGGCCCCATTCGCACTACAGCATGGTTGCGCAAAACATCTTTAAAAGTGGATTAGCGTTTACCATGCTGTAGCATTCATACTGCAACCCCCTTCCTGTGATACACATCAGGCAATGCATTTTACAGCATTCACACTGTGGCAAAGATCCATGCCGCTGTGAACCAAATTCAGCAGCATGGAAAAGCTGCTTACTGTGAAAAGTTGCATGCTCACTTGAAATGCATTAAAAGCATATGAGCTGGCATGTTCACACTCTAGGTAAATCACTATACTTTTAAAATGGATTTCTGGAAGCATGCTCAAGCCCAGGTCTCATGAGGGTTTGAGCACGCTTCAAAAATTCTGATCTACAAGCAGATTATGTGCAAACGCGATCTGGGCTAGCACGCCAAGAACCATTTGAAATGCTTCAGTGTGAACTGGGCCTTAGACACATTAAATAATCCATGCTTGAATGTAACTACAGACACTGTGGGCACAGCTTTGCTCAATTTTTGATAACTTAAATTTATGTATAATCATTGGGATATTGAAAGGGGATGAGAACAGGGCTTTTATACATTTTGTAGAAATACATGCTTCAGTTATAGAGTATGCTGGTATTTCATGTTTTGATTTTCATAGATATTTGGATATCTCTATAATAGATCTGAAAGTGATCATCTGCCAGTTTGTATAATAATGAAATGGAAACCATAAATCAGAGCCCTATTATGGGAAGAGAGGACCTCTGAAATTATGAACAAGAGTAGGTTAATTTGGAATGACTTAGAAAAGGAAAAAAGGTTGCAGTTATTGTCCTAAGAACTGAATACTTGCAAAGGAAGCTTTTTTTAAATAAAATGAAGAAGACTGTAATAACCTCACTGATCATTATGATCAGTTAATAGAAACATACTTACTTTATTATTCTAAAAAGGAAACATGCTCATCATTTTAGTCTTGGCTGGCTTGATCATGACTGAAAACAGCCAAGACAACATTGTATAATAAAGTAAGGGTGGCTAGCTGAAACCCAAAGACAATCATGATAAAGCAAGTAAATGATGCTTGTAGTGAGTATAAAACATGGCATTCAAGAAGAATTCACATCAGAATCATACATAGAATAAAATGTTAGAGGCTGTATAAAAATCAGTCATGCAATAGAGCATTTTGGAGAGTGGTAGCCTTTGGTATCACCAACTGACAAGATAATAATGGTTCATTTATACATACTGAAATATGGCAAACATAGATTTATTCACTCTTTTAGGAAGAAAAGGGACCTGAGGGTAAAAGGGACCGGAGGTAATCATATCAGATGACCTTAAGGTTAGCAAGCAATGTGAGAAGGCAGTAGGGAGGGCTGGGGGTATACTAGGATGTATAGGGAGAGGCATCACCAGCAGAATCAATCGATCGATCAATCAAGTCTTTATTTAACCAGGCCTTCATCGTTGAGCAGAAGCTCATTTGCAAGATGGACCTGGGTGGAGCATGAACAATTGTATATACAGGTCAACACAGGTATTTACAAGGCAATACAGATAATACTCTTTACAGAGAGGAAGAAAAAGAAGTTCATATGTATATAGAATTATACAGATATTGTAAAGATAACATGGTATTTACATACATAGAAGTGTCTATAGGAAGATAAAGCAGGTTATCTAAGGTTGCAGGAGGAAGTAACGGAAGAAAAAATAAAAATAAAATATACACCAGGTAGAGGTGAAGGTAGGGGGAAGAGGGAGGAAAGTAGGGAGAAAGGCTAGGAGGGCACAGTGCACAGAAAGGAGTTGGTAAAGCTGGATGTAGAAGGTGGATGGAGAAAAGGAGTATGTGTGAGCCCAGGTTGAATGCTATAAAGTACGGGGCATGGTAGGATGTCACAACCCAGGGTAGTGAGCTCCTATCCGAGGTTGGGAAAGGAAGAATAAGGGGATGGATGGGCCTAGTGTTGATAAGACAGGGGGATAAGAAAGAGAACAATTAGGCTGGTGAGGAGCAAGCTGGGGGGGTCAGTACTTAAAATTGGGTCTAGGCATGGCTATATACCAGTGCAGACACTGGTACTGGGTCTGAGTGGGTGAAGCAGTTACATACTTCTCTGATTGTATGGAAATAAAGCATCTTGAAAGCATTTATACCAATTAGAGTTCTTAATTTGAGGGTTTTTTGTAGATTGTTCCATAAGGTAGGTAACACGAAGCTTATGGCTGCCCTGCAGAAGCAGGATTTTGCTTTGGTACTTTAAGTGTAATAGCTGAGTAACTTCTTAACGCGTATTTCCCAATTATACTCAGGGGAAGACAGCAGGAGATATAGTAAGGCAGCTTATTAGAGATGGCTCTAAAGGTCCAGAGAGCGGCGTTTCTGTGGCGCCTGAACTTTAGTGATGTCCATCCCACTGCTGCATATAGGGTGCAGTGATGTGTGTCGAAGGGGAGTCCCATTATAAACCTCAGTGCTCGATGGTAGAGTGTGTCCAGTTTAGCCATGTAAGAGTTGGGGCATTGGTTGTAGAGGAAGTCAGCGTAATCAACCAATGATAGGAAAATGGATTGGACCAGTTGTTTCTTGGCATCTCTGGTGAGAAATTGGCTGATTCTAAAAAACAGTCCAAGCCTTTGCCGAAGTCATTTTAGCAAGTCCTCGATATGTTCAATGAAGGAGAGTCTTTGGTCTATCCAAACTGCCAGATACTTGAATTTTGTAACAAATTCTAGTTTTCACCTAGAACTGTGGTAATTTGGGGAACTGTCCCACTGGACACAGGGTTAGCTGTACGGATAAAAGAGAGGACCATCACTTTAGTTGTTTTGGCATTAAGGGTAGCTTTTTTTGAGGAGTTGGCTTTGCAAAGGTTGAATTCTGACTGTAGGTCATTGCAGGCAGCTTCAGGTGTTGGGCAACTCCGTGAGAGAACTGTATCATCTGCAAACAGATGGATGTTGGCTTCTTTTATACAGTAGTCGATGTTATTAATGTAGATTGCAAAAAGTAAGGGCCCTAATACAGAACCTTGAGGTACCCCTCTTTGCAGAGTTTTTAAGGGGGACAGGCCTCCTTCGGCTTTAACTTGTTGAAGGCACCCTGTAAGATAGTCAGTGAATCAACGCAGAGAGGAGGGGTCCACACCTATGGTTTGAAGGGCAGAGAGGAGCAGACTATGGTCGATGGTGTTGAAAGCCTTGCTTAGATCTAGGAAAACAGCACAAATAAAGTTTTTGCTCTCAAGATTACGCTGCCAGTTGTTAGTAACTTTGGTGAGGGCTGAGATAGTGCTATGTTTAGCTCTGAATCTGGACTGCATAGGATTTAGCAGTTCCCTAGACTCAAGGTGAGTCCTCAGTTGTGCATTTACAATTTTCTCTAGGAGCTTGGACAGGACCAGAAGGAGGGAAATTGGCCTGTAGTTATTGAGATCGCCACGGTCACCTGATTTGAACAGTGGTATGACATGTGCTGTCTTCCATATAGGTGGTAGGTGCCCTGAGACAGAGATAAGTTAAAAGGTGGGTGGACGGGTGATTGCTAGTGCGTGGTAGCAGATTTTTAGGAAGTAAGGGTCAAGGGAGTCGCCCCAGCACTTTTTCTAGTATCCAACTGAAGCAAGAGGTCCCTCACCTCTTTCAGTGTGGCAGGTTGAAGTGAGAAAGGCGAAGTAAGCTATCGGAGTTTCAGGCAGTTGGTTGGCAGTCTGGGAAGCAAGTATGTTTGCAGGGGAGTTATCAAATGCCATGCCTGCAGTAGCAAAGTGGTTATTGAATGTATCAAGTATATCCATCTTTTTGGTTATAGTCAAGTTGCCAGAGGTAATCTTGGTCGGGAGTGAATTTCCTGAGGAGTGGCCTAGCAGATCACTGATTGTGTTCCAGAGCTTGATTGGGCTCTTTGTGACAGAGTCGAGTTCGGATTTGAAGAAGGTGGCCTTCGATTCTCTGATTGTTTTGGTACATAAATTTCGTAGTCTCCTGAACTGGTTCCAATCCTCTGCAGTGTTCAGTCTGGTGTGTTTTTCCAGAGCTTATCTCTTCTAGAAGCAAGGACTTGATCTGAGGGGTGAACCATTTACAGGTTTTGGTCCTAGTTCTAACTTTAATAAGGGAGCATACTTATTAAGGGCCCTTGATAGAATGTTGTGAAGATATTGTAAGATGATGTAATCATTTTGGCCAGGTAGAAATCTTGCCACTCAGGGAGTACTTAAGCTGCTTTAGGTAGGCATGTTCATTGAAGTTGCGCCTAGATCTCTTCATAGAGAACTTGCTGATGGGTGCTGGGTTGTTGGTGGATCTTACTCCCAATAAAACAATAGTCGCTGGTGTTTGAGAAGAAGACATCAGCGTGGGAGAAAGATGAGGTTTGCTCACCATTAGCACATCAAAGTGTACTTTTACTGGGGTTCTTCATGTTTGGGCATGTTGGTTCAGTAATAAGTTGCGTCAGCCCATGTTCATCACAGAAGGATGCAAGGGGGGCAACTGTGTTAGAGAGCCAGTCAAAGTTGAGGTCTCCTAAAATAATAGTTTCTGGCAGCCCCTGTCCCAACTTGTCACTTAGATATGACACAAGCTGTAGGCCAGCAGACGGTGGTCTGTAGCATCCTATTACGCAGATTGCAGTAGTCTGTGTAATTTCCACTTTGAGAATTAGGCATTCAAATTCGCTGGCGACAGATGCCGAGGATAAGCAGGAGGCAGAAAATTTGTCGTTAATGTAGATAGCTACCCCTCCTCCTCTGGCATGCCTATCAGCGCTGAACAAGGCATAGTTGGGTATGTTTACTTCTCTATCAGTGGTGCTGGGTCTAAGCCAAGTTTTGGAAATCACAAGTATGTCAGGAGAGGTATGATTTACCCAGGTTTGTATTAAGGTTATCTTTTTAAGGAGGCTACATATGTTAATATGCAAGAAGCTTATTCCTTTTAAATTTGCTAGTTCTGCTGGCAAAGCAATAGCTTCTGGGGAGCCAGGGTTGAGTTCTACATTGCCTGAACAAAGCAGGAGGATAAGTAGGATTTTTCTAAGAGCGCTAATTATAAGCTTGTAATTCCTGCCTTTCTCCCGTCTAGTCGATCTGATGTTTTTAGGGACTGAAAAGTAGCCACCATAGAGGAGCTGATCTGTTGTAGCAAGAGCTAGTACCCCTACCACAATAGGCTGGGAGGAGATAGAAGTCTGCATGGTGGGAGGTGGGCCTTGTGGTGGGGGAGTGTTATAAGTACTACTGGTATGTGTGGTCCAAGAGCAGGGTTCAAGGTATTGGTACTTGGAATCATGGCAGCAATTAAAGGATAAGTTGCCATGTGGTATACAGCACATGGTGCCATTGTAGACCAAACATGATGGTAGTTCAGGTGTCCAATGCTGGGCAGCTGGTATCAGCAGAAGAAGGGGCAGTAAAAGGAGCCATATAGGGCCCGACATGATGGTACCTCAAAAAGGAGCCATTCAATTAGCCCAGGGGCCAGTGGGGTTGCTGGATTAATGCGGCTTATCAGTAGCTTTCCGATCCAGGTTGACCCAAATGTGATAGCATTAAAGATATTTAGTGGTGAAGGCACAGCCAAGGAGAGCCTATGCGTTTTAGTAAGGCGAGGCCCTGAGAGTTGGATCCGTGGGCTGGATAGAAGAGGGGGATCATGAGCTAAGTCTCTATTGGTGGGGCACTGCCAGGTGTGGACTAATATTTTGGCAGGAGCTACTGTATTTAATAATCAGCGGAGGTGGGGAAGGGGGTGGTCGAAAAGGTTGCGGCAGTTGCCGTACCTTGTAGGGCCTTGGGTCCATGTCTGCGGTCTCGAGCATCGGCTAGAGGGGCACCGACTGCCCGGTAGCCGGGAATCCCGTGGCTTAGGAGCTGGGAGACTGGGCGACAGTTTCTCGGCTGAGGGAGAGAAGGAGAGTGAGGGTTAATAAAGTGGATTCACATAAAGGGTTAGACAGAACAGCGGGGAGTCCAAAATTTGCAGAACAAAAGGACATGTATGGTACCAGCAATGCCAAAAGAGGTAGTGACGAGTAGTAGTAAGAGTTTTTACCAAGGTAGTTTGTTTGGTGTTGCTGGCCTGCTTAACTGCAAGCTGGTTTATAGTTGAAAGGGTATATAGTCAAATTAGGGTGAGGTCCATAACAATAGGGGTAGAGCAGTAATGAGAGGAGTTAGATGGAGTGGCTGGAGATAAGGTTGAGAGGAAATGTGGGATCCTGTGGGTGGGACTGCTTTAAAGAGGTGGTAAGAAAATGGGTCAAGTCAGGTATTGAAGACAGGAGGCAACAGCATGAAAATGTGCAGCAGTGGAGTGACCAATCTGCTGCTAGGCTGAGAAGGGGTGGAGTAAGGGTCTATTTAATACTGTGAGGAGGAGGGGTGGGTGGGTGAAAAAATTCAGTCCAGAACAAAGCACAGAAAGAGATTTCCCTGAGACCAGGAAGCACCAGGCATTGGAAAATCAGCCAAGGAGTACAGCTGCCAGTCAGTGCCTGGTTCCTCCACTGGGCATCCAGTCAAAACTATGGCATTCAAAACCACAAGTTTCGGAGGTCCGGTGCATACCTGAATCTGTCCGGGGGTCAGTCGGGTGGTCTGTTAGCTGTGGCCTGCTCGGAGAGAGCCAAGGCCACAGGAGCAGCTTGGGAAGCCCACAGATGGGCTGTCTGTGGAACAAGGAGGGAAACACAGAGGATTAAATACAGCTAGAGTACAATAGCAAGCTCATGGTGGGGCAGGCAATGGGTAAAGACAAAGCATGAGGTAAAGAGGTGGTAAATGCAGGGCAATTATTTGGAGCTAGAAGAGGAGTTAATGGGGGCGTCATCTGTGCTTTGGCACCGGGATGTCTGAGAAGGACAGCAGCAGCAGCAGGGGGGGTGTAAGGAAAGGGTTTGTAGGTAAGGCAGAGAAGAAAGTAAGGTATTTAGAGAGACAGCATTACAAGTGGGGCAGAGAAATTAATAACTGGCAGAGTGACCAGTGTGGGGAAGGGGCAGAGTTTGTCAGTAGGGCAGAAATGGAAAACTGCAGCAGTCTTGGACAGGAAGTTGTTATCCCTCTGTACAGACAGTTGGTGAGACCCCATCTGGAGTACTGCATGCAGTTCTGGAGACCCCATCTCCACAAGGACATAGACAGGATAGAGGCAGTCCAGAGGAGGGCAACTAAAATGGTGTAGGGTCTGCAAGAGAAGCCATATGAGGAGAGACTAAAGGAGCTTAAAATGTATACCCTTGAGGAAAGGAGGAAGAGGGGGACATGATAGAAACTTTCAAGTACCTCAGTGGAATCAACAAAGTCCAAGAGGGTAGCATCTTTCAGAAAAAGAGATGTGCAAGAACAAGGGACACAATTTAAAGATAGAGGGGTGGTTCAGGGCAATGTGAGGAAATTTTTTCACAGATAGGGTAGTGGATGCATGGAACAGCCTTCCTGAGGAGGTTGTGGGGTCTAAAACTGTGGGAGAATTCAAGAATGCATGGAACAGAAATAAGGCAATTCTTGTGGGGGATAGGAAGAAATAGGCTGTTGGTTAACTAGGATCTGTGGCTTATCTGGTAGGTAGGGAAATGAGCAGACTTGGTGGGCCAAGTGGTCCTTATCTGCCATCAAATTCTATGTTTCTATGTTTCTATGTTAAAAAAATTGGTTAGTAGCTGTGTGGGTTTAAGCCCAAATCTGATGCACTGCTCCAGGGTATTTACGGATGAATCTTACACATTTGAATTTTTCCTGATTTGCATATCACTTTTCAGTCAAAACAAATAAATTGTACCTTTTAGAGATGTTTTAGACATTCTAGAGCTGTCCCTTGCATTCGTGGCCAGTTGAGCAGTATGGTATGCACAGACTATTGTAGCCTCACTATATTCAGGCTTACCCCCCCCAGTGAAGCTTACCTCCACATCCCCAAGCTCCGACACATTATGACAAAAAGCAAGGGAGACTGCAGGGGTCTGCACCACTGAAATCAATGGGGGTATTTTTTATTACAATTTTTATTTTAATTTTTTTTTATTTCATATTCAGATTAATACCTTTGAGCCAAAATAGGATCATTTACAAAGGTTCCAAGTCAGAGTAAACAGAACTGGACATAACATACAGGTAGCTTTGTATATGGCATCACATACAGGTCAGGTTACACAGAGGCTGAAGTTATGTAGGTTACAATTTTATACAAGGGTGTTATACAAAAAAGGCAGACATGAGGTATACAAGTGATTTCTTAATAAGTGCTAAAGAGAAGATCATAACTGCACTCTAAGGTGCAGCACCGTGTTTAAGTGCTTGCATGAAACACCTAGAGGCAGACAAGTTTCTGGGTAGTAATGGAGCAGGTTTAGCTGCCAAAGGAGGCTTTGTTTAATGATTCTGCAGGGAGCTAGTTATAGTCATTGGGGATGTGTGGGGAGGGGTAAGGAAAATGGAGGTATTGAGTCGGATTACGTGGAGTCCTATGGAATGAGATGAGAGAAATAGGGGTACTCAGACAATGGCAAGAGGGGGAAGAAAAAATGCTATGTGAGGGCCAAATGTGAGCAGAGCCATGGGAGGCAGGAGGGGTGCAGGGTGATACAGTCAAGGAGGGATATAACAGTGAGGCAGAGAATGAAATGAGGGTAGGTAGGATGTGGGAGGGGGAAGAGGGGTGAAGCGAGGGGGGTAATGGGATAGGATGGAGGCGGGATAGGTAGAGAGAAGGGATCTGGTAGTTTTTAGGCTGTGTTCTGTGGGTGCCATGAGGAGGGCGGGGAATACTCAGGTCATATGTTAGGGACAGCAATCGCAGGTCATGTTTCATGCTAGGTAAGAGCATAGCCCTTGTTTAAAGTAGCTGAGTTTGGTGCATTCAATGAGGCTAATAGGTAGTTCATTGAACAACCTGGGTCCTCGGTAGGATAGAGATTTCTGAGCTAGCTTGGTGCACTTAAATTTCACCTGAAGGCCCCCTTTGATCACACTCCTAGTATTATTTGTGGGTTGTGCAGCTTTGAAGAGGCTGCAGGTAGACTCAGGCATGAGCCTGAGTAGTGATTTTTTTAACCAGCAAGTAGG
Source organism: Neoceratodus forsteri (assembly GCA_016271365.2). Lineage (NCBI taxonomy): Eukaryota > Metazoa > Chordata > Ceratodontiformes > Ceratodontidae > Neoceratodus > Neoceratodus forsteri. The sequence goes on from CM057450.1 coordinate 1,537,569,639, forward strand.
TCTCATGCTGCACCCTAAGGTGAAGTAGGAGCCAACCTGTTTTGTTGTAAAGTGAGCATGTATGGGTCAGATGATCAGTCCCTAGGGTCAATCGGCAAGCTTTATTAAGGAGTGTTTTAGTCTTTTTAGGGTGGTATCTGATCCAGTCCCATGAATTGGCAGGCAGTAGATGGTGCTGGCTAGGACCGAGCTGCTTGTGGCAAGCTTCAGGGTGGCAGGAGGCATAGAGCAGCTGTGCCGGTAGAGGACGCCCAGTTTTATGTTGGCAGTTTTAACAACACAGTCTATATGGGTACTGAAGCTGAGCATTTCATTCAGGTGTACTCCTAGATACTTGAAGGTAAAGACTTGTTCCAAGGTCTCACCCCTGTAGTTCCATATCAGCAGTGGGACAAATCTCTTCTTGTTCTGGACTACAATAAAGAGCTTGCTTTTAGACTTCTTGAGGTTGAGTAGAAGTCTGTTCTGGGAGAACCATGATTCCAGTTCAAGGAAGCAATCTTGCAGATCTGTGGTGATAGTGGATGGTTCTTTACCAGAGATAGAGATGACAGCATCATTGGTATAGAGCACAGTGTGTGCCGGGCAGATGGAGGGGAGTGAATTTATGAAGAGGCTGAAAAGGAGTGGTCCTAAGATGGACCCTTGTGGGACTTCAATATTCACAACCCTAGGTTCCAAGTGGGTGATGGTGATATTAACACATTGTGTCCTGTGGGTAAGATAGCTGTTAAACCAGGCAACAGTGTCTGTGGACAGGCCAACAGTCAGCAAGCAGTTTAGGAGATACTGGTGGCTGATAATGTCAAATGCTTTAGTGAGGTCTATGAAGATAGACCTCACTGCCATTCCTCTATCCAATGAATCATAGAGAAGGGAGGTGTACTCAACCAGGGTGGTGAGGGTACAGTGCTTTTTTTGGAAATCATGCTGTTGGGTCCAGAGCAGGCAGTATTTCTCCAGGTACTCTGTGAGTTGGTCACAGGCTATCAATTCCAGGGCCTTTGAAAGGGGGACAGAATGAAGATGGGCTTGTAGTTGGAGGTGTTAGCCCTGTTACCAGTTTTAAAAACTGGGATAGCGACTGCTGATTTCCATCTGTCTGGAAACACACCTGACCTAAGTGAGGTATTGAACATATTTGTCAATGGATCAGCTAGTTCATTAAAGGTGAGAGCTACTAACGTCATGCCAACTTGTTCACTCCCCATCCTAGTCTTCCCAAGGTCCCACTTGACATATATAACAGTCTCAGACCTAGTAGCTTGCTTTAAATAGAATGGTGGTATTCCATTATTAAGTGGAGGAGTATGCAGACACAGAGGCCGACCTGGTTGAGAGGGCCTAAAGTATGCACTTGGTAGTACTGCAGATAGATCAGCGAATGCTGCATTAAAAATCTCAGCAATGTCACAGGGTTCCTGCAGTGTCCCAGATCCAGTCATAATCAGGTCAGGAGGGTCCCTTGATTTCATAGAGTTCCAGAACTCCCTTCTTGATCACCAGCTTTTGTTTAGGAGCTCAGTATAGTAGGAGGCTTTTGGTGCCTGTAAAAGTTTAGTACATTTGTTTCTGGCTGCCCTGTAGGCAAGAGGTCAGCCAGTGTCCAAGTGGCCCTGGTCTTGTGCCACAAATTGTCCCTGTAATGCATGAGCTCAAACAGGGGGCATGAGTTAGCAACCCCTCTCACTTTTTTGGTCTGAATTGGTGTGAAAATGTCACAGGCCATGTTAACAATTCCCAGGAAGTATTTCAGGGCTTGTTTCCCATCTTTTGAGCCATCCAGTGGAGACCAGTCTGCTTGTTTCAGGTACTGCTGGAAGGTGGGCAATAACCTGGGCCATAGGGTGAAATTTCTGGAGATCTGAGTGGGGCATTTGGAGAACTTTTTCTTCCAGGTACATATTACTGGAGAATGGTCACTGAGGGAGTCTGGTGAGACAGATACACCAGTGATATGATCTGGGCAGGATGAGAGGAGCCAGTCTAAAAGGATGCTGATGCCTGTCCTATAGTTTTGCCTAGTGGCTTACATAACCATCTGTGTGAGGTAGAGTCCAGATATTTGGTCTCTAGCTAGTGCCTCGTCTTGGGATTGGCAATTGATGTTGAAGTCACCAACAATTACATATTCCCATTTATACCCCAGCTGTTGTTGATTGGTGGCAAACTGTTCCAGGCCAGCTTTGTGCTTGCCAAGGGGTATATAAACTGTGGAGAGAAGAAGAACTTTATTTTGCTGTCTGATGGTGAGCTACAAATTCATGATTTTGACTTCCTTAGATTGCAGACTGCTGGGCAGGGCATGACCTTTGATGTCACTCCTGAGGTACAGCATGCAACCACCTCCAAGCTTGGACATTCGGTCCTGACTGAATGAGGTGTAGTCATCTAGGGACACAGCAGAATCAGAAATCTTAGTAGAGAGCCAGGTCTCAGTGAGAGTAATGTTGTCAGGTTTGACCATCACCACCCAGGCCTCGAACAATGAGAACTTGAGTAGAAGGCTCCTTATGTTGAGTGAGGGAATCTTAAGTTGTCCCATGCTAAAGTTGTTTCTTTCATGAGGGAGGCCTGGGGGTGGGTGCACATTGCTGGATATTAGGAGTAATAATAGGATTTTCTTCCTGAAGTACCATGATCAGAGTGCACAGTGCAAGTGAATGGACCTAGTTTTAGAGGGTATAGGATATGGGGTAATACTTGGAGGAAAGCCATTTAATAGTAAGGCAGCTATAGGGATTTTAGGGGCTGGCTAGGGCTCAATGGTCTGTGGTTTGTTTGGAGGGGATCAATCAGCATCCTACCTGAGATGTGCATTATGGGCAGGGGTATGTTAAATGTGCAGGGGTCCATGTTAGGTCCAACCTCCTCCATACACAATTGTATTCCAATGCATATAATAGTGGCTAATATAAGTGACAGCTTATTAAGTCCCAGCTTGCTGGATTATTTATAGAGTGCACTTATGGACTAGAGGTGATTTGTTGTTGTTTATAGGGGGTAGTAGGCTCCCTATGTTGAGTGAGGCAGTATAGAGGAGATGCAAATGTTCACTTAGTAGTGTAGTGTGAAGAGGGAATGCTTATCAGTATTTGGTAGTGGCACTGCAAGGGGAAATATTAATAATAATGAGAAGGGGTGGGGAGGGGTTTTGTGACTTCAAAGAGCCACTTGAGTATTTGGGTGACAGGTAATGTTGTTTGTCACAGTATGTCTTTTGGGGATATAGAAGGACTGCCTAGATACAGGAAGGGAATTAGGAGGGGGAGGAGCTCATGCTACAAGGAGCAGCAGGCAATTGGGAAGGGGGAAGGAGGGAGGAGCTTGATCAGATTTAATAGAGGTTGGGGCCAGGGTGGGCAGGAAGGATGAAAAACATGGTCAGAACAGCATTCGGGGCTTTAGCAGTATGACCCCAAATTTCATATCTGGAATGCAGCTTCACTCGGTACCTGTGGTGTGAGGAAGTCAGGGCAGGTGGCAGTGCCAGTTGCGGATTCGAACCATGAGAGTGGTTTGAGTTGTGGGGTGCACTACCCTGTGAGGGCTCAGGATCCCCTAAGAAAAAAAGGAAAAAATGCAGGAATTAATAGGGGACAGGAGAAAGTGAAGAGCAAAACAGAACAAAAGAGGACAAAACCTGGATGAGTGTCCCTGGAAAGGTGAAGGGTGGGTCGAACAGTAAGAGCAAAGGGTGGGTCAGAAGGGGGGCATTTTGCTGCAATGGGGTTGAGCTGTGGAAATATCTAATTTGTAGGGGCCCTGAGTAGTAAACTCTGATCAGGGAGTTTCCAGCATTTACTAGTTAACAGTGAGATTAGGAGCATCACTATCAGGGAAGTATCATGCAGACCAAACTAAAACATGGAATACAATGAAAGTAAGTTTCTAAGTTCCTGTGGACCTACTCAGAAAAGAGCACATTCAGGTAATTAGCACTTTAAATGCTTTAACCACAGAAACAATTTAAATGAAAAACAGGGTCAGAACAGCAGTCGGGGCTTTATCAGTGTGGTGGCAAATTTCAAATCTGGAATGCAGCTTCACTTGCACACTGCAGTGTGAGGAAGCCTGGGTGGGCAGCAGCGCCAGTTGCAGATTTGAACCACAAGTGCAGTTCGAGTTGGGTGGGGTGCGCTGCCCTGTGAGGGCTCAGGATCCACTGCGGTGTGAGGAAATTCGGGCAAGTGGCAGCACCAGTTGTGGATTTGAACCACAAGCGTGGTTTGAGTTGAAGGTGTGCACTGCCCTGTGAGGGCTCAGGATCCACTGCAGTGTGAGGAAATCTGGGTGAGCAGCACTGCCAGTTGTGGATTCGAACCACAAGCATGGTTGAAGTTGGGGGGGTCACTGCTCAGCGAGGGCTCAGGATCACCTGCGGTGTGAGAAAATCTGGGTGAGCAGCAGCACCATTTGTGGATTAGAACCACAAGTATGGTACGAGTTGGGGGGTGCACTGTCCTATGAGAGCTCAGAATCACCTGCAATGTGAGGAAGGCCAGGCAGGTGGTAGTGCCAGTTGTGAATTCAAACCCCGAGTGCGGTTTGAGTTGGGGGGTGCATTGCCCTGTAAGGGTTCAGGATCACCTAGAGTGTGAGGAAGTCTGAGCAGGTGGCAGCGCCAGTTGTGGATCTGAACCACGAGCGTGGTTTGAGTTGGGGGTGCACGGCCCTGTGAGGGCTCAGGATCCCCTGCAGTGTGAAGAAGTCTGGGAGGGTGGCAGCACCAGTTGTGGATTCTAGCCACAAGCATGGTCAAAGTTGGTGGGGTTCACTGCCCTGCGAGGGCTCAGGATCCCCTGCAGTGTGAGAAAATCTGGATGAGCGGGAGCACCTGTTGTGGATTTGAACTATGAGCATGGTTCGAGTATGGGGTGCACTGCTCTGTGAGGGCTTAGGATCCCCTGCAGTGTGAAGAAGTCCAGGCAGGTGGCAGTGCCATTTGTGGATTCAAACCATGAGTGCGGCTCAATTTGGGGGGGGTGCACTGCCCTGTGAGGGCTCAGGGTCCCCCATTATTGATGAAGAGTTACAGATTAATGAAGGCCACTGCTCGGCTAACAAGGTGCTTACTAGTAAAACAGTGGCCTTCATTATTTTCCAATTCACCAGCAAAACATATATATTAATAATAAAAAATAACTCCATTCATTTCAAGTGGGTATGCTCCAGTGCTCTTACCATTCGACATCATCTCTTAAAGACTTCTGCCTCTTCCTCCCTAGTACTCAAGTAAGAGACTTTTTACTTAGATCTATACTTGGTGGGTTGTCTGTAGCAGCATGGCCATTCTCACTACAGTATGTGTGCATTGGGAGGAAACTGGCAATGTGGTTGAGTGGCAAGTTATTGTTACTTTTGTGTTTGCACTTTTAAAGTCTGTTTGCATGGAAGCATTCAAAACTATGCAAAGAAAATAGTAGGAGTACAAGCCAGACATAAGTAATTAAGTGGTTTTGTGGATAAATGCGTGTATTGGGGTTGGAAAACCCACATGTTTCCATTGGTATGTGTGCTACAGTTCAACTGTGAAATTGAGATGAGTAAGAGAAGAAAAAGAAAACTGAGAAGCATAACAGTGACTATGAGCACGTTGCATGCATGCAAATGTAGTCAGATACAGTATGTATTGAAATACAAGCAAGCCATATGTGTGCAGGCAGTGTGACTTAGTGGTTTAAGGCACTGAACTGCAAGCCAGGAGACTTGGAAGCATGAAGACCTGGGTTTGAATCGGATCCACCTTACTTGTATATGGTGTGATCCTGAGCAAGTCACTTAACTTTTATGTGTGCAGTTATCAGTGACCACTTGCTTTTTGCATGCATGCCACATGTGTGCAGCCTTTTCCAATTTATCATAAACATCATGGTTTCCACACTTGCTTACTGCATGCATGCCATATGAATGCAATCAGTTCCAATTTAACATTTAAATCATACTTGCAGCATGCATATCACTTGGGTAGTTTTATGTGTACAGCATGAAAACATTTCATATAATTATTTCTGTAAGGGATAAGGGAGAGAGCCCTTTGGAGACACACTGTCCCTTGGCAAAGTGCCTTTGGTGTGAAATGTTTGATTCTGGTTGTGTGCGCTTCTGTATTCCTGCATTTTTACATGTACCCCTAAGCAATAAAATAATTATTACAAAATAACACTTTGTAGCCTAAACATTTTTTAGCCTTAGAAACATAGAAAAATAGAGACAGAATGTGTCAGCAGAAATAGACTGCTTGGTCCACCCAGTCTGCTAAGATGGTTCCTGGCTAGTCTGTCTCCATAGGTCCTAACTGGTCTTCAGGGTTCCATGTCATAATAAAGATTGCAAAACAGCAATTGCTATTATGGCAAGTGTACATTACTGAAAAGCAAATCAGCACTATGCACTTCAAGGCTACCTGACATCCGAAATATTAAAAAGTGTTTTTGTGGGGGAGGGTTGTGCCCTCCTCACTTCCCTGAATTAAGATTCTCAACTACAGGGGGGTGTATGTCAGGCAGGGATCAAAATCCAGATTTCACAAAAAATTAAGTGCTGCAGCTGCATCCAGTGGCAAAATTGACTCACTCCCAGTCCAGCCCCGAATCCAGTACCTGCTGTGTCAGAGCTAGCCACCCTCACTACCATGCCACATGGCTAGCTTGGTGGCAGCAGGTACATCAGTCCCTTAAAACCCCTTCCCTGTCCCACCCCTCCCCTTCCCCTAGCTATTCCTCTTCCAGTCACCCTTCCCCAGAGTCGCTTTCCCATATGGTCAATAGTTTGCAGGGTAGCCCAGAAGGATAGCATTGAAAATGAGTCGCTAATTTTATAGTAGCTCATTTTCAGTCACTATCATCACTGGATACCAGTCTTCAGCAATCCTCATTCCTCTCTGCCTATTTATTAATACTCACCTATGTATGTCCCACACATGCTTGAAGCCCTCTACTGTTTTTACCTCCACCACTTCAGCTGGTTGTCTGTTCCAAGTGTTGACCATTCTTTCAGTGAAGTTATACTTCCTCACAGCCCTCTTAAATTTCCCTCCTTCCAGATTCATCACATGCCCTCTGGTCCTTGTGCTCTTTCATATTTGGAAGACTCCCTTCCTCTACCCTGTTCATCCCCTTGAATAACTCATAGGTCTGTACCATGTCCCAGCCTGCACTGTCTCTCCCATGATGTACAGGTTGAGATCTCTCAGTCTTGCCCTGTATAACTTTTTTATGCAACTCCTGCACCATTTCATTTGCCCTGTTCTACACTGCCTCCACCCTGTCTATGTTCTTTCTGAGTTGCAGCCTCCAGAACTGGACACAATACCTCAGGCAGGGCCTCACCTATGAGCAATACAGTGGCAACACCACCTTCCTCCTCCTACTGGACTTAATACATCTCCATGTACTCCATCATCCCACTATCCCTACCCACTGCTTTGTCACACTGCCCTGCTACTTTGAGCCTAACAGTTATGGTAACCCTAAGGTCCTTTTCCTACTCAGTGACTGTCATGACCTCCCCACTATCCTGTACTCAGATGCTTGGTTCCTATGCCCTAGGTGCATGATTGTGCACATTTTGCTGCATTGAATCTCAATTGCCATTCTCTTGATCACTCCTAGAGCTTTACAAGTTCCCTACGCATTCTGTTTGTTTTGTTTGTTTTATTTAAGTCTGGTAAGACCTTGGGACAAGAACCCATTTGCAAGGGCAACCAGTGCATACAAAAAATGAACAAACATATATGACAGAGAAAACAATCATTAAAATGCATTAAAATTAATCTAGTCAAATAGGCATTTACATTGATGATGAGAAAATTCTTCAAAAGCAAGTTTAAAACATAGTACAGTACAGTACCAGGTCAATACAGTGCATGTAAGACAGAGCAGTATTAACCAAGTTGTTTATAGAGCACTTTGATTTGCAGTGACAGGGGATAGAACAGCGAAAGGGACCCCTGTCACTGCATGATGATGTAGAGAGAGGAGAAGTTGCCATGTGCTGGGTGCCTGGTCCAGCTGCTCCCATGGTGAAGTGGCTTGGGCACCAGAACATAGTGCAACTGGGATACCTGGGACCGAGGTTTGGTCTCCCCTGCTATAACTTTTGCTGGCATTATTTTTTAAATCAAACTTCCCCCTTCCCGGGTTTCTTCCTCATTCCCGAAGTCCATCCCCCGAGGTAGTTATCGAAGTTCTGTGGGTTGTGGGGGGCAAAGCCCCCCACAAAACTATGTAAACAGCCACTGTTTTCAATGGGTGTGCTGTCGCAAACAGGTCAGCGTTTTGCCTGACTCTGTTTGTGGTTAGCTGTGGCATTTGTAGCCACTCTGCTTTGTCATACAGCAGTATGACCCATGCCATACAGTACTACCAGTACAGGATAAAAACAAAGGTAGTGAATTATAAAAAGATGGCAATTTGTAAAATATTGATTTATGATCAAGAGAAACCTCCATTTTCTCCAGCTACTTCTGAGTGTCCACCCTGTTACAGATGTTGGTGTCATCTGCAAAAAGGCATAACTTCCTTTCCAGTTCTTCAGCAATGTCACTTATGAAGACATTGAAGAAAACTGGTCTCAGTAGTGAGCCCTGTGGCACCCAGCTGGTCACTGTTCCACCATTATAGTGAGTGCCACTAACCACTACCATCTGTCTCCTATCCAGTAACCAGTTTGTTTCCCAGTTCACTACCTGGATCCCACCCTATGCTTATCAATTTCTTAATCAGTCTCCTGTGTGGCACAGTGTTGAAAACCTTGCTACATTCCAGACAGGCCACATCCACTGCTTCCACTGATCTATTTCCATGGTCACCCAGTCAAGGAAATCAATGAGATTTGTCTGGCATGACCCCCCCCCAGTGAGTTCATGCTACCTTTGGTCTTGTAGCCCATTTGAGTCAAGATACTCTATCAACCTTTCCTTTGATAGGGGGCTTGATTTTCAAAGCCCCGGATATGCTGCAAGGTGTCTGCATCAAACATATTTGATGCAAGTAATACCTTGCTTCAAAATATGTGGCAAACACAATTACTGAATGTGGTCTACATCAAAAAGGAGAGCTATTGTGTCAAACTGACACTGTGCCAGCCTTGTGATCAAATCAGGGTGCACCAGACGACAAGGGGGACTGCACTTTGGTGGAGCTGCAAAAGCTTATTTTTTGCAATTTTCAATGCTCCACCATGGATGCAGCAAGAGGCTTCATTTAGACCAGCCAGGGAGGGGTCTATGGGACTTGCTCCATTGCCCCACACTGTGGCAAAGGGGGTAAGATTTCAAAGTGGACTCCTGGGGGCAGAAGGAGCACGGGGGTGCCATGGGGGCAATGAGGAGACAGTGGGCATAAGAGGGAGTGATGTGGCACTGACAGGAGTGCTGTTTGCATAACCATAGAGCCAATGGGATGGGAACACATTGGTGGGGTTTCCAGGGACAGACAGTGACATGGACCCAGTTGGGAGCAACCCTGGCAGCTTCCCCATAGGCAGCCTCCTCAAATAACCCTGTAGGTGATAAGCTGGAGCTGCAGGATGAAGGATACCTGTGGTGGTGGTAACATTCTCTAGGCACCACAATCGTCCCCTTATACCCACCCTCCCACATTGAGGCAGGCTGCCTCCCGCCTACAGGGTTATGTGAGATGACCGCTTATGGGGCAGCTGCCAGGGCTGTGCCCATCTGAGGCCATGTCACTGTCTGTCCCTGGAACTCCCCCCAAAACAGTCATATCCTATGGGCTGTATGTCTGTATGGTTATGCAAATGGCATCCCCACCAGATACCACATCACTCCATCTCATTCGTACTATCTTCCCTGACACCCTCGATGGCACCTCCATGCCCCTTCTACCCCAGTCCCATCCTGGCAGGCAGATTCTCCACCCAACCCGCCACTGCCATCCTGGCCCCTCTAGTGTTGTGCTGGTTGAGGGTGCCAGCTTCCTGCAGCAATTCCCTCAGGTGTGCCAACTGTATCGCACTAACCTGTGGCTCCAGCATCTCCTCTATTTTTGGTGGAGGGCACCCTGTTATAAAACTGGGTGCAGGATCCTTGATAAACCCAGAAGTCTCCACAGTCCTAGAGTGATGCAACTTGCGTCGCTCTCAGTGCTCTTTGAAAATCAAGCCCATGGGACAGACATAAGGCAATTCTTGTGGGGGGTAGGAAGAAATAGGCTGTTGGTTAACTAGGATCTGCGGCCTATCCTGTAGGTAGGGAAATGGGCAGACTAGATGGGCCTAGCGGTCCTTATCTGCTGTCAAAGTCTATGTTTCTATGTTTCTATGATTTCCATTAATTTTCCACCAGTGATCTGAGAGTTACCAGCCTATAGTTGATAGTCTCCTTCCTGATGCTGCTGTTATGGAGAGGCACATCATCTGCTCTCCTCCAAACTACTGGAGACACATATCTTTCATGTGAGCTGTTGAATAAGACCATTGGGGACAGCTAACACCTTACCGAGCTTCTATAGTACCATGGATGTATCATGCCCATTACCACAGCTTTGTCAATTTTCAAAGTTCAAAAAGTCCCTTCAGGATTCTTTCCTCAGAAAATTGACTTCTGTCCACCTCCCACTTTGTTGCTTCTGATCACAGGTGGTCCATCTCCTACTCCCTCCACTGTGAAGACTGAGCAGGAGTACTTTTTCAGGATGCCTGATTTTTATTGATCCTTTTCTATGCAATCTCCACCTGCTGTCCTCCTTATCCTGACTATCCCTTCCCCCCCCATTATTTCCTCTTCTCACTTATGTACCTCAAGAAAGTCTTATCCCCTTTAGCGAGGCACACTCATGAGTCCTGGTAGGACAAAACACGTGTATGTGTCTTCTGTTAGCACCCTTTTCAGACTGTGTGAGAGACCTTTTGGTTCCATGCATTTCTACTGAATGTTGAACCAGCATAATATTCTGTGGTGATTTGCATATACAGCCCATGGTGCTATGCATTATGGGGGTATGTGTAATTTTGTATTTCTTATCCCCTTTAGCTACTCCTTTGTCTATCCTTGCCCATATCTACACCGTTGTTCTTCTCACTGCTTCCCCAGCTTCTGCCAGTTTTACTTGGTGTAACGCCATATCTTCCTCCCTCTGTGTTTCCTTATACCTGCTGAATGCCACCTTTTTTTACCTCACCACCTTGGTCACTTCACTGAAGAACCACAATGGTCTCTTTTTTCCTGCACATTTACAGATTTCCTTTTCTCATAGGCTGGTTGCCTTAATTACACCTCCCTTATTTTTCCCTACTGTGCCTCCACCCCTTCCTGGCAATCCCCCCATAAGCAAGACCACTGGAAAATTGCAGGCACAATTTTTCTACAATTTCTGCAATTTTCACCCTTCTCCACACAAAATCTGCAATTTCTTGCAGATTCATACATTTATGGAATTTGTGACTAAATTACCTACAAATATTTAAATTCTCAAGGAATTCTACTCAGATATGTTAACAATTTAGTACACAGACTTGGATTTGACCAAAATCGTATAGTGTGAGGTGAGAAGGGGTCAAATGTGACTCTGCTTTCATGTGATTCACTTCCCTGCTTTGGTTTCAAAATCCTCTGGTCATGAGTATGTACACTTGAACACTTAAAATCTGTGTTAAAGCAGACTATCAGTGAACTTTTTGATGACACAGAGACTGAAACAATAGTTGTGAGAAGAGGTGCAAAGTGACCCATTCACCTAAATGAAGCATTGACCACAATGCTTGTTTTTGAATGGTAGGGTAGATTTTCTTTGTATAATTACTTTCAGTCTGAAAGGATTTTGATTCAAATGTGTTAGGAGTTTGGGTGGCCCTGCTGATTATACACTTTAATTTTTAGTCTTTGGTAACCAGGTAAGGCCCACTAGGCACAAGTGCCTGTTTTCAGGGGTGACCTAGGAGCACTGAGCAGTTAAGTGACTTGCTCAGAGTCACACAATATGCAAATGGAGGCTGTGAGAATCAAACTCAGGTCTGGTCTGCTGAATGTACCAAGCTTGTTCACACCTCGTTCCTCTAATCTCTAGGCTATACTGCCTGCCCACTTGAATGTGCTTCTGAGGGGGTTGGTGACAGTGATTCCTTACATGTCAATCTGCCACAACTGCATACTCACATACAAAGCCTACAAAAAGCAAACATTTCTGAAAACATGCTGAATAGGTTAAGTATAGTTAAACAGTTACCTTCAAATAGACAAAATAATTGCAATTCAAGTAAAATCACTGCAAACCAAGTAGAACAAAAGTTCAATGTATTGAAAACTATTGTATGATGTAATGAAAAGCTACTGGTATGATTTGATATTTTTATCACGTGATTTTAAAATGTACTTACAGTGCTGATTAAGAACAGTAATTATTTTAACAAAATAAACATTTTTCTTAATAGACCTTTATTAGGCATCCTGGTTATCTGTTTATTTTTTTCTTGCACCAAAGCAAGTAGTTTAAACAGGCTTCATTATTTAACATCTAGAAACTGGCAAAATATGTTGTTTCAGGATGTATTCAGTACAGACTAACTGTAAATTATTGAATAAAACCTAGTTAGCACTGGATGACTTAGATGTTTTGATTTTTAGAAGATGTGCTACATAATGATTAATTTGAAGTGCATTTCAAAAACACACATTTCTTCATATTGAAAGCATTTACAAGTGGCAATACATTTACCTAACAATTCATGTGACTGATACAAGCTGCAGCAAACGATGACAGATTTATTAGGGGGCAGTGGGGATGTATAGTGAACCCTCACCATTTTCCCACACTTTCAGCAAAAAAGTCCCTGCATTTTGGGGTAAAATTTTCCACAATTTTCCAGTGGCCCTGCCCGTGAGGCAGCTTCTGAGGCAGTCTCCCATTTCTTTAAAATGCACCATCCTAAAGTCATGGACCCTCATCCTTGTGTGGTTTGCCTCTGTTCCCATCTTAATGTTAAGCCACACTGTACAGTGATCATTGGTACCTAGGGAACTGCCCACTGTCACATCTGCAATGCTGTCCTTGTTATAAGCACCAAGTCCAGCACTTTTTCAACCCTAGTGGGTTCCTTGACTGTCTGAGAAAACCCATTTTAGGGAATCGAGGATGGCCCTGCTCCTTGTGGAACCTGCAGTCGGAAGACTCCAATCCACATCTAGCAGACTGAAATCCCCAATTAGCAGCACTTCCACCTTACTTGCTATGATGGTGTTTATCTTATGAGTAACTTCAGAAGGATTTAAATACTGCATTTTCGGTAGACTCCTGGAGGTAGCTAGATTCTCTACTAGGATTTTCTGACAGTTAAACTATTTTTAAATAAATTACAGGTGACTTAGGAGTTGAAAAAGGAGCTTGCAAACTCTACTTATCTTGGAAGAAACATCACAAGAGTTTGAATATTGCATTTTGGTTGTTCCTTGGGGGTAACTGGATTGACTACTAGGATTTTGGGACAGAAACTATTTTTAAATAATTTACTGGTGTGTAGGATTTTGTGACAGTTAAACTATTTTCAAATAAGTTACTGTGGTTAAGGAGTTGTCTTAGCAAAACCTGCAGTGTGAATTGAAACACAGACAGCCTCAGGTGCAGGAAATTGTTTCTCTCATTGTTTTCAGACCACAAAGTGTTGTATTGGATCAGGAAAGGTTGTATCATAACCATTGTAAACCAATTGCCCTGGGTGGAGACTTGATCAGATTACTATAAGCTACTGGTGGCTGCAATATTTAGAGACACAAAGCACATCTTCTTGACCTGGAAGGACACTACTTCTTTATTCAGCTGTAAGCTGTGTGGGAAATTCTATATTGCACTTGATATCTGCAACAACGTGCACTTTTGCTGAATTCTGTGGGAGGTGAAACTAACTACCTTTGGTAATTGCTTTTTATTTACATATTTATTTAGTGTTTAACCAAGAAGAGGCTTGCAAACTCTGTTTATCTTGTGAGTAACCTCAGAATTATTTAAATACTGCATTTGGGTAGACCCCTGGAGGCAGCTAGATTGTCTACTAGGATTTTCTGACAGTTAAACTATTTTTAAATAAATTACAGGTGACTGAGGAGTTGAAAAAGGAGCTTGCAAACTCTGCTGGTCTTGGAAGTAACTTCACAAGGGTTTGAATACTGCATTTTGGTTGTCCCTTGAGGGTAGCTGGATTGACTACTAGGAATTTGGAACAGAAACTATTTTTAAATAATTTACTGGTGCGTAGGATTTTGTGATAGTTAAACTATTTTTAAATAAGTTACTGGATGTTAGTTAAATTACTATAAATGGCAGTACTCACCAGGGTGGTGGAGCAGTGGTGTATTTGATTGTTTCTAACAGTCACCTGTGGTTGTGGAGTACCCACCACCCTTCCCACACCTCATACCCCCAGGTGTGGCATTTCCTTTATAGTCAAAGTTCTGGCATCACTTCCTCAACAGGTCTTGGGGCAGAACTGTCACTTTCTTAATAACCCATCACAGTGCATAAAGGCTAAGTGCACACCACATATATATATATATATATATATATATATATATATATATATATATACACATATACACACACATATATATATATGTGTGTATTATGTATATATATATATATATATATATATATATATTACATATTGTATATTATAAGGCAGAGGGACATATGGAGAATGGTGCAATGCATTGGCTGTGGGCAGCAGTTTTCGGGAGACATTCTGGAAACTGCATTGCTGTCCTATTGGCAGGCAACTGTCAGCTCTGAGGGAGGAGATTGTCCACCTCCAGGCTGAACTGGCAAGGACTAAGGAGGCCTCCCCCACCCAAAGAGCACCACTGCCACAACCACTGCCTCAGAGGTTGCCAAGTATGAAGAGCAGTTGGACCACTGTGGGTTCTGGGAGGGTGTGGGTGATGGAACAGAGGCAAAGCCCCCTACTTGTACCTCTACACAAATCATACACCAGTCTGGCAGAGCAAGGTTCCTCTATGATGGCACCCTCAGTGGAGACCAAGAAAAATACTGAGGACATCCACAAGGGAGATCCACAAAATGGTGGCAAGGGACACCTCAGGGGAAGGAAACAGCTTCTGATAGGGGACTCAATTGTTAGGGGGATAGAACTGGGGAAGGGAGAGGAGAAGGAAGTAAAGTGCCTGCCTGATGCCATGGCTTGGAGGGACAAGAAGTGAATCCTCAGGATTGCAGAAGCAGCATCACAGGAGAGGATACTAGATATCATTGTCCACCTTGGGACAAATTACCTAGACATGGACTCAGTGCAGTGCAGGATGAATTTGTGGAGTTGGGGAGGGGCCTCAGACAGGTAGCAAGCATGGTTACCCTCTCAGAGGTGCTGCCAGTCCATGGCAGGGGTGAGGCTAGGGTACTGCACACCATGCAGCTTAATGAATGGTTGCAAAACTGGTGCAGAACACAGGGCTTTGGCTTCATTGGGGACTGGGGGTACACCTGGAGAGATGAAGATCTATACTGGGATGATGATCTGCATCTGTCCATGAAGGGAACCAAGCTCCTAAGTGACAGGTTTAAATGCTTCCTTGGCAAGCTTTTTAACTAGCTGGGGGGGCGGTGCTGATAAGAGGCAGGAAATTTCAAGTCTCCCCCTGCAAAACAAGGCAGGTAGTAAGGTAAACACTGAGGTACAGAGCTCAACAGAGGGCAGGACAGGGGTAAATGGAAAAATAGACAATGGCAATAAGAGCAGGGATTGGGGGAAAAAAGGATAAAGCCAACATTAAATGAAGGGCAAAGAGTACCAATGCCCATAGTCTGGGAAAAAACTTCCTGAGCTAGTAGCGCTGATGGATGATGAACAATTGGATATTGTGGCAGTCACAGAAACATGATACATGGAGAACCATGACTGGGATGTCAACATACAAAGGTACACAGTCTACAGGAGGGACAGGGAGGCTAAAAAAGGAGGCAGAGTAGCTCTATACGTAAGGGATGGCATCAAAGCTACAGAACTAAAAAGTAAAGGGGGAGGACAAGAGGCACTCTGGCTCACCTTGGAGACAAGAAATGGCATCACAGTCTGCACAGGGGTTGTATACAGGCCCCCATCTCAAGGGGTGGAAATGGACAAGAAAATGATAGAGGACATTCTCAAAATGGCTGAAAAAGGGGAGATACTGTTGATTGGGGACCTGAATATGCCAGATGTTAACTGGGTGACATGTAATGCAGCCACATCCAAGAGCAGGGTCATTCTCGATGCCCTGCAGGGGGCAGGCCTTAGACAGCTAGTGTTGGAACCCACTTGGGAGGAAGTAATACTAGACCTGGTACTCTCAAATGGAGAGAGGATCACACATTTAGAAGTCAGTAGACATCTGGGAAGAAGTGACCACTGCACAGTGTGTTTCACAATAAGCACAACCATGGAGACAAGCAATACAAGAACAAGGATACTGGATTTTAGAAAGACTGACTTTGGCAAAATGGATGAATACCTGAGGAATGCAGTAGCAAATGGCCAAAAAGGAGGGGTGGAAGAACAATGGAGAAAAATCAAAACTGCTATCATAGAGGCAACAAGCCTTTGTGTGAAACAAATAAAGAAAATAAAGCGGAGTAAAAAACCACTATGGGTTTCAAAAGAGGTTGCAGGGAAGGTTAAGGAGAAAAAGGCTGCATTCAAAAAGTATAAGGAATCACAGAAAGAGAATGACAGGGAACTGTATCAATTAAAGCAGAAAGAAGTGGCGAAGGCAGTCAGAATAGCAAAGGCCCAAACCGAAGAAAAAATAGCTAAATCAGTTAAGAAGGGGGATAAAACCTTTTATAGGTGCATTAGGGAGCATAGAAAGGTTAAGGGAGGAATAGTGAAGATTAATAAAGGAGAGGGGAGGTGGGCAGAGGGAGACAGTGAAAAGGCAGAGATACTGAATGAATACTTTTGCTCAGTATTCACAAAGAAGATGAAGAGGAGTTACCTAAACCAGACAATAGAAGCACTCTGGGTAGGGAGTTGACACCAGTCCATTTACAGAAGAAAGAGTCCTGAAAGAACTCCTAAAACTCAAGGTGGACAAAGCAATGGGGCCTGATGGGATTCACGCCAGAATCCTAAAAGAACCAAGGGAGGACCTAGTGACACCACTGACCACATTTTTTAACAAATCATGGGAGGATGGGGTGGTACCTGAGGACTGGAGGAGGACAGATGTGTTTCCCCTTCACAAAAGTGGGAGAAAGACAGAAGCAGGAAACTACAGACCTGTAAGTTTGATCTCAGTGGTAGGGAAAATGATGGAATCACTTCTGAAAGAAGGAATTGTTGAGTACCTAGAGGCCAGCAGGGCACAGAACTCAAAGCAGCATGGATTTACAGCAGGAAGGTCATGTCAGATGAATTTAATTGATTTCTTTAACTGGGTGACCAAAGTAATAGAGCAGGAAGGGCCTGTGAATATGGCCTACCTAGACTTTAGCAAGGCATTTGACACAGTTCCGCACAAAAGACTAATAATTAAGTTAGCCAGCCTGGGAGTGGGTTCCAGGGTGGTAGCCTGGGTAGCAAACTGGCTGCACAACAGGACACAGAAGGTAATAGTGAATGGAACACATTCCAAAGAAAGGAGGGGTTATTAGTGGACTACCTCAGGGCTCAGTACTGGGTCCAGTCCTCTTTAACATCTTTATAGGTGACATTGCAGAGGATCTGGAGGGAAAGATATGCCTCTTTGCAGATGACACAAAGATCTGTAACAGAGTTGATAAACAAGGGGGGGTAGAAAGGATGAGAAGGGTCTTGGCAAAGTTGGAGGAATGGTCAGACATACGGCAACTTAGATTCAATGCAAATAAGTGCAAAGTAATGCATCTGGGAACCAAAAACCCAGTAGAAGAGTACACAATAGCAGGGAGGTACTAAAAGCAACAAAAATGGAAAGGGACTTGGGGGTAGTCATATCAGATGACCTAAAGGTGGGTAAGCAATGTGAGAAGGCAATAAAGAGGGCCGGGGGATACTGGGATGCATAAGAAGGGGCATCACAAGTAGAAAAAGGGAAGTAGTTATCCCTCTGTACAGACAGTTGGTGGGACCCTATCTGGAATACTGTGTGCAGTTTTGGAGACCCCATCTATGCAAGGACATAGACAGGATGGAAGCAGTCCAGAGGAAGGCAACTAAAATGGTGCAGAGTCTGCATCAGAAACCATATGAAGAGAGACTGAGAGAGCTTAATATGTATACCCTTGATGAAAGGAGGGACGGGGGGGACAAGATTGAAAATTTCAAGTACCTCAAGGGAATCAACAAAGTCCAGGAGGGTAGCATCTTTCAGAAAAAGAGATATGTAAGAACAAGGAAGCACAATTTAAAGATAGAGGGGGGATGGCTCAGGGGTAATGTGAGGACATTTTTTTTTCATGGAGAGAGAGTGGTGGATGCATGGAACCACCTTCCTAGGGAGGTTGTTGGGTCTAAAACAGTGGGGGAATTCAAACATGCATGGGACAGACATAAGACAATTGTAGTAGGGGGTTGCAGGAAGTAAGTTGTTGGTTAACTAGAATCTACAGCTTATCCAATAGGAAGGGAAATGGGCAGACTGGCTGGGCCAAGGGGTCCTTATCTGCCGTCAAAGTTGATGTTTCTATGTGATGGTTTCCCTTGAGTGCCTTATCCAACATATGCCTTATGCTATGCCTGTATGGATAGTGGCCTGTGTACCTGTCTCCAGTATGAAGTAACAGCACCTCCTCCCCCCGCCTCCTTTTTCTATGGGTGCCTCTGTACTTCCATGGCTTTTATTCTCTCCTTCACATATAGTACAAGCCCTCCTTCCTTCACTGTCTGTCTTGAACACAGAGTAGCCCTTTATGGTCATGTTCCAGTTATGGCTGTAAGTGCACCACGCCCCCGTTATGGCCACCGTATCCAGGCTTGCATCTACCATGATGGCCTCCAGGATTTTATTTCCCTGACACCTTACATTGGCACATATGGCATTCCATTCCTTATTATCTCCCTGCCTACGTCCCTGCTTCCACTCCCCCTCCTGCCAGTGCTGTTCCCTGAAGTTTCCCCAACCCCTTTCCCCTTGTTACCTTCTCTGTTACCTGTCTCCTTTGCTCCTTTCTTCTTGCTTTCCAGATTTATACACCACCTCTGTCTACTTTGTCTACTTGCCCCCTGTCCTGGGGGAGCTTATTCCCCTCAGACTCTCCTTATCTTATGCTTTATTATCTTGGAGGATGGCAACAATTGGAAACTCTTAGGCTCTGCCTCCCTTATGCTTCATTATCTGGGGGTGGCAATTGTTGCAGCCATTGTTTTACTACCCCCGACTAGTTTAAACGCTCATTGAAGTAGCATTTAAACCTCCCAGTAATGACTGTGCTCTCCCTCTTGGAAAGTTCAATGAGTCTCTCCCATGGAGGTCATTCTCATTGTGCCATGCCTTCAACCATTTGTTAAAAGACCTGGTGCAGAGTGTCCTAGCTTCTTCCTGGATGTATACAGGTAAAACTTCAGTAAAATCCAGTGTACCACCTCCTTGAGGACCCTCCCCAGCTTCCTGAAATTTCCCTTCACTATCCATACCCTGCCACTTGCAAAGTCATTTGTCACCAGATGGACAATGACATCTAGCTCCCTCCCATCTCCCGCTGCCATAGTGATCCTCTAGACCCACTCTTTGTCCCTCCAAGTTGAAGCACCTCTCAGGCACTTCATTAGCCTCTCCCATTCTCCCCTCACTCTCAAGTCTGTCACACTAACAATACAGTCCCCCCACCAGCAGCTGCTTCCTATGGGGTTGGGGGTCTCCTCCTGCCTTCTTGGGGTCTTCCCTTCTACGCACTTCCTCCCATTCCACTACTATGGGTGTATCCTCCTGGGTGCTCCATCCTGCCAGGATGGTGAAGGAATTATGCAGTGGTATAGCCTGACAAGTGTATACACTTCCTACCTCCCAACTCTCCTGGAGCCAACCAAAGTCCAGTTGCTGCCTTGAAGGTTGAAAGTTCCCAGTTGTGGTCTCTTTTTATCTGCAAAGAGGCATATCTCCCATTTGGATTTCCTCCTCTTTGTCACAAGAGAAACATTCCCAGTACTGACCCCTGAGGTACCTGCTTGGGACTTCACTGATAACCCACTGTTCAGTGCTATCCTCTGCATTCTACTACCCAACATTTTTTTAGCCAGAATTTTGGTTACCAGTACCCTAGTCATCCAGCTTCTTCACTATCTTTCTGAAAGTGCAGTCAAAGGCTGTACTAAAATCCAGGCATAGTTTTTCTGCACAAAAATGTATTAGCCCAAATGTCACAAAATCCAACAACACATCCTGGTTTTCTGAGGAAGCTGCAATGAGTGAAGTGTTGGGGCACCTAGGTAACAGATTTTCAGCTTCCAGACATCTTTTGACGTGTTGTTGGATTTTGTGCCATTTGGGCTAATACATTGCTGTTGGCACTTACAGTACTACAAGTGTAAGCAGTTTGCTACTTCAGTGCATGGTTCAACACATCAGCTCCAGAGTGTGGTAATTTTTTTTTCTTTTCTGTGGTTTCATTCTGGGTTATCAAATCCTACAACATGCACCCTGCCCAGCATTGGATAATGCAAAACACCCTTAGACTGATAGTTTGTCTGCAGGCTGACTCATCCACTGTTTTTGTACCCGAGCAAAAAATGTCAATCAGAATGGTCTGGCACAGCTTATTGCTGGTACTGTAAAACCTTGTTGGCTGGGGTGTTGCAGCCCATTCACCACAAGGAAGTTTATAATCTTCACCTTTATAATTTAAAATAAGATCTTCACCACCACAGATGTCAGATTGACTGTCTAGAGTTGCCTGGTTCCTCATAACTCCCACTTTTACTGTAGTAGAGGGACCACACCCACCATCCTCCAATTCTCTAGCAATTTTACATTCTCCAGTGAGAAGTTGAGGTCCATTAGTTGACCTTCCAGGGCCTGACCAATTTTTCTTAATATTCTTTGATGCATTTCATTGTGATGTATTTATCTTTAGTGTCTGAAGTTCTTTTAACACTCTCTCCTTTGTGATGGGCACCTTGCTGACCTCTATCAATATTTCCCTGCTTGTCATCATGTTGCATGCCCTCTGCCATGAATAACAAACAGAAATAATCTTTTAGCAAATGTGCTTTGTTCTTCTCATTCACTACCCATTCCTTCCCCTTCTTCAGCCAGATCACTTCTGTCTTGGTTTTGAGTTACTCCAAAACATAGTGAAAAAATGCCTTGTCATCATCCTTGACCTCTCCTCCAGCCTTAAATCTTCATCTTTCTTAGCCAGCCTCACTGCCCAGTTAGCTTTTTTCATCATTTCCTGCATGTGTCTTAGTCTGTCCCCCCATACCTCCATCTTCGTTTGGTAATTAGCCCTTCTGAAGTTAGGACCTTGGTCCTGGAATGTACCCTCTCAGCCTTAAGTTTGACTTCAGTCTACTCTGTACTCTGACTGTTTGGTCCCAGAGGTTCTCTTACCATTATCTCCCCTATGCTATCCCTATTTTCATGGATAATGTCCAATACAACCCTTCATTAGTGGGTTCTATGACCATTTGACTCAGAAATGCCTCCTGCATTCTGTACACTAGGGTATGGCTTGTTGTGCTTGCAGCAGTTAGGGTACTCCATTCCATATCCAGTAGATTAAAGCGTCCCAATAACACAACCTCTCAAAGCTCAGTTATCCTGTTAATCTCATTTCTAAGCTTGTTGCCCATCTCCTCCTTCTCTGGTGGAGAAATGCAAAAGAAAGAAGAAATATATATATATAATATATATATATATATATATATATGAAGTGGATTATAGGTAAACTCTGCCCCCTGAGGAGATTCACAGGTAGTGTTAACACAGGAATGTTTACATTCCTCATAAAGGAACTAGGTTGTCTACTGTAGTTTGGAACTACAATAAACAAACAAACTGGCTTGAACTTCTAAGTCTCATGGTTTTAGTTCCCTGATGTCCATTCTGGGTGCTGCAATCCTTTTTTGTCTTTGCCTGTTCTGTTTCATGGCTTGAACTGACAGCATCTGCAAACACCATACTAATGCACCATCTCTTTTTTTTTCTGAGTTTCTTTACATTATTGTGCTTCACTCTGACTGACTGACTGATGATTCTGACGTGGGAAATCATCATCTAACTTAGTCTGTCCGGTCTAGGTCTAATTTCACTGCAATCATTCACATATACTGCCCTTTGCAGTCCCTGCCAACATCTCCCTTCCCAGCCGCTCAGCAACCACAGTAACTTGAATGATGGTGCAAGAACCCAATAGCTGACAACAGGCTTCTTCATTGGACTAAACCATTATGGGCCAACTGATGCAATGTGTATTCTACAACTACCTCATAACCACATATGCCAGATACAACTTACACAGCCATGGTGGAGGACCAAGTCCAAAGACAAGGACCTAGTGGTGTGCTATTACTGCACAGCAGCACAAGAACACAGCAGAGGAAGAATACCTTTCCTCATGAGATAACCCTTACAAAATATTTTAAGTCAGTTTCCACAACCTTGCTATAAACAAGGTCATCTGCCAGTGTGACTTCAGTTAATTCTGAGTGTGTAAGTGACAATATTAATTTTTGAGCCTGTACACTGAATGGGTGGAGGTTTAGATTTATGGTGTGCTTAGAGTCATGTTAGTTCTTGCTCAACCCTGACTATAAAAGTGATAATCTGCACAAAATCCATGTAAACTATGTTCATCACAAATGCCTCTCCAAAAATAGCCATTTCATTTAACTATGTACGTCATGCAACTGTCCTTTCTATCCCAGTAGTCAGCTGGGGCAGGGGAAGTGATACTACTAAACAGCACTCCCTATTTCTTAGTCTTGAAGGAAGCCATTCTCCTGCAGTCCTCAAGGCTGTGGCATAGTGGTGATGGTGTAACAAAGCCAGGAACAAAATGGGGGAGAGATACTGTGCGTTAAGCTGGAAAGGAAAATGGGGCCAGCCATCCGCACAGGTGTGGTCTATAGACCACCAGCCCAGGAGGAAGAAACAGATAGGGAGCTGATGCTAGCCATCCAAAGGATGGCAGACAAGAGTGAGGTAGTACTGGTTGGAGACTTCAATATACCAGACATGGACTGGAGCATCCCAGCAGCATCAACTAGGAGCAGATTTATCCTGGACTCCTTCAGGTGCCTTCCTCAAGCAACTGGTCATGGAACCAACTTGGCAGAAGGCAATACTGGACCTTGTGCTCACAAACAGGGACAGTGTGATGGGGGTAACAGTGGGGAGCACCTGGGTAACAGTGACCACCAGTCATTGTGGTTTGAAATCACAGAAGAGCAGAACCAAACCACACAAAACACATATCCTGGATTTAGGGGGCAGACTTTGGGAAAATGGGGAGATGCTTGAAAGAGGCATTAAGGGAATGGGACAGGAATCAGGGATTGAGGAACAGTGGGCAGTATTTAAAATGGGATTATAAGAACAACAGAATTATGCATTAAGCAGGTTAGCAAGAGGAAAAGAAGGAGACCATTATGGTTTCAAAGAGGTAGCAAAGAAAGTGAAAGCCAAAAGATTGCATTCAGGCAATACAAAAAGACACAGGCAGAAGGGGATAGGGAGAAGTACCAGGAGAAACAAAGGGAGGCAGGGAAGTCAGTAAGGGAAGCCAAAGCTCAGACAGAAGAACACATTGCAAAATCAGTGGTTAAAGGGGACAAAACCTTTTATAGGTACATACGTGAAAAAAGAAGGACAAAGGGAGGGATAGTGAGACTGAAGGGGGAGGATGGGAGCCGCGTGGAGGATGACAACAGTAAAGCTGACATATTGAACAGGTATTTCTGCTCAGTCTTTACTAAGGAAGAGGGGGTAATGGGTCCTGAAGGAGTACAAGGTGAGAATGGTGCAGAAATGGACACAAGTCCCTTTACGAGAAAGGGTCCTGAAGGAACTGGAAGTAATAAGAGCTGATAAAGCAATGGGGCCAGATGGGTGCACCCCAGGGTCCTTAAAGAACTAGAGAGGTGGTGGCTGAACCTCTGGCTATCCTGTTCAGCCAATCACTGGAAACAGGGAGGTACCCAAAGACTGGAGGACAGCAGATGTAGTCCCCTTATACAAAAGTGGGAACAAAGAGGAAGCGGGAACTACAGACCAGTCAGCCTCACCTCGGTAGTGGGAAAGATCATGGAAGCACTACTGAAGGAGAGATTGGTGGAACATCTGGTTGTCAATGGACTACAGGACCCAAGGCAGCATGGCTTCACCAGGGGAGGTCATGTCAGACCAACCTCACTGAATTTTTGACTGGGTGACTAGGGAGGTGGATCAGAGGGCAGGGACATGGCCATCTGGACTTCAGCAAGGCCTTTGACACTGTGCCACATAGAAGACTGTTACACAAACTGGGGAATATGGGTGTGGGCAGGACAGTAGTGTGGTGGGTAGGTAACTGGCTGGGTGGCAGGACACAGAGGTGGTGGTAAATGGCTGTCACTCCACAGAGGAAGAGTGACCAGTAGGGTACCACAGGGGCTCAGTGCTGGGACGGGTCCTATTCACCATCTTCATCAGTGACATTGCACAGGATATAGAAGGCAGAATTTCACTGTTAGCTGATGACACAAAGCTCTGTAACAGAGTAGACACACCAGAGGTGTAGACAGAATGAGAAGGGACCTGCAGAAACTTGAAGAATGGTCAAAGGGTTTGGCAGTTGAAATTCAATGCAAAAGAAGTGCAAGATAATGCATATGGGGCACAAAACCCTGGCACAATATATCAGTTGGGGTGAGGATATAGCATGCACCAAGCAGGAAAGGGATCTTGGGGTTGTCATCTCTGATGACCTCAAGGATAGGAAACAGTGTGACAAGGCATCAGGTAAAGCAAATAGAATGCTGGGATGTATAGGCAGGGCATCACCAGCAGGAAAGGGAGGTCATAATTCCGCTATACAAGACACTAGTGAGGCCCCACCTGGAGTACAGTGTACAGTTCTGGAGACCATACCTACGTAAGGACATAGACAGGGTAGAGAAGGTTCAGAGGAGGCAACAAAGATGGTGCATGGGTTGCATCACAAGTCCTATGAAGACAGGTTGAAGGAACTGAACATGTACTCCCTGGAGGAGAGGAGGAGAGAGGGATATGATAGAGACATACAAGTATCTTACAGGGAGGAACAGGGTGCAGGAAAACACTATTTTAAGCGAAAAAGATGTTTCAGGACTAGAGGGCATGGGATGAAGTTGGAGGGAGAGACGATTCAGAGGAAACATGAGAAGAATTTCTTCACAGAGCGGGTGGTGGACAAGTGGAACACCCTGCCAGAGGAAGTGGTGGGGGCTGAAACAATCACGGGATTTAAGAATGCATGGGATAGACATAAAGGAATTCTAGAGGTCAGGGGTAAGGGGAAATAGACTTCTAGGAAAACAAACTGAACTTACAAGCTCAAATGGGCAGACTAGGTGGGCCATAGGCCCTTATCTGCCGACACTGTCTATGTATCTATGTATCTATGTATGTATCTATGGAATTTGAGACTGAGAAACAGGGAGATAAAGTGAAACTTTTTTTTTTCAGAATTATAAGAAACATGAAATTACTGCTGCTTTTGAATGAATGCACTATACATTTCATTTTTTTTAGTCATAAATGCAATATTACAAATTGTATTGCAGCAATTACATTCCTTTTATCAACGACACATGAAAAAATGCTACAAACATCCATGTCTTCTACAAGAAAAATGAGCACTCTTCCCACAGAATGTATTTTTGGAGATTTTGGTAGAAAGCTCAAATCTGTTTCCAAATATAGATATTATAAAACAATACTGTGCAGTATAGCACACTGGTGCTTGTAAATCTTCATTGCTTCCTCTTCCTGATGCACTAATTTTTAAAGCTTATTCATAAACAAATGCCATTTAGGAGAAATACTAAACTCAGCTTTCAGTAAACATTTTTATAAGTTTTTGCAGTTTGCAAGATTAATTACCAACACATGTTAAGCCATTTGAAGCCATTTCAGTCTCATGTGCTGTTATGCTATAGTCATTCATGAAAACTATGTTGTGGATGAGACTAATTGTTTTGAAATTTCTGCAAATTCTGGCACAAAGCAGCCATGCTGTACTCTGTTGACTGGAATGAAGTTTTTAACTATGTTTCCATAAGGCAATAATATTAATTTGTGTTGGCTTAAAATAACAATAGTAAATCAATAAGTTTCCAATGCGTAAAAACTGTTAAATGGTACTCTGTTAGCAAGAAAAAGATATTCTTAACATATTTCCCTAACAAGATAATGTTCCATACCAACATAAAAACATTGTATCAGTGAAGTAGGGATGCCACTCATAACAGCCTTTACTGTGCCACGGACTGATATACTGTATCTGTCCAAAATTCCTATACATTCTAATTCTGTTGGCAGTCTAAGGTTAAGGAGTCACCTCCTTCTATAAAACATTTTCTTAGACTTTAGATGTGCATGTTAAATTAAAAGACTTTTCTTCCATACCTAGTTGAAAAAACAGAATTAATATTGAACTGGACTTAAATATTCAGAGCCTAAATTAAATATATTTCATTCCATTCACATGGGTGAATAAGAAGGAGTCCCCTGTCCATCATAAGAGTAGGCAAATTAATTCCTACAACTGCACAACATTACCTCTATTTTGCAAAGACACTAATGGTAGAAATGCCCTTCCCCCCCCGAATCACCACAATATTAGCTATTGATCAATGGTTGAATTTGGAACCTGCTTTTGAGGGGTTACAAGTCCATATAGGACTTATATTGGCCCAAATTTATGTGGACTCAAGATCTGTATGAGTATAACAACAGAACAGGCTTTTAGCATTCAACCATTAAGTTTAAAATCCTACCAATTCATGTAGGTTATATGAGCTAACAAAGGAAGATTCTCCTACATTCCCCCATGTTCATTCAATTTTATTTTTCAAGTTTCCTGCTAGCATTATTTGCTGTTTTTGTTTACTTTCTAGTGATTCTGTTGTATTTGGTTTGTCTGTAGCTTTTCACTGTGCACAGGAACACCAACCCTAGCTACATCACACATGCAGCCTCATGACCAGAAGCTGCCACATCAGGAATAACCTACTGGCACAAGTGAAGGAAGTCCCAACCCCCTTTTCCTTTGGCACACGCAAGTGCAAGTAATGTTAATCAATTGGGGAGGAGTAGCAATCATAATTCATTTTAAAAATGGGTTCACCATACCTATGCAAACCAATCAAACTCTGCTTTTGGTGCTACAAAAATTGCTTACCACTGAAAATTGTGGGTCTGTTTATACTTACTTCCCTGCACTGCGGTGAGTCTCAAAAGCACTGCACCAAATGTTGAACATTTTCAGTCAGTGTGGTGGTGGGAAGGGGAGTGAAAAAATGCAGGCATTTTCTGTCTACAGTATGTGTGGATGCTTCTTGCAAACTGCAATGATTCTTGTTGGGTGTGAAAGCCAGAGGATAGAGTAGTGGAAAGGACATTTACAACAGAACGTTGCCAGTACCTGAGCTGTGTGGAATAAGGAGAGATCCAGAAAAGGGAAGGATTTTATTTTTTCAGAAATCATCCCTGAAATATTGTCAGTTAGATGGAGGAAGCACAGGGGACCTGAGTAGGGGGGAGAGGTAAGTAAATAATAAATGATCAACACTGGCCTCTGGTTTAAGGGAGTACACAGAGGAAATGAGTGGGAGGGATAATTACTGTTTTTTTAATAATTAAATCACATGGGTGGCGGAGTCCAGCAGGTAGCCCTCAAGCCCACATTTGCTAACTCTTCTCATCCTACAGTCGTTGTAGACTACTTGTGATGAAAAAGACACTAGGCCCAATATTCCAAAATTTATAGTGGTGCTAATAGGTCTTTGCCTGTGCAAACTAGGGTTTGTGCCAGATCCCCATATTCAAAAAGGGCTGTTGACCAGACAATGAGGGTTAGTACCCACACAAAACATAATGTATGTGGGTATGCAAGGGAAGGGGTGTGGCCAAGAATAGCTGTGCTACCCCATATTCAGTGGCTTTGAGCTACACAGAAGGTTTTAGTGAGGTCCTTTTGATTAGTGCAAATACCACCTAACAAAACCTTGACTTAATCAGGGCAACTCTAGTGTTTGCCAGAGGTAGTGCAGCCACC
Source organism: Neoceratodus forsteri (assembly GCA_016271365.2). Classification (NCBI taxonomy): domain Eukaryota; kingdom Metazoa; phylum Chordata; order Ceratodontiformes; family Ceratodontidae; genus Neoceratodus; species Neoceratodus forsteri. Next base: position 1,537,597,799 of record CM057450.1, read on the forward strand.
TTACCAGTTGGCTGCTGGGGGAGCACACCTACCCTCTGTGGTCCCTTTCACTGCCACTCCAATCACCAGCCCCTATTGTGCAAATGTACTTCCTGGTGCTAGAGGCCCTACCGGGCCCCAGACCTTATCATGGAGTAAAGAAATCCCTGGTGCTAGTGGTCCCCCCTCTAATCACCAGCCACACCATAAATTAAAGACATCCCTGGTGCTAGTGGTCCCCCCTCCCTCCCTCTGATCACCCAGCCCACAGTATAACAGAACACCCTGCTTGACATCCAGTGATCCCACCCCACCATCATGGCACCAAACACCACCGGTCACCTTACCATTCCCCTCAGTGCCAGGGGTGCATATGGTGACCTGTGCAGCCCTCCTCACACCACCTCGGCTGGCTACCATATTTCTAGGCAGGAAGTGCACCTCTTATTTATACGACAGAATGATATATGGCAACCTGGACATACTGCAGCAAGCTGAGGAGTGCTGTGCTGATTGCTGCATGCACCTGCATCATCAAGAAGAATGGTAAGGTGACAGAGGGTGTTTTTGGTGCTGTGTTGGAGGTGGTTGTAATGACTCGACACCAGGGAGGCTGTTATGTTTCACTACAGGCTGGCGTTCAGAGGAAGAGGGGAGGAAGAACACTAGCACCATGGATTTCTTTCATCTATAGTATTGGCTAGTGATTGGAGGGGAGACCACTAGCACCAGGGATTTATTTAATCTAGGGTATAGGCTGGTGATCAGAGGCAGGGACCACTTGCATCAGGGATGTAGTTACACTATGGTACTGGTTGGTGGTTGGAGAAGGAGACCACTAGCACAGGAATTTTGGTCTACTACAGTATGGGCTGGTGATCAGAGGGAGGTGGGCCACTAGGAGCACAGATATCCATACATCTGGGAGTGGGCAATTGGGGGTGCAGGGCCACACTAACCTGCTTCACTATCCATGCAAATGAGCCCATAGTGGGCATGCAAATGGCCCCTTAGTGCCTTGCATGCCCCTTGCATGCACAATGGGCTATTTTGCATGGGTGGAGAGAGTGAGAGAGGCTCTTAAGTCCTTGAGGATTGATAAGACCCCAGGCCCAGATGGAATCCACCAAAGGTTCTGAAGGAACTGGCAGATGTCCTGGCTGCACCATTGACAGAATTATTTAATTCCTCACTAAAATCAGGATGTGTTCCTCTGGACTGCAGGATGGCACATGTGGTGCCCCTCCACAAAAGCAGACCTATGGATGAGCTGAGAAATTACAGATTGGACAGCCTGATGTCCATAGTGGGGAATCTTCTGGAGGCCATCTTGAAGAAAAGGATGGTGCAGTTCCTGGAAATGAATGGCCTTTAAGATGTACTGAAACACAGGTTAATCAGGGGGAGATCATGTCAAATCAACCTAGTCGAATTCTTTGACTAGATGACAAGATCCCTGAATGGGGGAAGGCCAAATGATGTCCTGTATCTGGACTGCAGCAAAGCACTTGACTTGATGCCACATGGAAGACTGATAAGTAAGGTGAGAAACTTAGGGGTGGGGGAGAAAATGGTAAGGTGGATTGGGAACTGGCTGAGTAACTGCCAGCAGAGGGTGGTGGGGGGGAGGCCTCGACACCCAGAAAAATCATCAGTGGGGTTCCTCAAGGATCAGTGTTGCACCCACACTTGTTTAATGCATTCATAACAGGCATAAGGGAGAGAGGTTGGAATAAATTGAATCTGTTCACTGATGACTCCAAGCTAGGAGCGGTGGTGGACAGTGATGAGGAGAGGAATGCACTCTGAGCAGACTTGGTGAGGCTTGAACAGTGGGCAAACACTTGGCAGTTGAGGTTTAATGCTCGTAAGTGTAGAGTAATACATTTAGTGTTAGGAATCCTGGGTACAACTGCCATTTCGGTGGTGAACTGTTTACAGTCTCCAAGGAGGAAAAAGACCCGGGAATGGTAACAGATGCCAAAATGAATCACTTTGCACTGTAGGAGAGTGGCAGCAAAGGCAAATAGAAAGCTTGGGTGTATTGCTAGGGGATAACATCAAGGAGGAGGGAGGTTCTACTTCCCCTGTATAATTCTTTGCTTAGACCACACCTGGAGTGTTGTGTGCAGTTCTGGTGCCCTCACTTAAATAGGGATCTTATTCTATTGGAAAGAATCCAGAGGAAAACATCAAGAATGCTCCACAGACAGGAGGAAAAGTCCTATGAAGAGAGACTAAGGGAGCTGAACATGTACTCTCTGGAAGGTAGAAGGGATGGGATGGGGGACCCAACAGAGGCCTTTAAATATTTGAAGGGGGTCAACAGGGGAAACACAAAGGGATTGCTTACATTGAAAGGGGAAGGGACTATGAGGGGGGATAGCCTAAAACTAGTAGGGAGGAAATTTAGAGGAGTAGTGAGGTGGTGGCACCATGGAACGCACTACCAGAAGAGCTGATAAAAATTGAAACAGAGGAAGGATTCAAAAGGGGTTGGGACAGATCCATGGCAAGGTTCAGGTAGGGACAGAAGGGAACAGCAGGGAAGCACTGCAGGAAGAAACTGGGAGACAAGGAATGAAAAGGGAAGGGGGGCAACAGCAGAGACTTAACTGTGAGCTGCATATCGGGCAGACATGATAGACCATTAGGCCTAATCTGCTGGCAACTTAATATGTTAATATGTGAATATTGCAGATAGTGCTCCTGCACTATTCATTCTGGACGCAAACTTTGGGAGCCCTCTCAGGGCAGCACTAAGTGACTTAGCGCTGCACCAGCATGGTTATATATTCAGTCAAATAGTGCCGGTGTACTATTTGAATGAATATAGCATCTTCAGACACCCGGGCAACCATAAAGCGCAATGCAAATTTTTTCACTCCACTTTGCAGGATTTTGAACATTGGGCCTCTGGACAGTTACTGTAGTCCAATAATTAATCTGACTAATTTTATTTTCAATGTCTTCATTTCTCCTATCTCTTACCTAGTACTCTTATTTTCACTTGTCTGCCACATTTTTTGCCCTCATACTTTTTAGAGGACTCAAGACCTCAGCATGCTTGTTCATTGCATGGAAATGAAAAAGCAGGCAGGGAGGCGATACAGCCTAGAGGCTGGAGCAATAAGATGTAAACTTAAGACTGAGCCAACTTAGGTATGAACCCAGCAACTGCAGCTTGCACACTGTGTGACACGAAGCAAGTCACTTAACTTCCCAGTGTTCCCAGGACAAACCTAGAAATTAGCGTTAGCTATGTGTGAATTTTTCAGCCAAAACATGTTAAAATAAAATAAAAATAAGTAGACATGCATAACTCACTGATTGATCTCACATATTGTAAAACAGGTTATTTTTCCATTAGTTTATTTAGCACATGGCACTGATTGGAAAACTTGTGCAAATTTAATTTAGTACTAAAGGATTAGTGCCTAAAAATCACTTTTATCAAAAATGTGCAAATTTGGCAAATTAGTGCAATTTTATTTTAGTGCAATCATCACATTCGTGACTATAATGAACATTTTCTTAAAGTGAAAATATGCAATTTTACAGTATTTTCCCCAGTATACTCTTTTTTTCTATCTCGATACACTCATATCTCTTTCAGTCTGCCATATGATTTACCCACAACCTGTATGGAGAGCACAAGCTCAGAGCTCAACATGCCTACAGTAGGAATACCTCTTCCAGTTCTCTGAAAAATATCAAATCCAGCTGCAAAAGAGAATGAGGCATGAGGACTAAATTTTTTTACTGGTTCTTGAAGGTACAGAATTGAAATACAGAAACATAGAAACACAGAATTTGTTGTCAGAAAATGACTGCTTGGCCCACACACACCCCTTACCCATTTTTTCCCTTCCCATACTATCATTGCAGACCTTACCTGATCTCCGTCTACTTCCCCTTTACTTTCATACCAATATTCTTTCATGACTATCCCATGAATACTTGAAGCCCACCACTGATTTCAACCCTATCATCTTCACTGGAATACTGTTCCAGGTGTCCAGCACTCTTTCAGTGAAGAAGTACTTCCTCAAGTCCCTCCAAAATGTCCCCTTTCCTGCTTCTTTGCATGCCCTTTATTGTCGTGCATCTTCTCTTCTTAGAAATGCTCTCCTCCTGGACTTTGCTTGCACTATGAGACATTTGCAGGTCTCTATCATGTTCCCACTCTCACTCCTCCCTTTCAGGGTTTTCATATTGCGGTCCCTCAGTCTTTCCTCACAGGGCTTGTGTTGCAGCTCCTGCACCATTCTAGTTGTCATGGTTTGGACAGCATCTTCCCTGTTTATGCCTTTCCTGAGATGTGGTATCTAGAACTGGATGCAGCACTCCATGTGGAGTTTCACCAATGATTAATATAGTGATAATGGCACCTCTCTCCTTCTGCTACTGATATCCTTCCCTATGCACCCCAGCAACTTGCAAGCCCTGTCTCATGTACTGTTGCACTGCTTTACCACCTTAAGATCATAACATATGATTACTCCAAGGTCCCTTCCCTGTTTAGTGATTGGCCATACCTCTTCCCCCATTTTATACACCACCTCTGGGTTTTTGTGCCTTAGGTGTGTGATTTAGCACTTTTTTACATTGAAACTCAGCTGCCATATCCTCAACCACTCTTCAAGTTTTCTCAGATCTCTATTCATTCTCTCCAATCCCTCTGGAGTATGTACCCTTTTGTAGATTTAAATGTTATCTGCAAAGAGGCATACTTTCCTTTCCAGCTCTTGTGCAGTACCATTTATGAAGACATTGAAGAGGAGTGGTCCTAGTACTGAGTCCTGAGCTACCCTGCTGATCACTCTCCTGTCATTAGACTGATTGCCATTTACCACCTCCCTCTTTCACCTAGCCATCAACCAATTCCATACTCAGTTCTCCACCTTGGATCCCACCCCCAAACTGCTCAGCTTCCTTAAAAGTCTTACATGGTATGGTGTAGAAGGCATTGCTGAAGTCTAAGTTGGCCTGCAGTAGTTGAACATGAGGACACAATCCTATGGATGGTCCCATCCCATTTTTTACTTTTGTACTTGCCCCCCCACACCCCCAGTGATGTGTCCCAGTATCCATTAGCATAATTCACTTGAACAAATCCATTCTACAAGCATAATGAGCCCTGGACAATCAAGGAATAGAGCTAAAAGCAGAGGATCTCTCCCACAACACCCAGTGAGAATGGATTAGTCCTCTGGGATGATCAGCCCTCCATCTGCAGTTCAACAATTATTTTGTTGGTTTGTAACGTGAACATGAACCATCATGTGGCACATGACTCCCCACCTGCTGTATCACAGGTTGACTGGACAGGAGTATAATTATTGTAAGGTTTTCCAGTGTCTCATTAATTTAACAAAAGTGTAACTTGTCAGCAAGTGATATTTATTTATTCATTCATTCATTGAATTTTGTTGACCTGGTAAACCCACTGAGTCTCAGAGAGACCTTTTTCAGGGCAACCCAGAATTAATTACAGAAATTTTTCAACATAAGTACAATAAAAGAGATGCATTGCTAGGACTGTCACAATACAATGGACAGGTTAGGTTACAGGGAAACAACTGTGTGAACAATAAACATGCATAAGTTATTCATGGGTTTACATCAGTGTACAGAAAGAGCACACATTTTATGTTACCATGAAAGCAAGGACAATAGCTAGAGAACTAAGTCACAAGCTGTGGTATAGCAGTGTTTAGGCCTATCAATGGTAACAATTGCACTGATTCTGTTCCAGTATTTGTGCTTTTAGACCTTTCTTAAATCCCTTGAGAGAGGAGATTACCTGTAGAGCATTGGGAAGGGTGTTCCAACTGATAGGAATGGAGTTAGCAAAGGACCTATTACCTGCCTCCATTCAGACTTTAGGGATCTGGAGGAGTGTTTGGCAGGAGGATCTGAGGGGTTGCCACTCTGGTTTGTTAATTGTTATGCCATTGAGGTGTGGAGAAACTTTGGAGCCTTTTACCTTGAAGGCAAATGCATAGGGATGCATATTCTAGCCTACCATTGAGTGAGGGCCATTTGAGGGACTCCAGTACTCTACAGTGGTGTTCCTTGGGTGAAGCACCCACTGCAAATCAAGCTGTTGTATGATACAATGATTTGAGCTTGTCTAACTCAGAGCTTTTAACTGAGTGGAGGACTGGGTGGGCATGAGGGTAGAATTGGCAATGTATGAGTAAGACTCTTTGGTGAGGCAGGGGCTTAGATGGTATAGGAGATTGTTTTTTTAATATAGAGATTTGATAAGCTGTTCAGTATCTGCCTTGAATGTAATTTCCTGATCAAGTAGAACACTCAGGTACTTAATGGAACCCACTATCTCAATTTTTGATCTGGCTGAAAAGGAAGGGGTTAGTTGGTGCTCCCTTTGGGGGTCTATACTTTCTGGACCAAAGAGGATGGCCATTGTCTTTTTACCATTAAGAGCCAATTCATTCATTTGAAGCCAGTCCACAAGTATGTACAGGTCTCTGGTGAGCAGTTTGTTTATCTTGGTGATTTTATTAGATCTATGGTATATTAATGCATTGTCTGTATATAATAGTAGTTTTGCTTCACTGCAGTTTGCAGGCATTTCATTGACATATAGTGAGAGGAGGAGATGACCTAATATTGACCTTTGTGGGACCCCATCTCAGATGGGGCACTGTTGGACAGATAACCCTTTCAGTTTACAAACTGTGATCTGTTTGTTAGGTAGTCTGAAAACCATTGCAGAGACAGGTTATCTAAGCCTAATGATTGTAGTTTTGTTAGAAGTAGCTGGTGGTTCACAAGGCTGAAGGCCTTGGTCAGGTCAATAAAGATTGCTCTGGATAACCAACTTCCAGTCAAAATATTTTGTAGATAGCAGGCAGACTGAATAGCTATCACAAGTAGGTAATTTCCTTTTAGAATTCATTTCTTATCCGAGTATACCACTCGTCTATTTATTTATTTAATTCTCATATTACAAGTACCTTTGAGCAGGGGGCACATTTATAAAGGTTCCACGTCAGTGGGTAAAAGAAGACAACATACATGATTTGGGAAGACAGTAGGTAAATGAACAGAATGTTTGGTTACATTACATTTAAGGACAGGCATACAATCAATACAATGTATTAAAGTTCATACAATTAAAAAAAACTTAAAAGTAGTATGATTTAAATAATAATGCTTACATACAATGTAGTCTAACCAGCAAAATGCCATAAAGTGTAGCATAATGTACCGTTGAGAAAAGCTCATTTTCAAGGTGGACCTGGGATGTACAAGTACAAGAAGAAAATTTAAATAAACAACAGTTACGATACAGTGACATGAACAGCAAAAAGGCACAAGCACACATCTGGCACTTGGGTTAATATCCCAGTACTGACACTGTAGTGCAGCATGAGATGGGTGCTGCACTTTTGAGGTGCCGTCTTTTGGATGAGACGTTAAAAGCAAGGTCCCATCTGCCTGGTTTGGTGGTAGTTCAGGTGGATGTTAAAGATCCCATGGCACTTATCAAAAAGAGTAGGGGGAATTTTTATTGACAAAGAAACTACAAACCAAAATCACATTGATAAAAAGAAATACAAAAGAGTCATGTAACAGGAAAATCAGAATCAGTCACCCATGGGAAGCATTTCCATAAAGCAAACAATGATCCAGATGACAAACTTCTTAGTTCAGAAAACTAAACATCCTTTAAATCCTGTTCAATACTTTGGACCACCAATAGGTGGGACATATCCTTTTGCTGCAAGTGAAAAGACAGCAGCAGCCCATAAGTGCCATTTAATGATGGTAAACAATAAGTTTAGAGTGTCAATATTCCACTTTTTCCAGGTCGCTGGAAACCTACCATACAATAACATCTCAAAAGTTCAGAAGTAAATAAAGGTTCCTTCCATCTGTTAGCTAAAAATAACCAAAAACCAGTGATATAGAAACAAAAAAAAACAGGTGCTGTATTGTTTCATATTGATTTACACATAAAGGTCTGGAACACAATCTTTCATTCAGCTGTTTATGTTTATGATTTGCCTTAATATTGATCTATTCATGACAACTAAGCCAATGTAGATCCCACATCTTCTGGGGGATGCAAGGATTCCTTAACAGTGTATATAAAGCAGGTAAGGAAGTAGGGGGACATTTGAGAAACATTACAAGGTCTGCACAAGTGGTATCTATCAAAAATTATAACTGGCTTTCCTATTTTGAGTCATAATCATATGGCTAGTAATCTTCCATTGTTTTAAATAGCAAAAGGTATAGCAAAGATAACAAGGGGTAGATAATACATGTTTAACCTGTTTAAAAGTGTTAAGGTCCCAGAGATGAAACCAGGGTTGACAGGATTGAAAAAAATAAAATCCCCATCCCACATCATAATTAACTAAAAGTGGTTTAAGATTAGTCACAAAAAATAAACTATTATAAAAAAATAATGGGTGTATCATATAAAGACCACCTTCCTTGAAAGGTAAGCAGGTAATGGAATGCTTAATGGGATTCAGGTGGCTGCCCAATAAGGCCTGAAAAAATATACTCAGAAGTTTGGCTTCCAAAACATGGGGAGGGGGAAAAACATAAGCCAAAACCAAAAAAAAATCAGAATGAAAAGTGACACTTTATCAAGTAAACCCTCTTTTTTTTTACTGAGTTTCCAGGTGTTCCAAAGAGAAACTTTGGCCTGTGCTAGGTCCAGTTTGGGAGTCCAGTTGAGAATGTCTAAAGGACCTGAGCCAAATAGAATGCCCAAAATCTTAATGGGGTGTCACAAAGTGCAATACTGGAAATTATTACATCATTCGACTGCTGAGATCCAAGCCGTCGACCGACACATTTCTCCAAGTTCAGGGATGCTCCTGAAACAAGACCAAAGGACTTACAGAGATGGAGAGATGCGTCTGCTGAAGGAACATTAGCTACTATTAAACTCATGTCATCAGCATAGGCTAAAACAGAAAGTGGTAAGGAACAAATAGGCCTAACATTGTGTGCTGTATTAATGGTGCGAAGTAAGGGATCCAAAACAAAGATATACAAAAGGGGACTGAGTGGACACCCTTGTCTAACACCTCTCTTTAAAGGCATCAAAGGACCCTTCCAGCCATTAACAAGAGGGATAGAAGTGGTTGTAGAGTATAATAAGCATAGCCAGGAGAAAGTAGTCACAGGTACCCTATAATGTCTCAAAACCTGCCATAAAAAGTCATGACTCACTGCATCAAATGGCTGTCTTTGATCCAATGAATACAGGAGGCCTGTTAACCTATTTGAATTGTCATGTTCCGCCAATTCCTATAATAAAAGGACATGATTATGTATACTTCTGCCTGGAACATTACTAGATTGAGCTTCTGAAAAAACAAGAGGGGCCAGCTTTGCCAGATGGAGTGCAATAATTCTAGTTAAAATTTTAAAGTCCGTATTCAATAGACTAAGAGGCTTCCAATTAGTCACTAATTTTCTGTCTCCTTTCTTATGGATATAGAAGGTACTACCCATATTAAATTCTAATGGTAAAGTATCAGCTTTTAAAAGGAAGTTATAAACTGTGGCCAATTCCACGCTCAACTCAATATTAAGCAATTTATAAAGCTCATTCAGAAGGCCATCCAAGCCTGGAGATACTCCAGATCTCAGAGTTGTGATGACCTCAACTACTTCTCATGCCTGAATATCACAAGCAAGCATATCAGATACTGATTGTTGCACATCAGTAACAGAAATGGGACTAAGGAAGGTCAATATATCATGTAGACATATAGGGAATGGACTGAGTAAGTTTTGAGTATACTCGGCCACATAATTTTGGATAAGCCTAGAATCAGTAATTGTATGACCAGCTTCAGTCACAATAGTATCAATGGTTCTCCCCGTAATCTGTTTAGAAAAATGTGCAAACGGGCAGATCACATCGAAGGCAACTTTTACACTAAAACATTGACGTTGTTGCATTGAAGCATATTTTTTGGAGCGATATTCCATCAAAGATTTTTTCAGGGTACTAATTTGTGAAGAAAAATCCTGGCCAGTGATATACAAAAGGGTAAGGAGTTTTTGCAGCTGTTGTCATGTCCTATGGTATGTGAAATAACAATCTTCATGACGGGTTTTGCTAAAGAATTTCAGTAATTTCATCAAATCCTTCTTCGTATCTAACCACCACCACCACCACCAAGGATCATCGTAAAGAAAAAACACAGATTTTCTGTTTTGAAAAAAAGATTTAACAAGTGTTAACAACAGAGAATTCTCCAATAAGGAAACATCAAATTTCCAAGTGCCAGGACCAAAAGTTGCAACATTCTTAGGACCAAGAAAAATGGTAAGCAAATCATGATCTGAAAATTCAGCCACTTGTACTTCAGCAGCGGAAGTTTGTAAAAAGGAGGACACACAAACAAAATATATCCGGGTAGCTAAAGAGCCTTTACGAAAGGTAAAGGTATGTGTCTGTGTGAGAGAAAGATAAGCATCCTTCAGTTTTGCAGAAAATAAAAGATTTTTGAGAAAAGTGGTATCACAAAATAATTCTGTGGTTTTTGAGAATGAGGACCTGTCCTTAGTGGACAACCCACAATTGAAATCACCACCAAAAATGATGTGCATAGAGGTATAAAGATAGGTTCAAACCTCTTTCAAGAGCTCAATCCTAAGCGACGTGGTTTGTGGGGCATAAATATTGATAATCCGAAAAGGGATAGGAAGGAACCTAAAGTCTATCAATAATACTCTGCCAAGGCATAAATCTAGAATTTTAATAATAGAGACATTAGGAAGATGAAACAAAATACCCACTCCAGAACATGTCTCCTGTCCAAATGACCAATAGGAGGGGCCTAAATGCCAGGATTTTTGGGCCCTAGAAATTTCAGGCAAAGAATGGAATCTAACATCTTGTAGAAGTAAGAGACCGGCAGTAAGGCAAGACAAAAATGAAAAACTGAATCCCTCTTATGTTGTTTTATACTGTTAACATTAACAGTATGTATTGCAAAAGTAGACATATGCATAGCAATCACCTCTGTCTACCCTTCCTCGGGGTACATTCTTTATGTTTTGTCTTGGCCTTGGCTTTCCTTTTTTGGGACCCCACATTGTCGATAGGGACTTCAGTATCTGTAGTTAGTTCAGGGTGAGAGGACTGGACAGAAGAAGAGTCAGAGTCTGTGTTTTCAGAAGTATGTAGTAGCAATTCATATTTATTCATCAAAGGGAGAGTCTCTACCCTCTGAGCCTTAGAGGAAGGTGAACCAAACTTTCTTGAACCCCTTGCAATTCTAGAAGGTGTAGTAAAAGGGTCAGAAGGGGAAGGTTCCATTGTTTCTAATGGTGCCAGGGGGGATCCTATAGAACAGCCACCTGAAGTAGAACAGCTTGGAAGAACTGGGGAAGAAGGAAGGTGGGGAGGTAGTGAAAATGTAACAGGTTGTGGGACAGGCTCTGTCAAATCCTCCCCAGCAGTTACTACAGTGGCAATGGAAACAACACTATGTGATTCGTCTAAAGTAGTAGGAGGGGGGAGGGGGCAACTGTAGAAGTAAAAGAAGAGGGACCCTTAATGTTAGAGCGCTGGACCACTGTAATAATAAGCCATTGCTTCTCTCCATCAGCTAAAGTAGGAGAATTATGGGCAGCCCAGGAACATTGCTGAAAATTATGTCCCAGGTCTTCACATAAAACACAGAGAGGTTCTTCAGTACACTGTGAGCCTGCATGACCAAGACTACCACAAACAGTACATTTAATAGTGTCACAAATGCTGCCGAGATGAGAGGTGGAACCGCACTTACAACAGGCTTTAAGTTGTCCAGAATAGAACAAAACTCCCCTATCCCTGCCTAACAGAAAACTATTGGGTAGGTGTTGAATACCAGTATCAGTAGACCAGAACATAACCCTAACCTTCCACCCTCCCATCTACAAATTTTCCAAATCAAAAATAGCTTCAGGGTCAGACAGCACAGTTCATCTTTGTTTCAGCCAATCTGTAATATTCTAAACAGAATAGTGACAGTCTTCTGTGCAGGTTTCGTTAAAGGAATTGCACTGAAAGGTGACCATAAAGGGGTATTTTTCAACAGATGAAATTGGGACCAAAATTTCTCTAAACCTTTCAAGGTTTTAAAACTTATATCAAAATGGGACTCATTAGAAACATGTATCAATGCGTGGATATCATAAGCAGAAAATTTCATGGAGTCTTTAAGCAAAGTGCACCCAACAAAAACCCTATCAGGCATGTCAGGTAAACCCTCCAGATACTGTAATCTGACAGCATTGTGTCTCTTAGCCTGTTGGGTGGGAACAGAAAAACAAAATGCATACGTTTTAGTAGATGTAGAAGCAAGAGAAGTTGGTCATTCAGTCAGTTGAGGTGGTAGATCAGATATCTGGGGTGGTAAACTTCATTGAAGAGGGTTGGAGTCTGAAAACGGAGATGCAGGAGAAGTGGAAATCGGTAAATTGAGAATTGGATTCTGTGTTAAGTGCAAAGCAGGTGTAAGCGTAAAGTCCAACTGATCTTGCACAGGAGAAATAGATGGGGCGTCTGCATGGGTGATCCGAACGGGGGATGGACCGGAGCGCCAGGTACCGACAACTGGATCCCTCTCCCACCCTGCCGCAACAAGAGTAGAGTCAACTGACCAGTCTCCCTGAGGAACAACCTCTGCAGAGGGCAAGTCAGATGCAGTAGTTCGTGGAAGAAGATCGGGGGAATCAGCAAGGTTTTCAGGAGAAGTTTCAGCAGCAGGAGCAGAAGAAATCATCGAACAGACCACATTGGAATGTGGAAATGTCAAGGCTGTCTTTCGGGCATCTGACGCAGCAGTCTGCAGCAGTGAGTCAGAATCAGTAGGCAGCTGCAAAGCTGAGTTCTTAAGTGCTAAAAGCTCCTGTTTCTTTGTAAGATAGCGTGTTTCCTCTAGTAATAGCAAAGCGTCCACATCTGTAGGTCGTAAACATTCAGTATTATGTAGAGACTATTTAGCAGATGCTAGCTGTTGCAGTATAGGAACAGACTGGGAAGAAACAATTGTTTGCTTACTTTTATCCATTGAGGTTTCTGAGGAAGGAAATGAACTGGGAGATGCATGCAACTTAAATCCATTAGAAGAAGCTTGAGGAAGAATCGATGAGGTCTCTGGCAATCCAGAGACAGGGAAGGAGACCAACTCCCCTGCCTCCAACACCTCCATGTCCTCCACAGCATGTCCAGAGGCAGCCATCTTGGTTCCACCAGAAAATGGGTCCCCCCTGCTCACAGGAAGCAGAGTAGGGGAATTTCCTTGGTGTTCTGGCCAAATTTCCCTCATTCACTAAAAATACCACCAACAGCTTAATCTGGTTCAAGGTCAGTTGGCATTCAACTGTATCCCACTCCCCCCGTTCGTGCTTGAAAATAGGCAGGATTTGTCTAGTGCATTTACCCAATCAACAAAAACTAAATAAATAAATAAAATACATAAATATATGCAGGTTAATATACAACAACATTATACAATCAAGCGGCATGCACAAAACAAGCAATGTTGCAGATATATACAAAACAAACAGAGCTGCAGATAAGGGACAAGCACAGGGTAATTCATCCAGATCCCCCCAGAGGAACATAGTTGTAGGATGACATATTGTAAGTGCAGGGGATGGGAGGGTAGTAGGGAGGGGGAGGAGGAGGATGGAGAAGGGAAGAAATAATGGATTGGGAAGGAGAGGCCACTGACTGCAAGGTTGTGTAGTATAAACTATTAGGGGGAACAGTACAGTGAGGGCAGGGAGTAGGGGATGGCTGGTACAATGCCAGGTCCAGATTTAAAGGATTGAAGTATTGAAAGGGATGCAAAGCATTTTTTTGGGGGGGGAGGGCGCCAGGTGGTAGAAGAGACCTAAGACCAGGAGGAGGCAGAGGCAGAGAGATGATGGAGTGCAGACTACTGCTTTTGCTGACGAATATATTAAAGGAAATTTCAGACATAAGGCAGTCACTCACACATAGTGGTGGCTGCCCTCATCAGCCATTATGCTATCTTTGATTTACTGAATAAAATTATCCCATACCTTAATAAAATCCCAAGTAATTTTCATTTATATAGTGGAAGCCCTCTGCATTATGAGTGTCCAGGTTTGGCTGCCACACCCCCGTACTCAAGTACGTAATGATGTGTGGCCAGGGAGAGTGTGGGGGCTCATCCCATTGAAAGGAACAGGGCTTGATTTCTCATTCATTTTTAAACTACAGAATGGTTACTTAGCGATTAATGAAGAACAATGCTCGACTAACAAGGGCCATGTTAGTCTGGTGGTGTCCTGTATTAATCACCAAGTGACCATTTTGTAGTTTAAAAATGAAGGAGAAATCAAGCCCCATTAATTTCAATGGGGTACGCCCCTGCATTCTTCCTAGCCACACATCATTATGTGCTTGAGCATGGGGGCATGGTAGTTGAACCTGGATAATCACAATCCAGAGGGCTTCCACTATATAAATGAAAATTACAAAGGATATTATTAAGGTATGGGATACTTTTATTCAGTAAAATCAGGATAGAATAATTGCTGATGAAGGCAGCTATCACTATGTGTGAGTGGTAGCTGCTCTCAGATAGAGATGCAGCGAATTTAAAATCTGCAGGCGAAGTGAACGTAAAGTGGCCACTTTGCATTAGTGCAATGCTATGTGAAGTGGCCATTGAGGAGTGCTCACTTTGCCTTGTGATTATGACTTGACTTTGTGTTGTTATTCCACCTTAATGCAAAGTAAGGTGGAATGACAACAGCAGACACGTTAGGCAGCCCCACACACACATCACATGGCTTACAGTACTGTATGTCACATGCTTTAGCCAGGCAGGAAGGAAGTGAGTCATACCAGCAGATACTTTCACTTTCTCCTTTGCAGTGGTAGAAGAAGGAAGGATAGTGTAGGAGAGGAGTGTGTATTTGTTGCTTAACTTGCTTTTTTCAATGTCATAAAAAACAAGTTTTTTTAAAAGCCAATTCTTTAGTTTTTGTTGTACTGTTTTGTGAGTTCTTTTTTTGTGACTGATTTATTTGTTTTATAAATTTTGTTTTGTGTAAGTGTGTGTGTGTGTGTGTGTGTGTCAGTCATTGTCGCATGACATGTCGGAGTGGAGAGGGAAGGAGACTTATGGACCAGGACAGTCTGTGGCCTGTTTTGGCCAGAGGGGAGTGTGGATACATGGGGGTCAGCATGGGTGGGTGTTGCTGGACCACTCCAGATTATTTGGCCCAGCTCCCCCTCTGGAAGCAGCGGCATCACCAGTGCCTCTGCCACATCCAGCAAGTCCACCACCACCACCAACACCATCTGTACCAGCTGCAGGAGCTCCAGCAGCACCACCTCCCACTCCACAGCAGCAGGTGGAACCCCCCCAGGTACATGACAGTGCTGCTGGGAATACATCTGCTCCTGTTGTGCCTGGTCCCTCCTGCAGCTCGGTAGTCTGACAGTTTTTCAACTGAGTCAGGGGGGACAGAAGCATTGTGGTGTGCCTGTTTTGTGGTGTGCAGGTGTGCCTTGGCCCCTGGGGGACACATCTGGGGACTAGGGACCAGTGACACACATGCTTAACCACCACAAGGTGAAGTGGAAGGCTGCCACAGAATGGGCCAGGCCTCCACCTGCTGTTCCTTCTGTGGAAGTGGAAGCAGGTGTTGCTGCTGTGCATCACTAGAACAGGAGGAGGGCCACAGCAGCAGCTGCAGCTCCACCACTACCCCCACCACTGCCACCAGCACCACCCTCACCACCACCACCACTACCTGCCTTTCCTCCCACAGCAGTGGACCCTGCCATGATGCCTGCAATGCAGTCAGAAATAGCACTGCTGTGGGCTGCAATGGAGGAAGTAATCAGAGGATGGGTGCTGTCCAGCAGCAGATGGAGCGGATCGAGCAAGAGCAGCTGCAAATAGAGTCAGTGCTTCGTCTGCTACTGGGACATCATGGGATTGAGCATTAGGTTTTGTTTTCTGCACACTCCCCACTGCTGTAATGTTTTGTGTTTTGTTTGTTTAATACCAGACAGAGGGAAGGCCACAGTATTAGTTTAAGGGAAGCAGTCAGCAGCAGGAACGCCTTCATCCTGCACCCTGCAAGGCTTACCCTCCGGTTAAGCCTTTTAAGTATGTTGCTGCATTTTTCTCATGGCACGACATACTTTATTATACTAAAGAAATGTCAACAACCCAAAAGTCTGGCAGATGCTATGGGGGCTCCATTATGTGTTAAGGTGCACTGTCGACGCACCATGTGCTTCAATACAAAAGTATTTGAAGTGCATGGTGCGTCTCCGCCGCACCTTTCCTTTACACATAATGGGTCCCCCATAGCATCCGCCATCCAACTGGGTCGTTTCTTTCTTAAAATGAAGTATGTTGCGGCATGAGAAAAATGCTGCAACGTACTTAAAAGTCTTAACTGGAGGGTAAGCCTTGCACTGGGCAGGATGCAGGAGCTACTGTTGCTGACTGCTTCCCTTTAGATATATACATGCACATACAGTCATACATGCTCCTTATATGGGTGCCTTACCTTCAGGGTAATCTTTCTTGCTCCACATGTCCTTGCATTCCATAGTGCAATACTTTTATGGCAAAAACACTTGTAATTTCAGTAAATTGGGGCTCAGAGGACTTCCCGTTCTGAAGATCTGCCCAAGTTCCTCCACCTTGCTCAGCAATGTTATGATGTGATGCCAGGGAGAGCACAGGGGTGTGCTTTATTATAATGAATGTCTGGCAGCTTTCCAAATGTTTCTTTATGTTATAATGGTCAGTTTGTGGTGAAACATGGGCACGTTTCCACTAACAAGGCTCTTGTTAGTTGAAACGTGCCCACGTTTCACCACGATGTTGCTGAGCACGGGGGCGGAACTTGGGCGGCTCTTCAGAATGGGAAGTCCTCCGGGATCCGTTTTACTGAAATTATGAATGTTTTTGCCAGAAAAGTATTGCACTTTTTAAGCACATGTGGAGCAAGAAAGATTCCCCTGGAGGTTAGGCACCAATATATTGGGTGCAATACCATCCATAACTATGTAACTTGGTGAATCTCTTTAAAGCAGCAATTCAACAATCTGTTGAAAATATTGACCGATACTTTTTTATGCTATTTTACATTGCCACTTTACTTACATCCTGACTTGTATGATACTGTTCTTTCCAGTATTTGAGTCTGCTTTAGTACTTTTTTTCATGTGTGAGATAATAAAAGGAGCACTCCTTTTAATATGGTGCAGTCTGTAGACCAGATCTTTGTCAGTATTTTGTGCTGCTTTTCTCCATCAGTTGTTATATATTACTTTTGTTGTCAAATTAACAATTATGCAGCAGGCAGTGTTTTATGACATCACAGAAAAATAGTTGTTCAAAATCAGCTGTAAATAGTGATAAGAACCTGGTCAGAACAATATTAAATGGTGTGCTCCTTTTTTATTTTCAGACATGAGATAAAGTAGTAAAGCAGACACAAATTGTAAAAAGAAGAGTATCATACAAGTCATGAGGTAACTAGTGGTCAGCAACGGCGGCAATGTAAAATAGCATAAAAAAGTATAGGTCAAAATTGTCAACAAATTGTTGCAATGCTGCTTTAATTTGTAATTTAAGCATGACATTATGTACTCACGATCACAACACACAAAATGCATCTGTCTTCTGTCCAGAAAATTGGCATGTGCTGAGGAAGTGAAATGGGATCATCACACCACATGCAAAGTCCCCCAGAATTTATTGTGCACTCATGCATGCAGTGGTCACACTAGAGTCCCCAAATTTTTTCTGCATGCCCAAAATGCATCCACCTTGAGTCCAGAAAATTGACAAGTGGTAACACAGTGAAATGAGACTGTTTCAGCACAAAGTCCCCCAGAATTTATTGTGCAGTCACCCATGTGTATGTGTACAGTGGTGGCACAGAGTCCCCAGATTTTTTCTACATGCCCAAAATGCATCCACCTTGTGTCCAGAAAATTGACAAGTAGTAACACAGTGAAATGGGATTGTTTCAGCACATACAAAGTCCTCCAGAACTAATGGCAACACTTAGTCATGTGTGTAGTGGGGGCACAGAGTCCTCACATTTTTTCTCCATGCCCAAAATGCATCTGCCTTGTGTCCAGAAAATTGGCAAGTGGTAACACAGTCAAATGGGAGATTGCTACAGTGACAATCCACCTTACTGCACTGATTATTCACACTGCCAACATCACAAACAATCCCTGGCACCAGTGCCCAGTGTGCACTTATACACAAATATGAACTCCCACTTTGCCACTTGTCCACATATCCATTCTTAAATGGATGAATGGAGAGGAAGAAAGTTGAAGGGCATGTCTTACTGAGTTGGACACAGTGTGGAACAACTCAGGGACAGCACGGGTAGAAAAGTATGTCCTGGATGGGACTTTTCCATTTTTCACAGGCACATGCAGCAAATTGCCAGAACCCAGAATTCTCCACAAAAGAGAAGGGCAAAAGATCAATTGCCAGCATTTCTGCTACAGCAGCATTGAGTTTATGTGGCACTGTGTGAATCAGGGGGGTACTTTAGCTTATGCGCAAAAACATTTTGTAACGTGGGCTGACTTAAACATTTTACATGGGGTGTGTTGATCACAACTGGTTGTGCTCCGTGATGAATGGCATTGGCAGGGCATGGAGTGTGGACATTTGATGAAGACGGTTGCACAGGTGATGATGACAAACCCAGAAATGCTGTTATTTTGCCAGATTTCCTAACCAGGGTTGATGTGCCACTTGCACTAGACATACTGCATTTACCACCACCACCACCACCACAAAAACTGCTACTTTCACCAGCACTGGACAACATTTCAAAGTTATTATGGTCCTCCACCTCATCATGCCTGTAGTAATCCTCTGCTCTTATTACTGCACTACTGCACACATTTAATTTCTTACTGGGCTTAACAGTCATAGAAGTGGATAACATGCTGGCTATGGTTGCTGGTGACATGGATGAACGCCCAACTATGGTACTAGCTGCCAGCTTGTGCTCGGTCCACAGTGCCAAATGCCTATTCCTAAGATGTGTATGCTGTCCTCCTGTGCCCAGATGGCTCCCCTTTTTACCTCGACTCACACACACATGGCAAACCTGGCAGATTGCAACTGAATCATCATTTGCATCTTGAACAAAAAAATCCCCAAATGCTCTGCTTTTAACATGTCCATGATGTGGCTTATTTAAGTCCGTTATTTTAAGCACTGAAGTGGGGGGCACATGATGTTTCAGGCACTGCACAGCTGGACTGCAACTGACTGCCACGACTACCTATCATATTGATTACTGGGTCATCATCATCAACAAAAACCGGTAGATCACAAGTTTTTATGGAGAGGGGGATTCCTGCAAACAGATTCAGACACAGCCACCTTTAATTTCTTTTTCTCCGGTTCCCAACTGGGGTCAATTACATTATCATCATATTCATCAATACCACACACATCCACATCTTCTGCTTGGATGCCAGCATGTGGACTGCATGTCGCAACAACAGCAACATCATCATCATCAGCAGCAGCAGCATCTACACCACCATCACCTGATATTTTTTCACAACACTGTGAATCGCTGCATGGAAAATGCGTGAAGTTAAGTGCCATGGTGGATGGAATATCACATTGTATGCTATCGTTGACATGATCATCAGAATCCTCAGGTTCAGTTACTGGGATGTTACTGGGAAGTACGATATCATCTATGCTGCCACTCACTTGCACTGGTTCACACTCAATATTTTTGGATACAGTACACTGGTCGGAATTAGAACTTGAAGCAACAATACTAATACTACCTCCACCATCACTTACACCAGTAACACTAACACCACCAGCTGGGAAAACATCATCTCCTCCAACTATGAGTGAAGCTACTGATTGGGCTGTAAAAAACATTGCAGGAGAAATACCTTTCTTCACAACAGCAATGCACTGCTGTGTCTGAGTACTACTACCACGCCCACAGACCATCTTACTGCCAACATTGCCATGGCCAGAAACAGCTTTGCTTGCATGTCTCTTTGCAGGCATTTTGGGGGATCAACCACAAATATTATAACCAAATTCAGATTTTGATACGTTCACTCTCTAATTGGAGGGACGCTGGATGTGAAGCCAAATAAACAACTGTGGCTTCAGCAACAGATAAGAGACTACTCTGAGACTGTCACAGAATTAAAACAACTTCAGAAACCAGTGATGCTGATGAGGTCACAAAAACAATCCAATCTATTAAAAAATACCTTTTGAACATGGGGGTGTGGGGGAGCACTGAATACAGACAGTGCTGATTTTTTCGGCACTACAAGCAGCAAAACTAAGAACAGATACCATGATAGCAGGACAAAATCAGGCAGCTGCAGTGGATATCAGGTTCACACTGCTGTGCTTGCAATTACACTAGTCTGTGGCACAATAAAAGGTGTATTTGATGCATTCAACACTGTACACACACAGAACAGTTTGTGTACAATTCTGAAAGAGGAATGCACCGCAAATTCAAAAGTTCAGTACTATGCCACGTTACATATTGTAAATTTGTAATTTAAACAACCTGAACTTATGAACTGCTGCACCACATACACACAACAAAAAGCAACAAAATGTCTACTATTACTGACAATATTACTGTGTGTACATTAACAGTCAGTTATATAACAAAAATATAACCAAAAAACAAAGAAATCACTATTTCTCCAAATTAAATCTACCTACACCACAGATACGCCCCTCTCCCAAAGCACACATTCACTGTCTTCCACCATACACACTCAATGTTGTAAATTAACATTGAAAATCCACACAAAAACAAAAACACTTGATGATGTGAGCACAGGAGGGATTCCTACAATCAATTAACTAAAGTTGGACCCCCCCCAAAAAGCAAAAAAGCTTTTTAAACAGCTTTTATAAGATTCCTATCACAGACAGCTATCAGAGCACACTGTCTCCTATTCTTTCCTACTCATACTACCCCCAAACTGAGACTGTGCAGATCAATATAGAGCCCATGTGACCTGAAATCCCATGAATCACTGCAAAATTCACCTTTGGAGGTCAAAAACAAGGTGAAGTGAACCAACGTGCACTGCCCACAGTGCACTTTGCCTTAAAATTGACAGAGTAGTGGTCTGGGGAGGCAGTGTAACACAAAGTAATTGTTTCTAATGGACTTCACGTTCCTCATTATAACATGAAGTACTCCGCTTCGCATTGCGGATCACTCCACGAATCCACCTTTGCTCCATGAATTGCTTTGCGGAGCAGATTAAGCCCACTTTGCCCACCACCACTACTCTCAGATAGGTCAGAAATTTCCGTTAAATGTGTTACATATCTGCAATGCACTTTTTTTGTATTTTGCTGGTCAGTTGCGTGATGTGCTCTATTCATGTGGAAAAATGAAAGTATGAAATGAGAGTGAAGACTTGAGTGAAGCAGTTGTTTGTGGGCTGTATTTGCAGTACATGGTGCTGTTCAAAGAGGTGAGGGCACATTTTTTTCTGTATTCCATTCATGCTTTTTTTAACCATAGCATCACTGTAGGAACAAGATCTTTCATCCCAAACCATTTTTCTGCCACTATCAATGAGCCCCTAAATACTGGCCAATGAAAAATTATGTTGAAATAAACTGATTGTGTCTTTGCAAAAATAAATGATATCAGAGATTCACAATGAGCTGTTATTTGAACACCATATCTTAGAATAATTATGTGTTATGAAGAACACAGAAATAAATAAAACAGGCAAGGGGGATTGTGATTCTTGACAAACCAGCCCATAAAGTATTGGTTTTGGAGCTCTTGTATAAAAAAAAAAAGAAATATAGGCAATTAACCTTTAATCCAACATTGATATTACATAGAACATAGAAACATAGAAGTTGACGGCAGATAAGGACCACAAGGCCCATTCAGTTTGCCCATTTCTTTTTCTACCTTATGAATGTGCCATTGGCTTTTGCTCTGTCAATGGCCTATCTCTTCATACTCATCTGTATTGCTCCCTTATGCCTATCCCATGCCTGTTTGAAGCCCTGCACTGTATTCACATCCACCACTTCCAAAGGTAGGATGTTCCATGCATCCACTACCCTTTCTGTGAAAAATAACTTCCTCACATTACCCCTTAATTGGCCTACCTCTAATCTCATGCTGTGTCCTCTCATCCTGCTATTTTTCTTATATTGAAACATGTTAGACTTTTTCACTTTGTTAATGCCCTTTAGGTGTTTGACTGTTTCAATCATATCACCTCTCTCCCTCCTTTGCTCTAGAGTATACATATTGAGCTCAGTTAATTTGTCCTCATATGTTTTCTGATGCAGTCCCTGCACCATTTTGGTTGCCCTTCTCTGGACTGCCTCAGTTTGGTTAATGTCCTTGTGAAGGTGTGGCCTCCAGTACTGCACGCAGTACTCCAGATGAGGCTTAACCAGTGTCTTGTAAAGAGGGATTATTACCTCCTTCTTATGACTTGTGATACCCCTACTAATACACCCCAAATCCCCTAGCCTTACCTACTGCTTTAGTGGTCTGCTTGGATGATTTCAGGTAATCTGTGATGATGATGATGCCCAAGCCTCTTTCTTCCCTTGTGACTGCCAGCAACTCCCCTCCCAACCTAAAGGTGGCTTCAGGGTTTCTCTTCCCTATGTGCATGATCTTGCACTTCTGTGTGTTACACCCCAGTTGCCACTCTTCTGACCATGTTGCCAGTTTATCCAGATCTCTTCTCATTCTGCCCACCCCACCTTGATCATCTACTGTGTTGCAGATCTTGGTGTCATCTGCAAACAGACAAACCTTACCCTCCAGTCCATCTGCAATGTCACTAATGAAGATATTGAAGAGAATGGGCACCAGGACTTATCCCTGAGGTACCCCATTTGTGACTTGCATCTCTTCTGACTGTATACCATTTACCACCACTCTCTGTTTTCTGCCCGTCAACCAGTTTGCCACCCAGTTGACCAACTTCTGACCCACCCTGAGCCTACCCAGCTTATTAATCAATCTTCTATGTGGAACAGTATTGAAAGCTTTGCTGAAGTCAAGGTATGTGACATCAACTTCTCCCCCATGGTCCACCACTCTGGTTATCCAGTCAAAGAAATCTATGAAATTAGTCTGACAGGATCTTCCTGTTGTAAACCCATGCTGTCCTGGATCCTGTGATCCTATGGATTCCAGGAGTTGCGCTATCCTTTCATTAAGGAATGCCTCCATAATCTTGCCTACTACTGAGGTGAGACTGACTGGTCTGTAGTTCCCTGCCTCCTCCCTGCAACCACTCTTGTGGAGCGGGATCACATGAGCCTTTCTCCAGTCTTCTGGGACCTCTCCTGTGCTCAGAGACTCACTAGATAGTTCTGATAATGGCTCTGCTAGTTCCACCCTTAGCTCCTTTAGTACCCTGGGATGTATGCCATCAGGTCCCATTGCCTTGTCCACCCTGAGCTTATCAAGCTCTTGTAGGACCCTTTCTTTTGTGACGGGAGTAGTGCACACCTCTCTCCCCCCATGTCCATTGTGCTGAGCTGTGGGCCCTGCTCTACCTTCTACTCAGTAAATACTGAGCAGAAGTAATATTTAGAATAGATGCTTTTGCATGGTCCTCCTCCTCACATGCCCCCCTTATCCCCTTTGATCTTAGCTATACCCCCTCTTGATGTTTTCCTTTCACTAATGTATCTATAGAAAGTCTTGTCACCTTCTTTTAGAGTTCTGTTTAAAAGAGAACGCTATGCTGTTTTAGAGAGAGTTAAATTAGAGAATCAGATAACTGCAGATGAGCTTAAATACTTATGGAATGAGTATACTATAACTCCTACCTTTCATGCATTACCAAAGTTACACAACAATCTGGAAAAACCACTAAGATGTCCAATTGTGTATAGGCTCCCTAACCATTAATTTGTAAAATGTTATCAACATGTTTCTATTTGCTATAAAGTTTTACCAAAAATCTATAAAATCAAAATGTTCTTATTGTTCCATCCTAAAGAATTGACTGACCCACTGGTGTGTGATAGATTCCAAGCCAAAAATTTCCTAAATGGCTCAGGTACATAATGCATAACCCACAAAAAGGAGAGGGAGGTGAAATACTCAGATGGTCAGGAGACCTAACAGGGTAAAAATATCATAAAAAGGAGAATGTATATGAAAATTGTAACTATGGAACAGCACAATAGTAGACTGCAAAGCCATAGTTTAAAAATTCAGAATGGATTGAACAGCTGAAGTACCACTAAAGATGAATACATTTGGTGTCTACAAACTGCTACATTGTAAAACATCAAACAATAAACAGTAGATAAAAATGAGAAGGAAGTAATTAAAACAAATAAGATGCTGCATATGTAAAATCAGAAGCTGCCAAAGGTATGAATGAGTGGGTCAACGTCTTATGCCAACAGCACAAAATTGCATGCCTGCATCAAAAGGAGATCACAATACACTTAAACAAATGAAGCTGGAACATCCTAGAGCCTTACAAGATAGCAAATAAAGGGAAACATTTGAGACATATATGAAAATATACAGCACTCATTTGAAATAGCATAACAACATTAAGAAATTACTACAACAGAAATGTACGCATATGCCTATGGATTGAAAAATTTGTTCTTGGATCATAAAAGGATAACAATATCCAAATAATAATTAGGAACAATAGATGTAATGTTTGAGTATAGATCCACCATGATTCACCTTGAAGAAACAGTTTAATCTGAGTACTCTTTCACCCCTACCCCATTTTACCTGTTTCACATAGTTATTTCCAATAAACCTCATATTTCTGGCATCACATTGGTGATAGGTCTGAAAATGTACCCCCAAAGGAGTGTTTAATTATGCCTGCTTTATCAAGTATATATGTTCGTGAAAATGCTTCTTAAGTTGCAGAATAGTACCACTATCATACAAATATTGCTCTGCCAACATGCCCATTGACTGTCCTTGCCCTCTCATCCTAAAATACTGAGAGATGCTGCATTCAGTATGGTGTTATTCTTTTCAAATCTGTGAATACTGTTATCATGTCATGTGTAAGATTTCTCCTTTCCAAGAAGAACAGTCCTCAGTTCCGCATATAGCTTATGTTTTTATACCTTCAACCACTTCTGTAACTCTTCTCGGCCCCTTCTTAATCTATCAATATATTTTCCCAGATATGGGAACACAACTGTAAACTATACTTAAGATATGGTCTGACCAGTGATTTGTAAAGGAACATTACAATATCCTAAATCTGCTTATGGAATTTCAACTACAGTTTTGTTAGCATCCCTAGCTGAACTCTATACTGCATCCACCATTTCAAGCAACAGTATTTGTTAGTCAGCAAATCATGTCATAATATAACTTTTTAGCTTTATATCTCTGATATCATTACATGTATGATGTATCATATGTATATTTTTATTTCTCTTGGATGTTTTTAACCAGCTTTTTTGACTAAATGTATGATTAATGATGAAACTCATTAATGGTGGCTGCTACTAGCATTTTTAAAAAACCTTCCCTTGAGGTTTCCTATTGACTTCATATACTAGATTCATAGATTCATACTGTGGATCCATTAGGAGGGTAAAGACACATATTTATGATGGTAAATACCACTGCCCAGCACCAAAATGTTTAGATTATTCCTAGTGGGCATGGCCAGAAAACAGGGATTTTTGAAAACGTCAAAACCCCATGTCTTACTTCAGGGGGAAAATGCAATGAAAAGAAAAAAATAGTTATATTGTATTGATGGTTTTTGATTTGCCAGAAATTCATTATTACTGAGGAAACTATACACAAAATGTTTTTGTGCTAACAAATACCATTGCTTTAAAGTTCTTGTTTTTTTATTTATTTATTGAAAATCAGTAACTGGGAAAGCACACTGAGTAGAGGCTAGTTTACAATTGTATAGAACACAACAAGCAAGAAAGTGGGGCTCCACTCACTCATGGTGAGTAATCTAAATCTGGTGCAAAGCAGAATCAGAGAAAGGCATAAGCCGAAACATCAGTTGATTCCCATGTGTCATCACACACAAGGGCTGTCTACTTGACCGGCCTGGTCAATGTATTGCTACAGTTAAACACCATGCTGGTGTCTCCTGTTTTTTTATTTTAACCATATAATGTTGTCGCTTTGCACTCTATGTGCTATGGGAGAAAAGTTTTAAGAAGCACTTTAATAAACTTGGACACAGTAAGCTGTGTTTTCTTTTGATTAATTAAGTACGCAACTGGGGTCAAGTGCAGCAGGCCTGGCTTCTGGTTATCCCAAAGCATTGTTTTAGTTTACAAGTGTGTCATAATGGGAGGGATACAGGGAGTCCTATAAATCATTATCCACAGTTCTTTTATTCTGCTGAGTTTCAGTAATCTCTGTGTTGTTTAGGAAATGATTTGTGTTCATGCTCTTTTTAGCTTAAAGGAGTCAGTTTGCATATTTTCAGTGTTGAATTTCATCTCCACTGTTCTGCACATTTCCTGAGTATGTCTTGATAACTCAGAATTTCATTTACCTCCTTCTAAGATGTAACTGCCCTTTCCATTATGATGTCATAATCCAATTTAGCAACCCAGCTAATGATGCCCACCTCCACAGAAACCTATGAATATACTGATCAGTATCGGTCACAGCACAGAATATTTCAGGCTCCACTAATCACACATGTTTCTTGTGGCTTGATTATTACCACCTATTCTAGTCAACTGTTTCCTGTCATGCATCCAGTATCTAATCCAGTGCTTTAAACAACCAGTCATGCCTACATTCCCATTTAAGAACTAATCTCCTGTGTGGAAGCATTTTGAAGGTTTTGTTAAAGTCTAGATATGCAACATCTACTGGTTTCCATTAATCAGAAAATGTTAAAAAGATTTGTCTGATTCCCCTTGTAGAATTGATATTAAGCCGCTGAGTTCAAGTTACTTTTCTGTAAATGTTAAGAATTATGTTTCTTATGCTTGTTTCAGGCAGCTTTCCTGGTTTTGACATTAAGCTGACTGAGCTATAGTCTCCAATGTTAGCCCTTGAGCCTTTTTGAATACTGATATCACATGGCCCACCCGCCAGCCATCGGGCATGTAAGCAGTTCTCAGTGGCTCACTGAATATAATTGCCAGTGGGACAGACAGTTTCTTCAGGATGATTTAATACATTCCATCAGGTCCTATGACCTTGTTTGTGTTTATTGTACCACCTTAAGCATTCTTTCAATCCCTTTAGCTGTCACACAAGTCCTGTAATAGAAACATTGAATTTGTAGGCAGAAAAGTATTCCTTGTTCAATCCAGTCTGCCGAGGTGTTCCCTGCTTAATCTGTGTCCACAGACATTAGCTGGTCTCTGGCAGCCCTCTCTCCTCCCTGCCTGATTTCCAATACACCCCTATGTATATCCCATGCATGCTTGAAGCCTCCCACTGTTTTCACCTCCACCAGTTTTGCAGGTAGTCTGTTCTGGGCACCCACCACACTTTCAGTGAATAAATATTTCCTCACATCTCTTAAACCCCCCACCCCCAGATTCATAACATGCCTTCTGGTCCTGATGCTCCTTCTCATTTAAAAGTGACTTTCCTCTTGCACCCTGTTAGCCCATGTGAGGTACTTGTAGGTATCTATCATGTCACCTGTGGCTTTCCTCTCTTCCATGGTGCACATGTTGAGATCCATCAGTTACTCCTCATAGAGCTTCTTGTGTAACTCCAGCACTATTTTAGTTGCTCTACTCTGGACTACCACTACTCTATTTCCATTTTGAGGTATGTCATCCAACAGTGGACACAATATTCCTCTTTGGGGGGGTCTCATCAGTGAGCAATGTAGTGGCTGCACCATCTCCCTCCTTCTGAAGGGAAATATCCCTCTTTATGCAGTGCTGCATCATACTTGCCCTAACCATTGCTTTGTCACACTGCCCTGCTGCTTTGAGGTCATCAGATCCGATGACCCAAAGGTCCCTTTTCTGTTTAATGACTATTAGTGCTTTCCCCATCTTACACTCCATGCCTGGGGTTCTATGCCCTAGGTACATCATTTTGCACTTTTTGGCATTGAACCCCGACTGCCATGCTTTAGACCACTCCGAGAGTTTTACCAGATCACTGCACATTCTCTCCACTCCCTCCAGAGTGTCAATCCTATTGTTATTTTGGTATCATCTGCAAAAAGGCATACCTTTCCTTCTAGTTCCTCAACAATGTTACTTAAGAAGACATTGAAAAGGACCAGTCCCAGTACTGAGCCCTGTGGCATCTGTCTAGTCACCCTTCCATCATTCTGGTGAGTGCTGTTTACCACCACCCTCTGAATTCTATCTGTGAACTTGTTTGTAACCCAATTCACTACTTTGTATCCCACCACCAGGCTGCTCAACTTCTTTATCAGTCTTCTGTGCCACACAGTATCAAAGGCCTTGCTGATGTACATATACTATACACCAAGTTGGAGCGGCTGGGTCACATTAACAATAAAATTAGAAAGCTGGCCTGGTGGCTTAGAGGGCTGATGCACTGGACACCTTACCTCTCACCATGCCAGTGACCAGTGTTCAGGAACGAGCATGGGCTGTGCTAGTGCACAGGGGGGTGAGAGAGGTGCAGAATGGAGCTGCTGCCCTGCAGTTCTCCTCTCTGGGGAGGATCTGTGTTTCCTTCGGCTTGTGACTGCTACACAGTGAAGGCCAGGAGGCAGCACAAGCCATGAGAGCCATGGCTCTTGGCCAAGGGGGTTGGAGGAAGGGGTTGTTACCAGAGTAAGAGGGCGCATGCATGCCTCCACATGCATGCACCTCTCTGTCTGGGGCCCTGTAACTGGGGAGAAAATGCAGAAAACTTTGGGAGCCACAGCAGAATGAAGCCTCCAGACTGACTCCGGGGGTCCACCGGGACACGTATGGTGTTTAAGATTCCGAACAACCCCAGAGTCCAGTAGGGCTGGTGGATGAGCAGCTGCAGTCTGCCAAAGAAGAGATAAACACCTATATGGAAAAAAATAAATAAATAAAATTAGAAGCAAGGAGTACTGATCCAAATCTGTTAAGAGGACAAAAAATGAAAATAAACTGTAGAGTATGTAGGCAACTGTTTAAATAATATTTATTTTCTTTTCAGAAATGAAATTGTTTAACTCCAATGTTTTGTTGGAATATTATAGTATGGAAATATCAAGTTAGCGTGTAGAATCATAACTGCACACCCAGACTCACAACACAGTTACACACTTTGCTAACATACAGAACTTTAACCTCAACACTTACAACAGCTTATGTTACACACACTCATAAGGGTCAGTACTTTTAAGCCAACTCATGTCCCCAATGCTCAGTAGAATAGGTAACAATAGGAAGTCTGCAGTACTGTTGTGATTTTATATAACTGACTAATGTGTTCTACTGAGCGTGAAGGACATGAGTTGGCTTAAAAGTGCTGACCCTTATGAATGTGTGTAACATAAGCTATTGTAAAGTGTTGTGGTTAAAGTTCTGTATTTTAGTAATGTGTGTTAACTGTGTTGTGAGTCTGGGTGTGCTATTATGAGTCTGCACCCTAACTTGATATTTCCGTACTATCAAAGGCATGACAGGAACCCTAACTGGTGCATTAATGAAATGTTTTGCATTTAATATAAGATATTCACCATGACAGAAATCACTCTTAACAAACCATGGGCCCTATACGCTAATGGGTCTGAATTTGGTGGTGTAGAGGCCTTACTACACCTGAATGCTGTGCGGTGGTGATCTGGGCACCCTGGGGTGGCATTCTCCAAAAATGCACTACAGTCTTGCATGTTGGTCTCCTGGCTGGCCATGGGGCACCATGCCAGGGGCAAGATGGTGGCTTACTGGGGTGTGCCTAAGCCGTGCATATGCACCATGGCGCTTGTGTGCTGTTCTGGAGTGGGTAATTCTTTATGAGGGGTGACCCTGCCATAAGTATTTATGTGTCTGCACAAATGTTAATGACGGGGTGCAGTGGCAACAGGATGCCCCAGAAACAGCTGCACCAGCATGCTGGGCTGCCTGGGTGGGCTGGGGGTGGCTGTTCAGGCAAATGTCCACTGTTTGCCACAGGTGGGATACATGGCATCCCAGGAGCCCCAACCATGTGCAGACAGGGATCCACTATATGACCTGGGATGGGCATCCCATTAGATGTACACAAATGCTCACAGCCTGGGAAATAAGATCCCAGACCTGCAGGCAATAATGTCAGAGGCTAAACTGGACATAGTAGCAATTAGTGAGACGTGGTTTACCAGTAACCACACTTGGGAGACTTCAGTACCTGGATATGTATTGTTCAGAAGAGACCGAGGTGCAAAAGGGAGGGGTGGCCTGTATGTTAATGAAAATATCAAAGCTACAGAAATTCAGAATACACATAAGGAGCCAGAAGAACTGTGGGTCACCCTGGAAACAGGTAATGGGACAGCCATAAGAACTGGGGTTGTCACAGGCCCCAGACCAGAGGGAGGACATAGACACATTACTGTTAGAGATATACAAAACATGACAGCTAAAGGGAGGTTCTGATAATGGGAGACTTCAACATGCCAGATACAGATTGGTCAATACCAGCAGGAACATCTGCAGAACTAGACTCATAGTGGATTCCCTGCAGGAGGGCCTCAAACAACTGGTACAGCAAACCCACAAGAGACAGGGCTATCCTAGATCTAGTACTGACTAACAAAGAAGGGATCACAGATCTCCAGGTAGAAGGTCACCTGGGGCCAGTGACCATCACATGGTATGGTTCAATTTGACATTACATCTAAATCATCCTATTCCAAGGCAAAAATATGGGACTTCAGAGGAGCTGACTTTGATAAGATGGCCAACAGAGTTAAGCTAGCCCTGCAAAAAAAACACAGGTGAGGAGGGCACAGGCAAAGTGGGCAAGCATTAAGGATCAATACTTGAAGCAACATCCCATTGTGTTAGACAGAAAAGGAAGTGCAAAAGAAGAAGGAACCACTTTGGTTCTCAAATATAGTAGCAGAAAAGGTCAGAGCCAAAGGCTGGCCTTAGAAAATATAAGGGAACACAGCGGGATGAAGATAGGAGGCATACCAAACTGCCCTAAGGAAGCAGGTAAGGCAGTAAGGCAGGCAAAGTCCCAAACTGAGGAAACACTAGCAATTAACAGTAAAAAGAAGGTGACAAGACTTTCTATAGATACATTAGTGAAGGAGAAAGTCCAGAGGGGTATTGCTAAGCTTAATGGAGAAAAGGGAGCATGTGAGGAGGAGGACCCTGTAAAGGCATCTATCCTAAATAGATACTTTTGCTCAGTATTTACTGAAGAGAAGGTAGGGCAGGGCCCACAGCCTCAGCATCATGGACACAGGGGAGGAGGTGAGCACCACTCCCTTCACAAAAGAAAGGGTCCTACAAGAGCTTGCTGCCTCAGGGTGGATAAGGCAATGGGACCTGATGGCATACATCCCAGGGTACTTAAGGAGCTAAAGGAGGAACTAGCAGAGCCATTAGCAGAATTGTTTAGTGAGTCTCTGAGCACAGGAGAGGTCCCAGAAGACTGGAGAAAGGCTCATGTGATCCCACCCACAAGAGTGGTAGCAGGGAGGAGGCGGGAACTACAGACCGGTCAGTCTTACCTCAGTAGTGGGCAAGATTATGGAGGCACTCCTTAAGGAAAGGATAGTGCAACACCTGGAATCCATAGGGGCACAGGATCCAAGACAGCATGGGTTTACAAAGGAAGGTCCTGTCAAACTAATCTCATAGATTTCTTTGACTGGGTAACCAGAGTGGTGGACCAGGGGAGCAGTTGATGTCGCCTACCTTGACTTCAGCAAAGCTTTTGACACTGTTCCACATAGAAGATTGATAAATAAGCTAGGTAGGCTCGGGGTGGTGAAGTTGGTCAACTGGGTGGCAAACTGGTTGACTGGCGAAAACAGAGAGTGGTGGTAAATGGTATACAGTCAGAAGAGATGCAAGTCACAAGTGGGGTACCTCAGGGATCAGTCCCTGGGCCAGTCCTATTCAACATCTTCATTAGTGACCTCGAGATGGACTAGAGGTAAGGCTTGTCTGTTTGCAGATGACACCAAGATCTGCAACAGAGTAGATGATCCAGATGGGGTGGGCAGAATGAGAAGAGATCTGGATAAACTAGCAGAATGGTCAGAAGAGTGGCAACTGGATTTAATGCAAAGAAGTGCAAAATCATGCACATAGGGAAGAGAAACCCTGAAGCCACTTATAGGCTGGGAGGAGTTGCTAGCAGTCACAAAGGAAGAAAGAGACTTGGGCATCATCATCACTGATGACCTAAAATCATCCAAGCAGACCTCTAAAGCAGTAGGTAAGGCTAGGGGGTGTTAGGGTGTATTAGTAGGGGTATCACAAGTCGTAAGAGGAGGTAATAATCCCTCTGTACAAGACATTGGTTAGGCCCCATCTGGAGTACAGTGCAGTATTGAGCCACACCTTCACAAGGACATTAACCAAATTGAGGCAGTCCAGAGAAGGGCAACCAAAATGGTGCAGGGACTGCATCAGAAGACATATAAGGACAGATTAACGGAGCTCAATATGTATACCCTTTGAGCAAAGGAGGAGAGAGGTGATATGATCGAGACATTTAAACACCTTAAGGGCATAAACAAGGTGAAAGAGTCTAACATGTTTAAATATAAGAAAAATAGCAGGACAAGAGGACACAGCATGAGATTAGAGGGAGGCCGATTAAGGGGGAATGTGAGGAAATTCTTTTTCACAGAAAGGGTTGTAGATGCATGGAATGGCTTACCACAAGAAGTGGTGGCTATGAATACAGTGCAGGGCTTCAAACAGGCATGGGATAGGCATAAGGGAGCAATACAAATGACTATGAATAGATAGGTCACTGACAGAGCAAAGGCCGATGGCACATTTATAAGGTAGAAAAAGAAATGGGCAGACTGGATGGGCCTTGCGGTCCTTATCTGCCGTCAACTTCTATGTTTCTATGTTTCTATGTAGATGCCCCCCAGACTCCAGCACTCCACCTCACACTGTCATAATCCTCTGCTGCATAGCTGCTCGCTGAGGGTGTGTGTGAGCGCATACAGGTGGCTGGCAGTCGTGAATGCTGGCCAGCACATGCCATTGCAGGGTTGCAGAGCTGTGTGGGTGGTTTACATGCTTTTTGCACATAATTCCCACCCATTATTGTATAGGGCCTCACATTTTTACATTTTTGTATGAACATTTGCTTAAAAAGAAGAACATGCCTACCTGAATCTCTATCGAATAACTAGCTTTAGAAGAGTTTAAGGTCAGTTTCTATTCTTTAATTTGTATTCAAAATGAATAGTTTTAATACACTTCATTCTAACTATCTTACCAACCTGAAGGCAAAAGCACCATTTATCCAAAGTTGTTAACCAATATTTTAGCACAGAAGTTAAACACTTCTCGTGGTGATCAAGGAGTCATGATGTCATCACCTGATGCAGGTTGACACAGCGGTGCCATATTCAAACAAAATGAGGTTTGATAATCAGTTTTCAAGTATTTTACTCTGTATAACACAAAGTGGATTCTTTAAAAATATTTAGTGATTTAAAGCAGCAGTACTAGATAAAACATTTTATATTTTGCAACACTTTGTTCCGTGTGCTCTGTTGAGCACTTTTCTGGTAATATTTCTTGTTTTCACTGTACTATCACCCCATAATTTGTTGTTTTTCTTTGTTTTTGTTTACATTTCTCCCACCCGCTATATCGAACTGGAACCCTCTGCTGCCAACCGTGCATGTGCATGACTCATAGTACTACACAGGGACAGCAGGAACGTGCAGCACAGGGTCCCCTGAAATTAACAAAAGATGTAATGAAACATGAAGGGTGAGCTTGGCTGCAAATTAGGCACCAGCCATATTTGCTGTGAATCCACAACAATGGCAATATATTTTAAATATCTAAAAAACTAAAGATTGCTAGGAAAAAAATATTTACAGATTTGGAATCTGGAACTATGGCTGCATGCTTCCAGCCAAAATACAGAATTTTGGTAATCACTTCCTGATTATCAAGGACTGCTGCTTTAAAGTCACATTATATCATAAAATAGGAGTTGTATGCTCTTCACGGTGACTGATATGTAATGACGTCATTATGTCAGCTATCATTGCATGGTAGCATCACACTGACTCAGAAGTTTCATTTTTCATTTCCATTTCTTAAACATTTGTTTCTGACATCACTAAATAAGATTAATTGGGAGGCAGTATAGCTCAGTGATTTAAGGATCTGAGCTTCAAATCTAGAGACTTGGGTTTGAATCCCACAGCCCCCACCTGCATACTGTGTGACCCTAAGCAAATCACTTAACTTCCCTGTTCTCCCAGGTTGCACCTGTAAACAAGCATTCAGCTTAGTGTGCTATTCCCGGTTAAACAACTAGGAAAAAAAAAGTTAACAAGAACAATAATTGGGTTATCAAACTCCCCTCACTACTTCACTATGATATCAATGTAGCCTTTCAAAATAGCCAAACATTCATTTCATTTCTACAGATTATTCTTTTATTAAAAATGTAGTTTGTCAAAGTATTTTTCTTTGTTTCACAAATGCTAAATAGGTCAAATGCCTGCCTTGAATCAGCAAATGTGTACTGCCATCTTGGAAAAACCATTACAACTGTTATTTAAAGTTTCATTATTCTTCAAAAAGGCTTTAAACAAATTCCATGTAAAGACAAAGGCTCTTACCATAACTAGGGTAAACAGAGGAGTGGTTTTACTTTTTTGAGACTAAAGGTTTTTTGTGTTTTAATTCAGAGTCTTTTTTAAAGGCTATGCCTGTGGTTCAGCTGGTGAGAAATCAGTCACATGCACTTCCCGAGCTATATACTGTAAGCAGTTCCTGTCAGCTTCCCTCTGAAGCACCTTTCTTTTTGCCAGCCGGAGGCTAGGTTGGTAACAGTCTTTTCCCCTTGGGCTTGCTGGGGCTTCCCTGTAGCTGTGCTTTGGTGTTTGATGCTCTTCTGTTTCATGTTCTCCTGCTTTTGGTTTGTACTTCTTGCCTCCAGCTGCTAGTGCTTCCTTGTGTGCTTGTTTCCTTCCTGCTCCTATGCTTGTGCTTGCCTTGTCTGTTTCTTTGGGGCTTTTAGTTTTCTAGTGCCCTGTGTCTACATTGATTGTTTGAGCTGCAGGTTGCTTATTGTTATTTTCTTACCATCTGCAGCCCTGTACCTGCTATGGCCCCATTTGCTCATTGGATTGTGTAAGCCCTGAGCTCACTGAATTGTTCTTTGTATGCTCAGCTCAGCCTGCTGCTTCCTGCCTAACATTCTACCCTGTTTTCCTGGAATTGTTTTTTGTTTTAGCTCCCATTCCAACTTCTCTGCTGTGGTTGCTTCTGTTGATTTACTGCACCTGGCCTGGGATCCTTGGTCCCAGCTGCTACCGCTCCCATTTGCAGCTTGCTCTCTGTTCTCAGTGTTAGCTCCACACTGATTCCACCAGCAGCCTTGCTTTCCACTATGGTTCTTCCTGCTTATTTACCTCAGTATTACATTTATTTGCTTCGCTTTTCTTTCTGTCCCCCCTCAGTTTTTTTCCAGCCCTTTGGGGGATTTAAATCTGCTTAGTATGTTTATATGCACTCAGTGGGAATCAAACCTAAGTATACTGCACTTCTATATTGCTTTCTCTACTTGATTCAACTCTGCTTAAATGCAGTTGTACCAACACTTATTATTGTTGTTTCAGTGTATTGCTGTAATTATATATTGCTTTCTCCATGTGATTCAAACCATTGGTGTTCAGTGTGCTCTGCCCTGTTTCTTCTGTGTTTGCTCTGATGGGCCCAACTGCTGATTTGCTATTCTGAAACTTTACACTATTCTCATGACTCCCTGGTTTCAGCTCCAGCTGCAGGCCTTTTAGCAGAATGTTTCTGAATTTACCTATGTTGGCCTTTGAGTCACTAGTTTGATTCCCCATCACCTTAACTTTTGGTATTGTGGAGCTCAGTTGCAATACACTCCTTTTGGGATTTTTTTTTTTTTTTACTTTGGGACATTTCTGTGCCATTTATACCCCCTCCTGTACTCCCCTCAGTGCTCCACTCCTTCAGGCCTGCTCAAGTCCCCTCCTAGGTCCACTATCATGGTACCTGTCCCTAGAGTGCCCGGTAACTCCTTACCTCCTCCACCTACTCTCGAAGCACCTGCACAGTGGAGATCTGCCCATGGGTTTTGGATCTGGATGGCTGTTGGGAGTGGCCATCATCTAGGCTCACTGGGGCATTTTCTGTTTTCTGTGGTTCCCCCCACCAGTCCTCCCCTGGGACGCCAGTGGGAGGACGTATGTCCAGAGAGGTGACGTGCTGACTCACGCCTTCTCTCAAGTGCCTGACAGCATCCCCCTCCCCGACTCAAGTGAACTGAGCTGTCAAAACCCGGGAAAGCCTGTTCTTCCACTGGCTTTCCTCGGGAAGTGGGTGCACAAGGCACCCCGTGGTAACCCTCCCCAAAGGGAGGAGAGCATCTGTTGGGACACTCGATCCTCCCTTCTCCCCGCTGACCCCCACTGACCCGAGTCCATTCCCAAACCCGGGTTGCCGGTGCAGCGCAAGGTGTGGCATCTAGCACTTCAACCCTCAGCGCCACTGGGCCGGCCACTCCTTTTGGGATTTTTAATCTGCTCAAACATGTTTATTTTACTCAGTGGGACTCAACCAGAGTCTAATGCAATTCTGTATTACTTTCACCGTATGATTCAGACCTGCTTAAATGCAATTGTACTAAGCAATATCTTGTTTCAGTGCATTATTGCTTATGCCTACAAGGTTCTCTGCTTGTTAAGCTCAGCTGCTGCTGGATGCAAGTCACTATTTGTACACTACTTCATTATGCACTGGAGGTCAGCTCAGCTACAGCTGTCACTGTAAACTAGTTTTAAATCTGCATGTGGGTCACAGCACTTTACCATGGCATCTTTATTTTTCCTATGGTTGAGGACTGGAAGGTTTATAGTGGAGAGTCGTGGCCCCATGTGGTTCAATTACCTCATGTTTGTATACTGCCTTCACTGCCAAAAAATCCTCTGGGTATTTCTGTCACTCTTAATTGCCACTTATTGTTGGACTGGTTGCCTAGCCTCACACTGACTAAAGGACTGTATGTGGCCTGGCACGATCGCCTGATTGGGGGCCATGTGTGCCACATTTCTCTCTGCTATATGTGGTCTGGCTCAATCACCTGATTGAGGGCTGTGTGTGCCACATTCCTTTCTGTCATCACTAATTAATAATAGTCCAAGCCTAGAGAGAAGGAGATCTTGGCCATGGATCCACAGAGATTTCCTCCTCAAAGGGTTTTTTTCTCTCTCTCCTCTGCACCGCAGATCACAATACTTACTTAGTTTTAGTGCTACTCTTAGCATACTTAGGTAGGTTCTGCTGTTGAATGGAGATCAAGGATGGCTCTATCAGCCATTCCCTCTCTCCTTAGGAAGCCCCTTGCCATCATCAGTGCAAGCTTATCTTGGAGTTATCTTGCTTACTTGTGAGCCTCATTTCATTTCATTAAGTGGCCTGCTGCTGTCAGTTTGCTTCTCTACCGCCTAGTCATTGATCACTAGTATGACTCTTTTAGGGTTCCTTACTAAGGTACCTTTAGCCAAGGGTCCATATCCATGGCATCTCTAGGGTTGGAACCCTCTTACAGGGTTCCTTGCCTTCAGTACCCCTACAGGGCAGTAATTTCTAATGGAATAGAGAGTGTAAATGGCCAGAAATGTTGTAATACAGTTGCACAAGCTTATCATTATCCTGGTTACATGAGTTATTAAATTAAAAGGCTACACTTGTGGTTCAATGGATGACCAACCAGCCACACCCACTTCCTGAGCTATATAAGTAGTTCCCGTCAGTTTCCATCTGAAGCACTTTTCTCTCTGCCTCATCATCCTCCCCTCTGCCTCTCTACTTCAAGTGGGTTCCTTCATAAGGTACCTTTAGCCAAGGGACCCTTCCCATCATACCTCTAGGGGTGGAACCCTCTTATAGGGTTCCTTGCCTTCAGTACCCCTAGAGGGTGGTAATTCCTAATGGAATAGAGAGTGTGAATGTCCACAAATGTTGTAATACAGTTGCACAAGCATAACATTGTCCAGATTGCATGAGCCATTGAAATGCTGCCCTAGTGCATTCCACTGCATAAACATCAATGGTTTCAGTGCCACTCACCAGCAGACCTGTTGCTTTTTACAGTTCTAAATGTATTTTCCATCAACATAACACCCATACATATTATGACTCAATATTCCTGTAAAAACCAACCTAACCAGTTTTGAATCTGGTGTATCTGAATCAGAAATAAAAACAAAGCTGATCTTGTGAACAACATCAGCAGATCTGGTGGTGAGTGGTATAAAAAAGAATTGATGTTTGTGCACATGAGGAATTTACTAACACAACAATGATTTGAATTAAATATGCATTTGTTTGTGGTTCCACAAAGCAAACATATTGTGTTTTTGGTACTGATGTTTTTTTATGTATAAATAGTAGAATTGGTGGCTGGTAAAGAATGATTGTGCTACTGCTCATTTCCAGGTATGACCCTGAAATTGATGTAATATACAGTTTCCTTATTAAGAGTCAAAGTTTACTAATGTTCTGTGTGAGAAAGGAGAAGAGGGTGCTACATGGTCAGGAATATATCAGGTTGGTTTAAGATGTTTGGCATTATACTAATCAACCAATAATACCCCACAAGGTGGGAGGTATTGGATTATACATGCCTGCCCATGGGCATAATGAGGCCCAACGCCACAGGCTGAGGTCTTATAGCCTCTGGAAGGTAGGTATAACCCAATGCTACCCACCCTGGAGTGTATTATTGTGCTTAGAAAATGGGTTATCACACTTTTTAATTCAAATATCTGAAAGATGAAAAAAACTGCGAAATACATGTGACTTACTATAGAACTATGTTTATCATAAAGTAGTCCCTCAGTTGGCATAATTGCCAGTAGAGGGTGCTGACATTGTATCCAATCACTTTTCTCTCTGTTACTGATATGATTTTTTATGTCCCCCGCCCTCTAGTGTCTCCTCTGGTCACTCCTCCCCCCCATTAGCATATTGGTTATACTGTTTAGAAGTTACAAAGCAGATGGCTGCTGCCCTTGACATTTTAAATTCACACCCATGCCACATTTTCCAGCAGCAGCATGATACTGGAGTGGCACTGGGAAGCAGTATACCAAATGGGGCTGGGTGCAGCAGACGTAGCACGGTTGACAACTGCCCACAATCATGCTCTGAAATCAGGATCAGGCTGTGTAATCTTTCATTTCTTCTTCTTTTTTTTCGTTGTTGTTTATGAACTGCCAAACTTAGTGGGGCTGCAGAGTGAGTGGGAGAGTACAAGCAGTGCTGTGATCAACTGTCAGATTATACACTAGAATGGCTATGGTTACCCGATGTCCAGGTACAAACACGGTTTCAGTTTGTAAATTAAAATTGAAAAGGTCAGGATTTCCTTTAAATGAGACAGACTGGGGAGCTCGCCGAGTCATTGAGGGGGGGGGTGGCCAGCTGAGTAGTTTGGTTGCTAAGTGAGAAAAAAACATGTTGGTTTTGCATTTTGAATTTCGAATGTGGCACAAGGATTTCTGTATGTAATGGGGCACTGGCCATAGGGACTTGTTCTAGGTGGACATAGTTATCTCATCAATTCCCACCTAAGCAATTCTCTCAGCCAGTCAGAATTGTGAGTCTGTTCTACCCATTTTCTAATGACTGATATAACTGGAACCTTGGAGGGTGTCACATCCAGTGAAGAGCATGGCTGTTCATGAGATGTCACCTAAGGTACACACTTAACAGTAAGATCCACATCTGTGGTAAACTTTTGAGATATGGTGTTAAATCAATATGCACGTTTTAGTGTCAGACATACTGCACTGCATCATTACTGCACCATATTATAGCACAGAATGGTTAATAGACATATGTATGTGCTGTAATATAATCTTATTTCTATGTGCTGTACCGTATGCCCCCAAAACCGAGTTGTGATTTATTCCAGGAGTACATGCTGCTTCACCAGGATATATGTTAAAGCCAATTTCCCCCATGGCCATTACTTTTTTGACAGTAATAATCCAAAGCACTCTGCACTGGCAGAATGTATAGTACAATATGAGATCAGCTGCAGCAGCTCATGTTCAAACTGATTTTATATGCTTCATTATGCAGTCCTTTTCTACCCACAACATTGATCTTTGCTGTTAGTTTTAAGGCTGCAGTAGGCGGAGCCTGTAGACGTTTTGCATGTACAAAAGGAATGACGTAATGTTTTCTGTCCATGGAACTGACTGAAGGAGTATATAGTCTTCTCCGCCTTACCCTCCTCCAAGAAATGTTTTCCACCCTCAAATAAACATGCTTTCATGTTAGTCAATGGTTGCAGGGTACTATTTTCTTTCTTAAATGGGCAGTACAAGAACTGGAACCTGAGTAGTTGGAGGCAGCATTAGTTTTTGGGAGGGAGTAAGATCCACCCCACCTCCACCCAAGAAGCTCCTAAAGATCCGTCCCACCTTATTTTTTATTCATGTGGGAGGGGCATGAGGTGGACCTATCATGTTGGAACAACTGACTATCAGAGCTGCCTGGGGAAGTAATTAAGGAGTGCCTGAAACTGCATCTAGGCATACCCCACCCCAAAAGCACACACACACACACACACACACACAAGCTCCGAAAGATCCACTCCCACCTTTTTTTGATTCATGTGGGAGGGGCATAATGAGTACATATCATGTTGGAACAAGACACACTAGCTTGGGACCTGGACCAAGCAACAGAACAAGTCTGTGGAGTGATAGAGTTGTGAAGCCCCTGCATTTTATTAGGGACTAGGAAAACAAAAGCTACTTAATTCCTTCAAATTGACTTAAAAACCCTTGAAACAAATGATTATCACAGCCACCAGGGGCTTCAGAATGAAAGAGTAATTAAGGAGTGCCTTCAACTACAGCTCTGAAGGAAAACAATATACACAGCATTCTGATTCAAGTTGAAAGAGCCACAGGTTTTTCTTAAACATTTATATACTAAAAACATAAAGTTCGGCTTTTGGGATTAACAATATTTGTTTACCATATTCTATATATAGTATATAGGGGATACATGATGGGCATGAGTGTGATATGGCAAATAGTGTCACTCCTGCAGAGTGAGCTCTGGATATCTCACAAGTGCCAAAGGCACGAATGAGATATCCAAGCTCATGATGCAGGAGTGACCGTATTTGCCATATCACATGATCTGCCCATCATGTATTCAATATATACAATAGGGCCAAGAGTTTCAGAAATTTTGTTATGCTGTCTTGTTTTCTGTTCCTGTTTATGTGTTTGCTCATTCTGTGTGTGAGCTTTTCTAAATGGCTGGCAGTGTTATACACTCTGAGAGACACATGAGTGTGTTTTGCAATGCTAAATGAGTTAGTTTTAGGTACAAGTGAGAAACATACTTTTGTGAAGCTGTATTGTTTAGCAGTCTGGCTGCAGTGAAGCTAAGAGCATCACAGTAATTGTAATGAGCTGAGAGGCAGACTGTCAGAACAGCTGATACTGTTTTCAGTGGTAATTAAGTTAGCTGCAGGCAGAGTGCAGAGTGTTCTGTGGAAATTGTGCTATTTAGGATTCTGGCTGCAGTGAAGTTGAGATTGTCATAGTAATTGTAATGGGTGAGAATCAGAGTTTGAGGAACAAGTGAGAGTGTGTTTCAGTGGTAGTTGAGTTAGCTGCAGGCAGTAGTTTAGACTGTTCCGTGAAGCTGTGCTGTTTGGAATTCTGGCTGCATCAAGTTGAGAGCATCACAGTAATGAGCTGGAAGTTGGGGGGGTATAGGTGTGTTTTGTAATGCTCACTGAGTTAGCTGTAGGCAGCAGTGAGACCTCTCAGGTAGTTCTGCATTTGTGTCTATGGTAACAGCACAGGTGTTTCTTGCATGCTGAGGGGAAAGCTGCCTAGGGTGATGATATCAGTGACCTTTTGAGACCTGTGTGTGTAAATGGCTGATATCATCACAGTAGAGCAGAGTGTAAAAATATCACACTGCAGTGGATGATACGCTGTTTTATCTCACTCATTTACCACTCACCCCTATTGTGTGTGTGTGTATATATATATATATATATATATATATATATATATACACACACACTCACATAACACACACACACATATATATATATATATATATAGTTTGTGTTTTTAGTAGTTTCAGAACTTTGAAAGCATTGGTGTTAGTAATGCATTTAGAAATATATATTTTTAATTGTCTTTACAGTTAAACATGCAGTTTCATGGGAGGAAAAATTTTTGGGCGCAGGGGGTTCAAATTATTTTCATCATGGGCACAGTACTTGGTAAATACAACCCTTTGATGATAAAGTGTATTTTTTTTAAGTTTGAGAAGTATGTATTATATGTAAGTGTAGCAGTGTTGTAAATGGGACTGGGGAATGAATAATGGTTAAGTGCCTAGAATTTTATTTTTAATATAATTGAGTTTATATGTGGCAAGTAGGTAGGAGACAGTGTTTTGAATGTGGCAGCAGGACATATTTGTTAGGATAAATGTATGCTATTTTGCAAATATGAAAAAAATTGTAAGGGATACATTTTGCAGAACAGTAATATATATCATAGTGTTTTCTTTCATGTATTGTTGGAAGAAATAGCTATTGCTCATTTTGCACTATCAGTAAAAGGAGAGAAGACAATATTAAACAAAAAAAATGGTGATTTTAAAAGCTATTCTGATCAGAGCTGACATTAAAAAAATCTCAACTGTATTTTGTATTTTATTTTATCAGGGACACTAGAAACAGGATGTTAACACATCAGTGAGCACTGCTGTCATTTGTCAGTGTTAGGGAAGTTGTGGGTGGGGTTGCCTTGCACATGTTAAAGTATACCAGCTCCAATGAACAACTACTTGTAGAAGCAAAAGGCTGGGTGTTTTTTGTTTCCTACTTTCTTTTCACTAATATTATAAACTGAGCCAGGAAAAAAGTAAGACTGAACAGACCAGAGCTGAGATTAAAAAAATGTGATGTTCCTAAGGTCTGTTGACTGCACTATGCTTTCGTTTTCATGGGAGGGGCATGAGGTGGATCTATCATATTGGAACAAGGGACTTTCAGAGCTTCCTGGGGAAGTAATTAAGTAGTGCCTGAAACTGCATCTAGGCATTCCCCCCAAACACACACACACACACATGCATAAGCTCCTAAAGATCCACCTCCACGTTTTTTTTTGATTCATGTTGGAGGGGCATGATGTAGATCTATCATGTTGGTACAACTGACTATCAGAGCTGCTAGGGAAGTAATTAAGGAGTGCCTGAAACTGCATCTAG
This sequence comes from Neoceratodus forsteri, assembly GCA_016271365.2. Taxonomy (NCBI): domain Eukaryota; kingdom Metazoa; phylum Chordata; order Ceratodontiformes; family Ceratodontidae; genus Neoceratodus; species Neoceratodus forsteri. The sequence continues at coordinate 1,537,641,253 of CM057450.1, forward strand.
GCATACCCCCCCAAACACGCACACACATAGACATGATTATTTTTTAACTCTAAGCATGTCAATATTTGGCTCTTACAGTATGGGCAAGTTGGGCATTAAAATATAATATAGAAAAATAGGATCAAGCAGGTGCCTTTTCCTTTGTCAGATACATGCAGACAGAAGGTCACAAATCCTGTAGGATAAGTTCATTATATGGATGTTTTCCATGTAAAACAGAAACTGAATTAATGGCATGTCTGTAGCATCATTTGTAGCCAGTAAACTATTATTTACATAGGTACTGTAAATGACAGGTTTTAATTCAGAAATCCAGTCTTGACAAATTAGTTTTTTTTAGCAGTCCTGTAAGATTTATGTCTCTCTGATGTAAGAGTGCATAGCATAGAAATGAGAGGGGTTCTATAATTGATTGCTGTTTGCATGAGAAGTGGGAGTGACAGTGGCATGCAAGAGTGAAGTCTAAATTGTGTCTTGGACATTCTGGGATCTAAAGTTTAACACTATTGTGTGAAGTGAATGAAGTCTTGTGTTTTTTGCATTTGAATATATATAATGCTTTGAAGTTAAAATATATAAATATATGTACATAGTGTCATGGGCACCTGAAAAGGAAGGAGATACTACTAAAATAAATGCTATTCTGATAATTTATTTATGTGTGAGATTTTAAGTGTAGTTTTGCCTAGGTCACAGACACATAAGCTATAAATAGGATGGATATATTAGTCAAAGCTTGTAGTAGCAAAATAAAGCAAGAAAAATAATACATTGTGTTTTTTTTTTCTTTTAATTGTTTTACCAGGAGTGGCACACTAAGCTGAAAGCGTGTTTACAGGGGCAACCTAGGAGCAAAGTTAAGTGACTTTCTCAGGGTCACCTCGTATGCAGATGGGGGCTATGAGATTCAAACCCAGGTCTCCAGATTTGCAATTAAGAGCCTTAAACCACTGTGCTATACTGCCTCCCTAGTTATGGCAGTCATCTGTTTTACAGTTCATGATGTTGGTGTAGTAAGCATACCAACATACAAAAATGAAAGCAGAATAGGCCTAGTGTCTGCTCGTTTGGTCAGTCCCCACCATGGGAGTTGACCTTGCTGCCCCCTGCCCTCTCAGACTTCTCCCTTCCCAGTCCAGAGTATTCCCACTTCATTGGACTTTGCTTCCACAACCCTTCCCATGTACCTGCCCCACCCCCTCTTGAACCCCTCCACAGTCTTTGCCTCCACCAGCCCTCCAGGCAGCCCATTCCATGGTTCTACCACCCTCTCAGTGAAGTAGCATCTCCTCCTTTCTCCCCTGAGTCTCCCCCCTCCAGCTTCCACCCATGCCCTCTAATTGCCCCTCCTCCTTCCTTCAGAGGACCATGACTGCACCTCACCTATTTACCCCTTCATGTACTTGAAGACTTTGATCATGTTCCGACTGTCTCTTCTCTCTTCCAATGTGTACATATTTAGCTGTTTGAGCCTCTCCCCATAGGCCCTTTCTCAGAAGCCCCAGATCATTTTGGTTGCCTTCCTTTGGACCATCTGCAGGAGTTCAAAGTCCCTCTTTAAGTGTGGCCTTCAAAACTGCATGCAGTATTCAAGGTGCAGCCTCTCCAAGCAGTTATACAGAGGGAGTATCACTTCCCTCCTTCTGGAGTGATCCCCCTAGTGATGCATCCAAGCATCATGTTGGCCTTGGCTGCTGCCCTCCTACAAATCTCTGAGTTGTTCATCTTGACATGAAGCACTACCCCCAGGTCCCTTTCAGCCATACAGCCGTAGCAGCAGTACATTACATAGCAGATATAAAATGTCAATAAGCAGGTCATACAACAGATGTGCTGAGTAGTTACTAAAGCAAGAAATGTACAGCTGTCATTTTTTTACATCCTGTTCAAAATGTGTTTTTGCACCTGTGGTGCTAAATGACACAGTCACTGTGCAAAATCTCCTTTTGGCTAATGAACTGATAGTGTCACTGTTCATGCGGTGGGGTCACAAAAAATCCATGCTGAAAACTTGGAGTGAAAATACTAAGAAATGTCCAGAGCACTAGGGTTTCTGAGCATAACAGCCTGCACTGTAGGGATTGATAGGCATCAGGGGTGTGACTTGGGATTGTCAACAGTAATGCTTATGCCATTTCACCCCCATTCCCACCCTGAAGTGAGCGACAGGTATTATGTGTGCCTTTAACTCATCCGCCCCAAGGTTTACTCCATTCTCTTATACTGGACCCATTTCAGCATATTTCCTTATGGAATGGGGTGAGTGTAAGGTTTGAAAACCCCAATGCACACCTTGACTCTTGTTTGTGTCTGCAGGGTAGAGTGAGGTGAAATGGTGTGAACGTTATGGGAAATGACCCAAAGGCACACCCCAATGCCTGTCCATGTCTGCAGGGTGGGGGTGGGGTTGGCATCACTTCAATACTTCATTGACATTCCAATTCTGCCTGTCTGCCTGTGTCCCTCTCTCTCTCTCTCTATCTACATGGCTATGCAATTATCTAGCTTTCTATTAATTGCATATATTATGATTTTACCTAGTTCTAAAACAAACCTGCATATCACATTTTCCTGCACTCTGAGCACATACTTATAAAACTGTGCATGTTTGTACTCCACTTCTGTATAGACCTCATACTTTCCTAATATTCCCATTATCACTAGCATAACTACCTTATCAAAAGTGACCCCCTCTAAAAGTTAACAGCCTATCATCATTACACTTGACTTCCTGACATCAACACATTGCTTAAATATAACTTACATCACCTCATGGACAAAAACCCTTTTTCTCTAAAAAAAAAAAACTGTGTAAATAATCCCGAGACTGAACATATGCCAGCCATTACTTTTGAATGTACTGTCACCTTCTATACCATCATGGGTATCTGCATATGTTTCCCTTGATGCTTTGCATTATTGGGATATGTGCAATTGTGTTTTCTATAAAATTTGACTCTCTGGCCAATATCATCCTGGATAACACATACATCAGTGGCATTTGCTCTGGGGTTCTTTTGTAAGCTTCCTATTCCTTCCATTAAAATGTACACTTCATATAGTTTCCTAATAATGTGTACGCCTTCCTTAGAACAGAAACTAAAACAAATCTTACTACTTACAAATCATTGTGTTGTTTCTCCATACCTCTTTAACAATTCCACAAAACTTCACTAACTTCATTATGCAGCCGTGGAGGATCTGACAAGATTTTGTTTTTATTCACTGTCTAAATACCCAATAATTACTCTCTTGTGCTATAGACTTAAGCTGACAGTTCTTCCCTGCATATTGTCCTCACAGTTCCAGGTCACCAGCACCCTCACAGAAATTCTTGTTAGGTCACACCCTGTGGGGGATGCCCCCTCCCCACACACAATTAGCCTGGGGGAGCTCCACCATATGACCCCAGGAATATCAAGTTTTTGCCACCCAGTGAAGAAGAATGGGTAACTGAAGCTGAGAGGTTAAGAATGCTGACTGCACTGTTCATTAAACCCCACCATCCCAGAAAGTGCATGTGTGTGGGTGGGGGAGGGCTCAGAGTGATGGCACAGATCTGATTCACCTACATGGAAGTGCAATATGCTGCTCTGGTGCCAGTGTCCCATAAGGTCAGGGACCAGTTTTATTTACTAGTTGGTTTATTTTAATTACAATAAAGCTGAATTTATACAATGTTTGTTCAAAGCAACAGAAAATATTTAATATTGTAATTTAGAAAGATCAATTCTCTATATCATGCTCTCTGTATCTCTATAAACAAGCATTAGTCAATGCCAAATGTTCACCATTTGTGTTGCTATTATACCATATCTTGCTTGTACACATTTTTACTACACATTTACTCAAGATAGACCAGATGAGATGTAATATGTCATTTGCATTGGAGTCCTTATTTTACACAGTTTTGTACTGCATTTACCCAGGATAAAAGAGGTGAGATGTGATACCTCATTTTTAGTGCGGTCCTGCTTTTTTTATAACATGCTGTATTTTTTTAGGACAGATTATTTTAGATGCATCATCTCCTTTTCAGTTGGGTGCTGCTGTGTAGTCCTGTTGTTTTGCAGTTTTGCAATACATTTACCCAAGATAATCCAGCTGAGATGAAATATCTCATTTTTTGAAATCTCTGAACTCCTCCAAACAAAGTCTGGACTGTATAAATCCCATACACTTGAAAATTTCCACTCCCATCATAGTCCCTCCAATTACTCATATCTTCAATCTCTCTCTCTCCACTTGATCCCTGCCTAAGGCCTGGAAATTAGTCAAAGTCATCCCCTTCACAAAGGGGGTGACCCATCCATCCCTGGCGACTTCAGGTCTATCTCTCTCTCCTTCTATCCTTCTCCAAAATCTTGGAATCCCTCATGTCTAAAAGATTAAACTCTTTCCTCACCTCTAATAACATTCTGACACCATACCAATCTGGCTTCCATCACTGCCACTCCATGTAGTCTTCCCTTCTCCACCTCACCAATTTTATCCATTCAGCCATGGATAAGGGTCATCTGACAATTGCCATCTTTATAGAGTTGGCCAAGGCCTTTGAATCTGTTGCCCATAAACTACACCTGGAGCATCTTTCAGCTATATGACTATCTCAAACGTCTACTGAATGGTTCAAGGCATACCTCACAGATAGGTTTCAATTCATCCAGCTAGGAGAAACCAAATCAGCCCCACTCCCTATTCAGGCCGGTGTGCCTCAGGGGCCAATCCTTGAACATACCTTATTCTCCATATTTCTAAACAATCTCTCTTCTGCCTGCTCAGTATCCCATGTTCAAATGTATGACGATGATACCACTATTTTCATTTACGGTCCCTCTCTAGCCCAGGTTGAACCCATCCTCCAAACTAATTTTGTGAACACCCTAAGGTGGCTTGATGATAAACTACTCAAATGCAACACCAAAAAAATGTTTCCTATGGCTTTTGGCACTGCCCAGAAACTAGCCAAAATGACTTATCCTCCCTCCCTTTATGCACGCGATGGCTCCAAAATCATATCAGTTGACTCATACAAATACCTGGGAGTTTGGCTGGATTCCAAGATGGATTTCTCCCTACACCTGGACACTATCCACAACAAACTGCATCCAAAACTAGGTATGCTTTACAGGCACAAGGACAGTCTCTCCCCCCTGCCACCCATTAGGAGGAAAATAATTTATAAGCTTATCATTCCTTTGTTTGACTATGCAGATGTGGTCCTTAGTTCACTGCTACAAGCCTCCCTGGCCAACCTAGACCCTCTGTTTCATGTCTTATGCTGATTCACTTCTAATCTCCCATACTGCATGCTTCACTGCCTCCTCTGCCAATTTGTCTCCATCCCTTCGTTCGCTAATTGCCATCTGGCACATTGCACAACCCTTATCACTAAGTTCTGGTTCAGCACCCTTCCCCCCTATCTCTCCTCCTTATTAGCCCCAGCTCCTAGAACAGTCTGCTCCCTATCCTCACATGACCACCACTCCTTCACCCTGGCCACACCTTGCTCAGTCACTGGGAAAATAGCCTTCATCCATTGACTACCTGCCCTCTGGAACTCTCTTCCCCTCTCTCTACATAGCCTGCCTACAGCACTGTTCATCAAGAAGTACTCCAAGCACCTCCCACCCCCTCCATGCCAGTGTTTCAACCCTCCCTAATACCAGGTACCACCGGCAACTCTGAGCATACTCTCCTACTATCTTGCCAACTCAAGCTCTTACTCTTATCCTGTTGTCCACTAATTGCTTCTGTGTCCATAACCTCAGTTGCACATTACTTGTGCACTCATGTGTGTAACAAAGCACCTTATCTTGATATAGAGCTAATGTGTTGTTAATTCCTCTTATTTAATTGTCTATTGTTAGGTATGCTGTTAGGCCCTACTTCATGTATAATCTGTAACATCTGACTATTTTCATGTATGCCTGCATATTACACGTTGTCCTCTTCTGTTTGTATTTATAAATGTATATTGATTATGTGTACTTTGTACCCTTATCCCCTGCACCAGGTTGCACCTGGAAACGAGCCTTGGCTCAGTGTGCCTTTCCTGGTTATCAACTTTTAAATAAATAAACAAATAAATACATTTTCAATTGAGTCCTGCTTTAATGCATCTTTGTACCATATTTAGCCAGGATAGATGAGCTCAGATGGCATGTTGTTTTCAAGGAGATTCTGCTTTTCTAGTTTTTACTCTGTATTTACCCAGGGTAGCACAGCCATGATGCAATACTTTGTTTCAATGGGGCCTTGTGTTTACCCATTTTTATAATGTATTTACCAAGGATAGCCCAGCTGAAAGAGGAAGAGATTGGAAAAGTTACCTGGCATGTTCAGGAGGTGGGATAACACAAGAGATATACTGAAATTAGGTTCTAAAATCTGCTACTATAAAGTTATGTACCTGGGCTTGATTTTTCTTACGGCACTTTGGGGCCAAGCTCTGCACCATTTGCTGCAGAACTTCTACTGTGGTGGTTTGTAATTTCTGCAGAAGTTTGATGGCACCAATGAGCTGCCACATCACAGCATCAGCTTGTCATGCTGACACCAGGGGTGGGAAGGATGCACAGTACCACTAGTTCAAAAAATAAGCCCACAGATTTCTAGAAATATTTCTTTAAAAAAAATCTATCACTTAAGCTTCTTCCTGTTGCATAAATGAAATACACAGAGGGACCCTTATGTGACAAATTATTTATCTGTTTTCATGCTGTTTATGTCATTCTTGAGGTTCTTACTGTGTATCACTTACATATTTATATGTAGCTGTAACATAGTTTTTAAAAATAAATTTCCTTCTTTGTGACAATGAAATTGTATCCTCATTTGTACAGGTCCCATTGGAAATGGAATAAACCAAATAGTGGAACTATTTCAAGACTCATTTTTCATGCCAACCCACTTTTCCTGATGCACTGCATAGCCCCATCAGGCCATGACACTCGCATGAACCCTTCTGAGGGAAGGATCCCTGGCCCATCAAAAGGTGTCACCCGTTCAGCAGAACATTGCACCATACCTTCCCAAGCTTGAAGTAGTGGTGTGTGACAGCACTGGTCCCCTCATCCTCCTGCTGCCCAGCCAGCTCCCCAAGCTTATTCCAGAATGAGTTGTTGGCACGAGAACCCAACATCCTACCTACTGGCCCAGTGTCTGGCACTGCACACAAAATGTTTTCACAATTTTCCTATAATTCTTTCAATCCGTGATTACACATAATCAATAACCTGGCAAAAATGTGTACGTCACAATTATTAATTTAATGGGTCTGTTCTCTCAACAGGTCAACACATCATTATATTACACCTGTTTGGCATATTTATTTTGTATTTATTTATTTTTGAGACAAGTTAATTCATTTTACCAGTCATTCATTTCAGAGGGCTTCCCTAAATCTTAGATGCAAAATAAATCTGTACAAAGTAAGGTATTCAGTTAACAGGCCTATCCTATTGTCAAGTATTTGTTTAAGTTGACTCCAGTGTCATAATTTAAAACTAAACATTTTATTAAGCTGTAGTACAAGTTGAGCAAATATAACAGTATCTGATGTGCTGTGCCACTTTCTTAGGGAGTGGGAGCAGTGGTAAGTAAATGACTATTCATTTCTGTGGCAGAATGCAGCCCTGTTGTTAGCTAATGCATGATGTGATTTCATTGATAACATCACATGCTGAGCATAGAGGGGTTTTGGATATAAAAGGAGGTGAAGAGAACAAGGTGCTGTGGAAAAAATGTAAATATTAATAAAGAATTACAGAGAATAGTGAATACTATGGCACCACAGATATTCTGCGGTAGGTTGCAAATTCTGCACAAAATTCCATGGCCACAGAATTTTAGGGGCCTTTGTTATAATTGAATGTTCGATCAATTCAACATTAATTCATAGCTTAATTGTTTTTTCCACATTTTGACCCCAGATCTTCAACATAGTCTTTTATGACCCCTCTTTCTGAACATATCAGATATCATTTATAAGATACTGGTCAAAGCATCATTTCATGCCATAAGTATAAAAACACATTTTGACCACGATTTGAAAAACATATGTCACATTCATGCGGTGGTGTAAAAAAATGACCATGTTGAAAATGTGGGGTCAAAATATTGAAAATTATCAAAGCTATGAGTGAGCATTGGAAAATGTTAATGTACCCTTATAACTTTGCAGTTTTTTTTAATATTTAGCCCCACAAATGTCAACCTAATTTCCTTATGACCTCACCTCATGAGCCGGGTAGGTGAAAATGCTCAAATCCCACTTGAAAAGTGATTTTGCAGAGTGACTGACAAATCATCTTTCAGGCCACATTTGAAAGATTTTACTGCCCTTGTTCATGAGGTGGTGTCTCAAAATATAAAAAATTACCAAGTTATGAGTTCAAGTTCAAAATGCATCCCCTGTTCCCAGTCCAGCATTGAAAAATGAAGATTTGCCTCCAGTCCAGAAAGGACTATAGTGTTGGACCCCTGCTAGATAAGTAGGGGGAGAGGGATGTGGGGTGATGGGTACTGAATGAGGGGGTCAAGTGGGGAAGGGTAACAGGTGCAAGGGGTCAGCAGCAGAAAAAGACATTGATGGACAGTTTTATTTAAATAGAAAAAATACTTTGAGGGATTGTTTTCTTCATTTTAGGCAACTACACAAGTGTCAGTGTTATGTTTGGCAGAACTGGGGCTGAGCTCCTTGGTGTAGCACATTGAAAATGGATGAGGTGGGGGATACTAGCTGGCTGCAGGGATTGGGCACCCTAGTGTCATAAAATTCAGAAGGATGGGGGAAGTACAAGGAGATATAGTTGGCAGAGGGTAGGAGGGGACTGTTTTTACATTTGGGGGAGGACCACAGCAGGCTGATCATGAAGCTGATCAGCTCTTCTTTCTGGATGGTGTTATGCAGATCAAAGGAAAGAGCTGCCCTATGATTCAAGAAGCTCTTTCCTTTGAAATTCATGCAGTTTCTCCCCAGCAAAGCCCAGGGGAGTGTCATGATCAGTCTGGCTGATGACTGGTCTGACACTACAGAGACCCTTGCAGACTGCCCTGCATTGGACTGACAGTGACACACCTCTTAACATCCACTATCATACCAACATGTTTACTTTGAGCAAGCACAAGGGTGAACATAATAAAGTACACCCCTGAAGAACAAGTTATACAATCAGCATGCTTTCTGGGGAAGAGTTGCATACTCCACTTATGCCATGTAAATATTGGGCTGGGTGAAATTTATGTTTCCAGATTGGTGAAATCTTAGTATAAGTCCTCAAATTTTATGAAACATCATTGAATTTTGTGACTTTGTTTATTTGTTTCTAACTCAAGCATCCTTTTATCTGGAGACTTGATAATTTGCATGCTTTTTTATCGGTTAATGGTCTAAAAGTCTATTAAAGATCACAACTTTCAGTTGTATAGTTTTGAATCTGCAGTGACTCAAAATCATTTACGTTATGACATTATGCTGCTTATTAAATTACCACATTTGGAGACTGATACCTAAAAATAAGCGTGCATAAATATTTTCAAAGGGTCTCAGGAAATGTTATATGTGGCAAGATTTGCTACATAAATTTTAAATGAAATGTCAAAATTTCACAATTGAATGATTTGCCATTGCAGGTACAGTGCAGTATTAGTCTAATGGCCCACTGTTATATGAACATCTCTATTTAACAAATTGATAGATTGTCTTCAAATTGACATTCATTCTGAATGTTTTAATGCTATTAATATAGACTTCTGACTAACAAAACTAATCTGACATCATCAAAGCAGTTCAGATTATCAACGTTGTACTGTAGAGACATGGCTTATAGCACACATGCCCAATGTTAGTGGACCCTGGAACATAACAAACCTCAATTAATTTGATTGAGCAGTTTTAAATATACAGTGGAAATGAAGTTGCTTACTAGTTGGCACAATGTTCTTAAAAATTAATGAAAGTATATATCACCACTGCATCTGATTTGGCTGCTGTCCTATTTAACCCAACTTAGCTGATCTGTCGGCAGTTCTATAGTACAACCATGAGTGGCTATTATTTCCAACTCTGTACTCTTTAATTCTATGCTTGACATAATGGATTCATTGGAACATTTTGTCCCACTGTTATCCTTCTTATTCTTCACAGTGGCACCCTTCATTGAAACAGAGTGCCACCCACTGTATTCCTTTCCCTATCAGCTCTATCCCTTCAGAACATCAAGAATTACTCCTTCTTAGTGCCCCAGATATTTTCTCTCATCCCCACTAGGTGTCTATGAGTGCATCCAAGTCATAGGCTTCCAAGTGCATTAGGTACTCAAGTTAGTAAATTTTGCTATTTGTGAGTCACAGATGACCTGCAATCTAATGAATATTGTTGCCCTTCTCTGCTTCCTTGCTCCAGCTGGGGTCTACTATTCATGAGCTGCCCAGCTTTACTGTCTTTCCTTTGGTGAACCCATATATGTAGCTCCTGCCACTGGTGGTCTCTTGTACAACCTACCTCCCATATGTATTAGTTTAAATACCTCTGACTGACCAGTTCATTCTCTTGACAATACCCCTCCCTCCTTGTGCAGTTGCAGTCCACATTGGGCCTGCAGGCATTCCTTGTCCCAGAATGCCCTCTGTCTGGCCAGCAAATGAAGGTTCTTCTACTTTCATCCTCTTAGAAAAAAGTTAGCTTACCTCATAGTCTGCTGACATTTCATGCATGCCCAAGGGCCACAATGATCACTGAGATGATCACTCTGGATACCTTTCCCTTTTGGAATGTCCATAGTTTTATAAATTATCATCTCATATCAATATGACTTATTCTTTTAATGTCATTTATACCAGTGCAGGCAACAGTCAGATTCTCATTCTAAAATACATGAGTATGGATTGTACTAGTTTGCTCTGTAGTAAAATCATTACAAATCACATTATTTGCACAATCACTATAGTTTTACATTGCTCCTCCATCTCCCATCTCTGCTTCTAATTTTTTATGGCAATCCCTATAACTACAACCTAAAAACACTCTACCTAGCCTATTTTTCCCTCCTCCATGATATGTCAGGTGTATGGCTGGGGAACATTTATAAATAAAGCTTCCACACAATTATTAATAAATTCAATGTTTATCACAAAAACTCACAAAATTCAAATATATGTACTTGTTATATTGCAGTTCATCTGTTGACAACATAGCCATGCATTAAACAAGATAAAAGAAAGATGACACACATCACTTCAGTTGTAGGATTTATGAACCTACCAACATTAGTGACATTGCATTATCTAATTTTAAAGTCACAAGGGTTTACAACATCCAAGATTATTTGTTTATGAAATTTCATAACTGTTGCATGTGTATTTGGCCACTGCAGGTGCTCAGAGTACCGGCATTACAGTGCCAAGCAATCAGGGTGCCAAATGCAGGATTCACCACCCCCTCCCTGAGGTCTGCCCCCCCAGAGAAGGTATCTTTAAGTAGAGGAGGTGTTGTACAGCCCCCCACAAGGGGGAGGTGTGGGGGGCACAGCCCACTGTAAAAAAGTAATAGGTGACATTGCCAATTGGCACCCCAATTGCCCGGTGCTGGAAAGCTGGTGTGTTCCAAGGGTAGAACTGTATTTGGCATCATACAGCTTAGCCTCCATTAATGTTAGATATCTGAAACCTGACAGGCATACCCATGGAGCATATGACTTCAAATGTGCCAAATATGTATACCAGGAATGTGTGTGTGTGTGTGTGTGTGTGTGTGTTTTATGGATAGTGTACATGGTTTGCCTTTAAATACTGCCTGTTCATATGTCAATCATTATGGTACTGTACTGCACAACAATGGTGAGGGAAATAGGTCATTGTCAGATTTGGTTTGGCTTTTAATTGTGTTCCATGAATTTTACTTGATTTTGAGAATTTGGCCAAACCACTTAGTGGTTGCAATGCAGTAACTGGGCATAGGATAATACAGGTTACAAGTAAGGATAATGAAATCCATGAATGGATCTGTATTACTCTATCTTCCTTGTGGCAGGTGGTATTGGTATGCCTACTGCAAAACAAAATCTGACATGCCACACTGCTCAATGACCAAACACAAAGGTCAATGTCTGCATAAAATACTTTCTCAGCAATCAAATGCTAAACTTTTCAAGGTTGCAGTTTACAAAATAATACATCCATTGTTTCAAATGTTCATTAGGATTTTCAAGGGTGAAAATGTTGGCATGCCAGTGTTGTTGATCATTATGTTTTTGGTGTTCTGACAGAGTCTTCAACCAACTAAAACTACCATGGCCCAGTGGTGATCTACAGTATTAGTTTGTTTTCAATTCTGATGTCTAGATTTACACCCTCATAGTCTCTGCTTTACCTCAGTGCCAATTATTATATTCTCTCAGGTTTCATACATTTCCAATTACAGTGAAATCATTCAGAATGCCATACTCTAATCACAATTTCTGTCAGTGACATGCTACAGAATACCACAGAAACACAATATAATCCAATAGCAATTAAATTAATTTGCCATGCAAGAAAGTGTGACATGCTTATCACAGAGTGCTGCATCCTGGCTGGCTCTGCTGAATTGTTTTTTTTTTTTATTAATTCAGTACAACTGATGTTTGTAAAAGAGCATGATAATTATGATGATGATGAGGAGGAACTGTGAAGCATGTGGTCACACCCTGGTGAATCGGTAAATCATCATTCATGTTTTTTGAAGGTCAGTTATGACTGACTATTATTAATCATTAAATGCCACCATATGATCATCAAGAGAGATTATGATCTAAGACCATCATATAAATCCTGATTTAGTCATCAATGCATTTGCCACTTTCCAGATAAAGTGACAAATGCAATGCACAGGGACTCAGAACTAGACATTAAGCAAGAACAAGACCATCAAGCCACACCCCACTGACAGACCCTTACACCAGCACCAACCCATTGAGTATTCTAAGGTGTTTATCAGAGATTGGATGAACCAGAGAAAGCTTTCCAAACTGTGTCCTACTACATTACTGCAAAATGAAAGGAGAACTATGGTCAAAATGTACAAAAAATATGTATTGCAGAGTGGTTTGACGAGTGTGTGTTGTCCTAGTGGACTCTTTCCCTTGTTTTTTGTCAGTTTTTTCTAAATGTGTTTAGTTGTCCCCAGATCCCCACCCACAAATAACTCAGGCTACTACTTTGTCACTTGGGATGTTCGCTGGCAATATTTATTTAAAAGGTACAATTATATATTTACATCCCAATTTCATTTCTCTGTCAAGACAATAAATATTTACATTTAGACATATCAGTTCAATATCATTTCATAGGACCTAACAGTCCTGTCTTCCATCTTGTGGTTCTTCCTTCCTTTTTGTTCTCTTCATCACTCGAGGTTGCTTCTTGGGGTCTGGAAACTGTGATCCAGCCTCCACTCCATCACCTTAACTGGATCACCACACTTACCCAGACTTCTCCTCCCCACTAGGTGCGGACACAGTGATCCACTCCCTAGCTTTATATCCCTCCCCCTTCCCCCATTACTCCCACTCCTGGGTTCCTTTGTCTCCAGCCCATGGTGCCTACTCCACCTACCCCCTCTACCTACCCCCAATTTTCCCCTTGCTCCCAACCCTTCTCTCCCCTTTCTTTCATTTCTGTCAGTCTCTTTGTCCACCAGTGAGGCTCCACCTAGCCTCCTGGCCCAGCTGCCCATCTGCAGCACACCTAGCCCATGCCGGGGCCCCCCCTGGAGGTCACCATCTTTCCTTTGATGTCTCCCCTTACCCTGTGCCTATATCATGCTCCCACCTCTTTCTTGCAGGGAGGGTGGGGAATTTCTACAGCAAGAAAGAGGGCTTCCAACAGGCTGCAGGTCCTTAAGAAGCCCCAAAGGACCCAAATCAGGACCCCATGTGGCCCCTCCTCCTGGCCAATGGCCAGCGAGTCCCATCTCCTAGTCAAATGACACACCTGTAATGTCACAAACCCTTCCCCTTTCCCTGTCTTCTCCCCTTCTCCCTACCTCCTCCCATTTTCTTGTTTCTTTCTGGCTGGGCCCCTGGGACAACCTGTCTTGTCCTTTAATGGCAAGCTTAATTGTCCCCTGATCCCCACCCAGAAATAACTCAGGCTACTACTTTGTCACTCTGGATGCTCGCTGGCAGTATTTATTTAAAAGGCACAATTATATATTTACATCCCAATTTTATTTCTCTGTCAAGACAATTAACATTCACATTGAGGCATATCAGTCCAATACCATTTTATAGGACCTAACATTCCTGTCTTCCATCTTGTGGTTCTTCCTTCCTGTTCTCTTCATCACTTGAGGTTGCTTCTTGGGTCCAGATACTGTGATCTGGCCCCCCTCCATTATCTTAATGGGGTCACCACACTTACCTAGACCTCTCTCCCTTCTAGGTGTGGACACAGTGATCCACCCCCTAGATCTATATCTCTCACCTCTCCCCCATTACTCTCACACCTGGGTTCCTTTGTCCCCAGCCCATGGTGCCTACCTCACCTCCCCACCTCTACCTGTCCCCCATTTTCCCCTTGCTCCCAACCCTTCCACTGATTCATCTCCACCTTGCTATGGAAGATGGGGCTCCCCCTTGTGCGTTAAAATCTCAGGCATTTTTTATTAGTCTCCCACACTAGCTCCCCAAAGGGCCATAGGAACAGGCACATGTCAAATTCTGTCAGGTGCACCCCATCTGCCTGGTACACATCCGCTTGCTTGTATGAGATGTCCCTATGCTGGAAGTGCACCCCTCCATTTCCATCACCAACCTAGCTACCTTCCTATTCAGATGCTTCCGAGACACCTCCACTGCCTTAACCCCTTTTGCTCCCCTCCATACCCTCCAGGATGTGATTTTGGACCATCCAATCACCACCTCCAGCCACCAGCTTGTTATCCTCTTCAAATTGAGATCATGTCCCTCATCAGAGTACCCCATGGTAATACCCCTAGATCACTGACCCTGAGATGGACTATGATGCAGTCAGGCCTGGCCCAGTTCACCCATAGCTCCTGTAGCAGGGGAAGCAACTGTGACCACCTCATGCCCCTCAACCCCTTCCACCACACTTTGGTGTGCTCTGCCTCTGGGTGCAACTGCGTCCCTCTCCTTGTGGTGGCTGCAAACCACTCTGACCAGTAGATGAAAGAATGCCCCATGATCCACACCTGCCTCTTGGAGCCCGCTGTGGAAAGAGAAAAAGGGAATGCCAGTTAGACAAATCAGTACCTCCCATATCTCCTGTAACAGTTGAATTTCCATCTCATTACCTGTTAGACCTCAGCCTGCCCCGCCCCCCTTAGCGGCCGCCTCTGATGCTGCACCTTTACTGAATGAGTGTGGGGTGAACTCACTGTGGTTTTCCCCATGAATGCCAGTGCTTTCTTCAGCACTGCTCCAACCTGGAAACCTGTTACCGGGGACCCATCCCCATGTGAGAACCATGCCCCCTTCATCGAGTCTCTTTCCCTGCCATAGTCACCCATGGCCCAGACTGCACACACTCCCACCCCTGGATGCTTGCACACCTCCACTGCAGTGCCCTTCCCCTGCTAATCTGTCTTGAATCTCCACAGTCAGGTGACCACCCTGTCCCCTTCCAATCTCACATCCTCCCTTTGTAACACCATGACAGATACCCCTTTCCTGGGTGCCACAACCTCACCTACCCTGAAGGCTCCCCTAGCCATGACTGCAAAAATGGCCCTAAATAGGCAGGCTTCCCTTGCTGAACTATGATCATGGTCCAATGCCCCTACCACCTTCATGAGTAAAGGCCCCAGTATGGGCCTTCTCTTGTCCTGCCTTGTGCCCTGCTCCCTCTGCTAACTTGTGACCATCCACCTGATGGCCCAGCCTCCTGTTGTGTCCACTCACCCGCAATCTCTGCACATCCAGCTGATGCCTGCCAGCTATACCACCATGGTGGCATGAACCAACCCTTCCTCCCATTTCTCCACTATGTATTGCATGACCTGTTCTTCCTGGACTGGCTCTGTACTGGATTCTGGACTGAAATGTCTGAAAACCTGCCCAGGACCTCTCATTGGCTGACCATGACCCTCTGTACAGGGCCCTAGCTTTCTCACTCCAATCTAACACAAGCAGTCTGGGACCTTGGTCCGGGCAGGTGCAGTGTGTGGCGCCAACTCCCAGAACTGTTCCATCTGAAAACAAGAAAGACAGTCAGCCACCTCATTTTGCATGTCCATGATGTGCTGTGCCCTAAAGGACAGGTTCAAATGGAGCCCCAGCAGCACAATGCATCTTAAGATGTGACCCATCAACTCCTTTTTCCCACGCTGTCTGTTAATCACCTCTATTACACTCTTATTGTCACACCAAAGGAGAATGCACCATCCTTCCCTCTGGACTCCCCACATCTCCAATGCCACCCATATATGGAAAATCTCAAGGAATGTGATGTCCTTGGCCACCCCCCATTTCTGCCAATGCATTGGCCATGCCTCAGATATCCATTCCCCTTAGAAGTAAGCCCCCATCCCAAAACCCCTGGTCACATCTGTGTGCAACTCCATTTTGTGTTGTAGGCCCACTCCTCCTGCCAGAACGTCGTCCCACTGTATGATTCCAAAAAGATACCCCATACACAGAGGTCCTCCCTCACACCTTTGTTGATGTCCACCCAATGGTGGAGTTGCTTTGCCTTCCCTGTGGCCCTCCCCAACCTCCTTGTGAAAGCCCTGCTCGGGCTTATGGCCTTGCAAGCAAAATTAAGGTGCCCCAGTAGCTGTTGTACTTGTACCAGAGACACCCTCCTCCTCCCCCTACTAGTGCTAACAGCCCTTTCAGCTGCACCACCTTGTCTTTTGGCAACCAAAAACACTCCTGCTTGGAGTCTACCTTGATCCCCAGGAACTCCAGCCTGTGGGCTGGGCCCTCCATCTTTCCTGCCACCAGGGGGATTCCAATGCTGTTGCACATGTCCTGGAAATCCAGCAACATCCCTTAGGTCTCTGCCTGCCTGGCCCCGATCAGCAGGAAGTTGTCCAGGTAGTGGACCACCCTCCTGTGACCACACCATATCCCAAACACCCATTGCACCCAGGAACTTAAAGTCTTGAATGTTGAGCATGCCCCTGAGCAGCCCATAGGCATGGCTTAGGCATGGACTTGTTGAAGTACAACCCGCCCTTGAATTGGAAACCTAGCAGATCCCAATCTGATGGTCGAACCAGCAACAATTGTAATGTGGACTGAATGTCCATCTTTGCCAGGCATACCCCCTCCACCTCTTGGATCAACTCCATCACCTAGCCTAGCAAGGTGTAAAAGATCATGCTCAGTGAGTCTGGGATCCCTTCATTTACCAACCCCCCATCCGGGTAGGACAAATGGTGTTTGAGCATGAACTCCCCAACCTGTTTCTTGGGAGCCACCCCTAGGGGTGACACCTGGAAATGCCTGCAAGGGGGTTCTGCAGTGGCCTTTCCACTTTTTCACCCTTATTTCCTTCTGAATCTTCACCCGAACGACAGCTTCCATCTCTTTCATGGAACTCAAGTTCTTTGCCTGTATCCCCACCCTCTCACCTACAAAACCCAGTGGGAACCCTCCCTGAAAACCCTTCCTCAATAGCCCAGCTCCTCTCTCATTGGGGTACCCTTCCGTCCATTCCATTATTACCTCCAGCTTGATGAGGGTGCGGGCCAGGGTGTAGCCCCACCTCCCACCGGCTGGTCCCTTCTTAATTCCATCCATAATTGAAATTACATCCCCCTTTGCTGGAGCCCCTCTGGCCCCTCCACACTCCCCCCTTCTTTCTCGAAAGGGCTGTTCCTCGAGCTGCCCTCCTGGTTGCCTGGCTTTGTCACCCTCTTGCCTGCAAGTCATTGCTAGGTGCGACCCCCTGCAGCACGAGCAAACGTGTCTGAACTTGCAGCTCAGCCATGTGCAGGAAGCCCTATTAAAGGCCAAATAGGCATTGGGGCCCTGGGATGGAGTGATCTTCTTCACCTGCTCTGCCCTCTACCCCACTGCCAGTCTCAAGAGGGTCCTTACCCACAACTCCAAGTGGGAGCAATCCCATCTCAGGTCCCCTTTAGTCGCCATTTACCTCCAAAATGCCTCATCATATTTCAGCCACCCCAAACCCAGCTTCGCCTTATATGCATCCTTGATGATCACCATATAAGTCAGAAGTGGGATTGCCAGGTCCGGTTACTTCTCCAGCACCAGTGCACTGTGTATCATGAAACCTGTTTACCACGTGTCAATGCCCTTTCCTTTGAACTTCGCCTCCTCTGCCTTGTGCTCTACTACCTCCAATGCCACTGTCATCTCAGACTTCCCAACTGACTCTTTTTGTTCATATTTCTTGGCTGTCTCCTCATAGACCAAACTGAAGATGTCAACATACTCTCCCTTCCATAGCTTTTCTTTTATCGATGCTAGCATGTGGTCACCCAGGGAGAAACCTGGTGGTCCCTCATACAACTTCCATACCCCCCATGCCCCCCCACATTGCCCTTTTTGCCCTCATCCTTAATGGCCTGTAAAGCCCAATCCATTTTCTTAACTCCTTCTTCCCCCATATCTCCTAGCAACCCTTCCAGGTACTCCTTCAAATCTTATTCATTATTAACATCCACCACATCCTTAACACTGTCAGGCTTCGATCCAGCCGGGACTGGCACTGGCTCGGGTGCTGCCCTGGGCACCTCTGGTGGGCTGGGTCCAATCCTCTTTAGCCTTTTGTTCACCTTCCCAGCACCCGCCTTCCCTTCCCACTCCTTCTGCTTCTTCTGGGCCTCCTCCTCTGCCCCTCTCTCCTCCCTCTCTCTCCTCTTTTCCACCTCTACCAGTTCTGTCATCTGGCTCATCGGCTTCACTGCTTCCACCATCATTTTAGTGCTGGACACTGGAGTTTTCTTGGGTGCCATCTCCTTTGTTCTGCTATTAGATTATAACACAACGACACATGAGAATTAAGCAACCATGCAGCCAACCACTCCCACTCCATGAGGGCTGCAGGACCTTAACTCCTGGGCCCCCCTTCCCACAAAACCCCTGCCCCACTGCGGGCTTTGCTACTCCTAACCCCATCATGCCCAACATGCCCATCTTGAGCAGTGGAGTCTTCCTTCAGGCTCCGCCCATTCTGATCCCAGAACTTATGCAGACCCCCAACAAATTTGTGTAGCAAAGGATCCGTTGCTGTCCAGCCATCGTATTACATCTCAGGAAAGCCATTGGTGATGAATTGCATGGGGGTTGTGAGTGTCCCACCCCCCTCTGCCCTGTTGGATGCCACCCCACTCAGTCCCAGCTCTCCATCTAACTTTTGGCTATTCACCTGCTCCTGAGTACCCTGGGGGGGCAACTCCTAACCTGCTCTAAAAGGTACATAATATCCTGTGCACAGTACCTTATCAGTAAACCTCTAGCCCTAAAATAGACCATTGCACACCAACTGTGAGCCCCCTTTGCCCAACCCTCGAAGGCCATTGAGATAGTGCCTCAAAGCTGCAGAAACATACACATGCACGTCTTAAAAAAACACATGTCTGCCCTCCCTTGGGTCATCACCTGGGCCATGCCAGCTATGGACAAGATAAACTTAGAGAGGCATACTCTGTGGCACCTTCTGTAGTTCCTGCCTTTCACTTCTGCTATGCCATCTGAGCCCCTGATCAACACCACATCCTACGATTAATCACCTCTCCTTCTGGCATCAGCATGCCACCAAAACCTCTGTTGGGCCCACCCTCACCTGCCTCTCACAGGCCCTGGCCCTTGTGTCCCTTCTTTCAGCTCCCCAACCTCAGACTACTCACCACCACATGGTCTGCCCTGTCCTCCTGGCATCCCCCAATGGCAGGCTTCATGCCCCACCACTGGGTGCTGTGCACCTGCCCTGCAAGCTCCAAACACCTCCTGGTCTTCTCTCAGTCCAGCTCCTTCCCTCTCAATGTGACCACCATGCCTCAGCCACAAAATTGTGGCCACACTGAGTGGTTAGGTATCAGCATCCCCTTACTCCACTTACAGCCTGTTGGGCCTGCTGCACCCCATAGAGCTGGTAACATCATCCTCTACTCCCTGCCTGAGCCATGTGGCTGGCCTCAGTGGTCCCCCCTCCATCTGGGGGCTTACTGGGGCTAGCCATGTCTCCATCTTGTGGCTGAGCACTTCACATTGCCAGCAAGCAGTCTAAAATGGTGTCTCCCACCACATGGCTGGGCCTAGGTGGCCTCTGTGTCCTTCTATGGGCCTGCTGGCCCATTCCACCTGCTCCCTTGCTACTGCCACCTTGTAGGGTGGGTAGCACTGTCTAGACAACTCCGTTGGCTTCTCTGGCCTCACAAATCACACTGGACCCCCATGCCAAAAGCTCACCATGCTGGCCCTGCCTACAACCCAATACCACTGCACCAACCACCACTACTCAATCATCATGGAACCAGCAGCCGGCAACAGCATCTCAGCCTCACACAGAAAAAAACCTCCACCTCCAGCTACATGCTAGTGCTCTGCACTAAGACCAACCCTTTCCTTTCTAGGCTGAGCATGCTTCCTTTACAATCATTTCTGCAACACACCAAGCCTTGACACTGGGCCTCATACACAACAATGCAAGCTCAAAAATCCATCCACTCTCTGCTCAGCAACAAAAACCTGCCTTGAGATCCATATCCAATATATTATTGCAGACACTGAGCATGCTTTCTTTCACAGTCACTTCTGCAAAGTGCTAGGGCTTGCCACTGGGCCTTAGACACTCAAAGCAAGCAAGTTCAGAAATCAGTCCAGCTCTGTGCCCAACAGCCAAACCTTGCTTTAAAAAAATATATATAATCCATTGTTGCAAAACAGCCACCAACATTGACAATACATTTTAAACCAAATGCATCTAAACCTTTTAAAATGCTATCATGTGATAAAATCCAAACACTTACTGCCTGTTGCCTTACCAGAAGGCCCCAGACCCTCAGTGCCTGACCTCAGATTGCCAAAGATGTGCTGTAGTTCAAGATCTGAATTTCAACAGCAAGAAAGAGGGCTCCCAGCAGGCTGCAGGCCCTTAGGAAGCCCCTATGGACCCCAATCAGGACCCCATATGGTATATCCCCCAGCCAATGGCCAGGAAGCCCCATCCCCTAGTCAAATGACACATCTATGATGTCACAAACCCTTCCCCTTTCCCTGTCTCCTACCCCCTCTCCCTACCCCCTCCCCATTTCTTTTTTTCTTTCTGGCTGGGCCCTGGGATACCTGGCTTGCTCTTTAGTGGTAAGCTTAATTGTTTTTGGTCCCCTGTGGATCTCCATGTCTGTATATCTGTGTTGTTATTCCTTTTCCTGAAATTCCTTTTGTTTCATGTGGCACTGATGTGCCCAAGACCATTGATTCATTGACTGCATGCTTACTGTTCTCTGTGCCTATTATTCTGGTCTGAAACAAATAACTCATTCTAATCCAAACATTTTTTTTATTTTAGCTTTTGTTGACTGGGAAGGAGAACGAGACAATTTTTTGCCTATTTTCAGCATCGTCCTGGAGGAGGGGGATACAGATGGATGCCTACTGAAATTGAACCAGATTTTAAGCTATTAGTGGTATTTTTGGTGAATGGGGAGAAATTTGGCCAGGACACAGGAGAAATTCCCCTACTGTGCCAGCAGGGGTCTTGACTTCCTGCAAGCAGAGTGGAGGAGCTCAGTTTGGAGCCGGACAGCAGAGGAGGAGGAAGTGCTGATGTGGCAGTGTCTTTGTTGTTGGTCTTTCTGCATGAGTGAGGACATGCAGGAGACTGGGATGCAGGTCTCCACTCCAGCCTTAATCCTAAAGGAGACAAGCACAGGAGAAGCAGTCATGATGGAAAGAAAAATGGAGTTGTTGGAAGGAGAAAAAGGTATTGCAGCACATGAGGAGGTTGCATGTGAAGTTTCCTTGGACGATGTGATCTCAGAGCAGATCAACAGTAAGTTGAATACTATTAAAAAGAGATCGGCTGGGATAGTGGGCAAGAAAATGCATACCGCAGGCAAAGGCAAGGGAATGAAAGAAGAGAAAAAAGCCTGTCAAAATCAGCTGTGTTGTGATGACATGGCAGAGGCTGCATGCTCAGAACCAGGCCCTTCTAAGACGTGGTCTGCTAGTAGAAGAGATGTTAACCCTGATAGTGCCTCGAAAGGAATGACGAAAGAAAGTCAAAAAAGACTAGGCCTAAGATGGGCAGGGGGGCAAAGAACATTTCAAAATAAAAAGGAAGATACATTAAAAAATAAAAATGAAGAGGATATTGCAATAAATGATTTACAGGCAGAAGAAGTAATGAATATGAACCTTCATGAGTATAAAGATACACCTGAATGGGTAGCTGATGCTGTGATCAAAGCAGGATAGAGAAGATCAGCAGGTGGGAAGGGGTGGGACCCAAACAGGCCTGGTTCTCCTGAAGAGCATGTACACCCTTCAGGAGACAATACTAAAGATGAAATGAAAAAAAAAGGTGCAGAAACCCCTGTGTCAGAACAAATAAATGAAGAAAATAGTGGTGGGGACTCCTCTATGGAATTAGAACAAGATACAGTTCAAAATGAAAATCAAAATGTTAAAGAGAAAAATCAGAAAGAGAATGCCTGGGATGGGAATATCAGAGAGAGAGGTTACTTCCTGGAAATCAAGGCCCACAGCAAGCAAAAGAAGAAACTCAGTCAGGTTAAGATATAGAGGTTCCCCTTCAGAGGCCCCCAGACAGATTATACATTGGCAGAGAACTTTTGAAAAATTGCATGAAATTTTACCTGTATGAAATATATGCATTAATTCACATTCCAGGAAGCCTTGATTATGATATTAGCTTCAAACATCCTGGAGGGCTAAACAGGTTTTGGAAACTGTTTCATCAGATTAAAAGAATACCACAATGGTCTAATTTCTATGCAATTCCCCTGACAAAACCTGCATTCTGGATTTTAACAATATTATTCAGAAATGAGGGGGTGAATGTATCTAATATTTCTTTTTGGTTATGACAAAGATGTGTGGTTCATGGCTCCCTGGAGCCAATTTTGGATGATGGAAGTATAAAGTTATGTTAAAACAAACAGAAGGTGAAGTTCAGCATTTGGCCAACTGCTTTTTCCTGGGGATAGATCGTGGAGTTGTTTTTTTATGCAGGCCAACCTAAAGCTTGCTGTAAGTGTGGGGGCAGATGTCTGTGATCAATTAAAATGTGGATTCTGTGGGTCTCTGGGACATGAATGTAAAAATAAACTCAGGTGCAGCCTATATGCAGAAGAGGGTCATTTTTATTTAAATTGTCCCTGGGCAGCACATTATAGCTCGGATTAAAATGAGATGATTGAGCAGGATGTAGTATTAGCAAAAGCTCAAAAAGAAAAAGAGAAGGAGGACAAAATAATTTGTAAAGCAAGAAATGCAGAACCTCTAGAAATCAGTAGGGGTGGTGTTAATGAAGAACTTAACGTAAGTGTCCCTTCCCCTTCCTACTACGCTCTTGAATGAAAATCAAGAAAAGCAGGCCCCATTGAGAGCAGTCACAAGCAAAGACAGCAGTAGCAAAAAAAAAAAAAAAAACAGGGCTGGAAACAGAAGAGGAAGAAATAAAGAAAAAAGGGAAAAAAACAGAAACATACTTTACTATTACAACAAGATCCAGAAGGGGAGACATTGTGCACAAAGAGGGGCAAAAACAGTGGAAAAAGACAGAGGAGGGATTATTTCATCTAATAGATTTGCTGCAATATAGAATAAAGACTTGGCAACTGTTGAAGAAGAATCTTTAACTTCAGACTTTGAGGTCTTGGACAGAGATTCAGAAAGTGGGACTATTACAGACACACAAGTGTCAAAGAAAAGGAAAAAGTCCAAGGGCATAAGATAATAATATGTTTTTTTTTAGTTTTTCTTTTTTCTGTTATTTATGTATCATGCACCAGTTAACATGCCTTTCTGTCAATGTTAATGGCATTAAGCATTTTATAAAAAGGCAGGTAACGTTTGAAATCTTGAATGGTTTAACAGCAGAGGAGAAGGTAAACCAGGCACAAAAGGATTGGAGGAGAGGTTCATTGATATGGTCTATGGGGGAAGAAGGATGTTCAGGGGTGGGGATTAGGTTTTTAACTGAAGAAGTTAAAGTTAGGAAGATTACAGATTTAGTTCCAGGTAGGATGTTCATTTTGGATGTCAAGATAAAACAAACAGAAATTAGGATAATAATTATTCATAATTCTCAAACTAAGGTGGACAGAAGTAGGTTAATGAAGCTAGCAGAACCTTACTTTTATACCTCAAAAATGGTATTATGGGGGGGCCGGGGATTTTAATTGTGGGTTGGGTAAGGAAGATTGGGGAGAAAAATGGGGAAAATCTTTTCAGACACCAATTGTCTTAGAGAAATCATGAAAAAAGGGGGGTGGATGATGCATATGTGCTGAAGGGGAAGAGAGTGGAGCATACATATTTCAGAGGAGGTTTATCTACAAGGATAGACTTGTGGTTAGTTTCTAAACATATTAAAATTGATGAGATAAAAGTTATTCCCATAGAAACCTTGGACCATCTAAGGGTAAAAATGGTCATTAATTTAGGAGGACAGTCTAACTTTGGGAAAAGGTTTTGGAGATTGAATTTAAAAAGGTTAGAGAATGAAGAATGCAACACAAAAGTTCTAGATTTATTTGAAGCTAGGAATTCAGTTAAACGAATTGTATGATTCATATAATGAGTGGTGGGAGGACACAAAATATGGTGTAAAAAAACTTTTAGTAGAGGAATCCCAGAAAAATGAAAGATCAAATTATATGGAATAGTTAGGTTTAAGGGTGAAATAGTATAAATTAGTGACATATCAAGTCTTATACAAAACCAATGAGAGTAAAGGTATTGAACAGATCAAAGAGAAAATGAAGGAGCTTCTATATAATAGATAAAAACCTTATATATGGAGCAGAAGAACGCAACGGAAAAAGTATCATACTAACCCATTTGATAGTAATAAAGATAGAGTAGAGAACAGAGTTATGAATGAACTAATAGATAAGGAAGGGCATAGACAGTCAGATATAAGCAAGATTAAATACGTAGTGCAAGAACATATGAGATGAAAATATCAGAAACCGAAAGGGAAGGAAACAAAGGGTATAATAAGAAAAGCAAAATTGCCACAGTTAGACAAGATGGAAACTGAAATTTTAAAAGAGAAAATTACAGAAGCAGAAGTCAGAGAGTCAATTCACTCTTTAACTCTGAATACAGCCCCTGGAATTGATGGGATATCAATTATTGGAACTATTTAGATAAAATAGATAAAATGTTAACTTTATTGTTTAATGAGATATTTGAGGGGGGTAAGTTAACAGAAAGCATGAGACAAGGAGTAACAGTTTTTTGCATAAAAAAGGGGATAAGTCAAATATTAAAAATGGAGACCAGTCACTTTATTGACATCAGACTACAAAGTTTTGGCAAAAATTATAAATAAAAGATTAAAAATTTTGCTGAGAAATTAATCATACAGGCACAGACGTGTTCTATTCCAGGAAGGAATGTAAGACAAAATTTGATATATATTAGGGAGATTTTGAATGCCGGACAAATAAAAGAATTACAGGGGTACCTGTACTTAAAAGATCCGGAGCAGCCTTCGATTTAGTTAATCATAAATATATGTGGGATGTTCTAAAATGATATGGAATTCTGGATCAGTTGGTTGAATTAATACAAACATTATATTCTGAGGCTAAAAAGTGTGTCCCATGGTGAATGGGTGTTTGGGAATCCTGATGTACATTAAAAATGGGGTGAGGCAGGGCTGTAAATTGAGTCCACTCCTATATGTATTATGTATTGACCCGATATTAAGGTATATAGAAAGTGATAAGGAAATTAAGTGCATATCATAGGAGGGAAATCAGTTATGTAAAACTTTTGCATATGTGGATGATAGTGTTATTCTAGTACAAAATCAAGAATCAGGGGAGAAAATGATGGGATTCTTGGCAGGATATTATGAATATACTGGGATTAAAATAAATCTGGAGAAAAGTAAGATTTATCCTGTAGGAGAAGTGAGTTGTGAGCCAAAAAGTAGCCTGAGAATATGTCAAGAACAAATAGAAATTCTTGGGATTAGTTTTGGAGGTGAAGAGTCAGCAGAAAGAAATTGGGAAACAAAATGTCAAATAGCAAGAAGGAAAATAGAGAAGCGGAAAAACTGGTCTATGACTAAAGAAAAAAGAATATACTTATTAAAAACATTTACCATCCCTATATTTTTAGATATTTCTTATATTTTTCCAGTACCATTAAAAATGCAGTCTAAAATCTTGGGTGTGTTCTTTCAGTTATTATGGGGTTCTAGATTGAATCTGGTAAAAAGGGGGCATACATATATACCAGTAAAGGAGGGAGGTTTAAATATGGTGTAACCAGTAGTCTTTTTCATAAATAATTTTATTTATGCTAATTTGGTTTCATTTATGAAAGGGGAAGGGGTATATGGGGGCTATTTGCTCAAAAATGGGTGGACACAGTAGTGAGGAATATAGGGATTAAAGGAACATAAAGGGGAAATCAATGATACCTCAGTATATGGAAATATGTAGAAAATACATAACAATGTGGGATATAACAACAGATTTAGTTCTTAGGAAAAATAGAAAGCAGGTGTATAAAGAAATAGTGGTAACACATTTTTATGAAGAACCAGTTTTTAAGGTGAATGAACTTAGTGATTTAAGCTAAATTTTAGAGGTTACTTTAGAAAAAAGAAACTCCAAAGAAAATGAGAGAGACAGTACAGCTATATAGTCATGGCAAGCTTAATGTAAGAGGAAATCACAAACATAAAAGTAAAGAGGAGAGATTGTGTTTAGAAACTATGTGTGGTCTACAGAAAGAAAGCATGGAACATCTTTTTTTTGAATGTACATTTATTCAGTTATTCAAAGTTTTTGGGATCATTTGGCTTCTTTTTGAGGGATGAGGATGTTTAGGAATGTGGATTATAATATTCTAGTATATGGGCAGCTAACAGAAGAGTGGTCAAATATTAATAAACACACAGCTTATGTGATTCTGTCTGTTATTAAATAATGTATCTGGTAAGTTAGGTGTCAGAAAGTTTTGCAAAACAAAGTATATGTGTTACAGAACTTACTATTTAAAATTCAGGATGAAATTGATGTAATACATCAAAATGAATGTGTTATATTTGAAGGTTAAGTGGAAAAATTATGGGAAAATACAATTGTCAGATAAGAATGTAATTAAGATGAATCTGGAAATACTTTTGTATGCGTTACTGGATGAAGATTAAGGTATATGTTCTTGTAATGATTTGTTTTTGGTTTCTTGAATAAAAATGCCCCTACTCCCCTACCAAGATGGTGTCTGGTGTAGAAGGAATGGAGGCTGATGTACCTGCAAAGATGTTGATCTCCCCCTCTGCAGGTCCAGCAATGGTGATCAAGCAAACTGAAGCCAATGAACAGCTGAGTACTACTACTACTACAATTACAGTGTCTGGAGAAGAGAAACGAGATGCACTTGACAGAGGAGGATTGTTGTGGCGAAGAAGCCTTTCTATCGCAACTTTCAATTTCCCAATGAAATCATTTATGGTCCTCCCTGAAGAAATAAGATGCGCATGAAACAGGAGATGCAAGGAGAGAAACACCTGCAGAGCCACCTTGTATATCTCCTGATGTTCTTATTGCTGAGAAGCCTACAACAGACAGTAGAGATGTCTTGGATAAGGATTTGATGGAACCGATACCCACACAGCCCTGTACAGATTTAACAAAGGAGACTGCTGGCCCATCTGCAGTGCCTCAGCAACCGTAGGAAGTGGTAAATGACATTACTGATATTACAGATCTAGTGCAAGAACCGAGTAATGAAAAGGTTATTCCTGATCCTAGAAAACTCTGTTCAGGGCACCACCATACCCCAGATCACAGTAAATCTCACCCCCAGCCTACACCATGGACAGTTATTAAGGAACTTTCAAGTGCAGGATGGAAACAATCAAAGGAAGTGTTCTGAGTGGTGGATGATATAATCTTATCCATCCTGGGGACACCTCCAGGGCACAGTAAAACTGCTGCCCAGAATATTGACTCTTTTGATGACTTTGACAATGATTTAAGAGCTGGAGATGATAGACATGATTACCCCTTCCCCCTTCTGGACAGCGGCCTACGGCCCCTACTGCACAACCTTCCTGGGGGGACATGGTAGACTATCCTGTGAAACCAGATGTTACTCCTTAGAGATGCCTTTCTCAGGTATGGACGGCCTTCCGCTTTGCAGATCACTCTACTGCTACAGTGTTGCCAGCACAAAGAAAAAATACAGTTCACCTCCACTAACAGGGAGGCTTAGAAATTCCCTTGGACAGGATTTATGTTGGGAAAAAGTTAATGAAGGAATCCTTTAGATTTTTTACCAATGAAATTTAAGCCATCATCCATGCAACAGGGGATTGTAATTTTGGCGTGAGCCTTAAAACACCGATGGGCCTCGATAGGATTTGGAGCACCTATAAGAAGAAAAAACATTATGTGCTGTGGCTCCCTTTTAAAGCAATTCCACTTAAGAAACCTGCCATAAAAACATTACAATCCTGCTCCAAAATGAAGTGGTAAATGTTCACGATATCTCCCATTGGCTCAGTACAAAATGTGACATATTAGGACAACCCCATCTGATCCTTGGTGAAGAACACATTTGGACAGGTGATTGGAAATATAAGATCAAGCTCAAAATTACCCCTCAAGGAGTACAACACCTGCCTAGCTCCCTTTTTCTGGGTAGGGACAGAAGCCACTGTTTCTACCCTGGCCAACCCACAACATGCTTTAAGTGTAGCTCTTTACTCCACCTTTGCTCAGTATGTGACCGTATACAATGTAATGTTTGCCTAGGATATAGGCAGCACAGCTCTAATTTCAATAATGAGGTGAAATGCAACCTTTGTGAAGACCATGGCCATACGTATGTCCAATGCCCCTGGGCCACGCATAACCTACAAGACAGGATCCATCAGAAATTTTGTCTAATGCACAAAAACATAATATTAACATCCAGAGAATTCCACAGATGTACAGGAGAGCAGATTACGGGAACAACAGCAGGGTCAAGAGAAGAAGACTGAGATACCCCGCCACATACATACTGCATTGCCTCATACAAGCCCACAGATCCCTCAGTCTGAAATACAGCTGCAAGTAGGAGTCCAGGACATGGAAGTTGAAAGGACACCAGATGTTCCTGATCCTCAACCACAACCCACCCTGGATAACCTCCAGATGGTGGTAGTACCAGACTGAGCACCGGAGATGCCACCCCAGCACAATTCATAGTAGTGACTAAGAAAAGGCCCTCTAGTAAACATTTACAACCACGGGCTAAATTGCCAAAGTCAGTGGCTATTCAAAACAAGTATGAAGCTCTGCAGTCCTTGGACCATGAGCTGGACTCTAATTCAGATCATTCCACCACTAGATCTTCCATACAAGACCCCTCCTCGGATTTGGATATAGGGTCAGAGAACACAACAAAAAAATTGACAAAATGACCTTCTAGAATGTTAGGCTGTAGCACCAGATGTACTACTCACTTGTCTAAAGCAGGTGATGTTGGTTAATGAATTTTACTGCTTGTGATTTGTAATGCATTTTCCTTCTACAGTGCTATTTTTTTCCTTTCTCACTGTTATACTGTATACAATGCCTGACCCTAATGCATTTAAAATCTCCATGGTGAATGCTAACAGCATCCATAATAGCAGAAGATGACTAGTTTTATTCTCTCTCATTAGGGATTTAAAGCCTGATCTTTGCTGTGTACAAGATACAAGGTTGCACACCAATTCGGAGATGAATACAGCACAAACAGCATGGGTGTGGGGACCCTCTTTTTTTCCATGGGACAAGAATGATGTGACAGTGTGGGGATTTTGTTTGGCAGTTACTCCTATACAGTAATTAAACTGGTGAACCTCATGCCTGGGAGAGCCTTACTTTTAGGTTTTGCTTATAATGGCCAGCTTTGGAGGCTTATTTCTATCTATGCACTTCAAACAAAAAAAGACAGAATCACTATGGTCCACTTGGTTAGACCATATTTGATCACTTCTAGGAAGTTAATATGGGCAGGAGATTTTAATTGTATGGTATCAGATGCAGGTAAAGACAAGAAAACCTATTGTGACACCCATGCTTTGCAAAAAAATATTGAAGACTGTGACTTACTTGATGCCTATCGAACAGTACATACGATGGGTGGTTACACATTTTATAGAAAACAGCTTACTACTAGAATTGATTATTTATTCATATCATAGACTTTAAAGATTAGCATGGCAAATGTTATACCAGTGCCCAATTTGGACCATTTGATAGTCACTATCACGATTAGCCAAAACACCAATCCTTAGTTTGGGAAAGGATATTGGAAATTAAATACCACCTATTTGAGTTCACTGGATGTAATAACCAGGCTTAAGCATATGCTCTTAGCTAGATCTACTGTAGCATGCCTGGAGGACAGCACTAGCAGGGGATGGGTAGGAATAAAAAGTGATTTGAAATCTTTACTACAATGTTTAACTACATCTCAATCATTAGATACTGTACATACAAAAAATACTTAAACTTGAGGACACAATTTTTCAGAATTCTAAGCAGAGTAAATGAGGGTTATAAAGAGTATGAACCCAAAATTCTTATGTTAAAAGCAGAGATGGTGCAACTACAGTATGACAGGACCGCTTCACTATTATATGAACACAAAATAGCAAACCTGTGCAAATCCAGTACAGGCAATATGTATGACTCCTCTAAGTCCAGACGTGAACTCCAAACTTTAGATGCAGTTTATACCCTACAGCATACAATCATTACTTCCAACTTGGAGGTAATGGACATGGTGGTGCAGCATCTCCAATCCCTTTACGAAGCACCTCCTCTGAATGAGATGCAGTTGGATAGGTTTCTGCAAGGCATTTCTATTCCTACAATTTCCCCCTCAGAAGCTCAAAATCTTATTAGACCCATCTCAACCCAGGAAATCTTGATAGCTATACAAACTCTAAAAAAAACAACATAACCCCTGGCCCTGATTGTCTCCCATCAGAACTCTACAGAGTTTTAGAGCTTGATCTCCAGACCCCCCTTCAAGAGCTATACAATGGTATGCGACAAAGAAAGGACATTGTACCCAAGCTAGGCCTCTCAATTCAAATTCTAATTTATAAAAAATTGGATAGAAAAACAATTATGTAACTAGAGACTTTTAAGTATTCTCAATACTGGTTTGAAAATACTTATGAAAATTTTAACAAGAAGATTGGCCCACTTAGCCCCTGACCTTATTGATCCTGGACAAATGTGCTCAGTTAAAGGTCATCAAAGTCATGAGAATCTACTTTTAATTCCTGAGGTGGTGGCTTTAGGAGACAGTGATACGATAAATGGGTTTCTTGTTAACCTGGACCAAGAGCAGGCTTTTGACGCCATAGCTCAAGCATACATGTATAAAGCTCTCTCAACATATGGTATTCCCCCTACTTTTGTGGATTGGATGAAAACTATTTATAATATTGCAGCAACCAAACCAGTGATTAATGGACATATAGGACCCCAAATAAAGACCTCTACAGGCATCAGACAGGGATGCCCAATGTGCCCCTTACTTTATATTTTGTATAGATCCAATATTGCGTATTGTACATAAAACCAGAACCAAAGTATATGCGTGAACCACATATACTCCATTCCTAAGGTCACTTCATATGCAGATGGTATCTGCTTATTGCTACCAACTACTAAAGCCGTAGAACTTGCCCTAGACATCATTCAAGAGGCATCAAAGGTAATTGGTATCAAAATAAATAATGCAAAAAGTACAGGATATGTGATTAGTAATAGTACTGATTCCACTCCCTTCATAAAGAACATTCAGATGACATGTGAGGATATCAAAATATTAGGGATTCATTTTGGAAGAGGGGATATAGCCCAATGGAACTGGTAGACCATATTGCTCCAATGTGATGCAAAGGTACAGATCTGGAAGCTGTGGCAACAAACTAAACGAAAAAAGGTAATGCTGGTTAAAACCTTTTTATTACCTCAGTTCACCTTCTTAGGTATGATTTATCCCCCCCAACACAATTTGATGTTCACCTTTACAGTTTGGTTTTCCAAATGATATGGGGGAGCCGCTTAAACCCTATAAAAAGATGCGTTCTATATAGACCTTGTAAAGATGGAGGGTTAAATTTAATAAACTCAATTAGTTATGTTTTCAGCCTGTTTTTGTTTACCACTATATCAGCCTTCTTCACCCTCAGGACCACAATCCTGGAAAAATCAATCACAGAGATGGATGCTCCCATTATTGGACCTATGGTATCTTTCGTATACTAGACTGAGAAGATCCCCTCAGTTCCCTCTACATATTAACACATGTGTACAAAAAATAAGATGATGGAAGCTGGAGAAACCTCAGATCCAAGTGTTGACAAGATTAATTCTATGTCAGATGATCCAATTACAGACAAATACCAGTTGTGTAACATATAAGGATTTAGGGCAGTAGGCCATCCTCAGGACAGAGAACTACCTGACAGATAAAAGAACACCAGCTAGAATGTGGGATGTGGTATGGCTCAGTATGCATAGGAGAGTAGGTGTAAAAGGAAACCATAAACATAAATCAATAGAGATAGAATCT
The DNA here is from genome assembly GCA_016271365.2 of Neoceratodus forsteri. NCBI lineage: Eukaryota > Metazoa > Chordata > Ceratodontiformes > Ceratodontidae > Neoceratodus > Neoceratodus forsteri. Next base: position 1,537,674,015 of record CM057450.1, read on the forward strand.
GCCCCAGACCAAGTTGCTATATGCAGACAGAAACATTACACCACTTCCTGATAGATTGTCCCTACACACTTTCCTTTTGGAACTTGTTAGCCTTACGTTGGAAATTCCAGGGATGGAAAGACCCTATTTATGAGCATGTGATCACTGGCTACTCACCACTCCTGAACATGACAGATGAGGGAACATTATGCTTATTATTTACTTGTATTAAGTTTTTTTTCTCTGGCAAGGTAGATACAAGGTCATACTACAGCAACACAGTGTGACACCTTTAGCTACTATTTTTCAAATTGAAAAAGAAATTAACAAACAAAGTGCATATGACCACTCTACCTTACCTGACCCAGTTTGTAAATGCAGATGGAAGCACTTCATTGAGATGATACCGATGGACTCCTAAAAGCAACTCAGATAGCAGGATGGCCTATTGGTCTCTATTGTGTGATTCCCCTATGAATCTCTTGACAATTATTTTGGAAGAGGGTTAAGGGTACATAATGTTAAATATTTATAGGAAGTCCTTCCTTTCCTTTGCATTCTAAATCTTATTTTTGTTATTTTTGTACAGTATACCCATCTTGATAGTAGGTATGAATATGAAGACATAGGACATTTATGTATGATGTAATACCACAATGATGATGAACTTGATTTTTATGAAAACTGGATTTTATTTCAGAAATATGTAGCTCTGTATGCATGCTATGTGATTGTACTTTTGTTCTATATTGCACAATAAAAATTTCCCCTACTCTGTGGCAGGGGGTGCTGTTCCACTGCTACAGGAATAGAAGATCCCAGTCCAAGGGAGATGGAGTTAGGAGAAGGTTGTACTATGCAGAGCTCACAGGCACAGTAGATGGTTGAAATGAATTGTCTGACAACCACAATGGAGGTCACGGAGCAAGTACATGAGCAAGTACATGACTTAAATGAAGTGGTCTTGAGATTAAAAAAGAGTTGGAAGAGAAGTACAGATATTTGGTTACAATGCTTAACAAAGCTGGAAAAGAATTCAAATTGGGTAACAGTAAATTAGATGAAGGAAAAAAAGGAAATGATCTGTATTGAGTCTGGCTACTGTGGTGAAAAAAGGGAACTTTGTTCTTTCTAAACCTGAAGAAACTGAACAGTCTAGTAGTACTTTCACTCAACAACAACAGCAGGACTTACAGGATTTTCCTTGCACAGCCCAACAATCTGAATGGAAGCTAAATAAGGCTCTACAAAATGTGGGATGGATATATAATGAAGAAGTTAGACAGTGGGTGCCAGACCCGAGTATTCCCCTACCTGGCATTTCTACTCAAACCCGCAGGACCAACTCTCTTAATTCGGATGTATTGCAGGAAATACCAAAGATGGATGGTCAGTGAATGACAGCAGAAAACACCACTGATGAGTCATTTGAAATGACAGATCCCTTTGATGATACTGTATCAGATGCTATTCAGTGTCAAACCAACACTCTGACTCACAGTGTAACACAGGACACAGAAGGCATGCCCTGCCAAACAGTGCACTAAGAAAGTCAAGTTGCTTCTGTATCTACTTTGGAATTGTCTTCTACAGAGATGGTTCAACAAGGATTGCAACCAGGTATGCTTCCCAATGCTTTACCAGATAATGAAGATGACATTCTAGATATGACTTTCACACTCGGATAGGGTTAAACCTAGTGAACCACGTCCTAAACCTATGAGTTATGCCAGTTTATTTCAGAGGCCAACAGAAGCAGTGAAATTACGATATGTATTTCGTCTGCACTACAGGGGTGGCCTAGATTTTCTGCCTGATAGGAATTACATGGGAAAGGAATTGATTATTGATTATCTGCATTTTACACAAGCAGAGGTGTATGCATTCATGAATTGAGGGATCAGAATTTCAATGTTAGTTTTCAGTCTGCAAATCTTTTAGATAAATTCTGGGCACTGTATCATACCATGAAAAACTCTCCAGTATGAAAACCATTTATCGCAATCCCTATTACTAAACCAACTTTCAAAACCATAACTGTTTTAGGCGTGAAAGAGTGAATGTCAGTGACATTACATATTGGTTAGAAAAGTGCTGTACAATTAATGGAATGCCAGAAGCCATAATTGACGATAATGGCTTCTGGACGGGGGAGTGGTTCTTTAGAATTCAACTGACGCACACTGAACAAGGGATCCAGCAATTACCCAATTGCTTCTTTCTTGGCTGTGATCGTGGAATTCTCTTTAACCTTGTACAACCCTGCTTCTGTTATAGATGTGGGGATTTGACTCATCTGAATTCAGACTGTGATCAGTTAAAGTGTTTACAATGTGGGTGACTGAGCCATACTGTGAATCGATGTATTATTCCTACAAGCTGTAACCTACGTGGAACAGAAGACCACTCTTTCTCATCTTGTCCATGGGCAGCACATAATGCCTCTGATTATGCAGAACAGGAGTTTTATGTTAATAGAGTTACGAGAGCCCATGCAACTACCTCTCAGAATTTGACTCCTAAACCTCCACCCCCCCATTTCTTTAAGAACCAATAAATTGATTCCACCTACTAGTCATGACCCAAATACTGCTGGGGCACTGCCACAGGTCCAGACTATTGTAACTGTGGATATCCCAGATGAATCCCAACATGTTTGTACTACACTTTCCAAGGAGATGCCTCCCCCTCCCCCAACAGAAGCCTCTTTACATACACCAATTACTTCTCCAGAGGCATCTAACTGAAGACATGACTGTTGTACACTCTGGCCCTAAGCAATGAAGTGCTTTGTCTAGAAAACCTCAGAAACCAGTTGATGCTGATCCATTACCTACAGAGAATCATTTTAAATTACTACAGAGCTGGGGGGAGGTGATGGAAGATGAGGATTCAGGTATGTCCTACCAATCAACTCAAAACAAACCTGCTACAGACTTGCTTACAAAAGAGACCGTCCCAGCTAAAGTAAAAAAAAGAGATTACTAGCTGTAGCAGGAAAAAGGTCTAAATATATGCTATAGGTGATGTTCCAATGCTTAGCCTAGCTAGCCTGAATGCAAACAGTATTAAATCAGACTTTAAAAGAAAAGCTACATTTTCCCCTCTTACAAACTTTACAATATGAGGGTTTTTTTTTGTTTCAGGATACTCATTTACATGCTTTGCAGGAAATAAGTCAGGCAACAAATGAACATTTCAGGGAGCATTATACTGGTCGATTGGTATGGACCAATGCTCGGGAGTAGATGTTGGTTTTACTACACAGTAGTTTATTTTACAAAAATGAATAGAAATTGAGCCGGGTCTTGCGTTGGTACTTGATATTATGTTTCATAACCTGGCATGTCATATAGTTAATATTTATTGTCCACAAACTAAAGCAGTGCATAAAGCCCTGCTACAGAAGCTTCTGCCTTATTTGTTCACCAGCAGACAAGTATTATGGGGGCGGTGATTTTAATATTAGTTTGAAAGAAGCAAACTGATACCTCCAATATAAAGACATTGTGATTCAGTAGCTTTACAAAATATTATACATCAAGCCACATTGAAAGATCCTTTTTTTCACTGATACTACAGTTTCAAACACATTTTTTAAAGGAAAACTGGCATCCAAAATAGATTTTTGGCTAGTTTCCCATGATTTGTCTATTGTTTGGTCGGAGACAGTGCCTGTGGAAACTTCTGAAACCTTTTTAATAGGAAACCACATTTCTTCACACTCCCTGAGAGTGGCGGATAGAGGCTATTGGAGACTGAACACTAGTCTACTAACCCAATCAGAGATGCAAGAAGATATTAAAATTATATTAAATGATAGGAAATTAGTTAGCTTTTTATATGACTCCATTATTCCTTGGTGGGAAGATACAAAACTTTGTTTAATGGATTATTTAAAGCAAATAGTGAGGCATCAATGCCACATTACATATCAGATATATTTACAATTGCATCAGAAATTGCATACACTGTTGTCTTTACAAGTGACAAGTAACATAGATTTTTCTGAACAGATAGCTGCATTAAAATCAGAAATGTTTATCTACCAATATAATAGACAAGTCACTTTAGGGAAGGAACAAACATTTGGGATGCAGGGCAGGAAAGAACAGACCAGCCCTTGCAAAGATTGTAAAATTAGAATATCTACTAAACAATTCTCCTCACTTCAGAACTCAGTTGAAGAAGAAGTGATAGATAATGTTGGAATTATGACCCAGTTGGAAGCTGTTATTACTGAACGTTTTGGTATTACAGAACCAGAAACAGAGCAAATGTGTACCCTGCTAAATGTATCACCCCCCCCCTTAAAAGAGGATCGAGTTTCAAAATTGATTTTAGAATTTTTTCTTCATGAACTAGGAATAGTGATCACATCACTGAAAAATAATACAGCACAGCTTCAGATGGTCTCTCCTGTAAACTGTATAAATTATGGGACTATATGGCTGCAGAATTGATTCACATATTTAATGTTTTTTTAGCAGAAGATAGGATCACTGAAACTATGTATGTATGAGGGATTAATGATTTTTTTTTGCTTCAGTTTTTCTTCCTTCCCCTGGCCCTGGTCAGCTCCTTATCTGGCAGCTGTCCCTGACCTTCGTTCCCCTCTGGCCTTCACCCTTGCAGCCCCCACGGCTTACCCCCCATGGTGGGGCAACAGAAAGCCCCCCCTACTTACATGTCCTGAACAGGATGTGGCTCAGGGCATTACCTCAGGAAGCGGAGCACCAGGGGATGGCCATCAAGCCGCCACAACCAGCCACCAGGGTCTTTTCAAGTTTTTTCTTCCCCCAAGAGCTTGGCATGTAAGGATGCCAGCGACAGGCACACACACACACATCAGGGTGGGCTCCTGCCAGGCATCTGCCAGGCTCCTGCCCACTTGTGTGTGGTAGTGCTGTGCCAATCTCCAGCTTCCACCAGGGGTCAGACATGCACCGACCAAAGGTGCCTCACTCCCCGGAGATGGAGAGCAGTCCCTCAGATGCTCAATCCACCTCCTTCCCTGCTGACCCTCAGCAACCGTTGCTCATTCCCAAACACGGGTCACCGGCGATATGCGAGGAGCAGCGACCAGCACCTCAGCCCTCAGCGCCACTGGGCCAGCTCATTATTATTGATTTTATTGTTTAAAAAGGATGACAAGAAACACATCAATAATTGGAGACCTATTACCTTATTAAATTTAGATTTTAGAATTTTCACCAAATTGTTAAGTAATCGACTAACGAAAGCGGCAATACATCTGACTCATCCGTCACAATATGGCTCAATACCAGGGCAAAATATAACAGTTGCTCTTAATGGACACAGGTTCAACACAAGAAGTCTCAGGATACATTCTGAGTTTTGATAAAAAAAAGCTTTTGATCAAGTGCATCATGATTATTTATGGTTGGTTTTGCAGGCTGAGGGTATTCCAACAATTTTTTAAAATTGGGTACAGATATGTTATGCTTTGGCATATGTTAAACCATTTGAGAATGGCTGGTTAGGTCAAAAATGCTCAATTAGGAAAGCTGTGCGACAGGGGTGCCCACTAAGCCCTTTGTTGTATATATTTTTAATAGACCCTGTTATTCGGGTTATAAATAAATCAACAAATATTAAAGGTGTTAATTTACCCTTTGCTCCTGAAATAAAGTCAATTGCATACGCTATTATATATGTTTGGTAGTAAAAGATTCCCCCACTGGATCCATAGCATATGTGGCGTTGAAAAGCTTGTTATGCATCATAGTGTCAGGAATAAATTCAAATAAGAGTGTATGCTTAAACATACAGAATACAGGAACTCTGGAAGATGATATCTGTGACCTGACAGTGGCAACTACACCTAAGAAAATTTTTGGTATTTTGGGGGAGCCAGGAGATATGGCCATTTATAATTGGGAATAGTGTTTACATGGAGGTAGAGCCAAAGTCTCCTGGTGGAATACATGGTGTATGGGAAAACTTAAAATAATTTTTTTTTATTAAATCCTTTTTGATTGCCATTTTTCTTTACACAAGTAGTATTTTCCCCTGTCTAGGCATTTGGAGATGGCATTATTGGCATATTTTGATACTTGTTTTTGGGGTAGTCAACTTAACCTTGTGAAAAGGAACTTTTTGTACAAAGAAGTTAAAAATGGTGGGGATGCCAAGTCCCCTTGTCTTCTTTTTTACTATTTTTTTATACAGATATTATTCCTGTTATAAAATAAGATGCAAAAGCCTTGGGTCTTATGGGTTTCCTCGGTGTTAAAGCATATTATAAATGAATGGGAATTTAATGCTTTTATTCATAAAAATAAGAGACAGTATAAGCTGCCTTCATAATGGTCCCTATTGTTTGATTACATTAAAAAATGGGGGGTGGTGTACAATGAGATGCTAAAATTTACTAGAAAATATCTGTATGCTAATATTTTTGGACAACATTTTAAGGAACACCCTTTTTCCCAGATGAATATAACAGAACACACTTCTATACAGAAGTGACTAATGGACAAAAGAATCCCTAAACAAATGTGGGATACTGTTTGACTAGGAGTACATGTTAGGGTGAACACTAGGGGTAATCACAAACATAAAACCATGGTAGATAGATATTGTTTACATCCCACTGCATTCCACAAGTGGAAACAACGGACCGTTTATATGTGGAATGTTCTTATATCCTGGAATTGTGGGACCCACTAAAAGAAAGATGTAAAAATGCCCCTTTTGTGTGTCCTGATGCTCAACAACTGTATTTTGGAATGTATCCTCATTCATGATCTTCGTATACTGTTAGTTCACTACATGTGATTATGGCATGTTTTTTATATTGGATTTGCAAGCTAGGTGTCGATTTATTTTTCAACAGCAACAGATACTGCCAAGGAATTGCATTTTATTATTCTTAAAGAACTCCAGAGAATTAAGTCTGCTGAATTTAAATTGGTAGATAAAACACAGTGGGAGGGATACTGGAAAACATTTTCCTGAGTCTAAAGATTTGATTTTTCTATACTGCTGGCATCTATTAATTAACTTCTTTGGTTAGTTAGTTGTAGTAGTAGTAGCATGAAATCATTTTATGTTATTGGTGGTCTAAGAATTTTGATGGATCCTTGTAGTTCATTCTTTTTTGTAATGATTTTTGTAACACTGATTAGCTATGAAATTATTTTATTTTGTTGATGACAATTGCATTGGTTCATGAAGATTTAATAAAAAAATCCCCTACTCTTTCTGCTAGGGGCGCTGTTGCTCTGCAGGAGGATGGGGGAGCCCAGTCAAGCCTTCACCATGTAAGGAAATGGAACTATGCTGGAGATTCAGGCAGTGCAGTCTGTAACCAGAATATCTGACCCAGAACTTACTAAGGACAAATCATTGGATTTTTCAGACACTGATTTTGACTTGTCGCAAAGTTCCTAGCATGACCCAGGTATGAGAACCTGTAGTACAAGTCAGGAAAATTACCCTTGTTAAAGCACTCAGAAGTAACCTCAGACTCTACATATGATGCGGAGCTCCATGAGAGATGCAGGAAAATACTTTTGCTACAATTGCAGGAAGAAGAAGAGAGGAGACTAGTGGTAGCCAAAACAGCTGTTAGCACAGAAAAGAACACTGAGAACTCAGAGTGGCTTGACAGCATCTGTGCAGCCAATGACCTATTTATGTTTGACCACGAGCATTTCACAATGACCGCCCGCATATGTACCTGAGCATCAAACAACTGAGCCTTCTACTCTGATGAATGGAGTAACATAAATTATTTCTGAGTCTTGATCCCCAAAAAGAGCCTTACAGAATGCTGGATGGATCCAATCAACAGCAAGGGAATGGATCCCTGATGCAGAAAATAAGGCTGTACAGAGATACACAGCTTCACAAGAGAAACAGCCACTGTCATGGAAACTGCAGTCTGCTGCACCACTAAATGACAACTGACCTTCTGTTATGGAGAACAGAGGAGCAAACTTAGGATGCCCCCCCCCCCAGTAAGCCAGCAATGGTTACTTTGAATAAAGACAGTAATGAAACTTTAACAAACAAAAGTATTGTACCAGAGGGGATACAGATGGACACTGTAGCTAAGGATAGGCCTCCTGGCTTACAAACAGACACTCCTACACCACAGGGGGAAGAAATGGATGTAGACTCAAGCATTCAGGATAATGGGGAAGCACCAACACAAAGAGAGGTATCTCCGAATGCACCTGAACCCCCAGACATGGGGCGGGATAAGCCACCACCAAGGCAATTCTCAGACTTTTTTAGGCCTACAGGTGAACCAGCACCTCATTGCAATGCTGTGCATCTTATTTATGGGGTTAGAAAGGCCACATGTTAGGATATATGTGGCTAGAAAGTTGGTTAAAGATTCTCAAAAATTTTATGTTTCTGAGATACAATATATGCAATGATACATATGGGGGAGTCTAACTAAGACATTGGTTTTAAACAAGTGCATAATTTAGAATGTTTCTGGAAACAATATAACTGGTTGAAAGAAACACATTTATGGTTACCATTCCTTGCTTTATCTTTAACTAGACCTGCTTTACTTACTATTAACATCTTTTTCCACACACAGAGTGTCAACATTTCTGATATTTTATACTGGTTGTGTCAAAGGTGTGAGGTTTTGGATAAGCCAGAACAGATCATAGATTCTGAATAAATCTGAATGGGGAGGGGGAAAGTGAGGGTAAAATTGTTACAAGCTGATTTTGGAGTGGCTCACTGACCTAACAGTTTTGTTCTGGGTAGGAACAAAGGTATATTATTTTACCCAGGGCAACCAAAGTCTTGTTTTAAGTATGGCTCACTGTCCCACCTGAGCAGTGTATATGATAACACATGATGTGGGCATTGCATGGAGTATGGCCATGTCACTACAAACTGCACAAAGGCCTTTAAATGTAACATATGTGATAGACAAGGCCACTCCTTTGCAAAATGTCCATGGGCAGCACACAATCGGGGTACTAGAATGTCACAAGAAGACATAGTTTCAAGAGCCCAGCAACAGGGATGTGCCAGGGCATCAGAATAGTACATGGATGATCTGCATAGATAGGCACAGACACAGGCCCAAATGCAGACCCTCAACTCCTGATGCAAACTCCTTTCCCTTCTCTTCCCTTCCCTTCCCTTCGGGATGCACAAGGGGATACCCCTGAAACCACAGTACTGGAACCTGCAAAGGAAACAGATATGCCCCCCATCTCAAGCATCTGAGTTGGTAGTAGACACTGCTGTGACAGGTCAGAGGTCATATTTAGAGCTCCCGGGTACTTCTAGCCAGGTGCCCCCTCACCCCTGAACCCTTTCACAGTTGTGTGACCCAAGGGCAGAAAAAAAAGGGCTAGAACAGGTTCCATGTCCATTTCCAAAGAAAAAAAGAGGGAACTCTTGTTGCAAAACTGATATAAGGTCTTAAGAACACCAAAAGATTGGGGATACTCAGAGGAAGAGGGGAATGAAATAGAAACTTCTTCTCAGGCTTCCTCTATCCATGACCCTGCTTCAGATTTGGAGGAAATGGAGACAGATACTGTAGGTAAACCTCCACAAAGAGTTACAAGGTCAGGGGCTAAACTTGGGATATAGTGGTCAGAAACCTGAGATTGAAAGTTAAATTTAACATATTACACTATGGGCACCTTAGTACTTCACTCACAAAATGTGAATAGCATAAACCTTTTCAGGAAGAGACAACTGACATTCACCACTTTGAGAGACAGTACAGCTGATATCATCTTTCTACAGGATACCAGTCTGAAAACTTAATTTGAAATAACTCAAGAGAATAGACTCTGGACAAAGGGCCCTGCTATCTGGTCAGTGGGACCTGACAGGTATGATGGAGTTGGAATCTTATTAACAGGGGTGGATTTTCAAGTTACTAAAGTGATAGACCTGGTTCCAGGGTAGGTGCTGATTTTAGACATCACTTATCAGTTTACTAGATTTCAGTTTATTAATATATATATACCACTCAAACCAAGGTAGCTAGGGTAGAATTGTTTCAAGACACACTGCCATATTTATTCACTTCAAAACTGGTGATTTGGGGTTGGGACTTCAACTGTGGACTGGAAAAACAAGACAGAGGTCTACAAACATATAAGATGTTTTGCAACACAAACTGTTTAAATAAGATATTACAACAGTCTTCTCTTAAAGACTCTCATCATACATTACATAAGACAGGAGGTTTCATCTTCTCAAAAGGGCAACTCAAGACTAGAATTGACTTCTTTTTTACATCTTTTGACTTGGATATTTCTCAGGCTAATTTGCTGGCTACTGTACTTTCTGATCATAAAAGACTAGAAATTGAAATAGGATGGGGATGCCTTCTCCCCTCAGGAAAATAGCTGTGGAGGATGAATAACCAAGTCCTGTAGGACCCAGAATTTGTGCAGGAATGGAAACTATTTTGGCAAGATAAGGAATCTGTTATATGTCTGTATGATAATATAATGGACTGGTGGGAGGAGACTAAAGGAGCATGTAGAGAATTACTCAAACAATTTTCAGGAAAAAAAATAAAACATCATACTGTATTTGAGATATTTACAACTGAGAGTTACACTCCAAAAGTTAATCTCACAGGCTGATCAATATGGTTGTGAGAATGATGCTGTCATAGCCAACCTAACTGAAGCAATGAGACAGCTACAATACTTTAGAGGACAGTCTTTGCAGCAAGAAATACAATTTGGTACCCAACAAACCAAACAGACATTTGATCCATATCAAGATTGCAAAAACAGGGTAGAACACTGAAGAATGACCGATTTACAAGCATTCACAGATGACATAGTCCGTTCTAAAGCAGAAATTGTACAGGTAATCAATACACATGTAAGCTCTACCTTTGGCACTAGTGTGGGCTTGAACCAGATCCTTCATATTTCAAGGACCTACAAATTCCTGCCATTGACAAAACAGAATTAGAAGCTCTTGAACAGCCAATATCAGTTCAAGAAGTCCTGGAAAGTATTACTTCTCTCAATAAAAATACAGCACCTGGACTCGAAGTCATAAGTCCAGAATTTTGCCAGGCCTTTCAGACTCCCTAGCAACTCCATTGGCAGATGCATACAACAAATGCCTGACAGAAGGACACTGATCACACACTATGTCACAAGGATTAATGATATTTGTTTACAAAAAAGGTGATAAATACACAATATACAAATGGAGACGGCTCAGTCTCTTAAACAAAGATTACAAAATACTGACAAATATTTTGACAAAGCATCTGACTAGAATAGCTAGTATAAGTGTAAGTCCTGTACAGACTTATACAATCCCGGATAGAAGAATTCAAGAAAATTTATTAACAATAAGAGAGCTTTTCCAAAGAGGGTATAATGGTGATGTTTCCATTTTTTTCCTGAGCTTGGATCAGGAAAAAGTATTTGACAGACTGTCACACTTCTATTTGTGGGCAACCTTAAAAGCCTATGGGATCCCTGACAAATTTGTAAATTGGACAGCCTATGTAACACCACTTATCAATGATTGGTTTGGTAGCACTGTTTGGTTAGGGAGGGAAGTATATCAGGGATGTCCCATAAGACCTTTACTGTGTATCTTTGGCCTTGACACCTCCTACGGAATGTCCAAAGTAATGCAAGAATACAAGGTATTACACTAACACCATAAAGTCCCCCTATTAAGGCTATGGCATATACTGATGACACTGTCTTTGTCCTTTATTATGAAGTTTCTGGGGTAGAATTAAAACACAAAATAGATGAATACAGGTTGTAATTAGCCTTGAGGATTAATTATGATAAAAGCAGAGGCCTTTCAATTGGAAACCCTAACAGACCATTAACTAGGGCCATTGCAGATATTCACATTAATAACATCAAGACAAAAAATTAGGACTCACCTTTGGAACACTGGATATGGCTGAAAAGAACTGGATTAAATGTGTTGGAATGGCTGAAAGAATGGAGCAAAATTTGCAGGGAAAAAATGTCAAAACTAAAGAGGGTGATGTTAATAAAATCTTTACTTCTCCCTATTGTTTTGTATGTTAATTATTTTTATTCCTCCTTCTAAAATGTTGTGGGTCAGATTATATAGTATATTTTTTAGAGGCCTGTGAGGTAGCAGGTTAAACCCTGTAAAAAAAATACCACTTATCTAAGGAAAAAAAACAGGGAGGTTTGGGAATGGTTAATCCTGTTTTTTATTCTAGTATTTTTCTATTCTCTAATATTGGTTTCTTGAGTGAACTACAGAATCCAGAGTAGAGTGGGAGAATGCTAGCTTGGTGTGGAACCCTTTGGACAGGCTGGATAGACAGCACACTTAGAAAAATAAAACAACAGGATTTTTGGCCACTATATATTATTTGAACATTTATGAAACTTAAACAAAGGAAGATTACAAATTCATTTTTAGCAACTTGCACAAGGAAACAATTATATGAGGAACTAATTTTGAGCAACTTTACAGATTCACTACAACTCCCTCGATGTGATGCTGGTGATCTCAACTTGGCATTAGATTATTTGAATAATCCGAGAGTTCCACCGTATGTTTGGTGTACTCTATGGATGAGTATACATGGGAGGTTAGGTGTGCGTAATGCACACAAACATAAACCAATGACAGATAGGAACTGCCCACACCTTGGTTGTGAGGAGGATCTAGAAACCCAAGAACACTTGTTTTTTAGATTGTCCCCACACAAGGAATTTTTTGAGTCATTTATACACCTTTTGGAACGTATCAGTTTTTAATGGTATTACATACCAGAACCAAGTATTAGGTCTCTGGAAAGCAACTAGGTCACCATTACATAAAAGCACATTATAGGTAATCAGTATTTTGATTGTGTGCTATTTATGGAATTACGCTGTGCATGGTTAAGGCAACAAAAAATATGTATTTCATCAAGAAATTATGCAGAATGTGGGAAAAGCACTTCATGTGATTTATATGAAAAAAGCATAAACTATTAGATCCTCATAAACTGTCTTTATTATGGAGGAATTGTCAAAATATTCTAGTGCCATAATTAATTCTTGGTTACATATAGTTGAAATGGTTAAATTGTTCTTGAGATTGTATACTGTAGACATCCAGTGACATTTTCTTTTGTTTATGATATAGTATGTGTTTGCTTTCTGGAAATTATTATATGTTTATTTGTATGTATTTCTTTTTTAATAAAAATTCTTCAACTCTTTTTGAGAAGTACCATGGGATCTTTAATATTCACCTGAACTACCACCAAAACAGGCAGATGGGACCTAAGTTTAATGTCTCATCTGAAAGACGGCACCTCAGGAGTGCAGTACCCCCCCATGCTGCTTTACATTGTCAGTACTGGGATTTAACCCAAGTGCCTGGTGTGGGGATAGAATCAATAGCCTTCTGATCTTCTTGCCTCAGAGGTGAGTATGCAGCCTGTTAAGCCACTGACACTTTGTTTTCAAGGTGTATGCCCAGGTGCAGCCAACAAGAGTGAATGTTGTGTTTTTAAAGTTTTTTTTTCATCAAACCACACACAACTCTAAAAGAAAATAAATTACTCCAGAGAATCAAAGCTATAATTAGTGAAGGCTCTAGCCTTTTTCTTAAGGAATAGCCCACATTCCTTAGATGTTTTCAAATTTGTAAATGTAGCCTTTATTAGTACTAATTGGATAGGAAGACACACATGCTTTAAAATAGTAAACCAGTCTTTACTAAATTAATGATCTCCAAAGCATCACTGTCACATGGGACAGCAGGCATTATAGGAAAAGGAATGTCAATAAAAATACAGATATGGAGATTCTCAGGGGCCATAGAACAAATAGATAAATTTAGAAAAAAACTTCTAGCAGCAAACAGGAAAGCATACACAAGGAGTACACACACAAATGAGAACACTCTGCACAGCATGTGTTTTTGTAAATTTTGACTGTAGTTCTTCTTTATGTATAACATTACTTCAGTTGCTGTGCGTCTCTGAGGCTGTCTTCTTCAATATAACTTGTGCAGGGGGATGGTGGTGGTTTAACTCCTTAAGAATTGACACCAGTACCGGGGCTGCATCAGTTGGTTCTGGCTGTTAACATGGTGATTGTATTATTTGAATGTACAATATTATCCCACAACTTCCCACTCCTGAACATGACTGTGCCTGCTGCTAGTCTGTCAGACCTGAATGGGGATTAGGAATGGATGTGACTGTTAAGAGAAGGCAATGTTCATGTTTTAAATGATTGCTCAGAATACTGGAACCCAATGTTCAAGTAAACAGACACTGACATACATTTTTATCACACTCATTGCCAAAATGCTTTTGAGGGATTTGTGGTATAATCTGTAAAATATTCCACCCTGCAGAGAATCTCTTTGTTATTTACTGGCAGTGACCTTATGGACCAATAGGGGTGCTTTGTGAGGAACTGGTGACAGCTGTGAGGTTTTTTTTGGCACAGTAAAATATCATAGCTGGAGAATAGATAACAGGGCATCATATGGTGTTACAGTGCTGGGGGACAGAAGCCATGCTAAAGTCAGACACAGTGTCACTTTCCTCATGCATATTAGATGACTGAACAGCAGCATTGGTCTGTGTGGTGCTGCAGCTGATGCATGATTTGGGGGCCAGGGTTATGTACTTGTTCAAGGTGGACTGGCATTTGTCAGTACACATTCACAGGCAGCTGTGGTAGCTGTTGTTGTTTGTATAAGACAGGCAGGTGGATGCTTGCCATTACACCTCTGGATGGGTTATTTCAATTTAGGGTAGAAGAAATGCACTGGAACTGGTACTGGTAACACTTGAAGGAGATACAGAAAGGAAGTGGCATACTGCTGGATTTCTAAGGGTGGTTTCAACACCAGACATTCCAGGTGACTTGAAAGGGTGCTTGGATTAAAATGGAACCAGTGAACTTCTGGAGCCTAATGAACCATGTCTTTGGTTGTAGTATCACCATACACCAAACTCTAGCCCCACTGCCCATGATCTTAACTCCCTTTCACACTATGTCCATCTCCTACTCCAGCACTGTTGGGGGAATTGATAGGGTGGAACCTTTGTCTGCACCTTTCTTCCCCTCAAATCCCATTCTCCCCCAATTTATTCCTCATACTATATTTTCAACACAATAAAAAATGACAGATGAGTACACTATAGTGATGCAGCCTCTGCCAGATGCTAACTATGATGATTCATGAAAGCTGCTGATGGTTTTTTAGATGCCCATGTGATGTGCGCACAGCACTATATGACTTTCGAGGTGAAAATAAATTTTATTTTTTCATTTATTTATTCAGACAGCTACAGTAGTTATTCTTTTATAGAAACATAGAAACATAGAAGTTGACGGCAGATAAGGACCGCAAGGCCCATCCAGTCTGCCCATTTCTTTTTCTACCTTATAAATGTGCCATCGGCCTTTGCTCTGTCAGTGACCTATCTATTCATAGTCATTTGTATTGCTCCCTTATGCCTATCCCATGCCTGTTTGAAGCCCTGCACTGTATTCATAGCCACCACTTCTTGTGGTAAGCCATTCCATGCATCTACCACCCTTTCTGTGAAAAGAATTTCACATTCCCCTTAATCGGCCTCCTCTAATCTCATGCTGTGTCCTCTTGTCCTGCTATTTTTCTTATATTTAAACATGTTAGACTCTTTCACCTTGTTTATGCCCTTAAGGTGTTTAATTGTCTCGATCATATCACCTCTCTCCCTCCTTTGCTCAAGGGTATACATATTGAGCTCTGCTAATCTGTCCTCATATGTCTTCTGATACAGTCCCTGCACCATTTTGGTTTCCCTTCTCTGGACTGCCTCAATTTGGTTAATGTCCTTGTGAAGGTGTGGCCTCCAATACTGCACGAGTACTCCAGATGGGGCCTAACTAATGTCTTGTACAGAGGGATTATTACCTCCTCTACGACTTGTGATACCCCTACTAATACACCCTAACACCCCCTAGCCTTACCTTACTGCTTTAGAGGTCTGCTTGATGATTTTAGGTCATCAGTGATGATGATGCCCAAGTCTCTTTCTTCCTTTGTGACTGCTAGCAACTCCTCCCAGCCTATAAGTGGCTTCAGGGTTTCTCTTCCTATGTGCATGATTTTGCACTTCTTGCATTAAATCCAGTTGCCACTCTTCTGACCATTCTGCTAGTTTATCAAGATCTCTTCTCATTCTGCCCACCCCATCTGGATCATCTACTCTGTTGCAGATCTTGGTGTCATCTGCAAACAGACAAGCCTTACCCTCTAGTCCATCTGCGAGGTCACTAATGGAGATGTTGAATAGGACTGGCCCCAGGACTGATCCCTGAGGTACCCCACTTGTGACTTGCAGCTCTTCTGACTGTATACCATTTACTACCACTCTCTGTTTTCTGCCAGTCAACCAGTTTGCCACCCAGTTGACCAACTTCTGACCCACCCTGAGCCTACCTAGCTTATTTATCAATCTTCTATGTGGAACAGTGTCAAAAGCTTTGCTGAAGTCAAGGTAGGTGACATCTCCTGCACACCTACACCTTTCTTTTTCCACTAGCCCACCTCCAGCTTACGATGGATGGTGGGCTTCCCCCCAAGTAGGTGCACTCATCCTCCTTTCCTTTTTTTTTTTTTTTTGTAAAACTCATCTCCTGAAAGGGCACAACTCCCTTCCTGGTAGACTTAACTCAGATCCTACCTTTGCATAGTAATGAATCCCCTGCAGGTCACTCATCTGACCTCTTCTTAATTACCAGCCTCCCCTCGGGCTATATACTGTATATATTTTTTTTTTCTTCTTCCCTCTCCTGCTCTCCCCCCTTTTCCTCAGCAACCTCTGTCATTGCCTCCTCCATATGGGGAGAGAGGACTTACCATCACAACCTTCCCTGGGATACAAAATCCTTCCTTCACTATAGTTGCCAGGAGCCCATGACCTAGCCATGTCCCATGTCCCTGACAGTTCCTTGTTGAATTGGCCCCCATGATGAAACCGCAGCTTCCAGACTTGCTGGAAAAGGCTGGAAGGAAGGACCACTGGGTTTCCCCAACATTCTTTACTGGGGGAACCAGCTGGTTACTGTATACCCACTTGCCTTTTTACCTGCTTGCCCTTTTCCCAAGGCCACCTAGCCTGAGCTCCAATTCCCCAGTTGCCCAGGAGAAATCCTTTGATCATATGCTGCTGTGCCTGGGCAGACATGTGATATTTATGCTGCGGTGCTGCCCCATTCTTATTTCCTGCATCCAACTGATTTCCTTAACTCCAAACATGGGAACCATATGATCACACCCTTGGAAGGGCTGTCGGTCCTTGTGTTACTCCCTACACTCCCTTATTCATTGTATGTTGTCAACTGACTATTACAGTAATTATGCTCTGCTAACAGTCTGAACCCCATTTCCTTTTCCTATGCTGTGCAACCCAACTGTAAATTACTGACCTGCCCTTCCAAGTTTAGGCTTTTCCTTCTTTTATACCTCCTGCAGCTTGCACCTAGCCTATTATGGGGGCACATAGTGCATAGCACTCTGTTTTCCTTAGACTGTAAGGGCATGCGGCTTACACTGGGTAGATGTTTAAAGGTGGCCCACTGGACCAAACACCGCAGGGGCAAGTTATCCAATCACTTCCCTTCTTCCTCTTCATCACCTTTTCTTTGGTGAAAACCTGGGTGCCATCTTCCCCTCTGTTTCCTGTAGGTAACGGTGTTGACCGATACCGCTTTTCTCTCCTTCAGTTGTGTCTTCTTGTCATCATATTCCTTTATCATTCCCTCCCTCCCCTCCTTCCCCCCCCTTTTTTTTTTCATCTGCCATCCACCTCCGGCAGTCCACTAATGTTCATATTGGACACCTACTGTCAAGCACCTTTGACAGACCATTCAAGCCAGCCCCAAACGAACCCTCTCCCCCTTCTCCTTCTTGCCAGGTGGTCGGGAGGCAATGAAACTTCAGCAAAGCCTTCACTGGGCACCATGTTCTATCTGAGTGAGCCTTAGTGGCTAAGACACATCATACAGTGCCCCCCCCCATTATTCGTTACTTGATAACTTGAACTGGTCTAGCCTGGGTGTAGAAAGGGTACTAACATCATTCTGCTAATCTACCAGATGCCACGGATAGTTTTTGCAATATTCTTATCCACTTAAAAAATCCCAGAATAGCTGCTCTCATTTTGGTTGTTCCATCAGCCCCCTGGCAGTTCTGTCTGATGAGTGAATAAATGATCCCCCCCTTTTTTTTTTGCACTTTAATCTGTTGCTTCAGCCCTCCTATACATCCAATCCCTGGGGGAACCTAGCTTCTGACACCTCCCCTGGATGTTGTTTGTCATTCTTATCTGTCTACTTCACCTTCCAGATTGAAAGGATTATTGTCCGTTATTGATTGTTTCCTGAGTGGTGACGCAGTAACCCTGCTAACATCACCATTTTATTAGCTTATTTATTTATGTATTTAATTATATATATATTTATTTATTTATTTTTTTGCTCTGTCTGGTTTTGTCCAGACCTGTGGGATGACAAAACCCCCCACTGTTTCAAACCGCCTCACATCTATCCTGCCGGGCCTCTTTTGTATTGACCCAACCTTTTCTTTCAAGTAATGCCTGCAGGCCACCGACACCTTTGCACTTCACTGTTCCATCTCTCCACCCCACCCACTCGCATACCCATCTCTTTCACTAAACTGGGTCTGATTCCTATGTGAGTGAGACATGGGAGCAAACCTTACCACTAATCTCCCTGCTTTTCCATTTGCCTTGAACTATCAGTGTTTACTGCCAAAATGACCTGCCTGGGGAAAGATGCTCTGTAATGACTGCCCTATCTTATTTTAGTAGCATAACCTGAATAAAAAATTTCCTATGCGGACCCTGTGATTGTATTTGGGTTCAGCAGCCTGTGAGAAGCATGATAACCTTCAATCTTCAGCTCAAGCACAACTGTAAAAGTAAAGATCACAACATATGGAGGCTTCTGAGTCCCCCAGGACCCACTGATTCCTGGCTCTATCCTTTTCTCTGGCTTAACTCCCCTCCCCGACACCCTGCAATCTGAACCCCCCGCTTCTTCCCCCCAGGTGCTTACCAATCATTCCACACCATGTAGAAGTACCATCTGATGTGTGGCCCCTCCTTCTTGTGTTGTCCATGCTTTGAGCTAGTGGGTTCATTGATGGCCACTGCCTTGCGGACTGGGAGTTGCTGTACTAGCAGAAAGGCACTGCCACCTCTCTGGAGGCCTGTGGAGTCAGAGGGATGGTTGGGGTGTTGGAGCAGACCAGGGGACTGGTTCTACGACCAGTGCCGGTGGTGACCCAGACCTGCTGCCCCTCTGGCTTTATAAGTCTTAAGCACCCCCCTGCTACCCCACCTAATGAGCCTTTTTTATCTCCCCAGCCCCCCTTTCCTCTCTAGCCCCTTCTGGCATTCATCCATGCTCCTCCAGGGCCTTGGTTACCCTCTCACCACCATAGTCCATAAAGACTCTGCAATCTTCCTCTTCAATGGTGGTCCTTCCTTAGGCGCCATGCTGTACGGTGCTGCCACTTGAAGCTGAAATTAAGCAGAAACTGTTAACTTTTAAATGACAGACTTTCTCTTTCAAATGTCCCCAGAGCCCCTTCCCCTGGTTCTTTAAGTGTGTTTACCCTGTCCCCCAATCAAACTCTTAAATAAACTGTCTTCTTTTTTATTTGACCTTTTTTTTTTTGGAGTATCATAAGAAGACTCCCCTGCAGTCCCCATGCTTCATTGTCTGAAACCTCCATCCCCCTGTCCTATTTTTTTTTTTTTTTGCAATGGAAACCCCTTGCTATGTTTTGCCCCCCCCAGGTCCTGTCGTGTGCTTTTAACCTTCCCTACCCCTGGGGACGGCCTGCTGCAAAAGGTCCTGTCCTACTCGGGTGCCTCAGCAAGTACCTTAACAAAAAGCTAACCTTCGGTACTGTCCTGTCTTCCCCCTCGTACTAAGTAACAAAATTCTGCCAGAAACACAATATATCTCTGCACCCGGTTGGGCTCCCTTCCCCAATTTATAGCGGTTTTGCATAGTATTACAGCATCTATTTATTATTATTATATATAGTTCCTATGCACTAGGCCTGCCCCATCCCAGCTGCAACTTCCCCCCAAGCTGTGTGCCTTCTTAAAATGGTGGCTGCCATGTGGCGGACCATATCTCTAAAATGGCTGTCAGGATAGAGGATCATGGCCCCACTGGCACTCTCCCCCTGTTGCCTTAACTTTAACATCTAATGTTTTATGTTTTTTTTTAATTCCTTCCCCTGCCCCCCCCTTTTTGTAACTATTATACTTGTTTTCTCTATTCTTCCATGCCCTTGACTATGTATGGTCCACCCACCCTGCTGTGCATTCTGAGCATGTCGTAGAATGTCTGGAATTCATATAAGTACTTGTCTACTCATGTGCCCCGTCAATTGCTCCATTCGTCCTTATAAGCCAGCATTGTAGGACCTATGATCTTTTTTCCCGATATATGGGCACTTTAACAATAGTCTTTATTAACAACATCCATTCATTCCTATAAGCTAGCATCGCAGGACCTACAATCTATTTTCCGGATATATGGGCACTTTAATAATAGTCTCCACTAACAAGATCAACTGCAACACCAAAAGAACATTTTTTTTTTACAAGGCTTGAACCCTGTGACCTTGACAACAATGTCTAATGACCCATCCACTGAGCCATTGGCTTCAAATTATCTTGCAATCGGTCCCCTTCATGACTTTCCATTCCAATACCCCCACCGGGAGCTCGGTCTCCCTAATCTAAGATGGTGGCCCCCTCGTGGTCACCTGTCTCACCTAAAATGGCGTACACCAAACTGCTGACACAACTCCCCCATCCTGGCAGCCGTGTGTCTATTTAGAACCGGGACAAGGCATCTGGGGCCCTCCTTCCCTCCCTCAGTGGGTTGGAGGGCTGACAACCTGCTAGAATTGCTGCACCAGTTGGGCTCCCAGTGGGAAGAGAAAACCCATTGTCCCCTGAAATCCCCAATGTGATCAAAGTGCCCCCAACCAGCATCTGTTACTCCTGTTGCAGAGACTGACTTTTGCCCTTTGGGACTTGAAACTTACTGCTCGATGTGGGACCACATTTTTACTTCTAACAGTAAATAACCAGCTTCAGTTCAGCCAGAATGTCTCTTCTTTCTGCTATATCTCGTCCACTGATCTGCTCCCAAGATCGTGACTGTATCCCCTAAAAACTGCTCCTAACTAGGATCCAACCCCCAAACCTCCATCTCATAGGCAGCTATATGGTCCACTGCCCCTCAAACCTCACATGGTCATAATAATCCTCGTTCTAGCTCTAAGGTAGCAAACTCTCCTGGTGGTTATGAGTGTGGTGCTGCAACCAGCCTCCTACCTTAAATTCCTACCAGTGTGGCTTACATTCCCAAAACTCTAGCAACATTGTTACTAATCTTGAGCACCAAACTTGGCTCACATTCCCAGCCTCGCTCCTGCAATGGTATTTCTTACTCCAGATCTGCCACCAGGTACAGGATGCATGACAAAACCAATTAGCCACCATGCTGACTGTAACTTGCAAACCAAGCATCGCCTGTTCAATCTTCTCAATACTGTTTCCAACAATCTGATACATTTCAAAACTGCCCTGCATCACCTGCTTAATCCATAGCACCTTCAATCATTCTCTTTCATGCGATATGACCAGCAATACTTTTACCCCACAATAGCATATTTCCTTCTATCTGTATATACCTCTTTTTTACTTACCCCTGTAGCAAAACAAACCAACTCACCAACAAAATCACTGTAGGCATCCAACAAACTGCTGCCCGGATCAAACAAGCTGCTGAAATTATCTCTCAGTGGCTCAAAATCTAAAGAAATTAAAATCAGCTGCCACACTGATGTGCTATATGAGGGTAATTGCCAACTGACATGCTTTCCTGAAAGAAATTTTACAGAAGCAAAATTGTGAACTTCCTCTGCCTTGCTTACCTCTTTTAAACCCCCTTTGCTCATCCCTTTCTCTCTTCCCTCACCCAATCAACTTCCCCTCTCCTTGCATGATGTCATGAGGCTACACCTCTTTTGTGGAAGTCCCTTGCCCATCTCTCTCCTTCATTAGCATGTCCTCAGCTCAGCACCCCAGCCCCCCAACCCCTGCCCCTTCTCTGCCTCTTTTCCCTTGCCTACATCCACTCCCTTGTTCAGGGCCAGGGACAATTGAGTCTGCCTTTTTAGGAGGCAAACCTATTTTCCTCTCCTCACTGCCAGGGCTATAATGAAAATAAAATATATATAGCAATTTAGAAAGTAAGGGCAGAAGCAGATTTTAAGCCCAATCAAATCTGACCTGTGGTCCTACATACTCTAATTTCCAGCACTCCTACTCCCTTCCCTTCACTGCCATTCCACCAGTGCTTACCATTGTGATGGTGAGAGTACCCTGTGGTCCCCAGTAGGTCTCTTTCTTGCTCTCTCTCTCAGGTGTTTGTCTCCGAGATGATCTGGACCAGCATCACTGTCATCAAGGTTCTCTCTTTAGCAAAAGCACAGACTCCAGTGCTCAGTTAACTCTTTTTCTGCCACCTTCTATTCTTCCTTCTATTATTTATACTCCCCATATTGAGGTTTCCTGCACTGGATATGATACACTGTACTGTCTCTCACAGACTTTAACTCTGTACTCTATATCCAGGTTCTCTTCCCTCAGAGATACAGTCAAAATCATTTATTCCAGTCTTTAGGAAAATTATTTATTACTAAGCACAGGTTGTCCAAATAACACAGTAATATTCAGGTATTTACATATAGTAAAACAACAGTTCCCAGACAGGATTACAAAAGAAAGTTGCACTGATGTGCAAGTAAATGCTTTATTCTTACCTACCAGTTATGTCTTCTTACTTTCCTGTTCACACTACTCACTGTTACCTTAAATATATCGTTATAAATACTCAGTCTGGATCTCTCCTGTAGAACCACTCACACAGAAATTCCAGTAAGAGAGAGCAATCAAATCTCACCTAGGGCATTTATGACCATGATTAACATGCATGTAAAGGTCCTTCAATCTCTCCTAATAGAACTTACCCTGTTGGCCATAGCTAACTATTTTCACTCTTGTTTTGATTGCTTCTTGTTTGTCTTGCTCCTTTCTCAAGCATGGGCTTTGGAGGTGGAAAGGTCCAAGATGGCTGCATGATTGGAGCTATGCAATTGAAAGTTCTGCTCTGCTGAACATTAGTTGCTTTAACCTCTTTTGTTTGACAAAATCCTCTTCAAAACTATCTAAAGTAAAAGAAGAAACACAAAGCAAAGGATTCCTCCTACTGAAGGGTTGCTCCAGCAAAAAAAAGGCCAGCTTGACTGTTTTGCTAGAGCTGCAGCAGTTAGCCTGGATCATGCAGTGGAAGCAACAGAGGCTATCACAGTGAACCACATGCAGACATAGCCAACCAGTTCATTTGGGTCTACTGTTGCTCTCCCTATAGTAACTTCAATATTTAGTGTCATTAGTTCTGCTTTATACACCACAGAGCAATGACCAAAAAGGGTAGTACTTCACCCCAAATGAAAATGAAAAAATCAGACAACAATGTAAAATGATATTAATTACCAAAATGTTTGAGACAGAGAGAGAAGTTGATTATTCGACAGCAAGAAAACAGGAAGAACTTTTCTTTAACGACCTGAAATACAATTTTATTATAGCAAAGGTTATCTTCAAGAGCCTGGTTCAGCCTCTATGACTTCTACCACACAACCCCCCTCCCCCCACACACACACAATGCATAGTTAACTATCAAAATAAAATATTTAACTTTTAGAATCTAGACATTAGATTTTTGTTTACAAAGCATTTTAATCATGTGCCAGTTGCATGCCCTCCCTAAGCAACAACTGGCAACCTTTTTTCTAAATGTCTAATATATTACTTGCAGCGATGGCATTTGAGTGATCCCAGAACTGGTTCATCCCATTAATTAGTTCCTGGATTTTTTCTGGATTGAACTGTCAAAGAATACATATTTTCATGTCATGCCATGCTGTCTCTTTTGGAGTCATGGCTGGGGACCTAGAGTGAAAAATATAATGTTAGTTACATACATTTTTCAGAAATCATTATACAATAAAACAGGTCTACTAGTGTATGTAACAATACACAGAATATAAATTGGTACAGCTTTACTCTGGAGGTGGCTTGGCTTAGCTAATAACTTGTTCAGCAGTGAATGCTGTCAGAGCTGTACAGTTTGTATAATTGTACATATAGACACAACATCCATCAGGAAACATTTCCCAGATAAACTTAGTGTCAGTCTTTCTTATAGCATGATTTCTTAAAAAGAGACATATGTCCTTCCTATGGTGCTGGAGAAATACACAATTAATTATTGTAAACCAACTTGTGTATAAAAAAGTTACAATAGCTATAGTGAAGCCAGTGAAACTCATCCTTTGAAAATACAGGCCATGCCTGAATCCACTTAAGAACTGCATCCCAGGCAGGATGTTTTGGCTCAGGTTTCATAGAGTTCTGGCCAATCTTCCTAAAGGTTATAGATGTAAACTGATCCAAAGAAACCATCACCTTATCTGTAATAATGACATCATGAAACATCTCCTTTTTTTTAGTCCACTGCTTGGCCTGCTCCAGTCACATTTTTTTGCATTTCTTTATTATTGGGAGGCAGTATAGCATAGTGGTTAAGGGCACTCAGTTGCAAATCTGAAGACCTTGGATTGAATCCCACAGCCCTCCATTTGCATACTGTGTGATCCTATGCAAGTCACTTAACTTCCTTGTGCTCCGAGGTCACACCTGGAAACAAACTAGATCAGTGTGCCATTCCTGGTTAAACAATTTCCCCTTTCCCTTTCCCTAATGGTGTGTAACAATGAATTTACTTGGCCACATTACCATAGAAAAGACAGAATTACACAAGAAAATAATATTTATACTACTAGTCAAACTCATCATACCTTGCTCTCCCACATGTCCAGCCCATGTGTCTGCATGTCCTCTTGACTGATCTCATGCATACCCACAACCCATGTTCCCTGCTCAGCAACTTTGGCATTTTTATGGCTGAACACTCATCATCCTCACCAAGGAGACCATTGACAAGAAAAATGTTCTCATACTTAACATACAGTACAAGGTAAATATTATTCATTAGCCATTGCAGAAAAACTACACAAACTGCACATGTATAGTGCAGCTAACCTATGTATTAAAGCTAGCAATGTGCTTACACTATCTGGTATTAACAGTGGCATGTTTGCAGGGCTGAGAAGGGGCAGAGCTTTTTTCAAGTGCATGCAGAGGCCACCATATATAACAGAGAACCCACTATGTCTCAGAAATGCATGTATCCTTTTTACACTTGTCCCATCAGCATGCCTCAATGACCCACAATTCCATGCCAGTAGAATTCTATTGTGCCCCATTTAGCTATACTTATGTTCAAGATGAATTGACTAAAACAGTACAAGATACAGTAAATGTGGTACCCTCAACTCCCATGAGCAAGTCAGTAGATTATTACTGAACATTGCCTAACTGTACCTTTATATGGCTCAGTAAGCAATGGGAACATGAATTGATAACCATGGCAGTTGGGTAACTGAATCATCTGGCTGCACTTGTGTCCCAGTGTCTGGTAACTTTGCAGCAATATTTGACATGGGAGAGCATGAGAACTACAAGCAGAAAAAAATGCCAAATCCCACAGAATATTTGAAATGAAATGATGTGCATTTATTCATTACAAATTGGGTTTACAACCTTTGAGTCATAGACTTATTTACAAAGGCACCTCATCACGGGTGGGGGCAGACATCAAGACAGTTATTACAGTGCTGATTAAAACAGAGGATAACATTACAGGGGCAGTAAAAGGAACATTTAACATAGATACATGTAGGTTACATAATGTAGTAGTTTGTATGTTACTTAGGTTACATAATGTTACAAAATTGTGAGTTACACTCATGGATATAGTAGGTTCTCAGAGAAGACAGATGGTTTGGACCTAGCAGGGAAGGAGTGAGTCTGGGGGAGGGGAAGGCTGTCCAGTGGACATTGTTGAGACAGGGGGCAAGGTAGGCGGCTACCACAGGTTACAACAGGGGGTTAGTTGCACCTGTCAAGGTACCATTTGGAATTGAGAAACCACCTATTGATGTTAATCAGGAACTAAATCAAAGAACTGTGAAACCTCCCAAAAAGTATTAACATGACAAATTCCTTAACAAAATCATTTTGCCAGCCTGCCTGCACAGCAGTAGCACTTGTGATGCTGATGACCAGAGTTATGGAACCAGCCTGGAGCATCAGATGGCCAACTGGAAAAAAGGACTGAGCATCCCACAGGACTCTCTCCTCCTTCAGGTATAGAGAAGGGATTTCTGTCACCATGTGAGTGCCACCTGACTAACCATTTATGGCAGTGCAGGTGAAGTGTAACATTTGTGGTTGGGAACAGCCAGCTGGCTAGATGAGTGATCACAGGTTGTGTGAGTGAGCCCATCAGCCAGTGACCATGGAAGAAAGAAAATGGAAAAAGCAACAATGCACCATGACAGCTCCAGGGCAGCTTGCAGACCCACACCCCACTAACCAAAGCTCACTCCAGGATCACCAAGGCTGGCTTATTCAAGAGACTTGATCCATCACAAGGACCTCCATCATGGGGAGGGGATACCACAAAGTATGCTCATGGAGGCAAGGTAAGTCCTTGGAGATGGTGAGGGTGATGGGTTGGTGCTGCCTGGAGCACTGAGTAAGATTGTAACCAGCTGAGGAGGAGGAAAAACAGAAAGTAAAAAAAAGCATACATTTTTCTTATGTAATGGAGTACACTGCAAATGTTGATATTAATTAAAAAAGGGATGATTTATACTGTACACTGTATTGGTGTGTGCTATAATAAATGTTGATTTAGTTAATTCTATTGTTGTGTGGTATAATTATAATGCATAGAATAATATGCTATTATCGGTTTATGCCATGTTTTATTACTAATATAATTCCTTTGCTTAATAGTTTTTGTTTGGTAACATAGATACATAGAAACATAGACTTTGACAGCAGATAAGGACCGCTTGGCCCACCTAGTTTGCCCATTTTCCTACCTACAGGATAAGCCACAGATCCTAGTTAACCAACAGCCTATATCTTCCTACCCCCCTCCACAAGAACTGCCTTATGTCTGTCCCATGTATTCTTGAATTCTCCCACAGTTCTAAACCCCACAACCTCCTCAGGAAGGCTGTTCCATGCATCTACTACCCTCTATGTGAAAAAATACTTCCTCACATTTCCTCTGAACCGCCCCTTCTATCTTTAAATTGTGTACCCTTGTTCTTGCATGTCTCTTTTTCTGAAAGATGCTACCCTCTTGGATTTTGTTGATTCCACTGAGGTACTTAAACATTTCTATCATGTACCCACCTCCCTCCTTTCCTCAAGGGTATACATATTAAGCTCTTTTAGTTTCTCTCTCTGTATGGCTTCTCTTGCAGACCCTGCACCATTCTAGTTGCCTTCCTCTGGACTGCTTCTATCCTGAGTAAACAAGACATCTTTATTGAATATCACCACCACTAGTGATAACAAAGCTGACAGTGAAACTCTGATAAGTCATTAAGCCAGCAGGAAATTTGGTCCTGCAGACAGATTAACAAGGGGAGGGTTTTGGGGCAGGCAGTCTGAACAAGGAAAACTGTGACTGTTTTTAGGGTGAGCTAGGCACTGTCTAGAGTAAATCAGTCAACAGGCCATGATTTAACTGCTTCAGTAAATTTAGCATGGAGCTTCAATGATGTTGATGGATTTGTACCTATTCCTGTGTGATATTATTATTATACATGCTTAGAAAAAATATAATTACTTTACTCAACAATGTCTTTTTTTATTTAGTATACTTTATTAAAATTCTCAACAGTACAAAACCAGTAAACAAAATCATACACCCATACCAACAGAACATGGTCCAATGTGTACATGAATAAACTGGAGTAAGACAATACTCAACAATTCATGCTTGGGGTGGCAGGACTGAGCAAGGAAAACATCTTTACTGTGCACTAGCACTGCTGGTGACAAGGCAGAGAACTAGATGGAATTGTTCTAAGGATGATGTTTTGAAACAAGCAGGAGATTTAAAAGAAACATTTTTTAGTTAGAGGATTCTCTGAGAATGTACTGGAGAAAGTTTTGTAGAAATGAAGAAACTGTGAGGTTTCCTTTGTTGACATCAAAAACATAACAAGAGAAGGAATAATTTGAGAAATGGTAATGGACCAATCACATTTATAATGGCCTATTATAAAATTGCAGGTGAAGCAGGCAATATTATAGGTAGAAATTGGCCCAGACATGTGATGGAAGTTTTGAACCCTTTGTTAAATATAATGCAAGGATTTCATTTTGCTGTGGTCCAGACTTGAAGGGCTAAATGGTCCATAGTCAGTTCTAGCAAAATTATAAAAAAAGAGAAACTGACTGCTATGAAAAACAAATATTTTTATTTTTGTTGTGCAGCTGTAGCATTTGAACTTTTGGAATGCCAGGACAAATATTTGACATGTCTTGCTTCCTCAAAAGCAGTAGACATCAGGATTTCCAAAAACTGGAATTCCACATTCATTGTTTATGTTCTGTGGTGTAGCTCATTAAAGGTATATATGGGTTGAACTGTGCACTGCCTGAGGAAGGGAATTCATGAATATATAAGCTCCATATTAAACACAAGCTTGGATTCCTATTTGGGAGTGAACTTTCAGTTGGTACACATTTCTTACCCCAGACAGCTAAACTTTATGGACTGGGAATGTATTTGTTCTTCATGGAGAGGCAGTGAAGGACTAAAAAGGTAGTTACAGAAAGATGTTTAATGTATTTCAAATTGTATAGTCTTAAACCTAAAACGTTAAATGAGAATTTATATTTTAAACCATATTTATAGGAACATTACCTCAGTCACGTCCCTGTTATTCTTTTTTTTTATGTTCTCCTTTGCCTTCCCTCTCATTGCCCTTCATAAGAATTTTGTTCACCATTATTTGTTCATGTCTTTCTTGTTCTCTTTTATTTTTCTGTTTACTCAATCACACCTTTATAACACTGATGTAATAATTGAATAATGAGCTACTCCATATGAGCACAGGGTATTTAACTAAAACTTTTCTACTTTGGTTTTATAAATAGATCTGTATCCACAATTAGGACCTCTCATGGAAGTCTGTAATCTGTCAGTTAGAAATTTATGCATTGCAAAATGGGTGCAGTACAATAAGTATACAGATTTAAGACAGTGCTTATAATTCTTGGATATTAATAATTTTTATATTGCATTTTGTATATGCATTTTGTATCTGAAGAATTATGAATCATTCTTAGTTATATACTAAGGTTTCTGGTTGATATACTGTATGTACAATATCCACATCAACTAAATAGTTTATAATTATGCTAAACACACTTTTTGTCTCTTACAATTCACAGGTTTATTAAAAAACTTGTATCCCGATAACTAATTTTTACATGTTTGGAGTTACTTATCACGCTTTGTTGTTTGAGTTAGTACCTCCAAATCACTGAAACACATTCTAAAATGCTGATGTCAGCAAAGGTAACTTTAATTACCTACAGTATGTATGAGATATTTTCCACCTGTTGACAACTGAGATCATTAGTGGCTAACTGATGAGTAAGCATGCTCCCTGCTGAAACTCTAAAGAGTTATGTACTGGGGTACACTGTCCATAACTCCAGGTTGACTCAATGTCTTGATGTACTTTATGAACTTTATTTTATTTGCATGTATTTTAATCAAGTTGGAGAATAAATAGTAACTTTAACAGTGTAAATTGTTGTCAACTTGCTCAGTGCATGTGTGGTCATTTGGACTTGTGTCTACATGTGAGAGGCTGGCTGCCTGAGGGCACGCACCTAGTCCAGCATTACAAGCACATTCTCCATTATTCATTCAGTTTTGCTGCATCATTACCCTCTTTCAGCCTGCCTTGTTGCACCTATTGTAAGTTTGACTGTTAGCATTGTCTCTCTGCAATTTTGCTGTTGTCAGTTACTGTTGAGTTGTGCATACTAATATGCAGACTTATGCCTGTATATCACACCACTCTAATATACTGTTCCTGTTAATTGATTTGCATCCTACTTGCTCTTGAGTTACTTGCATATAAATAACCCCACTAAAACAAATTTTAATAATTTGAATCAAGAAAGAAAGCAGTATGTAAAATGTCTCAAGCAAGTAAAGCAAAATCATCAGTTGCAACTTAGGGGGAAAACATGTATAAGCACTTGTCCAAAAAATGATCCTCCCAATACTTGACTACAGTAATGTAGTTTACAGTGCCACTACCAAAAACCTCCCTAGCCAGACTGGACACCCTCTTCCATGCTTTCTGATCCCTCTTGATCAACACCTCCGCACCCACCATTGGGACCTCTACCAATCTCTCTCCCCTCTCTTGAAGACTGATGCCTCTTACATTGCACCAATTTCATAGCTAATCACTGGTTCAGTTCTTTCCCTCCCTATCTCTCCTCTTCCCTATTCCTCCAAAACCACCACCTACTAGCTTTGAAATCTTGACCCCCACACTCTGGCCATCCCTTCTAGATTCATCTCTGTTAGACAAACTGCTCTTTTCCATCACTGCCCCCAAAATCTGGAATTCTTTTCCCCCCTTCCATCAGACATGCACCATCTCACCATATCTTCACCTCTCTCCTTCATAGCTTTACCTCCCCTCTCCTTCAGCTGTCCCCACTCCATTAGCCCCTATCTCACCCCCGATATCAGTGAGTAAGATTGGGATTGACATTTCAAAATATACCCCTGATAAGAATACACAATAGATTTTGATGATCTTGCTCTGCAAAATAGTTTGGCTTGTTTCTGGAGCAAACTCATGTATGAGTTAAAAGCAATTTATAGTACACCTACTTTAAAAAAAAAACATTTGGGTAAATATTTAAGTACAATCTGTTACTGTTTTTAGTTAAATTTCTCAATTCATTGTATGTATGTATGTATTGTGTTTTGTAAATTTATTTATACCACAGGATATTATTGTAAATGGGAATGAAATCCCAACAATGTGCATCCTGTACACAAATGACTTTTTATTAGATCAAATATTCACTGAATTCTGCCACATTAAATTCTCCCCTGCATCACACTTTCAACTCTTTCACTGCATTTTTGTTGGTTATTGGACTGTTACATTAATTGTGTCTTGTAGTTTCATTATCTTGGTAATCGTTATCATGTTAACTGTTGATGATATATTTTGTTGTTTTATACCATGTTCTTGCACAGTTAACCCACCTCTGTACCCACAGGATGCATTTAGAAATGAGCAATACTGCTCAGCATGTTTTTCCTGGTAAAACTTAAATAAATAAATTAAAATAAAGATTATCTAAATATCTGTGTTCCAGTGCTAACAAACATCTTCAAAAAATGTTTGCTACTCAGGTGTATTCCAGAACCATGAAAAAAAAATACTGTAGTACTTATCCACAAAAATCGTTCTGTTTATGTGCCATAAACATTTTGACTAAAAGGTTAATTGGATTTTATAGCAAAGAATTTTTCTAAAATTCTATTTCAGGGTTTTTTGAAATAGATAAAGGACAAAAAAATGTTTTTGCAGAATCAAGCTGGTTTATGTTCAGGCTTCTCTATGTTTGATCAAATGGGGAGAGGGGTGCAGCACCCCATACGTCGAATGGGAAGAACACCCCCCCCTCAGCTAGTGGTCAAACAGGAATTCAGCGTGTTTGCCGTTCATTTGCATCACCAGGTAAGAAAAAAGGTTTGTCTCCCCATACGATGCACAGGGGTAATGCCAAACTTCACCCAACAACTAACACACCAAAATCTGGCCAATGGAAAATCATAACATAATAATGCTCACAGCCTGGGAAATAAGATCCCAGGACCTGCAGGCAATAATGTCAGAGGCCAAACTGGACATAGTAGTACTAGTGAGACGTGGCTACCAGTAACCACACTTGGGAGACTTCAGTACCTGGCTATGTATTGTTCAGAAGAGACCGAGGTGCAAAAAGGGGGGGAGGAGTGGCCCTGTATGTTAATGAAAATATCAAAGCTACAGAAATTCAGAATACACATAAGGAGCCAGAAGAACTGTGGGTCACCTGGAAACAGGAAATGGGACAGCCATAAGAACTGGGGTTGTCTACAGGCCCCCAGACCAGAGGGAGGACATAGACACATTACTGTTAGAAGATATACAAAACATGACAGCTAAAGGGAGGTTCTGATAATGGGAGACTTCAACATGCCAGATACAGATTGGTCAATACCAGCAGGAACATCTGCCAGAACTAGACTCATAGTGGATTCCTGCAGGGGAGGACCTCAAACAACTGGTACAGCAACCCACAAGAGACAGGGCTATCCTAGATCTAGTACTGACTAACAAAGAAGGGATCACAGATCTCCAGGTAGAAGGTCACCTGGGGCCAGTGACCATCACATGGTATGGTTCAATTTGGCTACTACATCTAAATCATCCCATTCCAAGGCAAAATATGGGACTTCAGAGGAGCTGACTTTGATAAGATGGCCAACAGAGTTAAGCTAGCCCTGGCAAAAGAAACACAGGTAAGGAGGTACAGGCAAAGTGGGCAAGCATTAAGGATACAATACTTGAAGCAACATCCCATTGTGTTAGACAGAAAAGGAAGTGCAAGAAGAAGGAAACCACTTTGGTTTCAACACAGTAGCAGAAAGGTCAGGAGCCAAAAGGCTGGCCTTCAGAAAATATAAGGGAACACAGCGGATGAAGATAGGAGGCATACCAAACTGCCCTAAGGGAAGCAGGAAGGCAGTAAGGCAGGCAAAGTCCCAAACTGAGGAAACACTAGCACGAACAGTAAAGAAGGTGACAAGACTTTCTATAGATACATTAGTGAAAGGAGAAAGTCCAGAGGGGTATTGCTGAGCTTTATGGAGAAAAGGGAGCATGTGAGGAGAAGGACCCTGTAAAGGCATCTATCCTAAATAGATACTTTTGCTCAGTATTTACTGAAGAGAAGGTAGGGCAGGCCCACAGCTCAGCATCATGGACACAGGGGGAGGAGGTGAGCACTACCCTTCACAAAAGAAAGGGTCCTACAAGAGCTTGCTAAGCTCAGGGTGGATAAGGCAATGGGACCTGATGGCATACATCCCAGGGTACTTAAGGAGCTAAAGGAGGAACTAGCAGAGCCATTAGCAGAATTGTTTAGTGAGTCTCTGAGCACAGGAGAGGTCCCAGAAGACTGGAGAAGGGCTCATGTGATCCCACCCACAAGAGTGGTAGCAGGGAGGAGGGGAACTACAGACCGGTCAGTCTTACCTCAGTAGTGGACAAGATTATGGAGGCACTCCTTAAGGAAAGGATAGTGCAACACCTGGAATCCATAGGGCACAGGATCCAAGGCAGCATGGGTTTACAAAGGATGGTCCTGTCAAACTAATCTCATAGATTTCTTTGACTGGGTAACCAGAGTGGTGGACCAAGGGGACAGTTGATGTCACTACCTTGACTTCAGCAAAGCTTTTGACACTGTTCCACATAGAAGATTGATAAATAAGCTAGGTAGGCTCAAGTTGGGTCAGAAGTTATGGTCAACTGGTGCAAACTGGTTGATTCTGCAGAAAACAGAGAGTGGTGGTAAATGGTATACAGTCAGAAGAGATGCAAGTCAAAGTGGGTACCTCAGGGATCAGTCCTGGGGCCAGTCCTATTCAACATCTTCATTAGTGACCTCACAGATGGACTAGAGGGTAAGGCTTGTCTGTTTGCAGATGACACCAAGATCTGCAACAGAGTAGATGATCCAGATGGGGTGGGCAGAATGAGAAGAGATCTGGATAAACTAGCAGAATGGTCAGAAGAGTGACAACTGGATTTAATGCAAAGAAGTGCAAAATCATGCACATAGGGAAGAGAAACCCCGAAGCCACTTATAGGCTGGGAGGAGTTGCTAGCAGTCACAAAGGAAGAAAGAGACTTGGGCATCATCATCACTGATGACCTAAAATCATCCAAGCAGACCTCTAAAGCAGTAGGTAAGGCTAGGGGTGTTAGGGTTTATTAGTAGGGTATCTGAAGTCGTAAGAGGGAGGTAATAATCCTCTGTACAAGACATTGGTTAGGCCCCATCTGGAGTACTGCGTGCAGTATTGGAGGCCACACCTTCACAAGGACATTAACCAAATTGATGCAGTCCAGAGAAGGGCAACCAAAATGGTGCAGGGACTGCATCAGAAGACATATGAGGACAGATTAACGGAGCTCAATATGTATACCCTTGAGCAAAGGAGGGAGAGAGGTGATATGATCGAGACATTTAAACACCTTAAGGGCATAAACAAGGTGAAAGAGTCTAACATGTTTAAATATAAGAAAAATAGCAGGACAAGAGGACACAGCATGAGATTAGAGGGAGGCCGATTAAGGGGAATGTGAGGAAATTCTTTTTCACAGAAAGGGTGGTAGATGCATTGAATGGCTTACCACAAGAAGTGGTGGCTATGAATACAGTGCAGGGCTTCAAACAGGCATGGGATAGGCATAAGGGAGCAATACAAATGACTATGAATAGATAGGTCACTGACAGCAAAGGCCGATGGCACATTTATAAGGTAGAAAAAGAAATGGGCAGACTGGATGGGCCTTTCGGTCCTTATCTGCCATCAACTTCTATGTTTCTATGTTTCTATGATCACATTTACATTATGTCTCATTGCATAGAAAAATATTTAAAGGGGAACTGAATATTGGCTGCAAACCCACCTGACTGACAGGATTGGGCTAACTAGCAGAATCACAATATCAGCATAATTGTTCAATAGTGTAATACCTTTGTTTTCTTAATTTGGAATAGTGCTTGTTCCTCTTCCATTTTCTCCATCCTTTGACTTTTTGAAATTGGAATAGGTGCAATCGACAGGCTGGATTTGTTGGTACAGCTATGGCTGTAAGGGAATTCTATTGTTTCTAACATACATGTATCAGTTTTATTAAATAGCAACTATTGTAAGTACAGTTTGAAGTAGAACACTTTAAGTCATTTTCAGCTATTGGCATATGGGCCCAGATATTCAAAAGGGTTGCACATGATGCAACAGTATTGCACCATGCACAACCCACTGATGCGCCCTGGGCGTGATATTCAAAGGGGAAGTGCGGCCAAGATAAATCCCGGCGCGCCGAGCGTGATCAGTAATGCATGCAGGCACAGGTGGGGGCGTGCTCATGCATAACCTGCACAGCCCGGATATTCAGCCCGGATGTGCAGAGTCATGCATGTACAAACCCTACCTGCACCTGCACAAAGTTAAGCCAAAAAGAAAAGGAACAAGTGATGGCCACCCCCAGGTGAACTGCCGCATTGCAGGGCACAACACGGCAGCTGCTACCTGTGGGTGGCCACCTGAGTTCCTGCTGCACCTGGCAGCACCCCCATGCCCCATCATAGGCATCCATGTAGCTAAATCCCCTCTCCTATATCCTTGGTGGTCCAGTGGACTGCTATGTGCCCAATCACGGGTATTTGTCTCCAAGAATAAGCCCCTGTCCTATATCCCTGGTGGTCCAGTGGACTGCACTCTGCCTGATCATGGGCATCAGTATTATAGCCCCCCAATATCCCTGGTGGTCCAGTGGACTGCTACATGCCCAATTGCTGGCATTGGTATAGTAACCCCCCATCCAATATCCCTGGTGGTCCAGTGAATGCCCACTAGTTCACAGCATGAGCCAATGGGTGTGCAGCCCATACTGTACAAACACAGTCCAGATATGTGAATGAATCTATTCATCTGGACCGAGTAGTACGGAAGGCACCCATTGGCCCGTTGTGAACCAATGGGTGCAGGCCTACAGAGCTGTCAGTTGGCAGGCGGTGGGGTGGCAGGCAGGTGGGTGCTGCCACCCACCAGCTGATGGGGGAGTGGGACAGACCACCAGGGATATTGGATGGGGGGTTATAATACCAATGCCCGTGATCAGGCAGAGTGCAGCCCACTGGACCACCAGGGATATAGGATAGGGGCTTATTCTTAGAGACAAATGCCTTTGGGCACATAGTGGTCCACTGGACCACCAGGGATATTGGATGGGGGGTTCTTTTAGATGAATGCTTGCGATCGGGCTGCAGGAGGCATCGGTCCCCTACGGCTGCTGGCTGGCAGGGTGCAAGGTGCAAATCATCAGGGACTGGCACACCTGCATGCAAATGGCATGCAAATGGGGCCATAATGACATGCAAATGGCCCCATGTGGCCTTGCTGCATAGGTGTGGCCCCATTTGCATGTCGCCTTTGAATATCGCAGGAAGCGTGCATGGCACAATGGCACTTGCGCTAGCGCATCTCCATGCTCCACTCTGGCTACTAGCTGGTGCAGTGCCACTGTGCCATGCACACAGTGGGGTGGCAGGGTGCAATATTCAACTGCTGCACCATAAGCGCAGCTCCGCTGGAACACGCCTGCGCCACTTAACAAAGTTGAGCTGCGCCCAGGCTTGCGCCACAGCCTGGCACAGTTTGAATATCTGGGTCATGCAGAACTTTCCATTATTCCATTCTGTTTTGTATTTATGTGTTTCTGTAAACAGTTTCAAGACATCTTGCATGATCTAATATAGGCATATGTGGTGCTGACTCATTGACCTGTGGGTGTGCATATACAGTCCTGCATTTTTGGGTGTTTGAGTGCTGTTTAATTTCCATGAGTGCTGGCACAATGCTAATTTATTCCTTTCATTAATGTTGTTGGCTTGAGGAGCATATACCATCTTTTGGTGTTGTTTGGTGGTGGTGATGGTTCAAGTTACATGACTGCTGGTACAATGTCCCTTTGTTCCTTTCACTGATGTTGGTGGCTTGGGAGGTGGGGGTGGCCATGCCATACAGTGTTTCTGTTGGGTGGCTGGGCATGTGTATGAGGGAATAGCTTTCCTTTTTGCCTTGCATTGTCACTGGTTGGGTGGGGGTGGGGACATATTCCATCTTCTGTTGTTGGTGGATTGGTAGTTGGGTGGTCTTTCACTGTTCTGAGTGATACCACAATGTCCTTTTCTTTATTGCATTGTAGATTGTGGTGTGTGGAGGCAGCATATTCCATCCTGTGTTGTTGGTGAGTGGGTGGGTAGGTGGGTAGGTAGTATTTGAGTTTCATGAGTACTGGCACAAGGTCCCTCTCTCCCTTGCATTGTGATTTGTTCAAGGTGGGGGTGTAACTTTGATGATGAATAGAACTAGGTTCACTATACATACTGAGCCCACTTCCCCCCACCTTTTTGCAACTTTTAATAGAACAATTTTCTCAAGCAGTAAGAAAAGAAATAGACAGTATAACAGTTAACAATGTACACCATGTAATATCTTTATACATGGACAGTGGTTTAATATATTTGAATGACATTCCAACTTCTATACCCCATTATTTTCACTAATTTCCAACTTCTCATCAATATTAGGATATGACATTAAGCAGGCTTAAATAGTTATGACACCAATACACATAGAATTCATCACCCAAAATCTTCAGATTATTCATAATATACAAATAAATACTAAATTCAGGTACTTAGGAGTTTATATATCCCAAAATAGAAATGAACTATTTAGTCTGAACTATGAGCCATTATTTCAAAAAAATGTATAAAGATCTAGACAGATGGACATTACTACCTTTAACACTCATGGGCAGAATAAATATAATTACAAATGAATATTCTTCTGAAGATACTGCTTCTATTTTAGATCATTCCTATATGGATCTCAATAAAATTCTGTAATAAATCAGAAGCTAAAATTAACAGTGTTCTCTGGCAAACTTTCAAAAAAACAATGCTTTCACTTCAAAAACTATATGCACCTTCATTGCATATGGGTTAAGAACTTTCAAATTTATACTGAAACTGTCTCATTTACCAAATAGAACATCTTAGTAGGTGGTTTGCTCCCAGCACAAAAACAAGTTGGGTACAAATAGAGAAGGCAGCCTCACCAGTTAAAGATCATTCAGGAGTTTTAAATCTGGACCTGATAAATAATAAGCAATTTCATACATGTCTATTTACTACTAAACTATCAACTAAAATGTGGCAACATTCCCACTCCATTATTAATTTAAGAAAGGTAATATCTCCCTTTTTATTTATAAACTACATTGAAAAAATCTCACCTATAAAAACAATACCTTTATTCATATCTGGGAGGAAAAAGATGCATATCGATTAACAAATCTTTATGAAAATGGATATTTAATAGAATTCACTAATTTAAAAAGACAACTTAATTTAGAGAATGGTCATTACTTGGCATATCTTGAAGTCAAAGATTTTATCAGACAGGAAGTAGGTAATTTTGTCAATCTACCATTATCTCCGATAGAAGATAGTTTGATTAAAAAAAATCAAATACAAAGTTGATAGGGAAACTCTACAAAATCCTACAGTAAAGCAACATTGTCTCATTGGATAAATTAAAATGAATCTGGCAAAAATATATTGGCCATAGGTTACATGAGCAGAGATGGACAGAAATCAAATCATAAATCTTGGGAGTTTCATAAATTAGTAAGTTCAAACAAATTCAATTTAATATAATACATATAGTATACTACACCCCAGCAAAACTACACAGATGTAATGACAATATCTTAGATAAATGCCCCTGGTGCACAGAAGAAATAGAGTCTTTTCTACATATATTCATTACTTGTCCAAAATTAAAAGATTTGTGGAACAGTGTTAATTTAATAATAAGTAAAGTGGTAGGTTAAATGTTTCCTTTGATATGGGCATTCTTTTATTTGAAAAATGCTTTACAATTAGAGGATTGGAATAGAAATAATATAACATTTCTTAATCTAGCACTAATAAATGCAAACAAAAAAT
The DNA here is from genome assembly GCA_016271365.2 of Neoceratodus forsteri. Taxonomy (NCBI): domain Eukaryota; kingdom Metazoa; phylum Chordata; order Ceratodontiformes; family Ceratodontidae; genus Neoceratodus; species Neoceratodus forsteri. The sequence continues at coordinate 1,537,712,956 of CM057450.1, forward strand.
TATATTGCAGCATTAAAAGGATAAAAGTACACCTTACAAAAAGAGTTGGTTAAATCTATTAATTGATTGTGCTAATCTGGAAAGGATTTCTTATATCAAGATGGAGAGAAATCTCAGTTTGATTGCATATGGGGACCATTTCTACATTATCTAAACCAGCTAAAACAAATAAAAGTAAATTTTCTTTTCCCTTGGTTCCTGCTTCAAAATAAAATATGGTTAAAAAAATGATGTACATATATGTATATACACAACCCAAGCAAGAGAACCAATCCAGGGACACTAGTTTACTGTGATTGATAAAGGGCAAATTTTGTTTTGCAGTTGGACAAAACTGGTATTGTCACTGGTGCCTGCAATGCCCAAATCATTTTTTTCCAGTGTTGTATCCTTTTACCCTTTTGGTATGTGTATACATTTTAGAATAAAAGAAGGCTAAGTGTACATCAAATTAAATAAAGCAAAATGAAAGTAGTACAGGAAAGAATTTGTAGAAAAATACAGTTTGTGAAGATTCACTGATATGGTTAAAAAATGGCAAATTCCATGAAATGCTTTGTCTTTACTGGTGTATAGAAATACCAAATTCCTGAATTTTACCAGATTTTCCAGTAAAAAATAAAAATCAGTATCCTTGCCAATCCTTTTAACACACAGAGCTGGTAACAAGGGTTAGTATGCATGCAGTGTTTGTGAAATCATGCAAACAGTGAGAGAGGAAGAGCTTGTGTTCTCAAAAAACTGATGCAGTGGATGATAAACATCAGGACAATAATGTGTCCATTTTTATTTAGTTTTTTCAACATTGGTTGTTCTCCTCTGTGTATTTGGGAAGGTTCTCATCACTGTTTCCACTCCATGCTGCCGATGCCCAACTCGTCTGACTACCAGTAGACAGTAACCAGCCAGCTTATCCACTGTAGCGGTGTCAGAAAGGTGAGGATCATCCTCCCACCTGGGACACAAGCCAGAATGCCAGCTGCAATCAGTTGCAGGTCGTGATATGGTTGAGGGTGTTGAGTTTCATGAGCACACCTTCAACCATTTTTCCTGGTCCTCCCTTTCAGCTGATGCGGCAACACATCAGGACATGTGACTGGAGGTGCACTCACCCTGAAGAGATGCAGAACCTTTCCCCCAAACCACTCTTGACCAGCACTACCACCACCATGCGTACACCCATTTGCAGTCATGGGACAAGTGTACAGGACATTTCTCCCTTGGTGAGGAAATCAGTGCCTGGGACACTTAATTTAATCACACCCTTGACAACACCTGAAACCAGGTCACCTTTGTAGCATTAGGTATGGCGCACCAGCCCTCTGTGTCACTGGTCCCGCCATTCATTTGTCTTTGTTTTAGATCAGTATGTAACTCACAGTAAACAATGGGAATGAACACAATTTTTCTTTTTCAGCTGCCAGTGTGTTACTCAATCACAACATTTTTTAAGTGTTTGCCTTGATGACTTGCTTTGGTGTGCTCTTGTACAGCTGCATGAAATAAGGCATGATGTATCCCAGCAACTCATATCCAATGGTAAGTGTGTTCTAAAAGCAACAAATAATAGCAATCAATGACTATGTGTTTCCTACCTAAACAGTGTTTGTTTAGCCAACATTTTGTATATACAGTATGTTGTGCAGCTGTGGTTGTCATTGTACAGTACACTGAACACTGGCCAGTTTAAAGCTTTGCTGCATGTAAATTGTAATTATTTAAGAAACAGAACTGACATCAGTACTACATCTCAACAGCATATTCATGTCAATTATGCAGTAACAGGACACAATTCTAAAGTTAATCTACATGCCAATCAACATACCAACACTAAGCACATATATTGCACTGCTTTTTTTATAATTACACAACTTTTCCTTTTCTGCATCAGGATGTTTCCATGTCAACAAGGAACACTGTAGAGCAAACCTCTGCACTGCTTGCTTCTTGTTCCCATTGAAATGGACTGATGTAGACAATATATGGATGTATCTATTTATGGTACATAACAATCTATAGCCAATCATACCCTCATCATGGATGAATGTAACATATGCCTAGAGGAGATCAGAGATGTAGCACAAAAAGGGAATACAGTGGTGGTACTGTAGGAGACCTAAATATGCCCAATGTTAACTGGAGCATCCCAGTGTCAGGTTCTACTAGGAGTGAAGAGGTGGTTGATGCCCTACAAGATGGTCTACTTACACAACTAGTTAGTGGCCTGACTAGCATGTACACCATCTTGAATGTGGTTCTCACTAATTCAGAAGTAGTAAGGGCTACAGGGGTTGGTGAGCCACTGGCCAACAGTGACTACAACTCTGTGTGGTTTGAGTTAGCCCTAGGGGTAGAAAAATCACAATCCACTACATAGGTTTTAAACTTTAGAGGAGCCAATTTTGACAAAATGAGGGATTTAGACAGAAGCTAGCTATTAAGGATCCAGGAGCATTTAGATGTGGAAGAAATATGAGGGCTGGTTGTGCATAAGAACAGTGACCAAAAAGAACACACACACAAAAAAATATGGTTCACTAACCAGGTAAGGACTGTAATCAGAATCAAAGAGAGGCCTAGCTGAACTATGAAAGAACTCAGAAAGACAGCACATGGGAAGTCGACATTCAGAAGAATAAAGAAGCAAAGAGTATGATGATATCAGCTAAGGCTGCAATGGAACTTCAGCTTGTAGAAGGGGTTAAAGGAGGGAACACTTTTTAAAATATATACAAGAAAAAAGAAAGGAAAAGGGGAGGAATAGTTAGACTCAAAGACTGTGATAGAGTAGTGGAGGAGGATAGGCAGAAGGCCACTGTTCTGAATAATGTAATTTGCTCAGTGTTCACTGAGGAACACACAGGCCCAGCACCAGACAGTGGCATCAAGGCTACTAACAAAGGTGTTCCACAAATGGAAGCACCATTAATCACCAACAATAGGGTTAGAGAAGTCCTGGATCAACACAGGGAAGGCTAGTCTTCAGGGCCTGATGGAATACACCTGAGGGTGCTAAAGGAGCTAGCAAGTGAACTGGCAGGTCCCTTAACACATATACTCGGCCTATCACTTCAGAGAAGGGGGTAGTGCTCGGAGACTGGAGAAGAGCTAATGTGGTACCTCTCCACAAGGAAGGGAATTGGAAGGAAGCAGGAAACTACTGACTGGCCAGCTTTACATCATTTGTGGGGAAACTGATGGAAACCTTAATAAAATAATACTTAGTAGAGTACCTAGATAACAATGGTCTGCAGGATGACAGGCAACATGGGTTCATGGTGGGAAATTCATGCCAAATGAACCTAATCACATTTTTTGACTTAGTCACTAGAGAACTAGGCAAAGACCACCAAGTGGACTTCCATTACTTCCATTTCAGTAAGGCCTTTGATATGGTGCTGCACAAAACACCTACTGAAAAATCTGGAAGACCTGGGTGCTGCCAAGTCTATAGTCAGTTGGGCAGGTAACAGGCTTGGGGACAGAAAACCAAGCATCGTGGTCAATGGGGTGAGGTCTGATGAAAGTGTGGTCACTAGTGGTGTGCCCTGAGGCTCAGTGTTGTGGCCAGTCCTGTTTAATGCTTTTATCAGTGACATCAGCAAAGGTATTCAGGTCAAAATTGCACTATTTGTGGTTGATACCAAACTAGAAGGCAGGGTTGACAGTGAGGAGGTGCTTAATGACCTACAAAAAGACCAACAGGGGCTGGAAAGATGGTCCAATGTCTGGCAGCTGAAGTTCAATGCAAAAAAATGTAAGGATATACATTTGGGTAAAGGGACCCCAAGGACAGATTACCTGCTCAGTGGAGGCTCGGCACCACACAGGAAGAACAGGACTTACAGTAGGTGTCATCATAATCAGCACCCTTAAACAGACAAGCCAATGCAACAAAGGCTATAGCAAGGCCAACAAAATTTTGGGATACATAGGGAGGGGATTTGACAGGAGGAGGAAGAAGGTAATTCTGCCACTCTACAGGTCCCTGGTAAGGCCCTATCTGGAGTATTATGTCCAGTTTTGGAGTCCACATCTGAAAAAGGATATAAACAGATTGGAGGCTATTCAGAGAAGAGCTACTAAAATGTTCCTGGGCATTCAAAGGCACTTGTATGAGGAGCATCTGGAATCATTACATATATTCTCACTGGAGACTACGAGGGAAAGGGGACATATGATTGAAACATGCAAATTCCTGAGAGGAATAAATATGGTGTCAACTTTGGATCTGTTCAACAGTCTCCAACTCCATTACAAGAGGGCATGAGTGGAAGTTGAAGGGGGGAGCTTCAGGAGAGAGCTTCATAAGAATCATAAGAGTTTACATAGGTATGTTTAGTGTAAGCCATTTAGTTACCTGAACCTTTTACTCTAAAACTGATGCCTTTCCTCACTATAATAATTATCCAAAGATCGCTTAAATTAATCCATAGAAGTACAGGATACCACTGTTTCTGGTAAGTCATTCCATTTATTAACCACCCGTTGGGAGTACCAGTTCCCCCTATTATTCTTTTTGTAAGCCTCACCTGTGAGCTGCAGCCCTTGCCCTCTAAGTGGCCTTTGCTATTGCTAGCATTCAAACTTATGCATTCCCAAAGGTCGCTTTCACTATGGGCCTTGTATACCATGCACATATCTCATCTGTGTCATCTGTACATCAGGGATTACATGCCCAAGTGTCTCAGCCTCTCCTCAAATAGTCTCTCCCTCAGACCATTAACCATCCTCGTGGTGCTTCTTTGCACCCCCTCCAGCCTAGCAAAATCCCACATCAAATGCAGTGCCCAAAAGCTACTACAGTACTCCAGATGTGGGCGCACCAGTGCGACATACAACGGCATCAACACCTCTCACTCTCTACTCCTGATATTCCTTGCAATGACACCCAATATACCATAACCCCATTTGGATACCTGCTTACATTGTTCTGTGAATTTCAAACTATTGTCTATCAAACTGCCCAAATCTTTCTCCGTGTCACTCACTACAAGCTGATGACCATTTAGTATATAAGGGAATCTGTTATTTTTGATCCCAAGTGCATGATCCTGCATTTGTACATATTGAATCTCAATTTTTTATCAGCTGCAATATTTGCCAGTGTGTCTATACCTTGCTGAAAGTTGGTTACATCTTCCTTATTCGTAACCAGCTACCCAATCTTAATATCATCAGCAAACTTTAAAGACCAAGTAATAGTTGTTCCTGTAACAGAGGCTATTAGTATATTAAAGAGTGCTGGACCCAGGATGGAGCCCTGTGGTACATCACTATCCACAGGCATCCAAGTTGACACAAAGCCCTTTAAACAGACTCTCTGTCTCCTTCTACCCAGCCATAATGTTATCCACCGTATAAGTGACCAATCCACACACCTATCTCCGCTAGTGTCTGGATCAACTCATAATGTGTTCTTCTATCAAAAGCTTTCTCAAAGTCGATATACAAGACATCCACTGATATACCACTATCCAAAGCCCTACTCACAGGTTCATAAAAGTGTACAAGATTAGTTAGACAGGACCTGCCCTTTCTAAAAAACATGATGAGACATATCAACATATCCACTTGCATCTAGGTGCTGTTCCAGCAGCTCCTTTATCAAGGACTCCAGAGTTTTATCCACTATACTGGTCAGGCTTGTAGGCCTGTAATTTGTACGCTCTGTTTTGGGCCCCTTCTTATGTAAAGGGGTAACACTGGCTGATGTCCAATCTAAGGGGATCTTTCCTTCTATAACTGAATGTTGGAACATGGTCTGAAGTGATTTTGATATAGCTCGTGCTATTTCCTTCAAGAGTCTTGGGTGAAGTTCATCTGGGCCTGGGGATTTGTTGGGATTTAACTGTAACAATTTCTCTAGTACCATATCACTAGTTATGTATATTTTGCTACTTGATGTACTCTCTATATTATAAGAAAGTGGAGCTCCTTTTTGATATATGCTATGAAAATATTTATTAAACTCCAGGGCCATGTCCTGACATTGACTAACCACTCTCCCATCCACATTCAGGGGGCTAACATTATTCCTTGATTTTTTTATGTTCCCAATATAATTATAAAAGGTTTTCTTATTATCAGTTACCTTGGTTATAAGTCTATATTCCATATTTTTCATTGACAGTTTGATTGTTTTTTTTAACCTTCTGTAGCTTCTTTTGTATTTCTCCCTGAGTTCCCTGGTACCCTCATGTTTGAGTTTCTTATGCAATCTGTTTTTGGACTTGATTAAAATTACTTGGTTAAACCATGGTGGCATCTTCCCCTTGTAGTTGTATTTATTAACAGTTGGTATACGTTCCTTTACCATCTCTAATAGGAAACATTTGAAGGTGTCTCACATCATATTAGTATCCTGATTTTCAAATGCCTCTTTCCAATACTTTTACTAACCAATGTCCTAAGCAGATTATAATTGGCAAGATCATATCTTATAACCTTTGTTACCCCCAATTGAGGGGTTATTTTCATTCTCAGGGAAAATGTGACCATATTATGGTTGCTGCCCATTAGGGGTTCCATCACACTGCAATTAGTAAGTGCATGGTCTATATTACATAAGACTAGGTCCAGAATGTTTCTCCCCCAGTACCAGACAATACATAGTTTTTAATTGCTAGGGAGTCTAATACCTCCAAAAAGCTTGCCTCTAGACCAGTGGTTCTCAAATGGTGAGGCCAGCCTCTCTGGGGAGGCCCCAACATGTTCTAGGGGAGGCTCAAGCAAGTCTTGAAAAAGTACTGTATTTAAATTTTGAACTTTATAGAGTTTGAGTGAAGGGATAAGGCAAACTGAAAGAGGATAATAGTAGGTGAATATATGTATTTATTCACAAGTCTGTGACCAGGGAAGGTACTGTACACTGAGCCATGGCTTAATTCAGGTGTACACAGGGAAGGGTAGTGAGAGAATACAATTCAAAATGTAACTGCAAAACACTCAAGCAATACAAAATGAATAAAAGTGCAACCAAATTAAGAACAATAAATTAACTATGCGAGGAACAAGTGATCAATTAGACTGGCAGCAGAACAGTCCAAACACAAGAGTTAACCATACAGGTACAAGGAACAAGAGCAGGAGGGAGCAAAATGATCCATGAGAAGTTACTTAAGAGCAGGGTGAGAGGGGGAGATGCAGAGGTCAGCAGGAAGGTTATTCCAGTTAGGTGGGCAACAGAAAAAGCAGTCTGACCCATGAAGGTATGGCAGTAAGGGGTAACAATGGTTCAAGAGTCAAAATATTGGAGCAAGTAGGTTGTCCTGTGGGGGTACAATAAGCTTAATAACATGACAGCAAGCTATGCAAAGAGGTTTCAATTTATTCCTGATGTATTGTGAAAAGTAAGCTATTTTCTATGGGAGGCCCAAAAATAGTTCAGTATTTTGGGGAGGCTCAAGATCTTTTTCATGGTTTAAGGGGAGGCTCACTATGACAAAGTTTGAGAACTGTTGCTCTAGACCATTTATTGACCTCCAGGTTTCCCAATTTATACCGAGAAAATTAAAGTCTCCAAGGATAGTACTATATTTTCCTGCATCTAACTTCTCCAAGTTACCTATGAACACAGCAGTCCTATCTGGTAGAAGGGAGGGAGGTCTATAACCTATGACCAATGTAATATGTTTTGTATTTGGGGGCTTAATCAAACAATTATCTGTTCAAAATCATGTTCCTGGGACATCTGCACTTCAGATGCTTGGATGTGATTTTTAACATATACAGCCACTCCACCTCCTAATTTATACATTGTATCCTTCCTAAATAATTGATAATCCCTAATATGTGTGTCCAATTCTTTCTGTGTCCACCAGGATTCTGTAACAGAACACACCGCTATGTTCTCACTATGTAATATGTATTCTAATTCTTCCTTTTTTTGCCTTAAACTCCTCGCATTTATAGACAGAATCCTCCACCCAATATCAGAAGTTCATCCAGGTCTGGTATTAATTTTGGGAGGATTTGGCTCCCTGAAGCCCCCAGCCACTAGTTTAAAGCCTTCTCAATACAATTGTTGAACCATTCAGCTAGTGCTTTTACCCCATATCTGTTCAAGTGCAATCCATCTTCTGCATATAGTCCATGAGCTCCCTTAAATCTATGCCAATGTTCCAAGAAGGTAATGTGTTCTTGTTCACACCACCTATGCACCCAAGCACTACATTTTAATATTTCATTTGTTCTCTTCTGGCCAGCCCTTGGTATGGGTAGAATTTCTGAAATAAGTAGGGTACACTTTCTTTGCCTAATTTCTTTTCCTAGTATCTTGAAGTCGTTTTGGACATATGCCATGTTTCTTTTTAGCTTAGGAAACACTATTTTACAGAAAGAGTCATGGATCAAGGTATATACTGGGACAAGGTCTAAGTGGCCCAGATGGTCATTAGCTCATTATCTGAAAGTACAATGAAGTATTTTATGGGATTCACAGAAGGCAGTAGAGATATTCTATATACCCCCAGTTGCTACCTGAGGGGAGGGAGAAATATGGGAAGTCACTTTTACCCTAATGTATAGCTAACTGTTACACCCTCAGAAATGGCTAGCTCATCTCATGTATTAACATTTAATGTAACTGGCATCCATAACCCTATTAAGAGGAGAAGGTTACTCCAGTTTTTTTAAGAGAGACAGACCAGATATTATTCTCCTCCAAGAGACACATCTCTCCAATCAGAACATGCTTAGCTTAAATCATGGGATTTCAAACTGTACTGGCCTCTTCCTACCCCTCTGGATGCAGATGAGGAGTTGTGAGCCTAGTCCAGCATGGGGTCCCATTCCAGTTACAAAACCAAATCATTGATAATGAAGGTAGATATGTTATAATGGTGGGCTTATTATATTCAACCCAGGTGGCCCGGGCCTCAGTAGATCTCCCCAGGGCAGTTCAACTCCGGTGGCATGGAAGTTTTTAGATAATTTTTTCTCTATAGCACAAGGCCTCTATATACTCGGTGGAGATTTTAATGTAACTTTAAACCCTACAATGGATACTTCGATACCCTCCAAGCATAGAGATGCCCTGATATAAAAATATTTGAAAACAACCCTCCCCACATTAGGCATAATTGATACCTGGCAGCATTTCCTCAGTTAGGATGTATTCTCATTATTCTTCCAAAAGCAACACCTTAGTGAGGTTAGCTTACTTTTTTGTATCAGTAGAACACCTGAAAATGGTATAGGACATCACAGGAGGAGCTTCAATCCTCTCGGACCATGCCCTCCTCCTACTTAAGCTAGCTCTAGATAAACCCAAAAAGCATTCCTTCTGGTGTTTTAACCTATCTTACATTCAAGAGCCATAATTCAGTCACTTGGTGAATCAGATGGCTCCCTTGATACTGACAGATAATGATTCAGCAAAGACTTCTCAAGCCACACAGTGGGATACTCTTAAAACACTGCTCATGGGAGAGATTATTAAATATTCAGCTAAGAAGAAAAAAAGCAAGAGAGGCCTTACAAACAGAACTATATGCCACCCTTACTTGGCTACAGACCCAGATCCAGCAGGGGGAGATGAACTTGAAGCCCTAACTTCAGCTTACTAAACAAAAATTTTAAAAACTGGCGGACCGAAAGATAGAACTGGAGTTAATGTATTTAAAACCTAAATATCAAGAAGGGGGACCTAGAGGGGCCAAAAATCTGGCCAGACAGCTATGAGGGATGAGACAGCATGCAATTGTTACCAAGATACATGATCCCCAAAATAAAAAAATATCTAGTACACCCAACAGCTATTAGACAGACTATGGCCACATATTATAAGAACCTCTATGTAGAGGAGATCACCCCATCCCCTTCGCAGATTACACAATATCTAAAAAACACCCCCCCATAACTCTCATAGGCACAGGCAGAAGGGCTGCTATGCCCCATTACAGCAGATGAAATTAAGGTCACACTTAAATTACCTAAGACTCAGAAGGCACCGGGGCGAGATGGGTACCCGGCAGAGTTTTATAAAAAATGGAATACAATTCTTGTCCCATTACTTATAGCTTTTCAAGAAATTCAAGAGGGAGGTGTGCCACCACCATCATGGAGATATGCGGAGATAGCAGCCCTTCCCAAACAGGGTAAAGATGCTGCTCAGATGGGATCATAACACCCAATTTCAAAACTAAATACAGATTTGAATTATAAATTATTTATGTCCATTCTAGCTTACAGAATAGACGGTCTCCTCCCCCACCTTGAAGATGGGGATCGGGTAGGCTTTATTATGAAACATCAGGCTCATGATGCTATCTGCCGGGTGCTGTTACTTACAGACTATGCCTCTTGCAGGAAAATCTCCCTAGTCCTTCTTGGCCTTGATGCCAAGAAGGCTTTTGACCGGGTCTCTTGGCCCTACCTATGGGCAGAACTAAGACGTTTTGCCTTCCCGGATAAATTTATCTCCCAAATTCAACATACAGTATGTACCAATCACCTGTGGCATATCTTAAATTGGATAGCGCTCTATCTCCTCCCTTTCCCTTGTCTCCCTTACTGTTTGCTTTGTACTTGGAACCCCTTGCAGCTCATATTAGAAACCTAGTAAATATTGAGGGAATACCTCTGGGGGGAGGGTATTTAAACTTGCACTCTTCGCTGATGGTATCTTACTAACACTTATTACCCCCTGAAACCTCTATCCTGGCAGTCTGGGATCAGTTAGAATTATTTGGAACTCTGTCAGACTACAAGATAAATGGTTCAAAGATGGAAGTTTTAAACTACTCCTTCACTCCATCTAGAGCTATGAAGGATGCCTTCCCATTCTGCTGGAGCAGAGTAGAAATGCGCTACTTAGGAATTAAAATCCCATCCTGACTGTTACATCTGGAACTAGTTAACTTTGAACCAATCACCCAAGCAATAACAGCTGATTTATCAAAATGGTCACACCTCCTTATTAGGTTGGTTAGTAGGGCGGAAGCCATCCAACAGAATATACTTCCCAGAATCCTCTTTTTTCTTCAAACCCTTCCCATTATACCAACCAATGTATATTTTACAGCATGGGATAAGTTAACCTCTAGATTCCTTTGGGGAGGAAAACCACCCATATTGAAGTACAATATATTACAATTGTCTAGAATGCAGGGTGGCCTGAGCATTCCAAATTTTAAGAAATATGCACAAGCAGCACAGCTACGAACTGTCCTTTTATATATTTCTGAATCGTATATGGTGTACTGGAAGGACATTGAGGTGGCCATCAATGGATTGAAGGATTTTCCATCTTATATTCTGGCATACCCTCTGAGATGTCTACCCTTGCGGAAGTTTATGCAATTCACAAGGGAACTTTTTAAGGTATGGTTTGTAGTTGACAGACATACTCTCACCACTTCTGAGAGACTTTACCTCTCCATGCTAGCTCATAATATAGCTTTAGACTCCTCTGAGATTGGTTTCTTTAGTGCAGGAGTGGAAATCCTATCATTTATGCTATGTGTTTCAAATTGTAGGCCCATTTGGCTTACTCTTTTTTGCCTCTCTACAATCTATATACAAACTGCCTGCCACCCAGTACCATATCTATAGACAACTTACATAGAAACATAGAATTTGATGGCAGATAAGGACCACTTGGCTCACCTAGTCTGCCTATTTTCCTACCTAACAGATAAGCTGCAGATCCTAGTTAACCAACAGCATACTTCCTCCTACCCCTCACTAGGACTGCCTTATGTCTGTGCCATGCATTCCTGAATTCCCCCACTGTTCATGACTCCACAACCTCCTCAGGAAGGCTGTTCCATGCATCCTCAACTCTCTCTGTGAAAAAAGACTTCCTCACATTACCTCTGAGCCATCCCCCCTCTATCTTCTAATTGTGCCCCTTTGTTCTTGCACATTTCTTTTTCTGAAAGATGCTACCCTCTTGGACATTGTTGATTCCCTTAAGGTACTTGAATGTTTCCATCATGTCTCCTCTCTCCCTTCTTTCCTCAAGGGTATACATATTAAGCTCCTTTAGTGTTTCTTCATATATCTTCTGGTGCAGACCCTGCAACATTTTGGTTGCTGTCCTCTGGACAGCCTCCACTCTGTCTATGTCTTTGCGGAGATGGGGTCTCCAGAACTGCACACAGTACTCCAGGTGGGGTCTCACCAACTGTCTGTACAGAGAGATAACAACTTCCTGTTTTCTACTATTGATGCCTCTCGCTATGCATCCCAGTATCCCCCCAGCCTTCCTTACTGCAGTCTCACATTGCTTGCCCACCTTTAGGTCATCTGATATAATTACTCCCATGTCCCTTTCCATTTTTACTGTTGTCAGTATCTCACCCCCCATTGTATACTCTTCCCCTGGGTTTTTGTTTCCCAGGCGCATTACCTTGCACTTCTTTGCTTTGAATCTGAGCTACCATACAATTGACCATTCCTCCAACCTTGCCTAGTCCCTTCTCATCCTTTCCACTCCATCTTGTGTATCAACCCTGTTGCAGATCTTTGTGTCGTCTGCAAAGAGACATACTTTACCTTCCAGTTCCTCTGCAATGTCACTTATAAAGACAGTACAAAGGACGTGTCCCAATACTGAACCCTGCAGTACCCCACTAGTAACCCTCCTTTATTCACTGTGGACTCCATTTACTACTACCCTTTGCATCCTGCTGTCTAGCCAATTTTTTATCTAGGCTACCATCTTGGGACTCACTCCAAGGCTGGCTAACTTGTGTATTAATCTTTTTGTGTGGGACTGTATCAAATGCCTTGCTAAAATCTAGGTAGGCCATGTCCACAGCCCCTCCCTGGTCTACTACTTTGGTCACCCAGTCAAAGAAATCTATTAGATTCTTCTGTCATGACCTTCCCATCATGAATCCATGCTGCCTTGGGTCCTGTGCCCCACTGGCCTCTAGGTACTCAACAATTCTTCCATTCAGAGGTGATTCCATCATTTTCCCTACACTGAGGTCAAACTAACTGGTCTATAGTTTCCTGCCTCTGTCCTACTCCCACTTTTTGTGAAGAGGAATCACATCCTCCCTCCCTCCTCCAGTCCTCAGGTACCACCCCATACTACCATGATTTGTTAAAGAGAGTAGTCAGTGGTATCAGTAATTCTACCCTTAGTTCTTTTACAATTCTTGAGTGAATCCAATCAGGCCCCATTGCTTTGTCCACCTTCAATTTTATTAGTTCTTTCAGAACCCTTTCTTCTGTAAATGGACTGGTATCGACCCCTGTCTTCAGAGTGTTTCTCTTGTTTGGTTTAGGCACCTCCCCCTCCTCTTCCTTTGTGAATACTGAGCAGAATTATTAATTCATTATCCCTGCTTTTTCACTGTCACCCTCTACCCCCATTCCCTCCCCTTTATTAAGCCTCAGTATCCCTCCTTTGGTCTTTCTTCACTCCATAATGTACCTATCTAACTTAGACAGTGTTTTTTGACCCAGGAGGAATCCCTCTCCTCTGTGGTGGAATCTCCATCTCTCCTTGTTGGTCTGATCAGACAAGATCTGAGTGATGGTATCCAGGAACACCTTATCAGTCACCTCTATCAGGCATTACGAGTAGAAGAAAATTGACCCCCTAGACCCGATCAGACAACGCTGGGAAAAAGACATTGGGATAGAGATTGATGAGGAGAACTGGCATAAGGCTACCCTTTCTTACTCCAAGGTCTCATCCACAATATATTGGAGGGAATTTGCCTGTCATAGCCAAGTATAGGGAAGGGGATCTGGCAGAGTGTTGGAGGGGATGTGGCTTTCACCCAGCTAGGGAGATGCATATTTCATGGTCCAGCCCCCTGCTAAGGGAATACAGGTCTAAGATTATCTCTGAATTGAATGATACCTTTTGGATACCTGATTTACTTACACCAACCTTTATCCTAACTGTGACCCTCCCCCCCATGGGCCTTAAGCTGAATGGGGGACAATATAAACTTATTGTACTCTTGGTCTTTATTGCCAAAAAAGTGATTACCAGACTTTAGTTTACTAAATGTATACCGACCAGAGAAACCTGGCAAAAACTGATTCATGAAGTATACAGACTAGAACAGATAGAAGCTAAATTAAATAATCGAATGAGGGCTTTTACAGATAGATGGAGTCTATGGACCCACTTTCAGTTGGAGCGATATCCAGATTGTGTACCATAATGGCGGGGGTACAAATAGTTTCTTTCATTCAATTCCTTGGATGCAAAAGTATGAAATGTGGGGCTCAGGCCAAGGGGTCACATAGGGATTGGGAAGGTACTGCATTAAGTTACTGTATACTAAAAAATACCTCCTCACAAACTGTGCTCACCTGCATGTGGTGGGGAATGAATTTGCAATTAGTATGTCTCTTGTTTCTAATTCCTCCTCTTGCCTTGTCTTTATATAACTGGACAGGGGATTTAGAGATTGTGTTGCTTTGTGGTCCTATGAGATTTAACGGTATACTGCTACTACTTTTTTTTTTACCTATGTACCTATACTGCCCTGTATAATGACTATGATTTTTCTAAAGAAAATACAAATTTAAATAAAAAAAAATGAAAGAGTCATGGAGCCATGGAATAAACTGCCAGCTGATGTAGTACAAGCACAGTCTGTGACATCATTCAAGCTGGGCTGAGACAAGGCTAAAATGTGATCAAAAGCTGCCAACATTATAGTCATTCACAGCTTTGTGAATGAATGACTTCATTCACAAAGTTGTGAATGACTATTACAATATGCACTGCAAGCTGTCATTAGGTGTCATTAGGTGGGCAGCTGTGGAGGTATGCAGGTGGGTGTGCTGCCCACCAATGACTGGGGGGAGCTGGCTGGGCTGGGGGTCCTATATGGGTGGATGGGTGGGGGGACCACTAGACTTCCAGAGAATGGCATTTTATATTTTTATGAATATCAGGGTTATGGGAGGGAAGGGGGGAACCACTGGACCACTAGGGATCTTAAAAAGATAATAATTTGGTGATTGGGTGTACGGGCGTGGAAGGAGACATCACTGGACCACCAGGGATATTTGTGGGTGCTTGAGTACAGTGTTCTGGGGGGAGGGCCATCCACAGCTGGTGGCTGCTGTAATGCACTTTGCATTATGGCATCTCGCCTGTGGGTGGCTTCCACTTTTTTTCCATGCTCAACTTTGTGTCCTGATATGCAGTCCATTGAATATTGTTTTTCCAGTACTTTGCAGCAAACAGACATGCCATTGTTTGATCATTGATAATATAGGAAATAACATAAAGTGTTTATGCAATGCTTGTTGTTGTCAATAGTTACATTTTTTGGTGTATATTTGCTATCATACAATGGGGTGAGCAACTAACTCATTGAATAAAAACATGTATTTTCACTGCAGTGGAATGACCACTGTGATGACATCACCACAGTAAAAATAAATGCATTTATTTTCACTGTGGGGATGTCACCTGCATTTATTTTCACTGTGGTGATGCCATCAAACCAAAAAAACAGCAGAAAACACACTCCTATTCTATAAATCGGATACATGATGTGCACACCTGCACAGTGACCTCTCACCACTCATGAATATTCAGAGGTCACTCTAAAGAAGTGAAAATATTTTCCATATCACACTCGTGCCCATCATGTATCTCCTATTTCTCAGATGAAAATTATTACATGAAAGTAAACTGTGAAGCTGTGACCCATGACATTCATCTTGCAAAATGAATGCTTTGGTGCTATAACAGTGTGTCTATAATCCTTGCAATGGAGAAGTAGAAGTGATTTACAAGTAGAAAGCATCAGAAAAAGAAAAGCTTTTCTTGGAAGTCTTAGTGAAAAGCCCTGCCACCACACCAAGGTCCTTCCAAATTGGCACTGGTTCAACATTCAAGGGTGTAACAGTCCCAAAAAAACCAAAGACATAACTCAATAACATATGGAATAAAGTATGGGGTGGTGTGTATAACAAGATGTTTACAACCGAGGGTTAGATGTGGCATAAACCCAAAACCGAAAGCTTGAGGTTTGTGCAACTCAACAGGGTGTGTAAACTTCAAGTTCTACACACACCACATATTTTATTTTATGTAATTGCTGGGTTTTCATTTTCACCACAGCAATTATATAAAATAAAAAAAGACTTCCCCGTGCATCCACGGTCCCCTATGGTTTCAGTATGTGGTCCGCAGTCGCTTTAAATTATTTATTAAAACTTGTTTGCACATTTAATTGTGCCTGGAGCCAAAGGTTTTATTTTTCATGTTAAAATGTGAGTTTTTGTTGTAGTGACTTACCGCCGAATTAGAGTGGTGGTTCTACCTCCGACCGAAAAAATGAGGAGGCGGCCAGCGGTTCAGGACATTAAGCTGTGGCAGTTGCATGTGCAGAATGAGAAAAAAATGTATGCAGGTTTGCCATAATAAACACTCCTTTATTATGGCAAATAATGCCATGGGTTATTGACAGGAAAAAATAAGACCCACTTATTATAACTTAGCATCACACTGTTGCCATCACATATTGCTATGTTTATTTGTGAAACTGCATAAAATCAGTACAGTGTGTTATCAATGGCTATGGATATTGTCCAGATATGAACATACAAAAATGCCAGCAGAAACAGGACATTTAGTCTATCAAGCCTACTTAACTATGCAGCTGTCAGTTGATTTTGTGGGAGCTGCCCTCCCATGGAGTTTTCATTCTTTACACTCTTTCCCCCCTACCTATCACCCCTGCTGTTATGTCCCTCCCTTTCACTAAATAGAGGGATGGGAAACAGCATTGCACTTGTCTTCAGTGGCCAACACTGTACAATCATGCATGTAAGCCATTGGAACAGAGGAGATGACTGTTATGGGGGGGGTGACAGTGACCAATTATTTGGATTTTCAGGCAACAGGTAGATGGGTTTTCAACTATACAGCTTCTTGATGCTAACACAACAGGAGTATTTATTGTACTTTTTGATGCCATGCAAGAGCTGCTGCCATGTGGCTCACACAAGATGCACAGATGGAGGGCTTGCCTGTTGTTTTACCATGCTGCAGCAACAGCGGCTATGGAGACATAGCCCGACAGTGACAGCTGCATTGCTGAGTGTCAGCAATGCAGTGTCTGGGATACCTCCTGTTTCCACCCCCCACACACCCCAGTTTCTAGGATTCCAACTCCAAGTCAGAGTTCAACTGGGGGGGGCAAACACCCTGCGAGGCAATCTCCTGGCCATGGGAGACCATCACAGTGACAGGCGGATTTTGGCCAAATCCTGTGGCTGTGGTGGTCTTCGCCATTGGAGTTTTGATGCGGAGATGGTATACCCTTACCTGTACAGCTTTGGAATGAGAAGGAGGATCCTTGTGCATTACGTCACCACCAGTGGTGACAGCAAGGTACTTGGAGAAGGAGGACCATGAACTGTTGAAAATATGCATGTTTCTGCTTTGCCCTGGCTGGTTCTAGCACCACCAGATGCACCACTGGACACTGACTGTGACTTACTGTGAAAGCTCCTGCTTACAGCAGTCATACAACCTGCTGGCTTCTGTGGACTACCAAATCCTCATGGTTTCTTTGGATGCACTATTATACAACCTGCCTAGTACACCTCTCAGTCTTGGACCTACCACCACCATCACCAGTAGCATCAACACCAGCACCACTCCCTGTCTGTCCTTCTTCCTCTGACACACTCACCATGTACATCACCCCCACCATGAGCCACATGACAATGGCTAATACTTGCAGAACTGCTACTTGCTGTGGTGATGGGCACCATAATGGAAACTTTCCCTGCTGCTCTTCCTCCCTTATGGGACTCAGAGTGCCAGCATTATGGTACCAGGCAATCAGGGTGCCAAGTGTGGGATGCACCCCACCGAGGTCTGTCCACCACTGGAGTAAGAATCTATCAGTTGGGGGGACACAGGGGGGTGGGGGCACACCCTCCCACAAGAAACATAATCAGTGACATTGCTGATTGGCACCCTAATTGCCCAACATCAGATCATGAGAATGTTCCGATGATGGAACTGCTCCTCCTCCTCTCCCAATCCTTTCACCTTCCCTTTCAGGACATCCTTGCTTTATCTTTATTTATTTTTTTAATTTTAGAGATTTGGAGTACACCTTTGAGCCAAGGCTCTTTTACAAAGGTTCCACATCAGAAAACAGAACACAATGAGATACAATCAGAGAAAATAAAATCAAAACAGTAACAAGGACTAGGTAACAATCTACATTGCTGAGCCACCAGTTGCTTTGTCAAGATAAACTTAACTTAGCAGTTTTCCTGTGGGATATGTTACACTATAATGCCGGTAGTCAGGCTAGGGTGGAAAGGAGCAGAGGTGAGTGAGTAGGCTTGTGGAAGGAGAGAGTGGTGGCAGGGAAAGAGGGGTTGAGGAGGTTCAGAGAGCATTGTCAGAGAGGTGGAGATATAGTAGGGAAAGGGGTGGCAAAAGGGATGTGTGCAAGTAATTAAGAAAAGTGTGGAGGTTTAGAGGGCAAATGTGGGCAGAGGAGGAGAAATGGGAGAAGAAGGGGGTCCAAATGAGATAAGGGCAGAATGATCAAGAGAAATGTGAGGGGGTGGTGGGGTTGGAAAGAAGGAGAGGAGAGGAAAGGTCTGGGAGCGAAAGCAGTGGGTAAAGAGTGGGGTGGTAAGTAGGGGAAAAAGGGAGGGGGAAGATGTAAGCATAGAAGTGAAATAGAGAGAAGGATGGAAGAGAGGGAGGGAATGGAGAGGCGATAACAAACAGTGGGAGCGGGGCAAAAAGGACTGTATGAAATTAAGAGGTGCAATCGCAGGAAGCCATGGTAACAAGGTGATGATGAAGTTTGCACTTAAAGGTACCTAAGGAGGCAAGATTGGTAATTTCTGTTGGAAGTGAATTAAACCAACTAGAGGCACTCAAATGGAAGGAACGTTGCCCTTGGGTAGTGCAGCAGCAAGGTACTGAGAAAGTTAAACATTTTGAGTTTCTGGTTGGTTGGGAGACACAGTGTCGAGTCAGTATATTCTGAACCCTAGGTGGCAGAAGATCCGGCATGACTTTTTTTACTAGGATGCAGGTCTGGTACATCATTCTGCCTGTTAGTTGTAGCCAGTTTGCTTACTCGTATAGATCACAGATATGGGAAAGTCGAGGGGCTGAAATTAGGAGGTGACGAGCCTTGTTTAGTGCTATGGCTATGCGCCTGAGTGCAGTAGTCATAGCCGTCCCATATATCACAAGCCCATAATCGATAATAGATATAACAGAGCTCTGAATAGCAATGCTTAGTGCTTCAGCAGTAAAACAGTCTTTATGTTTGTATAACAATCCTATATGGGTATTCACCATTTTAGCAATGTTATTGATATGTTTAGAGTACTGTAGAGTGCAGTCAAGGGTCACACCCAGGTATTTAAACAGATAGACTTGCTCCAATGCATTTCCGGCACTTGTTTATGGCTAGTCCTTAGTCTTTATGTTTGCTGTGGGTTCCATGGAACATCATAGTTTTTGTTTTACTGTAGTTGAGAATGAGTTTGTGTGAATTAAACCAGGTCTCAACTTCAGCAATGCTTTCCTGCAGCTGTTACTGTAGGGAGGAGGGGTCAGAGTGGGCAGTAAAGATAACTATGTCATCTGCATACAGGAGAATGTTGTCATGGCAGGATGTGGAGAGGTTGTTTAGGAAGGTATTAAAAAGCAGAGGACCCAGGATGGATCCTTGGGGGACTCCAGACCTGACTGGGAGGAAGGAGGAGGAGAGTGATTCACCAATTCTAACCTGTTGAGTTAGGTCGTTTAGGTAGCTTTGGAACCACAGTGTGGTGTCTGTTGAGAGTCGTAGGACAGCTAGTTGTTTGGCAAGCAGGGAGTGGTAGACAGTGTCAATTGCCTTTGTCAGGTCGATGAAGGTAGCACCAACAAGGTGACCCATGTCTAGGGCATTAGGATGTAGGAGGTGAATTTGAGGAGGCCAGTGGTGGTGCTGTGCCCTTTTCGAAATCCGTGCTGTTCTGTGCATTGCAATTTGTATTTTTCGAGGTAATCAGTAAGTTGATCTGCGACTATCAATTCCAAGGCTTTGGAAAGGGGGCTGGGGGAGAATGGAGATTGGTCTGTAATTGCTAGTTAAGATCTTGTCACCACTTTTGTAAATTGGTGTCACCACTGTGGCTTTCCATTTTGGGGGGAACTGTGATAGTATAAGGAACCAGTTTAGGATTTTGATGAGTGGAGAGAGGACTTCATCTAAGCTGATTGTGAGAAGTTTCAGATCCAGGGAGTCACCACTGGAGCTGGACCTCCCAAGCACTTTGAGTAAGTGTTTCTTGGCTAGACCCTTAGAGACAGCTTTAAAGTAGAATGGTGGGTGCCCCTGTGCCATTTCTGCTTTGTCAGGGAGTGATGTGTCGGGGGGGTCAAAGAATGTTGGTGGTAGTACATGACTAACGTCCGTGAAGGTGGCATTAAGAGGTTGGCAATGGCTACTTGATCCAAGGTGATGTTGCCATTTAGGATGAGCATAGCAGGTGGGACTTCAGTGTCTTTCCCTGGTATTTCAGACAAGTTGAACCAGAACTTCTTGCCATCTTTCCAGTACTTTCCTATAGTAGCTGGATTTTCAAGGCATATAGCTCTTGTGCAGGCATTTCTTGCTGTTTTGTAGGCCTGGATGTTGGCCTGTGATCCCAATATCCTAGCTATGTGCCAGAGCAGGTCCTGCGACCTCAGTTGCTCTAAGAGGTCTCTGGTTATCCATGGGTTTTTGACACCCTTTATCTTATGTATCTTGTAAGGGGCATGGATGTCACAGACAGAGTTGAAACTGTGAATAAAATATTCCAGAGCAGTATCCACATCAGGGGCTTTGTCTTTTGGTGTCCAATCAAGTTGACATAGGAGAGTTTATGGCAGTTATAGGCTGCTTGCTGCAATCAGATAAAACCTTTCACAAAAAGGGGATTGCTGGCACCCACTGCCTGTCGTGAAAACTACACTGCAACTGGATAAAGTTGTTCACATTTGTTGGGGGGGGGTTCTGCCTCCTTCTGACAGGCAAGGCACCCACTGCCTATCACTAATACTATGCTGCAACTGGATAAAGTGTTTCACAAGATTTAGGGGGGTCCAACTCCCTCTGGCAGGCCAGGCACCCATTGCCTGTCACACAAGCTACACAGCAACTGGATAAAGTGTTTCACAAAATTTGGGGAAGGGGCTCCCACTCCCTCAGTTAGGCCAGGCACTCATTGACTTCTGTATCATGAAAACTATGTTACAAATTGACAAAGTGTTTCACAAGATTGGTGGGGAGGGGCACTCTGGCTCCTCAAGCAAGTCAGGCACCCACCCACTGCCCAT
The DNA here is from genome assembly GCA_016271365.2 of Neoceratodus forsteri. Lineage (NCBI taxonomy): Eukaryota > Metazoa > Chordata > Ceratodontiformes > Ceratodontidae > Neoceratodus > Neoceratodus forsteri. The sequence continues at coordinate 1,537,734,254 of CM057450.1, forward strand.
CACGAAAACTGCACTACAATTGGATAAAGTGTTTCACAACATTTGGGAGGGGGCAGGCATGAAAAGCAGGCAGGCAGTGGCACCCACTGCTTGTCACTAAAACTACACTGCAATTGGATAAAGTGATTCATAAACTTGGGGGTGGCTGGCTCCCTCAGGCAGGTCAAGCATCCAGTACCTGTCATGAAAACTACACTGCAATTGGATAACGTCTTTCACAAGAATTGGGGAAGGTGGATCAGGCAAGCTGGTGGCACCCTGACCCAGCCACAGTTACAAAAACTACAATTTGATAATGTTGTTGACAAGATTTTGGCCTTAGGCACTCAGTGAAGAAAACTACAAAATCTTTGGTTTGGAAGATTTGAGTATAAGCTGTACAATAAACAGCACAGCGACACTGCAGGGCAGGCCAGGGCCCCTCTCCCCTCCTCCCTGCTTGCCTTCATAATACTCCTTTCCTTTCCTTTCCTTTCCTTTCCTTTCCTTCCTTTCCTTCCTTTCCTTCCTTCCTTTCCTTTCCTTTCTTTCCTTGCCTAACAAAATATGTGAAACTGGCAGCCTGCAACTCCATGAAACTGCTCTTCTTCTTCTTCAGTACTTCAAATAACAAATCATAATTTTGCAACCTTTCCTTTTTCTGACAAAAAGACAGCAACACACACAGCAAGTTCCTTTCTCCCTGACATCAGAGCTGCAATGGCACACAGAACTGCAGAACACTTGGCTTTGCCAAGATTCTGCATCCCTGATTGATTGCTGAAGGTCAGATGGCTGCCAGAAAATTGCACATGCTCAGTGTGTGGTCTCTTGAAATATAGCTGTGTCTTGCCCACCAAAGATTCAAAGTGAAGATGGCAATCTTTGTACCAGCTTCAGCTGCATGACAATCACTGAAATTTAGTGTCTCACTGAATGCTCTTTTAGCTTCATGCTCACCCTTAATATGCTGCATGTACCCACCCCCATTCTCTGTAGCATACTGAGTGTATGTGATGAGTCTATGTGCTGTCATCACAACACACCCCTTCACTGTAACTGTCCTGCTGCTCTGTGGTGTACATCCCTCACCTTAAACCATCTTCTATTGGCAGGTGTCTCTTGGTGGCTGGTGGTTACAGGCCTCTCACACTTTACCATCAACTAATGGCTGACACCACTAGGCACCAACATGCAATCTGCAGTAGATGATGGTAACAGGTGAGTGCTTGAAACCACAAATCAAAAACAAAAAACAGTGACAGTGAAGGGGGTTGGTGGGATGACAGCACCAACATCAGGCACACACGCATCAGTGTGTGACAGAGAATGGGTGGGGTGGCCTAACACCAATGGGCACCAAGAAACCTCCAGAAATATAGAATTATTAAAGTTTAGGTTTGTCCATTGGTTCTCAGTGCTGCCTCCCCTCAACATTTACCTTCACATAGTGATATGCATCCTTCAGTTCTCGGTGAAGTCTGCCCGCCTCCGACACACAACATCACATAGTGCTGGTTGTCTCTCAGGTATCGATAGTGTCATACTGTCACACTCATTCAGTGTCGCTATGTGTGTTACTGGGCTTTTATGTGTCAGCTACTCCCTATTTATTGTCAGCTATTGCTGGGTGTATGTTACTGATATTAGACACTGCATGCCACTACCATGCACAGATATACACCAGCCAATAGTGACACTGGATGTGGGTGGGGGGTAGACACCACCAGCCAGCAACATAAATTCAGCAGTAGGTGATGGCGAAAAGTGAGAAGTCAACACAGCAAAAACAACAAACAATGGCAGTGAATTAGGGCAGACAGCAGACAGCAATGAGACCGGAAAGACACAGCATTATGTGAATATGAATTATGGGGTTGAGGGAGAGAGCAGACAGCTCCAATACCCGACAGACAAATAGCCCTATGTAATGTTGTGGCAGGCACCACTGATAACCAAGAGACATGCATTACTATGTGAAGGTGAATGTGGTTGGGGGGCAGACATCTCTGAGACCAGATGGACATATAGCACTGTGTAATGGCAAATGTGGCCCACCACCATTACTGCTGTATTTATTTATTTGTATTTAGTTTTTGTTAACCAGGTTAGGTGTGCTAGCCAAAGTTGATTATTTTCAGGCACGACCCGGGAGAAAACATACATAAAATGAGATGGGATTATACAATGCATAGTATATAGTATAGGTACATAGTATATAGTACAGGTAGGTTAGAATACAGATCAAGTCAGACAGTACTCGAGATAATACATATAGCTATGCAGAGATGACAAAAGTGACATTAGTACATGCAAATAACTGAAACTGGGCTAAGTGGCAGCTATAAAGACATTTTATAGCAAAGCTTGTTTAGAAGTGCAGCAGTATCTTGGGTGAAATAGGGTGGTTAATTGAGAGGCATTAAGTGGGATCAAAGCATGTGCAGGGGTCCCGGAATAGGTGGCGATATAGTTCTTTTTTGAAGATTGGGTGGGAGTTAGCCTGCCTCAGGGCAGGAGGGAGGAATTTCCAGGTGGTTGGGGCAGTGCAGTGAAATGCTCCAAAGCTTTTTGAAGTAAGACACCTGGGTATGGTGAGTAGAAATTTATTTGCCTAGCATAGTCCGTGGGCAGGTGTCTGTGGTACAAGTAGAGCTACAAGGGAGGAGGGGGTTTGGTTACAGATTACAGAGTCTGTGAGGGTCTCTAGGGAGTATAGTCGGTAGGCAGTTGGGGAGAGCTGGACTAGGTCGCTATACAGTGTGCAGTGGTGCTTGAGGCGATGGGAAGAGGAGGGATACCGACATATGTTGTTATACGTGACATCCCATTTATGGAGAGCAGTCTTATGGGCATTAGCAAAAGTGGAGATACCATATGCCAGCACTGGAAGCAGAATACCCTTGGCAATTGCCAATTTGGAAGATGGTGTTAGCAGGTGACATGTCTTATAGGCGATTCCAAGTTTGGCATTTGTTGCTTTACAGATTGAATGGATGTGCAGACTGACATCAAGGGATTTATCAAGGAGGACTCCCAGGTATTTGAAGGATGTGACACAGTCGATGAGAGACCCCCCCAGAGTCATGGACTAGGAGGGGTTTCTTACAGGCCCTGAGTTTGGGGGCAGTGACAAATAACATGGCTTTGGTCTTTTTTTGTGTTGAGGATGAGCTTATTAGCATTTAGCCATGTTTGCACATTCCTGAAATCTGAGGAGATGTTTTTGTTAATGTTGTTAACTTTGTCAGCATTGGAGTAGAGGACAAGATCATCAGCATATAAGATAGCTGAGCAGGAGAGTATGGCATAATCTATGTTGTTGATGTATAGCGAGAAAAGAAGGGGTTCCAGGATGGAGCCATTGGGTACTCCGATGTCAGTGCTGGTCACATAAGAGAGAGCAGAGTTGAATTTAACAAGTTGTAATCTGTTTGATAGGTAGTTGTTAAACCAGTCAACTACTGAGGATAAGAAGTTAAGTCTATGCAGGGTTGAGAGAAGCAGGGGATGATCAACAAGATCGAAAGCTTTGATAAGATTGATAAACACTGCTCCAGTGAGTAGGTCTTTGTCCACGTTGCAGAGTACATCGGTGGAGAATTTGAGAAGAGTGGTTGAGGTACTGTGCCCTTTTCTGAAACCATGCTGAGTGTCTGAGAGAAGGTTGTTCTTTGTGAGATAGCCAATGGTTTGGGTTGCAACAAGCTTCTCCAGTAGCTTGCTTAGCACAGAGAGGATGGCTATGGGCCTGTAGTTGTTGATATCCTTTGGGTCTCCTTTTTTAAGGAAGGCATAACTCAGGCAATCTTCCAGAGATCTGGGACAACACCAAGAGAGAGAGACAGAGTGAAAATCTTGGCCAGTGGTGAGGCAATCAATGGTGCCGCTAGCTTCAGGAGTCATGGCTCGAGTGAATCTGAGCCAGGGCTAGTGTTGTCAGATATGTTTTGCAATAGCCTTTGGACCTCAGATCTAGATATAGCTTTAAAGTGGAAAGGGGGTAGTAGTTAGTTGGCAGTGGTCAGCACCAGATGCAGATCTATGGGGTGTGCAGTAATGCTGAGATGCTGTGGGAGGTGAAGCGAAGGACGAGGTGCACTGAGACAGGTGTACTGTATGCTCCCCACCCCACCATAATTCAAAATGATATTGTGCTGGGTGTCTGTCACTTCTCAGTGTGCTGTCTGCCATACCCACTGACCATCACATACATTCAGTGTCACTTTGTGTATTGGTGGTCTTTGTGGTATCAACAGCTTACCTCTCACCATAAGCTACTGATGGGTGTATGTCAGTGACTGGTGTTTAGGGACACCTCCAACCCCTTCATCATCACATTGTGCATGGCACCACCATGAACAAATATACACCAGCCAATTAGTGACATTGGATGTTGGGGGTGGGGCAGATACAACCGGCCAGCAATAAAACCAAAAAAAAACAGCACTAAATGATGGTGAAAGTTGTGAGGTTAACATTGGAAAGCACAAAAACAATGACAGTGAATGAAGACAGAGAGCAGACAGCAACAGGTCCTGGAATACACATTGCACTATGTGAAATGCTATTGTGGGACTGCAGAGAGGGCATATATCTCTGATACCTAACAGACAACCAGCACTATGTGACATTGTGTGTTGGTGGGGGGTGGCAGACATCACTGAGCCCTGACAGCAATACTTAACTATGTGAAAGTGAAGCTAGATGGGGGGAGCAGACAGAAATGATAACAAGTGGATGCCCAGCACTATATGACAGTGAATGGTGGTCCCATTGTCTATCTCATAGTGTTGGATTTCAGTAGGGTCTTGGTGCTGCCTACCTTTCTACCCCACCCTCAGAAGAAAGCATCACATAGTGATCGGTGTCTGTCATGTATCAGTTCTGTCTGCCCACATCACAATTCAGTGTCACATAGTGATATGTGCCTGTACCTCAGGAATCAGTGCTGTCAGCCCTCCACCACCATTCACTGTCATCACCTTTCACTGTCACCTATTGTTGAGTTTATGTTGCCAGCCAGTGGTCTTTTCCCCCCCTTTCAACTACAGCTACTGCTTGGAGGATGTTGGCACCAGGTGGTGTCATATACTATGTGACAGTGAAGGAGATGTGATTGCCTCAAAGCACCACACGCTAATAAAAACACAGCAATAGCTGATGGTGAAAGGTGAGTGGTTGTCTCCACGAAGCCCATCAACACACATAGTGACAGTGAATGTGTATGATGGTACAACAGTACCGATACGGTGGTGAATGTGTGCCCCCCCCCACTGTATGTCACATAGTGCTGGAGTCAATCAAGTATTGGTGCTGTCTGCCCCTCCCACCCAATTCAGTGTCACATTGTGCTGGGTGTACGTTGGGTCTTGGAGCTGTCCGACCCCTCAACCATCACCTTCATATGGGTGTCTGTTGGTTCCAACCCCAAGTTCACCACCACTACCACCACCACCAACACCACATTCCTCTGGTGTGAAATGTGTGGATCAGAGTACTGTGTTCCTGCTGGTAACATTAGGAATATTTTCTCATTTGACAGCAACCTTCCACTTCGCCAAAATGTCTTCATTTTTGGGGAACCTAAGAAAGAGTATGCCTCTGCACTTGGTTTTCTTTGATGCATTAAAGCAACCGACTGCACAGCAGTTCACCATCCTTCATGAACAAAATAATCAATTTTTAACTCGAATGGATTTTGATAGCTGTCAACATTGAATACTATGGCCTTCTACCACACATGCTGAATCCTTTCCTGTGGTCATGCTAAGTTGACAAGCCCAATGACAATGCCACAGAGGGAACTTGCATGCAAAAAATGGTGCATTGAAACTCTGTGATTCTGGGTGCTAAAATAAAAGATTATTTTTGAGTTTTTTACATAGATAGCACAAACAGCAAGGAGGCATTCACTAAGGCACAGTGCTGGGACTTTACTGCAACATGTTAGAAGGGCTTACAATGTTTAGTTCCCCATAAAGACGGAGAAAAATAAAACTTTATGCTCTTTTTCTTTTCATCCATGGTTAGTAGAGGGATTAAGCAGGGTCGCCTTTTGGCTTCCTGACTTCTTAATATTTACATCAACAGTTTATAAAAAAATAAATATCCGACCTGGAATTTTAATTCCTCAAAAGACTGAAGTTACTCTTTTTCATGTTCTCACTTATGCTAATGACATGATCCATTATTTACTTTCAGCTTCAGGTCTACAAAGAAAAATAAATAAGGCCCGGATATTCAAAGCAGATGTGCAGCACAACATGAGATGCACTGGCACAAACCAGAGGATGCCCTGTGGGGCCATATTGAAAGGACAGGGATGCACAGCACAAAACTGGATGTGACTGAGAGCAAATATAATGTATGTGGCGCATGTAGAGGGGGCGTTCCCATGAATGTGCTGTGCAGCCGTATATATAGCCAAAATGTGCTGCACATCTGCAGGGCATCATGCAGATGTGTCTCACAAAGATAGGCATATAAAAAGCATGTCTAAGTCCAGGCTACCCACAGGCACAGAGCAGCATAGCACCACAAAGCAGCCATGGATCGGTCTGCATTTCTGATGACACCAGTCATGAGGGGAGTGAGGAGACAGGAGAAAGAACAACATGCACATGGAAGGGCCCATAGGTGATATACCCAGCAGAGAAGGTATCGTGCCTGTGTCACATTTGAACAGCTGAGTGACAGAGAGATTGTGGGCTGGTACCAACTCAACAGGGTAGTGCTGAGACAGCTCTGTGAGCTGCTCCATGATGACCTACAAGCATAAACACACAGGAGTCATGCCATGATGATGGAGACAAATGTGACAGCAGTAATTTGCCTGCTCACCATGGGCACCTTCCAGATGCTGGTGGGTGACACCACTGGCATCACACAGTCTGCCACATACCATCACCTCACCCAGTTCCTCACCACCCTGCTGCCACATGCTTTGGAGTACATCAATTCCCTCACATGCACAGCAGATAGAAACCATGCTGCACTTCCACAGGGTGGCACACATGCTAGGCATGCTAGGGGCCATAGACTGCACCCATCTGGTAATACGCACACCACCTGGCCCCAAGGGTATTGCATATATCAACAGGAAGGGCTTCCATGCTGTAAACTGCCAGGTGGTGTGTAATGCTATGGGACACATCACCAATGTCTGTGCCATGCACCCTGGAAGTGCACACGATGCCAGCATCTGGCACTAGTCGGCCCTGTGCCTCTTGTTTGAGAGTAGGGGGGTACCTAGCAGCCACCTAGTGGGTTACTGGGGCTGGACTAAAAAGGCCCAAACAGCACACAGTGAAACACAATATAGCTGTCAGAACTGCCAGGTGGGACACTGACAGAGGTTGCCACAGCCAAAAGGCATGCTGTACCATGGCTCACATGTGCCCACTACACCATGAACCACAGGTGGCAGGGGGGCTGTGCAATGGGGGAGTAAGGCTGGGGACACACACAGCATGCACACGTGTCCAGGCATGAGGTGGCACAGGGTCTGTGCCCAACACAGCTGCTGTGATGGTTCAGAGAACCACAGCTGGACAGGAGAGGGGCAGGGCATGTGTACAGTGGGGCATAGTTGTGGGAGGTCATGGCATGCCCAGCACATGCCCTGCATGCAGCACACATGCAGTGCCCCCACTGATGTGACGTTGCGGGAATGGCCGGGAGGGTGGGAGGTGGGAATGACAGTGTGGAGGCCACATGGAGCTGGGGCTGACATGCATGTGCATAGGGATGTTGCACACCTGGGAATGCATGATGTACACTAAACACTGTTTCTCTTCAACAGGTGACTGTGCATACCCCCTACGGCCATGGATATTCACCCCCTACCCCAGTCCTCATCCTAGGTGGAGAATAGGTATAACAAGGCATATGCCGCAGCACTCAATATCATTGAGCGTGTGTTCAGCATGCTGAAAATGCATTTCAGATGCCTGGACAGGTCTGGTGGTGCCCTACAGTACAGCCCAAGGAAGGCCTGTGGCATATTACTGGCCTGTTGCATGCTACACAACATGCCATGGACCATGGAATCCATGTCCAGATCGAGGCAGGTGACAGCTCAGAGGATGAGGGACCACCAGCTGGGGGTAGGCAGGAACACCATGACTGTAAGGGACCCACGGCTGGCTGCCAGGACATGGCAGCACAGGGACATAATTGTGGAGGAGTACTTTGGAGACCACAGGTGAGTACCAGTGAGGGACCATGGGGGATGTGCAACAGCAGGTGGGGACCACATGTGCAGGTCAGCTGATGCAGCACAGTTGACAGGACCACAGTGGTGGAAGAACACACCCAAGCAAGTGTGGCCACTGCGGTACAGTTAGGTCTGGAGGTACATGGGGTTATTATGGTGGTTGGCATAGATCAGATGACACCGCCTGCACACATGCACAGTGGACACACAATGCTGCACTCATCATGCCCATGCCAGACAACACAACAGCATTGCCCCAGCACATGCCCAAATACCACATTGACAGCATGGAGATGCACACCACAGGCACATGTGTATGCCCCCACACACAGACGTGGGCATGAAAAGTAGGGTGTGTGGGCAAATGACACTTAGATGGGGACTGTGCCATGATGACTGCACACAGATGGCATCACTGTGTCCCACCAAGGCTGCCACAGACATGTGGGTGTGCCACACCCATGATGGGTGACCCTCTCTGGGGTGTCAACCACCTCAGTAGGTGACCCAACTGTGCTAGCCAGGATAGACCCATGGGGCCAGGACTGTGTGCTCATGGTTTTTCATTCCCAAAGTCCAGATGGGACCCAGGGGTGTTGGGAATACCTGGTGCAGGGGATGGCATCAGAAGCAATGGGGCCATGCAACGCCATGAGGTGGGAGTGCTGACATCAATACGTGGGGCGCAGTGGGCACTCCTGCAGCCATGGGGCACCAGGGCAGCACAGCCCACCTCAATGGCCTGTGCTCTCCTCTCAAAGCCTGTGGTCATATCCGCCCACAGCTGGCAAATCTCACTGACCACTTCCACCTGGATGGTCATCCAGGATGCCCACCTGAACACACGCAGGCCCTGACATATCTCCCTGAGCACACCCTGCTTCTCCATGGATGCTTGCAAGAGTCAGGTGCGCTCATCCAGCCTGTCAGCAGGGGACCTGTCATGTGGTGTTTGCTGATGGGCGGGGGGGGTGTTTAGGCCTACAGTGGCACATCCATGGCCTGTGGATGCTGCACAGCCACCTGCTGTTCAGGTGGGGACTGTGTGTAGGTAGGCATAATGGGACCTAGTACAAGTGCATCATGAGCACAGGCAGGATGTTGCTGATGCACAGTGCCCTACTGCACCATGGGGACAGCCCCAGTCCCCACAGCCACACCACAGCCCTAGCCAACCTCAACTGTTGCAGGTGCGGTCAGTGCAGGGGTGACCTGTTAGGGCCATGAATGAGGGCAGGGTACCCCACCATGTCCTTCGCTATCCATGTAGCCACAGGCACTGTGGCAGTTACACTGCTGTGTGCTGTCCCCAATACCTGTGTGGCATCTTCCTCATCATCATCATCCTGCCAAATGCTAGCACAGTGAGATCATCTGGCAACTCTAGGTTGGAGTGGGTGTTCAGAACCAAAAGACCACAGGAGGTCCTGGAACATGGGTGCCCTGCCTGCACCTGCCATGGCCGCAGCTGATGTTGATGGCCTGGGTTCCTCTTTTTCCTCCTCCTCCTCCTCCTCCGCCAGCCCCTTCATCTGTGACCTGGACCCCGCAGCATCCCTGAGGCATGATGGTGCTGTAAGGCAGACATGAGTTTATGGTCAAGGTATCATGGCCATGGGTGCCCACTGACTGGTGTACATGTGGCAGTGCACCATGCAGCACAAGTGTGCTGGTACTGCCACATATGACATTATCCAGCACTGTGGCCTGTGTCACCCACACCTCTATATGGCGTGTGCAATGCATGCCACTGTGCCATGCCTGCACAGTTCTATAGAGTGTAAAGCCTTTGGGCCAGGGATGTGCACGTGCCTCCCCCCCCAGGGCAGGGACACTGCAGCTGGCATGTGTGCAGACTGGCAACAGTGACTGCCCAATGCAGTGCATTGCACTGGCATGAGTGGTGGACATACACAGATGTAGCACTTGTACACACGTGGCCATGGACTACCATGGGTGTCCACGTCCCAGCAGGCCTACATCCCCAGTGGCATGGCCTGCCACTGCAGCACCCATGGGCCACAACAGGGACACTGCATGCCTATGGGGGGACCATACAATGATGGAAGCCCTGCACAGGTGACACAGTGTGCATCTGTGAGTGGATACCCTGCATACCCAGAAACACAGCCATAAAAAGTGATACATTTCTACCCACAGTGCTGTGAAGGGCCTCCTCCTGTCTGAAACCCCCCCCCCATCAGGGATACCCTACACAGAGGCATGGGAGATGTTGGATTCAAGCAGCTTCTCAAGGGCCGTCAGTGTTGGCGCAGTGCATGGCCCACCCCAGTGGCCTGCAGGGCTGCCTGCATGGTAATCAGATGCTCTCTGGCACTGGTCTTTTCGCTGTACATCCTTTTCATGTACTCCTGGGGAGTGCAGTTGTACTCCCCATGTACATTTACAGCCTGGGCCACCACAGCCCATCCCTGTGTCCTCTCCTGCAGGGTGGTCTCCCCTGACAGAAGCTCCTCCATATGGACATAGGCCTTGACTAGGATCCTCAGATCATCCTCAATGGAGTTGGGACATCTCCTTCATCTCACTTCCTCCTCCTCTGCCATTCTAGTCCCTGTGGGGTGGAAGGGTGACATGTGTCAGCACAGTTCCAAGCCCTGCTCCACAGTTCCTAGGCATGGTGGATGCATGGCTATACACCCTTTAACAGTGGAGCTGTAGCAAACAAACCTTCAAGCTGCAGTACCTGCCAGTCACCAGTGGTGTGTAGTGGCACAGAGTAGCTCATTTATAGCTCAGCACATGCCAATGAGGGCATGTGCAGCTTGTAATGAGATGCAAATGTGGGGACTTGCGCTGTGTTTGGGCAATGAGGCAATTTGCATATCCTGACTGAATATAGCAGATTTGTGTCTGGCCCATCTCAATTTGCTCCATGCATCTATTTGTGCCACACACTTCTGCATAGTGCATTTAAGTGCTTGCATAGTTCACTGGCACGTACCTGCCATGTGTGATGGTGCGTCCTGTCTTTCCCTGGCCACACATTGCACATCGTGGTGCAACGCATCTCCGCACATGCACGGTATGCTGAAGAGCACATGCCATGCATGGTGGAGCATCCGTACTGTGTGCTTCCCTGCATCAAGCACTGGTGCAGCGTGCAGTGCACTGTGCATGTCCTGTCCATTGCGTGATGCCGTTGGCTGCATGTGTGGCATAGTGCAACCTCAACAAGATGGCCACCAGACAGGTCGTGCATTCCTAGTGCATGGTGACATGACCTCATCCTCCCACCCAGCATTGTGGCACCGCACATGCATGGCATTGCGCCATTGTCTGTGTATCATGCATCACCATTGCACATCTGCATGCTGTGTGAGGCATTGCTTGCAGGCCTATTGTGCATTAGGCTCAGTGTGGCCATATATCATGCAGAGCTGCATGCTGAAACACAGACTGCAGAGCACTCCACTCTTATATAGATGTCATGTGAACAGGGTGCTGGGCCAATGGCCCTTGACTGGAATGAGACAGAGCTGACCAACCTGGTGGCTTTGGTCAAGCCTGTGGAAGGCCAGCTTTTTGGCTCTGAGGCCTTACAGAAGGCCAGGGTCAAAGTCTTGGCCAGGGTCACAGAGCTGCTGGTCAGGTGGATGGGGCTGCCTCACACAGGTGAGCAGTGAAGGCACCGCAATGAAGACTTTAAATGGAGGGACTCTGAGATGCTGCGAAGGCTCCAGGAGCAGGCCTGCAGGGGGTATGTGCCATGCCCAGGTATGTACACATATTGGGCATGCTGACATTGCCTGCATGTTGCTCTTGCAGTCATGGAGTGGTGGCTAGGTTGTATGTGGGTGCTACAGAGTTCAGGGGTGGGTGTGGTGGGGTTCTGTGTAGTGTGGATGGGGGTGTGCATGTTGGGGCTGGGGGTGCATGTAGGGTGGTGACAGCATGCTGCTCATGTTGCCCTTCCATTCTGTTCCCTTTGCAGGCCAGGAAGAGCAATGGTGGGCAGCAGCCATGGGCCACATCAGATCTAAGGCCAGGTCATCACAGGCAGTGGCTGCTGGGATGCCTCATGTGCCATCATTGCCTGTGGCAGGTTAATGTGTGTTTGTGTTGCCTTTCTGTGATGTTTGTGGTTTGGATGGGGGTGTGGGTTTCCAGTGCCCACCACAGCTCCTTGGCTGCAAGCGGTGTATGACCCAGGTGTGCCAGTTCGCACACTGTGGATGTTGTCCTGTCACTGTGTGGCAGTCCCGCTGTGCACCATGCCCATGTGCATCCACCACATGGTGTGCATCCTGTCAGGACTGTGGGTGCCCAGCATTGCACATGCGGGGTTCCAGTGGGCCTCAAGACATGGTTCACATGGCTGTTGCCCTCATACAGTGTGGATGGGCACAGCATCATGTCCCCCCGCAACATCCATTGTATGCACATGCTGACATTGCATCACCCTGTGCCACTTTCTAGTCACTGTGTGGCCCTGTTGCATGGCATTCCACTGGTCCATCATGTGCATGTTGCATTGTTGGCCTGTGCATGTGTCCCATCAATGTTCAGCATGTGCGTCACTCCCTTCTGGGGGGGGGGGCATGGCCTGTGTAGGCCATGGCACTGAGTACATGTCCTCTGTTTCCTCACATAGGTCATCAGGCTGAGGGTGCTGATCATGAATGTGGGCACAGAGGTGGCATCAAACAGGGACAGGGACACAGCACTTCAGACATCCTGATGGCAGTTTTTCACAGACAAGGAATCATGTTCTGGAGGCAGGGAGCCATCCTGCAGGCCATCTGGGAACAGACAGAGGTGCTGTGTGGTGGAAGCCAGGAGAACAACCATCCTGTAGGAGACTGCCTGGGGCAGTAGGCTTGTGTAGCCGTTGAACTGATTTTACTTGTTATAGTTGAATAGCCCCATTGCAATCCTCCTCTCACCCTGTTTCCCAATCTGTACATAGTTGGCCCCTCTTCATTACCTTTCTCCTGTTCAGCCCTTCCCCACACACATTTTGACCCCAACTGTTGTTGTTGTCTTTTTGTATTTTTCTACCAGTTGTTTTGTAGTAAATCCTGTTGAATTTCACATTTCCTGTGTCTTTGGTTATTCCTGTGCTGTTGTTTAGGTCAGCTGTTCTGTTGCATATGTTACCCACTGCTCCTTGGGCTGTTTGTGCTGTGTTGTGCACATCCACCCTGTCCACCTGACTATGCCCACATGGTGTTTGCCATGGGCATCCATGTGCTATGTCTGGGCTTTCACCCACTGTTGCCCACAGTGGCACATTCAGTGGGACCTTCCCCCAGTGCTGTGTATGCCAATGCTGTTGCACTGTATGCCATGCTGCACAGCAGTGCTGTTTGCCATTCTGTTTGCCCCTGGATATGTGCATCCTGTGTGGCCTACACACATCCAGCACACTTGGCTCTTTGGCACTGTTGTCATAGTGCCTGTGTTGGCCATGCTGTACATTGGCACATCCAGTGTTGTGGCTTTTCATCCATGCTCTCATCTGTGCTGTGCCAATGGCACCTGCTAGGCCAATTGCCTACCTCTTTGTTTGTGGTGTCATGTCTTGTGGCCCTGGGATGCTGTACTGTACACATCCTGCAACTTTGCTCTGCTACTCTGTTCACCATGGCTGTTGAAGCCCCCTATTTGTGAACTTGCACACTGCTCATGTCTCACCTCGGGTCCTGTTATGTTGCTCCAGTGTCTCAGGCAGACTTACTCCGCTTGCTATATTCAGTCCTGTGCACAAGTGCAGTGCATGTGCATGCATGGTATATGCAGCCATGACTGCACCAGTGCATCTTATTGCACATCCACTGAATATGGCAGTATTTTGGGGCAGCGCATCTGGGATGTACTGAACAGGCACTTGTGCTATGTGCCCAGAGACTTTTGAAAATGGGGGGCCATAAGATTTTTGCTATGTAATCAATTACAGTTCAAAATCAACCTAAGTAAAACATAAATCTTAATTTTTGGTAGTAACAGCCCAAAACCTTTCTTTCTGACCTTGAAAAAAATTGGAGTCATCAACGATTATAAATAATTAGATGTGAAAATGAGTAACAATGGCAACCGGTCAAAACATACAGTGTTATCAGCCAGAAACATAAAGCAAATCAAGTAAGAAAAACACTTCTGAAATTCATTCAAGAATATTGTGGTAGTTCCCTATGTCCTGCTCTTGCTGCCAGAGAAATGAAAGTAAACCTGATCTTATAGTACTTCATGGCATACTGTAGCACTTGTTATGCAAACAATATAGAATTGTCATTGCTGACTTTTTATAACGCATTATTTAAGGCTCCACTCTCAACCCCTACTGCCATAGTGAGATCTAAGCCTGGAAGAATTGATATACAGTATTCTTTTAAATAACATTAAGGCTTTTGTCATACTGGTTAAGAGATCCTAATAATAAAAATAATATTCTTCCACTGGAATGTTTGAGAGAAAACAATTGTGTGGCTCAACCCAGACACTAGATCTGCATGGTTAACATCACTGCCATCATAGTGAGTGATGTCACTCTAAAACACCTTTGAACAAATTAAAAAAAAAAAGATATTAATATTGATTTGACATTTAGAAATTTTATTTAAAAAAAAAGTTCTTTGTGAGGGCCCAGCAAACTGATATGAGGTTGGCTAGTCAATCAAGAGTTGTACTGTGGTTTACTACCAGTAAAATATCTAATAGTTTAGAAGACTAGTCTTTAACTCCAGGAAATAAGAGAGTAATTATTTTAATGAGGTGTGATCTTCTCCCAACAAAAAGACTGGTATATCAATGTAACAAAAAAGTAAATGTGCCTCAGTAGACCTTAAATGCCCATATAAACTTTGTTTTGAAGAAAGTACGTATCATATAATCATGCAATACCCTTCATACCAGCAGGTGAAAGAATACTTCTTAAACTGAAACATATTATATTACAACCAATGTTATATTTTGTTTTATTCTCCTTCATCAAATTATTCTATCTGAGGCTGATGCTATTGCAACATTTTTTTAAATGCATTTATTAGAGAAATAACTTATTGGCAATATCAAAACTAGCTAAGCAGTGAATTAAATACTTTTGGCATTTGAGCATCTTCTTCTATGAGGAATATTACATTTAAGTCAGTTGGGATGGTTGTAGATCCAAGCATCTTCTCAGCTTCCATTCAATGTACATGCCTAATTTATCATAAGCATTAGTTAATGTCATTTCAGTATCTTGGCTCAGTTTGAACTGTATTCAGTTGTTTTTAGACCCATGGAGAAATCCAACTACTCTAAACGATATGTTAAATAGTTGTCTTAGTTACTCTAATATTTGTTGATGTTTATTATTGATTGTAGTGATTGTTTTTAAACTGTCAAACAATAAAGTATCTGTCTATCTATTTATCTATCTATTCATATATATTTATATTTATTTTAAAAGGATATCCTGTCATAATTTTGTACAGCTCCTGCTGTTTGATTTGCATGCTTTATTTGGTTTCATCATGCCATATTATGTATATGTCCCGTATCCCCTTGTTACACATGGAAAAGCATCTTGGCTCACTGTACTTTTCCTGGTGAATTTTTTGACTAAATGAATACATAAAATGTTAGATGTACTTCAATGCTTAGAAATGCAGTTTGATGCACCTAGGAAAACAGAACATTAACACAAACTACTACCTTCATGGCATGGAATTTGAAAGCAAACAGGGAAAAACTGCACTAATTATTGATCAGATTCAGCACCACATTTAATTGGGGCAGTAGTGTGAGACAGTAGTACCCAAGACAAACAAAATCATGAGATGACTTAAGAAAAGCTTTGTTAGTAGATATAGAGTTTATAGTGTATATATTTAGATCCTTATTGCAGCTCAAGTCTGAAGAGAGTGTATAGTTCTAGTCCACATATCTCAGGAAAGATACCAAAACACATTGGAGAAAGAACAGAGGAGAAACAAATGGATGTCTTGGAGAACATGGACTATGAGGACCAACTGGCAAAACTGGGATTGTCCTCCATGGAAATGGGAAGTCTCAAGGCAGACATGATTACTATGTTCAAGTATCTAAAAGAAGTAATGCCGTCAGACCAGGTGTAGTTCACAAAAATGCAAAAGGATGAAAGAAAAAGGTGACACTGTATGCCATTGATGGGAAGACAGTGCAAGGGAAATATCTTAAAGAACTGTTTTTGCGCATCATAGTCCGTTGTCCTGGAATGAGACCCCAATGAATCTCAAGCAAATCAGCAGTCCATGCTATTCCTTTCATTGAGTGTTTATATGGCAGTATGAGTGTGCAAACAAACCACATATATGTTGCATGGCTTAAGGTTTTGACTAATACAATCATTCTGTAATGACTGATAAGTGAATATACTACCTATTGTATTTTTGACTTGTAATTAATCTTATTTATTAATACCGTATCATAATTCTTGAAAAATCATTTTATATTGTAACTCTGTAAAATGAACCCATTTTAAATGAGCTCTGCTAAGTGGGCTTCCTTTGCTATTGAGAATAGATGTATTTCACTAGTACTTACTACTGCTGCTTCACAAAAGTACTGGTGAACTCTTGGAATAGATTTCCACAGCATGTGGCATCAGCTGATACCGTATTAACTTGCAGCTTTGAATTCACAAGTACTTCCAAGAAAATGGAGAGACTATATTCCAAAATAGCTGGTGGAAGGGAGGAACTCAATGAACCAATGGCCTTCTTTCCCAGTATGTATGTATATATTTATGTATATATATATATATATATATATATAGATATATATATATATATCTATATATATATATATATATATATATATATGATTGCCAGGTGTACACAAGTACTGCAGCAGGGTAAGATAAATCGAGGTAAGATGAAGTCCAAGGGACAGGGATCCTGTTTTCAAGTTAGTGTTCATTGTTGAATATGGAGAGAAGATAAATATTGATTGATTGAATTTACTCCTCTGTCAATGCACTCCTGGCAAACTTCTGGCATTTTGGAAGATGTGTAAACTTGTGGTTAGAGTACTGGCATGGGATCCAAGAGATCATGGGCCCTATATTCCAAAGTGGATATCTGCGATGCACAATAAGGTCCCTTTCCTGAGTTAATTATCACAAGACCCAGCACTTGGTGTATTTTTTTCATAATTATACTTTATTTTAATCAGAGAAATACAAAACTCAGAAAACCTAATGAGTAAATGATTAGTACAACTAACCACCAGGCCTAACAAATTATATATAATAGTATTCAAATCATTAAATTACAATAATAAACATGAAATATTATCCTTTGAAACAGGTTATAGCAAAATAAAAAAGAACATCCTATACACATGATTAGGACAATACAAATCTATATTTGCAACTGAAGGCTCTGAATAACAAAATATTAAAACTGATAAAAAACCATCACTGGTCATCCCAAGCAGAGCATTTGGTGTATTTGAACAAACTCTTAGCACAATGCCCAATGCTTATTTGATTGTTCCCCACTAGCATATAGCACAGAAGAGGCACTGACTGGAGCCCTGCACACAAAGTACAACCATCTACTGGCCAAATACAGGTATGTGGTTTGTTCTATACAATAATCTGCCAAGGAGCAAGGTATCAGGTAAGACATTCCAAAGTGGATTATGCTGTTGCAATACTCAGACCCCCCCATGCAAATGACCTCATTCCCCATGGATGGCCCAAACAGGTTATTAGCACCTCATTAGTGGTCTCCCCCAGTCTTTGCATGACTCGATTTGTAATACAGCAAGCCCCCCTCTTGGTCCCAGTATGGCTCTGTTTGTAATATGATCAGTCTCATCTCCTTTTTGGTCCTGCTGTATTTCTATTTTTAATAAGACTCCCTCCCATTCCCAGTGTCAAGATCCCTGCTGTCCAGTGCTGCAGTCCAGAGGCCACTCCAGTTCCTTCATCCAACTCCAGGGGTGCCAACCAGTAGAACATTCAGTCATCTTCATAGCCGGCCACCACATGATGCATTCAGGTGTTGTACTGCTAAACCAGCATGTGTAGAGGCACAGCTCTTCTGACATGTCTTTCAAAAATGATTTTGAAAGATGTGCAGCAAATTCTGTAACTCTATACGTGGCAGTATAGTGATACAATACTTGCATATGGCAGATGGTGACTGCATATAGGGGTGACTGGAAAGCTGTGCCAGACACAGTCATGAGGGAGGAGTTCAGGTTCTCTGGGGGAGTACTGTACACCAGGATCATGACACTAGGACTGGGAGGGTGCTTTTCATGTTACTAATAGAGCCATATCAGGACTGGGAGAGGAAATAGTGCTATCCAGATTACAAACAGAGCCAAACGAGTACTGGGAGGGTGGAAGGAGCTTGTCATAATACTGATTTATATCAGGACAGGGGAGCATGTCATATTTTTTAAACTTGAACCATATTGGAACCTGGAAGGGGGGGGGGCTTGTCATATTGCAAACAGAACCATAATGGGCCTGGGAGTGGACATGTCCTATTAACAAAAGGAAGCAAATGTGAGCCAAAAAGGGAGGAGAGGTTACTATGGTAGGGATTTGTACTTGGAATGAAGGTGAAAGAGAGGTGCCACTACAGAAAGGGACCACAGATCATGGAATGAAGAGGAGGGGTTATCACCCAATTATTAGCTTCAGTAATAGTAGGGGTTTGGAAGCATTAAACTAGTTTAGTCTAACACTAGTTCTCTCTAGCAGCCTGCTAGTGCTTCCAAAACCAGTCAGCTATGCCAGTGTGCTCTGTATGCATGCCACCACACCTCAATAGCACACGTGCCAGATGTCAGTTAGTGCTCACACGCTACTCACTTTTGGGACATACTAACTGTGCCTATAAATCAGATAACTGCCATGCTAACACATAGTTCATTGAGCAAAGCACAATTTGCAGCCTAAAACTTGCGAGCAACTTGCCATCTCATTGAATATTGGGCCCCACAGGTTCAGACCCTGCTAATGTCAAATATTCACTGTGTGACCTTTAGCAAGTCATTCAGCCTCTCAGTGCTTCAGTCAATCCAGCAGTTGAAATGGGTAGAAGCAAGACCACACTGAAAATTTGCTGTTGAATCTCAACTAGCTATTTTGGCAAGATAAATTAGAAAACAAAGCAGAAACTACTCAGAGTGGACTGCAAATATGACAAAATAACAAAACAAAACACAACATTAAAACAATAACATCATCACATTCCAAATATATTCCTATAAAACTTTGTTTATAGTTTTAATTTTAAATGTTATCACTCTAGGTGGCATTGTAATGTCCAGGGAGAGGGAGTTCTACAAACAGGAATTAAAAACAGATGAAATAGGTGGCCCAGTGGTGCAGAGGGATGAGGCACTGGACGTCTCACCTCGTGACACCCCAGTGACCCAGGTTCGGGAGTGAGCCTGGATCATTGGAGGTTGGCACGGGGGGGTGGGCAGAGCAGGATGGAGTAGCCACAAGGCTGCTTTCCTCTCTGGGGAGGTGGGGTGGCATTCCTCGCTCTCGGCAACCCCCTATTGAAGGCTGAGGGGCTGCACAAGCAAGGGTGCCAGCAATAGGCCAATAGGGGTTGGCGGAAGAGGGCTGTTACTGGGGCTGTAAGGCGCATGTGTGCCTTCACATGCATGCATCCTTCTCCTGGGGTCCTCGGTTAAAAAGGGGAGAAAATCAGAAAAAGCAGCTGGCGGCCAGATGGTGACCAACTCTCCACAGGCACCGCTCCTAGACCGGGCATAAGGTAAGCCCTGGTAATTCTGGAGGACGGAGCTGGGGGAGTCAGTCAGATGGGGGCTGCTTAGCTCAAGGAGAAACAGAGTGGAGATAAAAAAACATATGAAATATAGGCTGACATTTCTACATATTAGTTGTTTTTATATCAAACTTTTCCATGGGATGTCAGGAACTCTTTAAAGGGAAGGAATGGGAATTCTAGAGCTGTGCTGTTTTGAATTTCCTTTTTTAACTTCATAATATTAGACAGAGAGACTAAGCAAATCAGAAAGTTACAATCCAATCAAATGCCCATGCCAAGCTGACAGTGGATCCCTGCCTCTACAGGGAGCAGGGATAATGGAATACAGCAGTCCTCCAATGACTGTGGTCTCCCCAATGGAATGCCAACAATTGTAATTGTTGCCATATGGTACTATCCTCAGCCCACTGTGATGGCTCTGAGAGCCGGGGGCTGGTAGAGGGGGATTGCTCAAACCCCAAAAACAGACTTGTGAGTAGACCGAGGGGGATACAAGTCTCAGATTTGGGTGCACAGTGGGTGAGCTGCAATAACTGTAGATGTGTTGAAGTTCCTGCATGTGCAAAGCGGGACCTCTGTATACCACATGCCCTCTAACATACCCCTTCATGGGTGCGCATGGCAGAGCAGGCCCTTTTATGAACAGGTCCTTAGTTAGAACACTGGATTATAAAATAAGAGCTCACATGTTTATGTACCACAATAGCCACTGGCTCACTGTATGTTTTCATTTATTTTATTTATTAAAAAGTTGATAACCAGGAAAGGCACACTGAGCCGAGGCTTGTTTCCAGGTGTGACTCAGGGCAGGGGCAAGGGTGCAATACATAAGTAAAATATATACATATCAAAACATGATTTGAGATATGAGATCTACATAATGATAAGAAATAATTACATCTTAAACAAAAACTAGAGCATAACAGTGTACTTAACAGTGGAAACTTTCACTTACAACAGTGCATGAACAAGAAAAATAAGGCTAGGAGCTCGGGTACAAACATGTGCAGGTAATGTGCAGCTGGGATTGTGCACAAGGGACTCAGGTTGGGAGGTAAAAGAGGTTAGGACTGTATTGTCAGTGGTGGCTGGAGAATTAGTGAGGGTGGAAGCATTTGCATGGGGGGGGAGTGCTTGAAGTGCTTTTTAATGGAAGTGTGGTAGACAAGCTTTGTACAGTGGGGGGAAGGGAGTTCCAGAGAGCAGGAAACTGGTGGGTAACGGCTACAGTATATTTTCTGCTTGTGTATCCAGAATGAAAGAGCAGTGGTCATGTGAGTGCAGGGAGCAGTCAGTGCTGGAAACTGAGGCTAATAAAGAGGAGTGGTAACAGGGAAGGGTGTTGACCAGAATTTGGAAATAAAGGTTGCACAGTGAGCCAGATGATGACCAATGAGAGAGGGCAAGGAGCTAAATTGATAAAGGAGGCAGTGGTGGGTGCGATAAGGGAGATTAGAGGCAAAACAGCAGGAGGTATAACCTTCAGCATGTCCCATAACCTTTCTCTGTTTTAGCCCTGCCAGCTGCAAAATTGTGTAGAAGTACTGAAAATGGCATCCTGCATCTCAGTTGAGATAACCATGATACAGTAAATCAGTGGTAAAATAATAATAATAATAATAATTATGATTAATAGTGTCAGGGTGAAAAATGGAGGTCTTACAGGTCCAGATACATTTTGCATCCCCCCTCTAGTTTCTAGTGTTTCACTTTCATGTACTGAAAGGTAAGAAGTTTGGGGATGTAAGGCACTCAGCTGAAAAACATCTGAGTTTTATCTGTATTCTGAATTGTTCAATGTACCTGCATGCATGTTTCTGTCTGTATTTGTGTCTGAGTCTGCATTTGCATGGATTGCTGTGTGCAGTATATTGGTGTCTGCAGATGTCTCTGTGTATTTGCTTGAGTCTGTGTCACATAATAGCTTACTAGCATGTTGGCTCTAAGGGAATCTTGTTTAATGACAGTACACACAGTGACTCTCTCCCAGATGGTTTTATTATACCAAAGTAAACCTTATGTGACAAGACACCGAAACTAATGGAAACCAGTACTAGTGCTGAAAATGTCAGGCAAATGAAGTGCATGTCTGGAACTGCTGATTCTGAGGCTCTGTCGTGTCCCACTGCCAAGTGCAAACCTTCATACATGTCAGCTATAAATCAGGGAGTTTATGGAGCAGCAGCAATTATATTCTAATTAAAAAAATCATAAAGCTATCCCTTTCCCTTTCCTTTGTGAAAAGAGAAACCCAAATGACTGCTACTGAAACAAGACGTTAATCAGTAACCTGTAATTATCTTGTTTCCAGGACCTAAAGACTGGACATTTAGCCAGCCATAAACAGTGGACAAGATAGGGAAAGTTAAGATAAGTGCACTGGGATATGATAAAAAGTAATTGTACTGTTCTTCATAAAAGTGGAACAAATGTGTATATCAAAGCATTTCAGTTTCATAGTAGTTTAACAGATTAATCATACAGACATTCTTCCAGAGCAGGTCCACATTTTAGTTGATCTATCATAATCATTTATTCAGGTACTATAATTTACTAGATCTGAATAGGGTCACTAATGGATATTCACTGATGAATGTGTGAATTCCTGTAAACAGATAGTTTGAGGACCCTGGTGATAATGACAGTGGGAAATAGTACTACCAGGATTTTCCCAGGGGCTCCAGTTAACACCATTTAGATAATAAGGTAAACCAGATCTCCATGAGACAGTTGTGAAATTAAAACCTTCTACTGGTTTCTTCCTGTCACTGCCCTGTATGGTGGTCTGGGTTGCTAGATGTTTTGTCTGGGTCCACAGGCATCCACTAGAAGAAGAGGGGTACATTTGCTACTAAGATTATCTAAATTAAGGAAGGTTTATTTACTTGATTCTTTTTTTTTTCCTTCTTCCCTGGGCTGGCTACCAATGGACTATCCATTCATTTTCTATCATTTGTTTGTTTCTCCCTCTTTCCTCTATGCTAATGAAGTCTGCTTAAATATAAAAAGTACCCCATTGGGAGTAAATATTTACAATACCTTGCTGGGAGGGGCAATGCCAACATAATTTTTTACTACTTTTCCTATTGCTATGGATGTGATTGATTGTTAATACTGCATTTAAGAACTTAAGTTAGTTTTTCCTTACTTTATTGAACAATCAATTGATGTTTAATATGCATCCAGAAATATTTTAATATATGTGCATTTTCCATTTGAAATGTAGGGATGTCTTGATGGTGTACAGTACCTTTACTAACTTGGGTTGTATTGTGGGAGACCTGGGTTTGCAGTCAACACTGTGGATTTTTCCCCAGATTATATGGGATCTAGTAACCAGGTGGTCAATGACTAATGGAATATATATATATATATATGTTGACAAATAAAAATACTTATTTTATTTCATTTAACCACCCACTACTAGTTCAAAAATGTGAAACAAGCATGCATACAAAAAAGTTTGATCATATTGCTGCAGTCAACCATGTTTAGGGTTGGCAGCACTTATCAAGAAAGGTCCAAACTCTCTACATTACTGTAAATATAGAATAATACACGGGGTAATGTGTATAAAAGAATTTTACACACACACAAGGAGTTGAATGCTACATAAACTCCATGTCTGAAATTTGAGGGGTTTATGCATGCATCCAATACTGAGGGTGTGTGTACAATGTGAATTTTACACACTACTCATGTATTGTTTTATATAATTGCTAGGTTAGGTTTTTTCACCTCAAAAATTATATAAATGTAAGTCTACTTGTACACTTGATTAAATTAAGAGAAGAAATTATGCAGGTTTGATCAGGAATTATTTATTATCATTTTTATTAAGACATGCAGGCAAATTAGTTTCAAATGGTCACTGCTAGCAAAAACTTCACACAGACTTATACATGGGACTCCATGCTGAGAAACTGCAGAACAGTTTAACTTGTGCAGAACATGCAGGAGGAGCAAATATTTCAACCTGAAAATATTTGTGAGCTACCATTTAAGTATGCTAAAATGCAACAAAAAGTATTAACTTCTTAATATATTAACTGTATATCAACTATTTTAGAAAGAATGAGCTGTGTTTTTTTTTCCAAAGGGAAAAAAATCACTAGTCATGGTAACCCAGTTTCATAGGTGATGAAACTAGAAACTGTCAAAAACACTGCACACTGGTAATTGGGAGGCGGTGCAGACAAGGGGTAGGCAACCCCAACAAAAATGTTCAAGACCCACAGGAATGTTGAACTCAGAGGCTTGTAGTTGATGTTAACCTGTGTTCCGACAGGAGTTCCCCAGGCCAAGATACAAAAGAACTGGATACTGATCAAATGTGCAGACTGTCCTTAAGAATTAAAAAATGTATAAGTTAAATAATGGTAAAAGAAATGCATACGATGTAAAGGTAGCATTAAATTACGTTTTGTATTTCTTTTTATATTTTTTATTTTTCTTACACTCATTAGTAACTAATTATTCTTTTGTTTGCTGAGCTGCTTCAGCTCTACCTCTACTGTATAGATATAAGTCCTTGCACTAGTCCATACTGGTGATAAATTTCAAAAGTATATTTCACTACTGGACTATTGTGATATCACAAATGGTAAAGCATTATGGGAAAGAATGATGTAATTCATGACACTCCCTTTATTTTTGCTGTTTAAGAGAGGCTTCAGATGCAGTTAGTCACTCCCCGAGGAAGCTCCAGAGAGTGAAGCTTGGAGTAACTGCCCATCACAGAGTAGCCTAGTTCTCTACTGTATCTTATGTTATAACTTTGTGTCTATTCGACAATAAAACTTTTTGATTTACTGAAGGATGTGTCCTGGTGAACTCCTGTTGGAAAACAGGTTAGCATCAATAACAAGTCTCTGAGTACAACATTCCTGTGGGTCTTGTTTGTAGGTGATGAGCTTGTGACCAGAAACTGGTTTGCCATTTGTTTCTCTCATTTACTAGATGTACCTGAATGTGAAGACACTGCAGTGAAAAAATAGCCAACCAGACACCAAAATCTCCTCAGCGAGAGGGAAGGCAAGAACGGGCAGGTGATTTTAGTGAGATGCTTATTATAGACAGAAGAGCAACTTGGGCCATAATCTGGCTCATGGCTTTCCATTACAGAAAGCAATGCATGTTCACCATTTTAACCAGCTAGTTATAACAATTAATTACACTCAGTTTTCTATGGGAAAAAAAAACATGATCTGATTATTATAGGGGACTTATTAGCTAAACATAGTACAAATCATGCTATGGACTAAAGAGCAGAGGAAGGCTGGAGTATCCATGTAAACTGTGCTCCCCCTATTCAATGGTAGTGTGTAATCAAAGGTTCAGCAGCCATTTAATTATCTAGATTGTTTTTGAAGTTCTTGTTTTACATAGAACCACTACAAGAGGCCCGTCATTCCAAGTTCCACCACTCTTTGAGTAAAGAGTAACCTTCTAGTTTCACTTTTGGATCAGTGCCTTTTAAAAGTTGATCTACAAACACATTGATTATAGTTACCTTATCTCATAAAAAGTGCATCTTTCATTTTTATCAACTCATATTTTTCTTTCTTTATGAGATGCATTCTGTGAAATGGTTAACACCAAGCTGTTTGGTACCACACTCCTGAATTCATGTAATTGTACTTGTTTCAATAAATAAAAAAAAAACACATAGAAACATAAAAATTGCCAGCAGATAAGGACTGCTAGGCCCAGCCAGTCTGCCCATTCTTTTCTACCTGCTGCAGAAACCACAGACCCTACTTGATCTCCGGCTTTGACCTCTTTCCTATCAGCAGGGTTCCCTTATGCCTATCCCATGCATTTTTAATTCCCCTACCGAATTTCCCCCAACCACCTCTGCTGAGAGACTGTTCCATGCATCCACTACCCTTTCTGTAGTAGTAATCAAGGAGGATGTGGAGGTCCTCCACAGTGGAGATCCCAAGGTAGGAGCAGAGTACCCAAGAGGAAGAAGAAGCAACTCCTGGTGGGGGACTCCATCATTAGTGGTTAGATTTGGGTTCAGAGAGAGGGAGAGAGGGAGGGAGAGAAGGAGGGAGGTTAAGTCCCTACCTGGCGCCACGGCTCAGAGGGATAGGAAGCAAATCCTGGGCATTGCTAGGGCAGTAGGATGGTAGGGAGAGCCAGATGTCATGGTCCACCTGGGAACAAATGACCTGGCTGAGGACGAGATTAGGGTAGTACAGGAGGAGTTCAGGGAGTTGGGGAGGGGTCTTAGGCAACCAGCATGCTCAGTGTGCTTTTCTGAGGTGTTGCCAGTCTATGACAGGGGAGGACAGGGTTCACCACAGCAGGAGCTTCAAAGCATTGTTAACGGAGTGGTGCAGAGAGGAGGGGTTCAACTTCATTGGGGACTGGGGTCCCACCTATGGGATATTGGTCTATACGGGGAGATGGCCTGTATCCATCCGAGATGGGGACCAAGGTCCTCAGTGAACAGTTTAAATGCTTCATTGGCAAGCATTAAAAGAAACAGAGGAGGGTGAAGAAAGGAAGCAGGGAGACATAAACTGCCCCCCCACAGGCTCACAAGGTCAGCAATGGAAATCCTGAGGGAGTGAAATCCCTAAAGGAACCAAATAATAAAGGAACCCAGGGAGTAGAAGGAAAGAGAGATAGTAAAAAGAACAGTGGAGGAAATAAGGGAGGGAAAATGGAAAATAAGAGGGGGGCAGCACAATCTGGAGAACCATGTGTGCAAATGCTTGGGGTCTGGGCAGTAAGATAGCAGACCTACAGGCAAGGCCTCAATTTTTCTGCAGCAACTTGAGATTAAATTCTGCTGAAAATCTCCATGTTGCCTCAGAACTTCTGTGGCATTAGTTTCCTATTTCTGCAGAAATTCTGCATCGGCAGTTGGGAGTTTTGGTAGCAGTCAGCACCCACCCCACCCCCACATACTCAGGTTGGGGAAAAATGTTAGTTTGGGGGTTGGGGCCTACAAACCAGAGAAGGTTGTCAATTAACTCCTGAGTTCTTAGTATTAGAAAGTAAAAAAATCCACCCCATCTATCTCAGCCCATTCCCCACCCCAGTCTGTGAGTCCCCAGGACCACCACATTTGAATTAGTAATATGTTAAGCAGCTACCACACTTCACAGTGATCCTCATCCTTTTAGGTTTACCACTAGGCCAGAATACCAGTTTTGTATTCCAGCAGTGCTTTGTGCAGCTGTGCTCAAGGCACTTCTGGGATATAAAACTGGAATTCAGGCCCAGCAGTGAAATTAGAAGGATAAGGATTACAGCACACTATAGGACCTGATAAAGATTTCTACTTTAAATAAAGCGATTCGAGGAGTTCTCAGGGTGGGGTGGGGTGGGGCTGAGCTGGATGGGGGAAGGGGATTTACCTGTTTTGATTTTTAAGGAAAAGCCCCAGCAGAGAAACTAATGGTCAGGGTCTGTTCCAAAATGTTTTTCAGATTTTGGTTTTTAAATTCCACAGAATTCCAAAAAGCATTCTGTGGAATTTAATATCAACCATGGACTAGTTTTCTGGGGTATATATGACCCATGGAATAACCACAGTTTATATTCTCCCTGGAATAATTTTCCTTTGTCAGAGTCAATGTAAACTGCAGATTTGTTTTACTCACAATTTACACTGACTCTTCATTTTTTTTATTTATTATGTTTTATCACCTCATCTGCCAGCCCCCCATCTATCTGATCTACACATGCTCAGCCCCACCACACATCACACACCCCAGGACTTCCCTCACTCCCGAATACCCACAGCCTACCCCAATAGAGAATAAATGGTAGAACGGGAGTGACAGTGAGAGCATGGTCAGTGGTGCAGGGTCCCCAATGTGGGGGTAGACATCATCATGCGATGGTGTAACCTTCATTTTCCCATTTTCTCCCTGGGAGGCATGTCATGCAATGATGTTGGGGTGGCATGCCAAACGTCTGACATCCCTCTCAAACGTAGTCAGTCCTGGCTGTCATTCCCCAGGCTACCACAAGGAGTTACCCAAACACCGGCGATGTCCCCACCCTCCCCCATGGAGTAGGACAGTGGTCCATAGGATGCTCGATCCTCCTCCTCTTGGCTGGCTCTCCAACTTCCCAGACTCATTCCCAAACTCGGGTCATCAGCATCACAACCGGTACTGCTGTGCTGGCAGGCCAGCTAAACACTGACTCTTCAGTATAAACTGTGAAGTAATATTCTGCATTTCATGTAAACATGGAATTATATTCTGCAGTTCATGTAAACTGCAGAATAATATTCTACTGATTTTCCCCAGTTTACTTTAAATTCCATGGCAATCTCCATGGCTATGAAATCATGGAACAATAGGGGCCTTGCCTACAGGCCACATTTTCAGAAGCAGATCTGGATATGGTCGCAATTACTGAGTCATGATGCAATGAAAATCAGGACTGGGAGGTAGCCATACCAGATTATACTCTGATTAGAAGGGGAAGAGTAGACAGAAAAGGTGGAGTAGTGGCTCTTTATGTCAGGGACAAGATAAAAACTATGGAAATACACGGCAAGCAGAGAGGAGCTGAGGTACAGTTGGTCACCCTGGAGACAAGGAAGGAGGCTGTTATTTGCACAGGAATGATTTGCAGACCTCCAGTACAGAGGGAGAAGTGGATAAGGAAATGATGGAAGCAATTAAAAGGATTGTATGAAAGGGGAAGGTGTTGCAGGTGGGTGACTTCAATCTACTGGACGTGAGTTAAAGCCTACCAGCTGCAGCAACACTCAGAAGTGAGGACATGCTGGACTCCCTTCAAGGGGCATTCCTCAGATAACTAGTTAAGGAACCCACTTATGGAGGGGCGATGCTGGACCTGATACTGACAAACGGGGACAGTGTTACTGACATCACAGTGGGTGGCTACCTGGGGACCAGTGATCGCTGTACAGTGTGGTTCAATATAAGAATTGGGCCAGAATCAAACCACACTAAAACAAAGGCCCTGGACTTCAGGAGTGTCAATTTTAAGAAAATGGGAGAATGCCAAAGGAATGCCCTAGCAGGGATAGAGAAATGGGGGGAGAGTCAAGGAACTGTGTGCAAAAATAAAAAGGGCATTGAAAAGGCAACACATCTCTATATCAGGCAGGTTGGCAAGGTCAAGAGAGAAAAAAGACTACTATGGTTCTCTAAAGAAGTAGTGGAGAAAGTAAGGGCCAGAAAAAAACTGCCATTTAGAAAGTACAGAAGACAGAAGGAGGAGGATAGGGAGAGTTATCTGGAGAAACAAAGGGAGGCAGGGAAAGCAGTTAAGAATGCAAAGGTGCAAATGGAGGAGAATATTGCCCATTTAGTAAAAAAAAAAAGGGGAGGATAAAACATTTTTTTAGATAAGTGAGAAAAAAAAGACCAAAGGAGGGGTAGAAAGGCTGTAAGGGGAAGGAGGGGTTTATGTGGAGGAAGACCCCCAAAAAAAGCAGAAATATTCATCTAACACTTTTGTTCAGTATTTATGGAGAAAGGGGTAGGTGACAAGCCACAATTAAGGGACAAGGGCAATAAAAGAAGGGAGGTGGACACTAGTCCTTTTATGGAGGAGAGAGTCCTCAAGGAACTAGCACAATTAAAAGAAGACAAGGCAATGGGTCCTGACGGGGTGCACCCCAGGATACTGAGAACACTCAAGGAGGTGCTGGCTGCACCTCTGAGAGCCCTATTCAACCTATCACTAGAAACAGGGGAGGTTCCAGGGGACTAGATGGGGGGGTAGATGTGGTCCCACTTCAGAAAAGAGGAAATAGGGAGGAGGCAGGTCATTACAAATCAGCTTGACTTTGGTAGTTGGTAAAGTAATGAAATCGCTAGTGAAGGAAAGGATTGGGGAATACCATGTAACCAGTGGATTACAGGATCCAAGGTAACATGGTTTCACAGGGGTGGAGATCTTGCCAGGCAAGCCTGATTGAGTTCATTGAATGGGTGACCAGGGAAGTGGATCAGGGTGGAGTGGTAGATGTGGCCTACCTGGGTTTCAGTAAGGCCTTTGACACTGTTCCACATAGCAGACTGATGAGCAAGCTGGGCAGCCTAGGAGTAGGTCCAAAAGTGGCAAAATGGGTAAGAAGTTGGCTAAGCAATAGGAGTCAGAGGGTGGTGGTAAATGGTGTCTACTCTGGAGAGGGCAAGGTGACCAGCAGGGTGCCACACGGCTCAGTACTAGACACAGTCCTCTTCAATGTCTTTATTAGAGACATTGCAGAAGGGCTCGAAAGGAAAGTATGCCTGTTTATGGATGACAAAAAAATCTGCAACAGAGTGGACACACTGGGGAGGGGGTAGTGGAAAGAATGAGGGATGATCTGAAAAACTGGAAGAATGGTTAAGGGAATGGCAGCTGTGTTTCAATGCAAAAAAGTATAAATCATGCACTTGGGGCACAGAAACCCAGTGGTAATGTACCAATTGAGCGGGAAGGTATTAGCAATGACAAAACAGGAAAAGGATCTGGGGTAGTCATTTCTGATGACCTAAAGGTAGCCAGGCAGTGTGATAAGTCAGTGGGGAAGGCTAACGGAATGCTCAGGTGCATAGGGAAGGGCATCACTAGCAGAAAGAAGGAGGCAGTATTAACCCTGTATAGATCAGTGGTAAGACCCCACCCTGAGTACTGTGTCCATTTCTGGAGGCCCCACCTCCAGAAGGACATAGGGTGGAAGCAGTACAAAGGAGAGCTACCAAAATGGTGCAGAGCCTGCATCAGAAGCCCTATGAGGAAAGATTCAAGGAACTAAATATGTGCTGTCTAGAGGAAAGGAGGGAAAGAGGGGATATGATAGAAACATTCAAATACCTCACAGGTAATAATAAGGTACAAGAAGGTAACATTTTCCATAGAAACAGATGCTCAAGGACAAGGGATCATGCTATGAAGCTGGAGGGGGACTCAGAGGAGATGTGGGTGAATACTTCTTCAAGGAGAGGGTGGTGGATGCCTGGAATAGCATCCCAGCAGAGGTGGTGAGTGCTAAAACAGTAACAGGATTCAAGCATGCATGGAACAGACACAAAGGGACCTTAGAAGTAAGACAAGGAGGGGAGAAGACCAGAGATTGAGTAGGCTCTGCTGTGGCACAGTAGGTAGGGAATATAGGGCAGACTAAGTGGGCCAAAAGGTCCTAATCAGCTGACAACTTCTATGTTTCTATATTATGATGGAACAGTGATGGTACAGACAGGAATCCATCCAGAACAGACATACGGAGTGGGATGGGGCTGCTTCACCAGGTGTGCACAGGAGGTTGAATAACAAGCCTGCAGGAGATGAAAGGGTGGTTATCATTGGGGATTACATAATTAATGGTTTCCACTAGGGAAGGAAGGGGGATCCAAGGAATAGGTGTGTGGTTGTTTGTATACCAAGGATTTATTTATTTATGTATTTATTGAAATGTTTCACCAGGAAGGCACGCCAAATAACAAGTTGCTCATCTACTGGTGTGACGGGGGGGTACAATTGGATGAAGAATTAGATGTACAGTTTAACATTTAACATATCTGAGAAAATAAACATCAATTACATTTGTAACAAGACTTACAGTTAAAACATATCATAAATAATCATTCAGTCACATTTGTGACATAACATACAATTAAATATATTATACCTGTGAAATATGCATTTAATTACAAGCGGCATATCTGAGGAACATAGCACAGAAATTTAGCATAGCTTTGGAGCCAACTCCTTGAAGGAATGGATCACAGTTAAATAGGCAGATTATTTAGCAATTATCGAAAGAATGAGGTCCGGGAGGGACATCAAGGAGTGTAGAGGGGTAGACTGGGAAAACCAGCTGAGGAAAGGAGAGGATAAAATTGGGGGGAACATTACCAGAGAAAAGTGAGCAAAAACCAAAAAATCTGTTGTGAAGGGCAAGTTAACACAGGGCTAGTGCAACCTGGGAGCACCTCAGACAGAACAAAAAGGGATGGAGGTGGGGAGGGTGGAACCTACGATCAGGGAAGCAAACAAAAGGGGGGTGGGGTGGAAAGCTTCACTTGGTCATCCACCTAGGAACCAATGACTTAGCAGGGGAATAGGTGGGGGCGATGCATAGAGTTAGCAAAGAACTGCAGGGAGTCAATGAGCTCTATGGCATTTTTAGAGGTTATTCCTGTCCCCAGAGCTAGCACAGTCAGAAAGAGGAGAATTGAGGAGTTTAATGATTAGCTATGGAACTGGTGCAAGGTGGAAGGGTTCAATTGTATTGAAGGTTGGGGAGATAAGTGGTCAGACAAGAGGTTATTGTAATTGAGGCACAGGTCAGGAAGCACAGGATGATCAGGAGCAGTTGTAAAATTTGCAGTGAGTGTTTTATTATTTCCAATAACAGTAAAATAAAAAATAAAATTGTTCAGAACAACTATTTACAAAGGCAGTACTAACAGAGAAAAACCAAGTCCTCCTTCTGAGGGTATCTCTTAATTCCAAGTTTCAGTCTCTCAGTCTCTCACTCTCCTTGTTCCTCTAGCAAAAGCATTGCTGCTCTTTTTATAAGTCTGTGCCTGGGAACCTTAAGAGATGTTCTGCTTCTCACAGAATGTTCTTGTCAGTTTCATTCCTTGCAGGTGCAGCAAAACAGTACATAGTGACCCAGAATTGACCTCTTGTTTACAGCTCTGCAAAAGGCTTAAAATCTGCATCTTGGTTAACCCCTTGAGTTCCAAATAGATTTTTTTCCAACAGTATAACTATATACAGTTTCAAACAAAGGGATCTCAATTTTACATACAGTTTTATACAGAGATTCACATATATTTTTTATAACTGCAGATATGCAAGGGGGAAGAAAAGACAGAAATAGAGAGAAATAACAAAGCAAGGCAGAGAGGTAGTGAGAGGAGGAGAATTGTGAAACTGTCAGAGTGATCAGTTCCTAGCTCTCACAATAAAATTTAGTTGCACAACCAGACAGACAAGAGGCAGAAAAGGAGAGGTTAGAACAGACCCTTGTGTTTAACTCTTTCTGCATAACAAATGGGACAGGGCCTTATTCAACCCTGTCACAGTTATATTCGGTGAATAGGCTGCACCTTAATTATGAAGGATTGAAAGTACTCAGGGATAAACCCAAGGGAATACTTGGAACTAGATCTAAATTTAAACATCAGAGGGGGAGGGAGAGGTGGATCAGAGGGCACAGAAACCTTGTGACAGAGAAGTCTGTAGACTGCCCCTCCCCCACAGGAAGTAGCAGAGATCAGAGAGGGCATAGGGTCAAGAGTGGGCATCCAATGTCAGGGGTGAAAGGGACAATATAGTAGATAGGCAGAAAGATATAGGAATTAGGCAGGGAGGCACAGAGTCAAGGTGGAGGGTGGTGTCTCTCAATGCTCACAGTGTTGGTAACAAGATGGCAGATATGTAGGCCATCTTAGCGGAGGGGAAGGTAGATGTAGCAACAGTTACTGAGACCTGGGCTACAGCACACCATGACTGGGACCTCTCGATTCTGGGGTACAAGTTATACAGAAGGAACAGACTACCAGGTAAAAGGGGGTGGTGGCATAAGTCAGGAAGGGGATAATATGCACTAGAGAGGAGAATGATCAGGGGAAGGCGGAAACACTTTGCATCCAGCTCCAAACTAACAGGGGGAGGAAGGTTTGGTTGGGGATGGTTTACAGACAGCCCAACCAGGAGGAAGAAAGGAACAAAGAACTATGTAAGGAACTGCTGGAAGCAGCAGGTAAAGTGGAGGTGGCAGTGGTAGAGAACTTTAATCTGCCTAAGGTGGACTTGGATATGCC
This sequence comes from Neoceratodus forsteri, assembly GCA_016271365.2. Lineage (NCBI taxonomy): Eukaryota > Metazoa > Chordata > Ceratodontiformes > Ceratodontidae > Neoceratodus > Neoceratodus forsteri. Next base: position 1,537,767,970 of record CM057450.1, read on the forward strand.
AGTCACCTACTTTGTCAGGAGTCAGATGATCCTGGATGCAATACAGAGGGTTCATGAGCCATGGAGTTATGGAGCCCAACAGGGAAGGGGCTACCCTTGATCTGGTGCTCACAAATGGGGAGCACATACAGGATATATTGGTCAAGGAACCCCTCAGAGGTAGCAACCACAGCACAGTGTGGCTCAGTCTGAATATGGGTAGGGAAAGCTTCTCCACAAAGACCAAAACCCTGCACTTCAGGAGAGCAGATTTCTGGAGGTTGTGTGAGGTGCTAAGGAAGCAGCTAGAGAGCATCACAGCACAAATGAGGTGGAAAGACAATGGGCCATCATCAGGGATGCAGTGCTAGCAGTCACAGTGAATTGTGTTAAGCTTACAAGGAAGAAATTTGTGGCTAAATTGCCCATCTGGTTTTGCTCTGAGGTTGCCAGGGCAGTGAGAGACAAGAGAGTGGCTTACAAGAGATACAAAAGGACTGAAAGTGAAGCAGATAAGGAGGAATACCTGAGGTTCGCTAAGGTGGTGGGCAAGGTGGTGCAGCAAGCAAAGGCAGAGAATGAACTGCAAATAGCAGAAAGAATTAAGAATGGGGGAAAACCTTATTTCGCTACACAAGCAAGAAGAGGGACAGTAAGGATGGGATACTTAAGCTGATGAAGAGGGATGGATGTATGGAGGAAGAAGTGAACAAGGTGGAGGTACTGAATGGGTACTTCTGCTCTGTCATTTGTAGGGAAAAACATGGGCCGGTATCGAAAGTGGGGAGAAGGAGAGAGGGGGAGGGGTAACAGACATAGTAATAGAGGTGGATAGAGTGATGGAGGGACTACTAGCACTGAAAGCAGATAAGTCACCAGGACCAGACACCATCCACCCAAGGGTGCAAGAAAACAATCAGGCAGCTAAAAACAAGTGATAGAGCCAAATGCAAAGTACTCACATACAGAAAACAGCAGCATGGCTACATATCACCATTGGGATCCAAAGAACAGCATATGGTAGTCAGGCTATAAGCAAAAACATGTTTATTGTGCCACAAGCACCAGAACCCAGATATAGCATGCCCCTCCCCAAGCAGCCAAATGTTTTTGCACTAACTATCATGCTTTCTCAAGGCCTAGACTTGAGAATGGTACATGTGGTGTCTCTCCACAAGAGAGGAACAAAGGGATGATCCAGGGAACTATAGGCTGGTCAGTCTGACATCAATCATGTGCAAGCTCATGGAGTCCATACTCAAGGAGAGGTTAGTAAGGTACATAGAGGAGAATGGTCTCCTGGGTGAGAGGCAACACAGGTTTGTGAGAGGAAAGTCCGGTCAGGTGAACCTGATTGACTTTTTTTGACTGGGTCACCAGGGCAGTGGTTGAAGGCCAAAGTGGTACATATCATTTCAATTAATCAATCAATCAACCTTTATTTATAGAGTGCAATTCCAGTTGGTCAAAGCACTTGAACAAAATTAGTCAAATGTTAAAACAGTAATGTAAAACATACAAATACCAATAAAATTTGATGGTTCTAAAAACAACAGAAACTATTTAAATAGGGTCAGGAAAGGCTAATCTGAAAAGATACATCTTAAAAGCTGTTTCAAAGCTCTCAATGGTCAGGCACTGTCTAATCCGATGTGGTAGAGAATTCCACAGGGTGGGGGCCATAATAGCAAAAGAATGGGCCCAAGAGGTCTTAAATCGAACCCTGGGAACCTCTAGCAATCCCTCATCTGTGGAGCAGAGGGGGCAGTAGGGATGAAGGAGATCTTGCAAGTAACGCAGTCCCTGTCCATGTAGGGCCTTGTAGGTCAGTAGACCAACCTTGAAGGTGATCTACCACTGTATTGGCAGACAGTGCAAATCGCAGAACAGAGGCGTGACATGGCAGGATCTTGGTAAGCCAGTCAACAGCCTGGCCGCTGCATTCTGCACCAGCTGCAAGCGGTGGATCTCAATCCCTGCTAGCCCTAGGTATAGGTCATTGCAGTAGTCAAAGTGGGAGGTTACCAAGGCATGGACCAGAGTAGGAAGATCATCGGGTGGAACCAGGTGCTTAATCCAGGCAATGTTCCTCAGAAGGTAAAAGGAAGTCTTGACCATGACCGACACCTGAGATTTAAATGTAAGACCATTGCCAAAGAGAATGCCCAGATTCCATACCCTGTCAGAGGTCAGCAGCTGGTTATCCCCAAGCCAGAGTCTGGAATGTTTCCCAGCTGATGACCCTCCACCCCAATGACTTGGGTCCACTACCGGCACCTCAATTTTATCCGGGTTCAACCTCAGCCAGTTGGGACTCATCCAGTCCTGGATCTTGGAGAGGCAGCTAGCAAAGACCGAGATGGCTCCACCTAGCTCGGGCACAAAGGACATGTATAGCTGAGTATCATCTGCATAACAGTGAACACTCAGTCCATACCACCTTATGATGTCTCCTAACAGCAGCATATACACCACGTATAGCATGGGTGACAAAATGGAGCCCTGTGGAACCCCACAGGATAGGATAAAAGGGGCCGAGGAGCAAATTCCCGACACCACTCTCTGAGTCCTACCAGTTAGAAAGGATCTAAACCACTTGAGGACTGTATCAGATGGCCCACAATTAAACTACAGGTGCTACAATAGCACTTCATGGTCCACGGTGTCAAATGCTGCAGAGAGATCAAGGAGAATCAAGATCGAATGAGTCCTCTGATCTCTTGCTATTAGGAGATAATTCAGTACCCAAACGAGTGCCACCTCAGTACTGTGCCTTTTTGTAAATCTGGACTGGAAAGGAGCATTGAGATCATGGATAGTAAGATGATCCTCCAGCTGCAGCGCCACTACCTTCTCAATAACCTTACCCACAAAGGGCAGGTTAGAGACGGGTCTGTAGTTAGCTAAGCAGTCAGGGTCGAGGGACAGTTTCTTAAGGAGAGGTCTTACTACTGCCTCCTTCAGGGATAAGGAAACACCCCTGTCTTCAATGAACTCCAGACAATCTCAGCCAGAACCGGGCTAATCACCTCAACACACCCCACAAGGAGATGCTTTGGGCCCGGGTCCAAACTAAAGTAAGTTGGCCACAAAGACTGGATAATCCTCATGATATCAGTGATTGCCAGCCAGCTAAAGTTAGACTAGGCAAACTGGATGCCTGCAACCTCCTGCCAACCTCCACAACATCCACTGGAGAGCACTGGATGGATCCTGGACCTGATGGTGGCAATCTTATCTGCAAAGAAGAGAGCGAACTCATCACACTTACTCTGTGACAAGGCTCTTCTGGACTGAAGACAGACTGGGTTGCACAGTCTGTCAACAGTCTGGAAGAGTGGAGATGGTCGATTCTGCACAGCAGCAGTGTCTCCAGACAGGAACTCTGACTTCTTGTGGAAGACTGACGATTAATAGTCTTTATAGTGAGCCATCAATCTAAGTTTGTCCTCAGCAAGGCCGGATTTCCACCAGCGATGCTCCAGACTTCAGCTCCTATGTCTCAGCTCCTTCAAGGTCCCATCAAACCAAAGGGACCTTGTGTGAAGAGTAAGGGGGTGAACACAGACAGGAGCTAAAGAATCCAGGGCCTCTATCACAGCCTTATTGTAGGCAGATAGAAGGTTCCCTGGATCTGAGCTTACACTCGGCACACCTGACAGGTCCAGTACCACCATAAGACCATCTGGGGTCAAACCCCTTAAAGGGCAGTACTGGACCATCTCCATAGGGACAAGTCTATTGGGGGGAGCCTTGAAATTGAACCTTTTGCTATGATGGTTAGACCAACTGACCGGCTCACCACCAAGTCGGAGATCTCCATCCCCATCAGGAATACCAGATCCAGTGAGAGACCATGACTGTGGGTCATAGAGGTAATTACCTGAGTGAGGCCCAATGAAGTTATAAGTTGGAGGAGGTCTTGACCAAACTGCGAGAGTTCAGCTTCGACCCAGGCATTGAAATCCCCAACAATCAGCAATCTGGGGGATTCCAACACCATGTTGAAGATGAAGTCTGCAACCTCCTGCAGGAATTCCTTCTCATTCCAGGGTGGACAGTAAATGAGAAGTATCCCTCAGCCTACACCTGAGCCCACAATGCACTCAAAGGATCTGGTTACTCCCTCTGGGATGTCCTCAAAGCCCAGTTCTGATCTAAAGCAGATAGCTACACCCCCACCCCTATGATCCTTCCTAGAAGGATGAATCACTGAGTATCCAGCTGGAACAGCAGATTCCAAAACTGGGCCAGCATTTTTGTCCAGCCAGGCCTCAGTGATCCAAGTCAGGTCAGTTGTACCCACAAGATCAGCCATTACGGCTGTCTTGTTTTTAATGGACCTGACATTGCACAACACCGGCCGGGTAGGATGGGCAGATGAGGCAGATCGTGTAATTTGCCCACGTAAAGTGGAACACTTAGGTATGTGAACCAGGTAAGAAGGACCTCTTTCTTGAATCAGTTTTGCCCCAAGGTGTCTCCTTGTTCGCGCAACCCCAATCTGCTTGCCTCTCTCCACTCCATCACCAGGCCCAGCTCTCCCCCATTTCCTCAGTGTGACAGCACCTGTATACATCTGCAGATAAAGGGGGACAGTTAAAAGGGTGAAGTTCCCTGAGGCTGGTGGGAGAATAGTGCACGACCTTCAGCAACCTTTGATAGCACATAAAAGCCAGAGCAGCAGGCAGTAATATAAACAAACACACTCACATCCACACATCATACTCTCCACAATCAACCAAAGAACCCTCAGCTCTCCCAAATTAACCCTCAGTCCCACCCACTAACCCTCAACCCCAGAAACATAATAAAATAAGTCCTAATAACACTACAAACAAATAAAAAATAATATTAGAGTTGTAAAAGTAGTTCTTTTACAATGTCCAGGAAGAATATAAGCTCTTGCAGCAAGATAATACAGGCATGCCAGGTTTCAAGGTCTCAAAGTCACAAGGAAAATTATTCATGTACAGTGGTGAAGCTCTCACCTTCACCACCTCACCTAAAAATTGTTTTGCTGCCAGTAAGTCTAAATACACCAGATCTCAAATGAATAAAGGGAGTTTTTAATGTGTACTCGTGAAGCTCTCACTCCAACAGCAGAAACGGATACAAGATGCAACAAAGTTTGCCACCTCTCACATTGTAACTTTGTTGCTAATATAGGTTCTAATGGATGAAAAAATTGTCACTGCTTCAAGAACCCCCTCTGAATTTTAACTTCTGCCAAGAATGAAGTCCAAAAAGGATGTTAAAATTTGAACAGGAGCTGCTCAACTCAGGGACAGTTTGGGGAAGTCCAGTTTAATTTCTACGAAGCACCTCCAAGAATTTGATTTGCCAGCAGGCAGGCATTAAGCGAGAAACTGGGAACTCAGATCACCAACCCCCAAAAGCAGCAAGTATCCCAATAAAGATAACCCCCACAGAGTTATAGTCATCGGACAGCACCCACACTTCAGCTGGAGCCCCAGGTGACACCTAAGGCAGTCATGGTAACTTCTGCCCTCTAACAGCACGTCCCTGACACTTTCCCTTTTCGCCTTGTCACCACTCATTTTGATTACTGTGATGCCCTCTACCTAGGATTACCAGGGGTGGATATCCATTGTTTGCAGCTAATGCAGAATGCAATGGCCAGGTTGATAACTGGAACCCCTAGATCCAGTCACATAACATTTGTGCTGCGTGAACTGCACTGGCTGCCGATACAGTGGCGGATCACCTTCAAGGTCTCATTGCTGACCTGTAAGACCCTACATGACCAGGGACCCCTCTACCTGAAAGAATTTCTGTCTCCTTACTGCCCCACCTGCTCACTCTGATCCTCCAGCCAGGGATTGTTAGAGATTCCCAGGGTATTCCTAAAAACATCAGAAGGAGGATTGTTTGCCTTTTTGGCTCCTACCCTGTGGAATTCTCTACTGTGCCATATATGAGATAGCCTGACCATGGAAGCATTTAAAAAATCCTTGAAAACATACACTATCTGTTTCATCAGGTATTTGAAGGGACCTAGTGAGTTAGTGCTGAAATACTTTATGTGTATTTATTGTTTTACTGTATAATGAGATTGTTTTAGTGATGATTGTTAAGGCACCCTGAACTCTGGGAGGGCGCCTGATACAAATAAAGTTTTACTTACTTACTTATTTACTCCCATGGGAGAAATCAAGATGAGGCGACCGCACCCCAGTAGTTAAGTGAAATGGGCCCCTATACTCACTTGGTTAGAAAAGGTTCACCAGATTCAACCTGTTCAAAGGTAGCTGGCTAGTTATCAACTGAAATTTAACTGGAACCTCCCCAATGTATTCCTTTTAGTTTACTGATCTCAGTGATTCACCAATGGGTCAACTCCACAGTCAATAGACTCCACAGTTCCACAGTTTGACTGATTGGTCACTGACTCAAACTATAACTATAATAGCATAGCCTCCATTGACAAAACCTCAGTTCACTGCATTCCATTTCATTGCAGGTCACGAATACAGCTTTCATCGACACCCTCTCACATCCCACAGCTCCCAACAGTACAGTCCAGAAGCAATAGAAAATCCCAGGAAGTAAGAAAAGCACAGAGTAGCACTTGATGACTAAAGGACCAAAGCTGTTATTGTAGTGAAAATTTCAGGGAGTAAAGTTTGTTAGCATCCATTGTAATGCAGCAGTAAAAACACTGGGGTCCTGATAAACTGCACTTAACCCGAAAATGCCAAATCACTGGCTAAACTATCTCACTTACAAACCCTAGCTAGCGACTCACTAACATTCGGCTAATCTGCACTAAATAAATAAACTGAACTTTAAATACTTAAAATATAAAAATGTTAAAAAAGGCAAAAAAAAAAAATACCCAGACAAAATGAAACAAAATGATCACAGCAAAGTTGCTGCTGCCGATGGCTGGCCTGGACCTGGACTTTAGCAAAGCCTTCGATTCTATGCCTCATAGGAGGCTTATCATACAAAAATTGAAACATAGAAGTTGTTGGTAGAAAAGGACCTCTTGGCCCACCTAGTCTTTCCTCAATTCCCTACCTATTGTGCTATTGCAGACCCCAATCAATCTTCGGCCTTACCCCCCCCCCCGCCTTGTTACTAAAGTCCCCTTGTGTCTAGCTCATGCATGCTTGACTCATGCTGCCATTTTAGTACCCATGACCTCTGCTGGGAGGCTGTCCCAGACATCCACCACCAATCTTTCTGTGAAGAAGAATTTTATCACATCCCCTCTGAGCCTTCCCCCCTCCAGCTTCATATCATGCCCCCTTGTCCTTGAGCATCTATTTCTGTGTAAAATGCCACCCTCCTGTACCTTATTGATACTTTTTGAGGTATTTGAATGTTTCTATCAAATGCCCCATTTCATCCTTTCCTTTAGATGGTACATATTTAATTCCATGAGCCTTTCCTTGTAGGGCTTCTGATGCAGGCCATGCACCATTTTGGTTGCCCTCCTCTGTACCACTTCCACCCAATCTATGTTTTTCTGGAAATGGGACCTCCAGAACTGGACACGGTAGTACAGGTGGAGCCTCACATTGATCTATACAAGGGTAACACGTCCCCCCTCTTTCTGCTGGTGATAACCATCCCTATGCACCCCAGCATTCTACTAGTATTTCCCACTGCCTTATCACACTGCTTAGCTACTTTCAGGTCATCAGATATGATGGCCCCTAGGTTTCTTTCTTGTTTTTTGGTTGTCACCACTTCCCCACCCCCAACTGGTACATTGTCCTTGTGTTTCTGTGCCTCATGTCCATAATTTTGCACTTTTTGGTGTTGAAGCCTAGTTGCCAAACCCTTGAGCAGTCTTTTGGCTTTTTCAGATCGTCCCTCATTTTCTTCACCCCTTCCCCAGAGTGTTCACTCTGTTGCAGATTTTTGTGACATCTGTGAACAGGCATACTTTCCCTTCCAGCCCTACTGTGATGTCACTAATAAATATATTGAATAGGATTGGTCCCAGTACTAACCCCTGTGACACCCCACTGGTTACCATGCACTCTTCCAAGTGTACCCATTTACTACCACCCTCTGACTCCTGTTGCTTAGCCAACTTTGTATCCATTTTTCCACTTTTGGACCCACTCCCAGACTGCCCAGCTTGTTTACCAGTCTTCTGTGTGGAACGGTGTCGAAGGCCTTACTGAAATCCAGGTAAGCCACATCCACCGCTCCTCCATGATCCACTTCCCTGGTCACCCAGTCAGAGAACTGGATCATGTTTGTTTTTCAAGATCTCCCCCTGTGAACCCATGCTGGCTCAGATCCTGTAATCCGTTGGTTGCAAGGTATTCCACAATCTTTTCTTTTAGCAGTGTTTCCATAACATTGCCCATTACTGAATCAGGTTTATAGGTCTGTAGTTTCGTACCTCCTCTCTAGTCCCACTTTTGTGAAGTCGGGCTACATCTGCCCTCCTCCAGTCCCCCAGAACTTCCCTTGTATCCAGTGATAGGTTGAACAGGGCCATCAGAGGTATAGTCAGCTCCTCCTTAAGTTCCCTCAGTACCCTGGGGTGAACCCCATCCAGCTCCATTGACTTTTAGTTGCACTAGTTCCTTGAGGACTCTCTCCTCTGTAAAAGGGCTAGTGTCGGCCTCCCTTCCTTTAATGTCCATTTCCTCTATCTGTGGCCTGTCACCTACCCCTTCCTTCGTAAATACTGAATAAAAGTACTTGTTCACTATATCTTCTTTCTTTTGGTCTCCTTCCTCATAATCCCCACCTTACCTTTTAAGCCTTACTATCCCTACCTTGTTCATCCTCTTTTCACTTATATACCTAAAGAATGTTTTATCCCCCTTTTTTACTGTTTTGCTAACCTGCCAATGTTCTCTTCCATTTGTGCCTTTGCACTTCTAACTGCTTTCCCTGTGTAACCCCCTGGGTGTCACTATCCTATGGGCTACTACCCCTGCCTTCATGACTAGGCACAGGTTGAGGGGCCTGAGCTAGGTGAACAGGTGCCTGCACCCAGAGGAATGGTTTTGGGGTAGTGTAACTGCTGTGGGTATAGCCTTCCGGGATACTATAACCCCCCACCAACCCTTCTAGTGGCCTAAACAGATCAGCAGACAAATAATCACATATACCATATGACAGCAATACTGAACCCACACTCTGTGCACTTACCACCAGGGCTGGATCAGCTGCAAAGGCCCTGAAGACCCCCTGTAAAACAAGACCTGCAATACAACAGTTCAATGGCAGTACCATTTCCCCTTCCAAAAAGGTACACACTAGCCAGGTGAAATGCATGAAGAGCAAAATCTGATTTATTCAGGAGGATTTGAACAAGGGTAGGGCAGCAATCTAGCAGGTGATTATTAGATCTGATTGATTCAGGCTGAACATGTATGCACAAGGAGTCCCTTGGTCACAGTCACACACTCTGGGTACTCTGTTGTTAAGCAGGCTAGCCTGAAACATTGCCCAGGGTAGGCCAGCGTTGCAGCTGTTATTGGGGCCATTAGGAAAGAAAACAATTAGCATGCACATCAATCCAGAACTTGCAATCTGGAGTTGGATGGCTCAGTTCATTGTAATAAACCCAAACAAATAAATCAGATGACACACAATGATTGCAGCTTTGTTGCAGGGAGCTACCCTGTTTAGTACTCATGCTACCCAGACCAGAAGGCAGGACTGACGAGATGAAGACCTCTGGATGTTGTACTGGATTGCCAGGGGAAGCAGAGCCTACACGACTCACTGTGGTGGTTGTTACCTGTTTGAAGGGTTTGAGCAAGGAGCTGAATCCCCGAGCTGGTCTTTTGTCAGAAAAGTCTCTGCAATGGAAGCAGCAGTCTAGGCCAAGATGACAGGGCCCAGACCAGAGCAGACAGTTCAGATTCAGTCCTTACAACTGCTAGAGCAGATTCCAACTAGCATAACACAATTGCATACCTCTCAACCTCCCCTCATCATAGATCAGGAACAAGGCTTAAAATGATCAGGGACAAATTACCAAAATCAGGGACACATCTGAAAAAAATAGTAATTTTACTTCCAGAAGCTGTGTACAACATGCTTCTTAGTCTGAATATCATTCTGTTAATGAGAACTAGACTGTAACACCAATGGCTGGCATTATTTTATGATTCAAATCCCTACTCTTCAGTGACAGAAATGCCAAATTTAGAAGGGACAGAAGAAATTTCTGAGGCAAAATCAGGGACATCCCTGAAAATCAGGGACAGTTGAAGGTATGCACACTTGAAGGAACCAAATTGCGACCCATACTGCACATTCAGCACATTTATAAGTAAAACAGCTATCAGCCACAGATCAGATAAAATCTGTTTGCAATTTAAAATGGTTTCTGTGCAAAACCTTTTGTCTGAGGCTCTCTTCAGTACCTGACAGGCCGATCGCTTATAGAGCAAGTGTTCGGTCCACACCCAGGCAATGATCACTCACTTTTTCTTCAGACTTCAGGTCTCAATCAATGTTGTTCGAATTAGTTCGATTTTATTCTCACAAGCTTCTTCACACTAGAAGATGGTGGCAGGCAGGCCAAACATAGCCTTTCTGCCGATTCCCTGTGCTACCACACAGGAGCAGCTGCTTGAATGGCTTGAGCCGTTCACTCTCCAAACTCCAACTCTCAACGGACACACTGCTGCAGGCAGCTCTGGGCTTTTCCAGTTATCCAAAAGGTTCAGTTGGCTGCTGAATCTGTCTGTCAGAGAAAGGGCTTCCCCTCCAGTTCCATTTAGGCACCAAACCTTAAAAACTACACTTCCTACAGAAATTCAATCCCACAAGACCTCTGGGGACAGTCTCCATTTTAAGTCCCACGAGGTTCCGATTGGTCCAACTCTGGCAGTCCAGAACCAAAATGGTAGCTCTAAGCAAAAAGTCCATGCTGCAAAGGAAGGCAGGTTAGACAAACTCCTATATTATTGATAGGATTTTACTACCCTTCTGGTGGGACTGGCAGGCAGCTCTGGCCCCTCCCTTTGAGGGGCTCATTCTGTGGTATCCCAACACTCCCACAGCTGACCCTCCCGGTAGGTTCCTTACGGGTTGCCCCTTCCCCCCCCCATGGCAGGGCTGAGGGTGAAGGGCATTGACTTTTCCTCCCCCAGGAAACCAACATCTAGACTCCGGGGGGATGGCACAGGTGCTGTGAGGCCATTATGTAGCCTGCCAGCTCCAGTTTCCACAGTCCACTCCCCTTGTCACTACCGCTCAGGTGCATGTGAAGGTACACGCATGTAGCAATCTGTGGCATCCTCCCTATTCTTGTCATTCCCATCTGCACTACCCTCAAGCCTCCACCCTGGGGGCAGCCTTGCAGTGGTCATGTCTGGGTCCCTACCCTTGAGAGGAGAGCTGTCTTGCGGCAGCTCAATCCATCTCCCAGCCTCCCCCCATGACCCCAGATGACCTAGACTCATTCACAATCCCGGGTCACAGGCATGACAGAAGGAGTGGTGTCCAGCACCTTAACCCTCAGTGCCACCTGGCTGGCCCTTGATTTGTAACTTTTGAATTCTAGCTTTTTTGTCTTTACTTTCTCAGCTACTTCCTTGGAGAACCATAGTGGTCTCTTTTTTTCTCTTGCTTTATTTAACTTACCTGACACAGAGGTTTGTTGCCTGTTCTATGACCTTCTTTATTTTAGCCCACTGCTCTTCTACCCCAGCCATATTTTCTATCCTTGCTAAGGCTTCCCTGAGGACTCACCTGTTTTCTTAAAATCGGCCCTCCTGAAGTCCAGGACTCTCATTTTAGTGTGGTTTGATTCCAGTCCAGTTCTTATGTTAAACCACACCGCACAGTGATTACTGGTCCCCAGATGATTCCCACTGTGATGTCAGCGATACTGTTCCAGCTTGACAGTACCAGGCCCAGTACTGCACCCTCTCGAATGGGTTCTTTAACTAGTTGCCTGAGGAATGCCCCCTGCATGGATTCTAGGATTTCTCTACTTCTAAATGTAGCTGAAACTGGGAGGCTCCAATCCACATCTGGTAGATTGATGTCCCCTACCAGTAATACCTCCCCTTTGTTAGCCATTCCTTGGATTCCTTCCATCATATCCTTATCCACATCCTCCACTGTGCTGGAGGTCTGTAGATCACCCCTGTTAGGAATAGCAGCCCCTTTCTGTGTCTCTAGGGTGACCCACAGTACCTCCGCTTCTCCGTGCTCCTCCTGTATTTCTGTGGCTTTTATGTTTTCCCTCACATAACGAGCCACTCCTCCACCCTTTCTTCCTTCTCTGTCCCTTCTGAATAGAGCATTCCTTGATATGGCTACATCCCAGTCCTGGTTTTCATTGCACCAAGTCTCTGTAATTGCAGCAATATCCAGGTCTACTACTGCCATGGTGACCTCTGGGTCTGCAATCTTGTTGCCCATACTTTGAGCATTTGCATACATTGCTTTCCAGATTGTACTGCTACCTCCACCTTTCCTGCCCTTTTGCCCTCCCCTATTTCCTCCTTTGTTTTCTTTCCTCTCTCCCTGCCCTCTCCCTCCTAGATTCCTATTTGTACTTGATTCTTAAGGGATTTCTCATAGATACATAGGTACATAGACAGTGTCAGCAGATAAGGGCCTACGGCCCACCCAGTCTGCCCATTTGAGCTTGTAAGTTTACTTTATGTTTTCCTAGAAGTCTGTTGCCCCTTAACCCTGACCTCCAGAATTCCTTTATGTCTATCCCATGCATTCTTAAATCCCATGATTGTTTGGGCCCCCACCACTTCCTCTGGTAGGGTGCTCCACTTGTCCACCACCTGTTGTGTGAAGAAATTCTTCCTCATGTTTCCTCTGAATCGTCCTCTCTCCAACATCATCCCATGCCCTCTAGTCCTGGAACATCTTTTTCACTTAAAAATAGTGTATTCCTGCACCCTGTTCCTCCCTGTAAGATACTTGTATGTCTGTATCATAACCCCTCTCTCCCGCCTCTCCTCCAGAGAGTACATATTCAATTCCTTTAGCCTGTCCTCATAGCACTTGTGATGCAATCCATGTACCATCTCTGTTGTCCTTCTCTGAACCTTCTCTGCCCTGTCTATGTCCTTACGTAAGTAAGGTCTCCAGAACTGTACACTGTACTCCAGCTGGGGCCTCACTAGTGTCTTATATAGTGGAATTATGACCTCTCTTTTCCTGCTGGTGATGCCCCTGCCTATGCATCCCAGCATCCTATTTGCTTTACCTGCTGCCTTGTCACACTGTTTCTCTACCTTGAGGTCATCAAGATGATAACCCAAGATCCCTTCCTGCTTGGTGCATGCTATATCCTCACCCCCAACTGATATATTGTGCCAGGGTTTTGCCCCCCATATGCACTATCTTGAACTTCTTTGCATTGAATTTCAACTGCCAAACCCCTGACCATTCTTCAAGTTTCTACAGGTCCCTTCTCATTTTGTCTACACCCTCTGGTGTGTCTACTCTGTTACAGAGCTTTGTGTCATCAGCAAACAGGGAAATTCTGCCTTCTAGGTCCTGTGCAATGTCACTGATGAAGATGTTGAATAGGACCAGTTCCAGCACTGATCCCTGTGGTACCGCACTGGTCACTCTTCCCTCTGTGGAGTGACAGTCATTTACCAACACCCTCTGTGTCCTGCCGCCCAGCTAGTTACCTACCCACTGCACTACAGTCCTGTCCACACCCATATTCCCCAGTTTGTGTAATAGTCTTCTATGTGGCACAGTGTCAAAGGCCTTGCTGAAGTTCAGATAGGCCATGTCCACTGCCCTCCCCTGATCCACTTCCCTAGTCACCCAGTCAAAAAATTCAACAAGGTTGGTCTGACATGACCTCCCCCTGGTGAAATCATGCTGCCTTGGGTCCTGTAGTCAATTGACAACCAGATGTTCCACCAATCTCTCCTTCAGTAGTGATTCCATGATCTTCCCCACTACTGAGGTGAGGCTGACTGGTCTGTAGTTCCCCACTTCCTCTTTGTTCCCACTTTTGTTTAAGGGAACTACATCTGCTGTCCTCCAGTCTTTGGGTGCCTCCTCTGTTTCCAGTGATTGGCTAAACAGGATTGCCAGAGGTTCAGCCACCACTTGTCTTAGTTCTTTAAGGACCCTGGGGTGCACCCCATCTGGCCCCATTGCTTTATCAACTCTTATTACTTCCAGTTCCTTCAGGACCCTTTCTCGTGTAAAGAGACTTGTGTCCATTTCTGCACCATTCCCACCCCTTGTACTCCCTTCAGACCCATTACCCTCCTCCTCTTCTTCAGTAAAGACTGAGCAGAAATACCTGTTCAATATGTCAGCTTTACTGTTGTCATCCTCCACATGGCCCCCATGCTCCCCCTTCAGTCTCACTATCCCTCCCTCTGACTTTCTTTTTTCACTTATGTACCTGTAAAAGGGTTTGTCCCCTCTAACCACTGATTTTGCAATGTGATCTTCTGTCTGTGCTTTGGCTTCCCTTACTGACCTCCCTGCCTCCCTTTGCTTCTCCTGGTACTTCTCCCTATCCCCTTCTGCCTGTGTCTTTTTGTATTGCCTGAATGCAATATTTTTGGCTTTCACTTTCTCCACTACCTCCTTGGAAAACCATAATGGCCTCCTCTTCCTTTTCCCCTTTGCTAACCTGCTTAATGCATAATTCTGTTGTTCTTGTAATCCCCATTTTAAATACTGCCCACTGTTCCTCAACCCCTGATTCCTGCCCCATTCCCCTTAATGCCTCTTTCAAGCATCTCCCCATTTTCCCAAAGTCTGTCCCCCTAAAATCTAGGATACGTGTTTTTGTGTGGTGTGGTTCTGCTACTTCTGTGATTTAAAACCACAATGACTTGTGGTCACTGTTCCTCAGGTGCTCCCCCACTGTTACCCCTATCACACTGTCCCTGTTTGTGAGCACAAGGTCCGGTATTGCCTTCTGCTGAGTTGGTTCCATGACCAGTTGCTTGAGGAAGGCAACCTGAAGGGAGTCCAGGATAAATCTGCTCCTAATTGATGCTGCTGCTGGGATGCTCCAGTCCACGTCTGAAATATTGAGGTCTCCAATCAGCTCAGGATTCCCACTGCTAACCCTGTAAACATGTTGGGGGGCAGTCTATGTCTTCCTGCCTTATTCCACATCCCCTTTGCTAGTTTAAATGCTTACTAATGTAGCATTTAAACTGTTCATTGAGGATCCCAGCTCCCCTCCTGGATGGATGCAGGCTGTCTCCCCTGTACAGGCCTTCACCCCCCCAGATGGAGCCTCAGTCCTCAATGAATCTGAATCCCTCTTCACCACACCATTTTTTCAACCATACATTAAAGTTCCTGTTGTGGAGACTCCTGTCTTCCCCCTTGCCATGGACAGGTAGCACATCCGAGAAAGTAACAGATTGTGCTAATTGTTTAAAGCCCCTCCCCAATTTCTTGAACTCCTTCTGAACTGCTTCTGGCTCCTCCCTAGCCAGGACATTTGTCTCCAAGTTGGCATCCAGCTCTGCCTCCCTCCTTGCTTCCCCAGTGATACCCAGGATCCCCTTTCCATCCTTTCAAGCTGTGGAACCTGGAAGGAACCATATCTCCCTCTCTTCATCCCAACCTGTCCTCAGCTGTATATCCCTTACAATTGAGTCCCCCATGAGGATTGACTTCCTCCTCCTCCTCTGGGATCCTCTGCTTCCCCCTATTGGGGTCTCCACTATGGGGAACCCCCACATCCATCCTGGCCACTACATCAGGTGCCTCTGTAGGACAATCCCACCTGGCCAGTATGGCATAGGAGTTTCATAGTGGTATGTGAGCCTGTGCTCCACCACCCTCACCCTCACTGAGCCCACTGTTGTCTAGCCGATCCTCCATCTTGGCACCCTTTGATGCAGCAGTGGTGGTCTAGGTGGTCCCTGAGTGGGGGAGTAGGTTCTTCTAACCCAGGCCATCTCAGCCTTCAGCCTGGCAACCTCTTCCCATAGCCCAGAGAGGTGCTCACAGATGAGGCAGCAATGCAGTCTCCAGAAGGTCTTGCTGAAGACTGCTGCCCCACAGCTGCTGCACTGCACCACTCACAGCATCACTATCCAGCTATTGCTAGACCTTTATCCAATACCCTAAATATTTTTTTAGTCTTCTCTAGTGCTTATCCCAAAAAATATATGAAAGAATAAGACCCAGTTCTTACACCCCCGATGCACACAGTATATAAGTTGTATTTGGCCAGAGCCACAACAAGGAGTGGGGTGTTCAGTGACTAAAACTAAAACCAAAACAAACCAAGTCATGGCACTCCCAACACACCACATCAAACTCAGGAATCCAAAATGCTTTAATCAAACTTCAAAATTTATTTGCTCATCAATCGTGGTTAAAAACCCTCACGGGCACAGGAAAAACAGCAGCAGTATTTACGTTTACAGTATATTTACCAGTCTGACTTACTCGTTGAAATCTTGTGCTTTTGATTTTTGTGATCTGTATACTTGGTGTATTTCTTTTTTCTTCTTTCTGGATGTGTACTGTGTTTTACTTCATTCAATAAAACATTTATATGAAAAAAAGTGTGCAGTATGTAAGCCACCAATTGATGCAGTAAATAAGCTCCAATGCATGCAAAATTCCCCCCAGAATAGAAGACAAAAATAAAACAGTCTTTATGCCCTCAATACATTCAGTATATAAGCCCCCCCAATGCACACAAAACTTTACTAATCTGTTTTTTTTACTTCTGTCCAGTAAAATAGCA
The DNA here is from genome assembly GCA_016271365.2 of Neoceratodus forsteri. Taxonomy (NCBI): domain Eukaryota; kingdom Metazoa; phylum Chordata; order Ceratodontiformes; family Ceratodontidae; genus Neoceratodus; species Neoceratodus forsteri. The sequence continues at coordinate 1,537,784,636 of CM057450.1, forward strand.
GAAAATATAAAATCCTGTTTATAAACCCTCTCTGCACAGTATATAAGCCTCAATGTACACAAAAATCACCACTTATTGGACTGATTCTTGCCTTTCATTCACTGCTCATGCTGTTCTTTCTACTTCATATCACCCGAAGCTGCCCTTTAATTTCCCAGCTGAGCCTTCACAGTGAATGGGTGGGCAGGGGCTAGGACAGAGGACCAAATCCCCCTTTGGTGAACTGGCTGGCAGCATCCGATCTCCCCTGGCTGGCAGCATCTGAGTACCACTCCCAATGATGTGCTGCAACTTCTCAGGGGTGTAGTTTTGTCTCATGAAGCTCCCTGTGCTCAGGGAGGTCATGGAAAATGGGGAACCCAAAACACTAAACATGGAGAATGGAGAACCCAAAACACTACCCTGAGAAAGCTATCAGTGGTGTCCTCCAACCACTGCTATCCCGCAGTGTAAGGGCTATATAAGGGCTCCTTGGGATTACCTGAAATTTGAATTTGGCACCCTTTTACAATTCCCCTGACTGGCTGAAACAAGTTCACTTCGGTGAACCGGCCTAGCTAGCGCCATCCAAGTTCGACTCCCAGTGATGTGCTGTGACTTCCCAATGGTGTAGTTTTGTCTCCTGAAGCTTCTGGTGCTGGGAGAAGGCACAGAGAAAACAGAATGAGAAAACTGAATGATCTTGGGGTCAGGAAGAAAATGATGGGGTGTGTAGAAGGCTGGCTAAATGACAGAGCCAAGTGGGTGGTGGTGGGGCAGAGTTGTTAAGTGCCAAGAAGGTTACCAGTGGGGTCCTTCAGGGATTGATGCTGGAGCCGGTGTTGTTCAATATCTTCAAAAACATCACTGGGGAAGGCATTAAGGGCAAAATGTGACTGTTTGTGGCTGATACCAAACTCTGTGGGAGGGTGGACACAGTTAAAGGGATACACAACCTATGGGAAGATGACAGAAACCTTGAGAGATGGTGAAGAATGTGGCAGCTTAGCTTCAATGCCAAGAAATGCAAAGTGATGCACATTAGGGCCAGAAATCCTAGGACTGAGTACTACATGTGGGGGTCAGGATAGTGGCAATGGAGCATAGGAACTGGGGGTGGTGATTACCAGTGACCTGAAACACTCCTCACAATATAAAAAGCAACTGTGAAGGTGAACAGGATTTTGGGGTGTATTGCCAGGGAATTCAGCAACAGGCAGTGTGAGGTCATACTGCCCTTATATAGATCACTGGTGAGACTTTGTCTTGAATATGGGGAAAGGTGCGGGAGCCCATATCATAAGAAGGACATTGGCTTGTTGGAGATAGTCCAAAGGAGAGCAACCAAGATGATCAGGGGACAGCAATGAAAGTCTTATGCAGAGATGCTGGGAGCCCTGAGAATGTACTCTCTGGAAGAGGGTTGGAGGATATGATGGAGACCTTTAAGTACCTGTAGGGGAATCAATAGAATGTATAGGGAAGGTCTTTTCAAGCTAAGTGACAATAGAACCATGAGGGTATACAGTTTGAAGATGTTGGGAGGGGAGTCTCAAGAGAGATCCTAGGAAACATTTTTTGATGGAGAGGGTGGTGGACAAATGGAATACACTGCCAGAGGAGGTAGTCTCAGAGAAGATGGCCAGTGGTTTTAAGAGGGCCTGGGATAGGCATAAAGGGAACCTGGGAGACTGGGGGGGGTATTATGAAGGTAACATTTGACCGGGGGGGGGCAGGGTCAATAGCATAAGCCAGGGACACTGCATTACTAATGAGCAGACTCAATAGACCGGTTTGGCCTTCTTCTGCTGTCTCTTTTGTATGTTCATACAATACCCTGGGTGCATACTTCAGGAGGTACTTAGGTCCAGGAGTCATGGTTTCATGTTCTGAGCCTTTGAGCACATCCCCTCTCCCTGTGAGAGGAGAAGACCATCTGAGAACTTTGCTGCAGAGAAAGACTAAGTGGATTTCTATCCTAGAGGTGTTAGTGCCTAAGGGTTTGAATGATATCATAGATTAGAAACCATTATTAATTAAATCATACCTTCATTTTTATGGCTGCATAGCTAAAAGCTATGCATGACATAGTGTTATGACCAGGGCTCCTGGTGTTCTGCGGCAGAATTTTCTGATTTCTGTGGCAGGGCTCCTTGACTTCTGTGGCAGCATTTTCTGATTTCTGCGACATGATTTATTCATTTATCTGGCAGAATGCAGTCCTGTCATTGGCTAAATATAATGTGATGTCATCAATGACATCATATGCTGAGCATAGAGGAGGGGCTTCAGGATAAACGAGGTGGGAAGGAAAGCCTGACACTATGGAAAAACAATATATTTATATGAAAATTCACCAAAAGCAATGAATTCTGTGGCACTATATATATTCTGCGGCATGATGCAAATTCTGCAGCAAATTCCACAGCCGCAGAACTGCAGAATTCCAGGAGTCTTGGCTATGACATAAGAGAGAATGGGACTGTGGAAGCACGTGATGGGATACCTAGAGTGTGTCCTTCCACCAGTGGAGCTGAAGCACATGTGGTGAGTGCTGTTTCTTTGTTTCCCCACCACCCCTCCCCTCCACTGGTGCACTATTTTGTTTCTGCCTTTCACTTCTGCTTTACTTCTGTTTCCCTGTTGTGACTGGAAGTAAAAGAAAAGAAGAGACAGATCCATGGCTGTCAAGCTGTAATTTTTTCACATAGCTTTAGAGCTGGTTTGTGTATAAATTTTTAATAACTATGCAAGACTCATATGTTGCCTCCGTTGGGTTTCAGATCAATATGCTGCGTATGTCTAAAGGTGACAACGTTCTCATTCCCCTGCACAACAGTTAGAAAGTGCTTTTAGCCAGCAGAGCTATGACCCACATCCCTTCCCCTGCACAACAGTTAGTAAGCACTTTTAGCCAGTAGGGCTAAAATGTTCAAGATTTAGCATTCACAGTGAGCTGCATGTTGCTTGTACCACAAAACAAGTGGTTCAGAAAATAGCTGCATGCTCAACTCAAGTGGAGAATTTAAACTAATGTCATAAAGCCAAGTTCAGCTTTTTTTCATCAGAGTCATTTGTCCATTGCATAGCAAGTGTTGAGCTCTGTATAGCCACTGTTAAGAGCTGAGTTATTTTAATAAAGCTCTTCTTTGTTATAAGAAGGGCAGTGTGATATTCCAAAACAATTTAGCATTTTTTATATATTAATACATCCCCCGGAGCCACTCGTTGTAGGATAAGAGTGGTTTCACCTGCGTTCTGATTGGAGAGAACAACAAAGCAAAGCTGAGCTGTTTCCACTCAAACAGAACGCAAGTGAAACCACTCTTACCCGCAATGAGTGGTGATGAGAGATGTATTAAAATATTATAGATCGAAGGAGGATCCATGTGATTAGAAAGAAACTGTCCTGAATTGTGCCCATTTCCAGGGTATCTGTGTGTGAGGTGCTCTTCACAGAATAAGAGTGTCTCACATGCAGGGTAAATGAGCACTCTGATTAGTCAGGAGGTCTCCCTCGATGTATAATATATAAATGAACCTAACTCTACAGCTAATCTCAGCTTCTTTCTTTATTGGAATCTCGCTCTATCACTCAGCAATGACAAGGGAGGGTATGCATCTGTTACTATGATCCTAGTTATTTTCACAAAGCTCTGCTACCCACTTTTACATCATTGTTCCCTGGTGTCTACTGGGCCCCCCACCCTCCAACGACCACCCCCCTGACTGTGGGCTCTCCAGCTCATTTTAAAACACTGTTTCTCTGGGGTCTAGTGGGTCCCCCACCTTCTGATCACCATACCCAAATTGCTTTTATTTGAACCTGTAAGAAAGAAAACCATCCCACAATGTTTTTTTTTGTTTTAATTTCAAGCTGTAAGAAAGAAAATGGTCCCTCACTGATCTGACCCACAACACCCTGACCTCCCACTCAGCAGTCACCACTCCACACCCTCACTCACCTGAACAGGTCCCGGGAGGAAGATCTACTCTGCAATTGAAGACGTGTGTTGCTGCTTGAACTGGCAGTGCGATCTGAGAAACTAAGGTAAGTGTGTTTCAATGTATTTCAAAGGGGCTTTGAACTCTGATGCATAACTTTGGCATTTTGTACATTTTCACCCCAGATTTTCAACATGACCTTTGTGGGACCCCACCTCATGACCAATGGTGGTGGAATTATGCAAATCATCCTAGAAAGGCATTTTCACAGTCACTTGGTGAAATCATCTTTTGGGCTGAATTTGAAAGTTTTTACTGATCTTGTTAATGAGGTGGGGTCATAGGATGGCTATGTTGAAAATTTGGTGTCAAAATATTTAAAAATGGCACAGTTATGAGCATATGTTGAAGTTTTGCAATGCACAATCATAACTTTGGTAATTTTCACTATTTTGACCCCAAACGTTTAACATAGCCATTTTTTCACATCAACTAATAAACATGACAAATGTAATTTTTCACATACTGACCAAAATGTGCTTTGTACCTATGGCACAAAATGATGCTGTCTCTGTGTGAAATCACCTTTTGGGCAGGTTTTGAAAAAAAAAATGTTCACCCTTGTTCATGATATATGGTCATAAAAAGGCTATGTTGAGAATTTGGGGTCAAAATATTTAAAAATGACAAAGTTACGAACATATGTTGAAATGTTTCAGCACACTCATAACTTTGGTCATTTTCACTGTTTTGACCCCAAATGTTCAACACAGCCATTTTCCCATCACCTCATGAACAGGACAACTGTCATTTTCACATGCTGAACAAAATGTGTTTTTGTGCCTGTGGTGCAAAATTACATTTCAGGCAGGTTTTAAAAGTTTTCTCCACCCTTGTTCATGAAGTGGGTTTATAGGAAGGCTATGGTTAAAAACCTGGGGTACCAAACTTACAAAACAACAAAGTTATGAGCATACATTGCGATTTTCCAATGCACACTCATAACTTTGATACATTTAAGTGCGCAATGCCCTGTACTCATTGTATGTATCTGTATGCTGTTGGCCAATGAACCTATGTGAATGTATTATATTGCCTTTTGTGAACCTCTTTCAGGTCCATCTTGAAAATGAGTTTATGTCAATGGTGTTCTGCCTGGTAAAATAAAGATTTTATTGATTGTTTAAAGCAGTATTGCAGCTATGCTGGCTCTGACCAGAGTTTGTTTGATCTTAGTGTTTATTGAGATCTGTTTTTGTTTATAAGTACTCAAAATAAGGAAGGGAATAATGTAATTGTTGATAACTTGTACTGAATCATTCTTTGATAATTCCTGTGTCTCATCTAATTTCCATTAATGTTCTCTCCCCTTGTTTAACTAGTTCAGTTCATGATTTTAAAAATCACAATTTTTTTAAGTACTGAAGCACTGCTATGGTATGTTAATATCCACTGTTGGGAGATACGAAGGTCGATTTTCAAACAGAAAATTTTGATTCAAGGTGCCTGCAACAAATGGCTGTGACTTAAGTGGCTCCTTGTGTCAAAGTCTGTGGCCATTATGATTTTTGAATGCAGGCTGCATCGAAATCGTGATGCTGTGTGGCAAAGATGCCCTGTGCCATCCCTGCAGCAGAAGTGCCCTTGCACAAGGTTGCAAGGGGGCTTGTGCCAGCTGTAGGGTTGCACCATCCCTTAATTGCAATTGCAGAAGCCCTGCTATGGTCACAAGAGGGGGCTCAGATTAGACAAGCTAGGAGCAGGTCTACGGACTCTGTGACACTGCCTGACAGGGCTGCAATTGGGGGGATCTGGAAGGTGGGTACTGGGGGCCAGTGGAACAGTGGGGGTGCCATGGGGGTGACAGGGTCAAGGCAGCAGTAAGAGGGATGTGAGGAGACACCCAGTGGACATGGCTTGTAAAGTGGCACAGAGTCACTCAACCTGGGTAGGAGGGGATGGCATGGCCAGACATTTATAACCCAGATCCCAGGTGGCAACAGCCCTGGCACCTGCCCCACAGAACCCACAGTCCTCAACATGCAGCAGGTGGCAGTGGGTGCAGGTTGCGGGTTCATATGGTAGACAGAGAAGTGACCCACACACCAAAACATTCCCCCTGATTCATAGCTCCCCATGCTGTAGATGGTGGATGGCTGACTACACTGCCAGGGACTGTGGATCCTGTGGGGCAGGTGCCAGGGCTGCTGCCACCTGGGGTCTGGGTCATGATGGTCCAGCCATGTCACCCCACCTACACTGGCATATAAGCTCTGTGCCACTTCACAAGGCACCTCCACCTGGTACCTCCTTACATCCCTCTCACTGCTGCCATGCCTCCATGACCTCCCATGGCACCGCCACTGCTCCCCCAGCCCCTGCTCCTCACCTTCCAGGCATGGGGGCCCGATGTGACCCCCTGTCAAACTCTAGAGGTATGCCACATGTTTGTGAAACCCTGCAGCTGTGGAAGCTCTTGGGATTTTGGCACCAGGACCCCCATTTTTTATAAAATAGGGCACAGTGTCCCTGATGGACCCAGAGTTTGCTGCAGCCATAGATTGGTGCAAACTGTGGCAATCTATGGCCTTTTTGAAAACTGAGCCCACTGTCTCTTTTTTAATACTTGTTTCTTTTCATTATGGATAATACAAAGTGGGCTATATTTGTTTTTAACTTGTGGTATCTGGTCATGGTTTTAAAATTAGCCATGCTCTGTTGGTAGGATGGTCAATGGGATTTTGAAAAGTACCCCCCCCCACACAAGTGTATCCTTTTCTATAACTGCAAATAAAAGATAAGATGTGGATGTTTGACCTGTCCAACCTCAGTTAAGTCAAACAGTGGAAACATTTCACATTTTTACTATGGAAGCATGGTCAGTGTGTAATGCTTCAAATCCCACCAGAGTCCATGAAATAATCTTATTACATTTATAATAACCTGCAAAACATTGACTCCATGATCTATGATAGCCCACATAATACTAGGCATTCAGTCTATTAGGGACTCATTTGTAATATATGGACTGAGGTCAAATAAAAATTGAGCTCTTGTATGATTGAATGAATGCCTTAAAGAGCATCTGACGCCTCGAAGAAAACTTTGAAAAACATAATATTTAGGTACAATTTAACTTACATTCTATATGTATTATGTAGATTTTGCCTCCCCATTATTTATTATTAAGGAAATCTGCATGGAAACCTGTTCTGTATCCATAAGCATTCATCTGCCTCTTTAGCTTACTCCCTACTTCGTGTCATAATCTTGTTGTGACATCACAATCTGTTGCCATTGGAGTAACTGTGCTGTCACAAGCAGAGCATTATGATCTCAGGTAGCAAGAAAGTAACAGGAATACATCAACTCTTCAGGAGGAAAAATCCTGTTTTCATGTATATAACCTCAGTAAAAAATAACAGGGAGGAGAAATACAGACCTAATGTGTAATACAAGCAGAACTGTATCTGAATATTATGTTTTGTTAAAGTTCTCCTAATGGCATCAGCTGCTCTTTAAACTGGATGACATTTGAACTCGCTTTTATATTATGCATGTTTTATACAAAATGCTTTTACACAATTGAATATTTATGTTAATGGATATGTAATATTTTTGTATACACTTATACGAATCTTTGAATTAAGCACTGCAATTTTTTTTTTTTATTAGGAAACATGCTGCACTAATTTGATATAATTGTTTGTTTAATTACATGTATATGTAGGAGAATAAAAATGGAGCATGTCTTTTGCTAAATCACCTCCCCTCCAAAGGAAGCCACTTTACATGGTGATAAGAACAGGATAGATCGAGCAGCACTTAATGTAATTTGGCATTAATAAAAGTTCTAGCCTGAACTGAAGCCGGTGTGTGTGCACTGTCCCTATATCATTGTACTTGAGCAAAGCCTGACAGCAGCAGCTTTGGGAGTCAGGGAGTGTGCTTCACCTTCCTTTTGCAAAAGGCCCTCTGCTCACCTCCTTGACTGGCCCCTGTCTGCCTGCCAGTGGGGGCCACTAGACACCAGGGACAGTCCAATGTTTCTCAAACAACATTATAATGTATGGAGAATGTCTATTACCGGTAGACATCAATCAGTTTATAACCTGATAATCCCATCGTTATGATATCTATATGCTGTAAACCTTGCTTGAGTAGATCATACTGATGGGATTACAGGTCAGACTGTCACCAGTTGTAGTAATTCTTTCAAACAAATGTTGATCAGCTGTCTGTGACAGACATTCATAAAACACTCATTCCATGTAGAAAGTTACTGTCCCACCGCAGTATTGACTACAATTGTTAATTTAAGTAATACAGTTGCTACACATTCAAATCGGGAGACCTTCATAGCTGAGCAAGAAAAGCTAATATAGAGCAGACTTGTTTAATATTGTGGTTTTGGATCTAATTGTGCTTGTAACTGAAGGTATTAGGATAGCTGGGTCCTAGTGTGACCTCATTTTGGAATAGCCCTGTTTGCTTAGAGTGGAGCCCCTTTGTGTAAGTCACAACATTTTCTCCCGCTGCATAGTAATGAGAGGCTTTGTTTTCTCCACTACGTAGGAAGCCCCCAAGCTCACTGCCAACAGCGGCAGGCACTCAGGACAAACAAAGCAACACAAGCAACACAAGCAGCTCACCTGAGGAGCTGAGGAAGCCGCATTTCCAGCCTGATTACTTTCGAGGTAAAGAGAGCCTCTTATCTTCATCTGGACGCCTGCAGGGGGGTTCTAGCCTGACGGTGCTTCGCGCTGTCTGCCTCACCCACCCCAACCACCCACCCACCATGGGGCAGCTGTCAATTTAAGGATCCACCCCCATGACATCACATCCGGTGACATCACGTCCTGTTGCCCAGAACCTATCTCCCCACTTTCCCATTTGCAGGTTATACCTGCTGGCCACTAGAGGGACCTATGCTCCCTCGCTACTTCCTACTCCTACCTGTACAGTACTCCTTCCCTTGGATCTTGCTCACCACAATGTATTGGCCCTGCCTCACGCTCTGCCTGTGCCTATCCCCACTAGCAGTGCACTTGCCCACTTACCCATCTGCTACTCCGCACTGTGCCCTGGCACCCCTCCCTCCCCTTGCTCCTGAACCTGCTCTCTTGCCCCTTGGGACCTCTGTGTGTCTCGGTCCTCCCTGCCCTCCCCCTAGCTTCCTCATTGCCTCAGGCACATCTGGGTGTCTTCTTATTCTTGCCTTCCCTTCCTGTACCACCCTGCCCACCCCCTGCTCCCTTAATGTCCCCCCCATGTCAATCGTAGGAAAACCTCTCACCATCTCCCAGCCAGGGTGTTAGTCATGCTACTACTCCTGTCAGGAACATTCATCCAAACCCTGGCCCGGTTCCCAGGAGCTCCCCGACTAGCACCACAGGCCTATGCATGGTCTCCATGAATATCTGTAGCCTCCTAAAAAAGTTTGACTCACTACAATGCCTGGTCACATCAATTAACCCTGATGTCATCAATCTGGTTGAGACTTGGCTATTGAAATCCTCCCCTGACTCCCTGGTCTCCCTTCCTGGTTTCACCCTCTTCCTGTCCAACTGTGTTGAGAGACGGGGTGGTGGCTGCACTATTTATGTCAAGGAATCTCTCCCCGTATTAGCCCTGCCTACTCCAATCCTTGACTCCGGGGCCCAGGAACTTATGCTGAAACTAACCCCTGACCCTTTAAAGGGACCCCTTTATCTGACTACTGCATACGTGCCCCCCAGGGACCAAATGCAGGCCATTGCCTCTCTTACAGAATACCTTTCCTCACTACCTCCTTCCACTGATCAAATTCTGGTGGGTGACTTAAATGTCAACTGGCTCAGCCCCTCCTCCTCCTCTACCCGTGGCTCCTTTTCTGCAATAGACCTAACACAACTAGTTACCCAACCTACCAGGACTAACCCCAAGAGAGGCTCCAGTACCCTGCTTGATGTGGTACTCACCAACCGCCCTAATCGGATCCCCAATGAACAAGTCCTCCCAGACTCTCTCAGTGATCACTCCCCCATTCTATTCCACTGGTCATCCTCAGTCCCCAAACCCATAGCACAGTCCACATGCCGGCGACGTCTAATACCTGGTGGTCTGACAAAATTTAAGGAACTTCTGTCCCAAACTGACTGGTCTCCTATACAGGCAACTCCTGACATTGACACAGCTCTCTCCTTTCTTTACCCGAACTTTTAATAATGCCTGTGATATCTTTGCCCCAATGTCGACCCGCCGTTCTAAAAGGCAGAATGCCCCCTGGGTAACCCCAGCTTTGATCCACCAACTCAAACATAGGGACAACCTATAGCACCATGCCATTGAGACTGGCTGGCCCAGTGACAGGCAGTTATATGCTGCCACCCGAAACAAGTGCACTCGGGCCATCAGAAAGGCCAAGCCTGAGCACTATCGGTCCTCACTCACAGCCTCATGGGGGAACCCCAGAACCTTCTGGGATAACATTAAACAGTTAAATGGGAGTGCACACTCCCCACCAGATCAACATTAATGCGTGATCTCTTCAGACCCAGCCCTCATAGCCAACCACCTCAACACCTCATTCACTGACCTTAGCCCTATCCTCGCTACAAATTTTTTGACCCTCCTCCCCAGCGCCTGCCATAAATCTTTCTCGCCCTTATTTTCTCCTCCGCTGTGTTTCTGCCCAAGAACTTAGGTACACCTTGTCACTGCCTCAAGAGTAAAATGCAGGGCAGTGACACCTGGTACCTGTATCCTCTGGCTATTCTTAGACACAGTCCTTACCCCGATCATGTGCTTCATCAACCACTCTCTTTGCCTGGGGAAGGTTCCAACTGCCTGGAAAGTCACCACTGTCACCCCTATCTTTAAAGGTGGTGATAGGACTGTGGCTGGAATCTATCGGCCAATCTCCATTCTCTCTCTCCTTTCTCCAAGGCCTTGGAAAAAGTGGTAGCCTCTCAAATCTCTGACTACCTCTCCACCTACGATGTCCTCTGTCCTGAGCAGCATGGCTTCCGAGTGGGCCACAGTACCAACAGCCCTCCTCCGAGTTCTCCAACTTTCTCACTCCTCCTGACACTGGTTCTCTGGCTGGTGCGGTCTTCATTGACCTCTCTAAAGCTTTCGACACTGTCTCCCACCCCCTCCTTCTTGATGCCCTTAGTCTCTCTGGTTTTGCTGCTGGGCCTATCTCCTGGTGCACCAGTTATCTGTCTGACCACTCACAGCGTGTAAAAATTAATGGGACCTACTCAGACATCTGTCCCATCTTTTCTGGGGTTCTCCAGGGCTCCATTCTGGGCCCCTTACTATTCTCCCTTTACCTTAACACCCTTTCACACTCTTGCTCGGGAAACATTCTATTGTACGCTGATGATGCAGTCATCTTTGCCTCAAGTCATAACCCTATTGCCCTCTAGGACTCGCTGCAGAAGTCCTTCGCTGAAGCCAAGGGCTGGTTCAAGGAACCTAGATTGGTGATGAATCTTAAAAAAACAAAAACCATGTTCTTCACTCATCCTCAAAACAAGTCCTGCAACTTCAAACTCCTCATTCACTCTGGGTCTTCTTTCCCACGTGAACAAGTTTGCTCCTATAAATACCTAGGGATCCATTTTGACCCCTCCCTCTCCTTCCATGGACACATCGCTACCCTAGCCACTGCCACTAATATCCGATTGGGCATCTTACATCGGTATAAACACTGCCTCCCCCCAGAGGCTCTTCGACTCACAGTCACCTCCTCTATCCTGTCCCTAGTGGACTATGGACTGCCGGTGTATGTGCTGCTGTCAGACTGCACTCCATAAAATTAGCACTACTCTGAATAAGGCCTGCAGGTTAATTACTGGGGCACCTAGGCTAACACACACCTGTCTACATGTACGCTAAAGCACTGGTACTTGATCTTGATGGCGCCTCAAATATCTGACCTGTACCCTTACAAAAGACCCTCCTTGGGCTATCCCGCCTGGATTGACCACCACCATCCATCAGCTGTGTCCCACTAGTTCATACTCGGACCTCTGGGAAAACCTCTCTTGTTATCCCTAGAGCTAGGACTTCTCATGGCCAAGAGCCTTCAACTACGGCCCCTCCTGGTTCAACACACTGACCCCTCCATCTCAAGCTCCAACTATATCGTTCTGAAAAACATCCTTACGGAACCAGCTTGTTAACACCCGAAGCTGTAATTGCCACTAGTCAAAGCCGTACTCAATACTAATGACAAAGCTTACTACTAAGCTGCTAAGGACAACATAACTCTGATATTGTTTGCATCAATCCTACCTGTACCAGCTTGTTTGTATCTATGTCTTAAGTTACTGTTATACTGTGTTATACTGTTATACTGTGTATTTTCGTTTGTCTTACTGTGACAAGGTACCTTTGTAAATGAGCCTATGGCTCAAAGGTTTTCCAAACTGCTGTCTAAATAAATAAAATAAATGTACCTTAGTCTCCCTTTGTGAATTGACCTGGGCCACTGAAGCAGCTGGCATTCTTTAGATATTGTGAGACTGTTACTAATCTTCTCCCCCCCCCCACCATTGTACCAGAATGCAGGATGATTTTTTGTGCAACCCTTATATTTTTGTTGTCACAGTACTTGTTTGCTTGGCTATGTCTTCATCTCTTGCATGAGATAGTAATTCTGTATTATCATTCTTTGAAAACAATAAATAGAAAGTTAAAAATAAATGGAATTGGGCATTCATCTCTTACAGTCTTACCTGGCAGATGTTCAAGAAATCTGTAACTTTGTCTCGATTCCAGTCAGTGAAGTTGATCTCCATTTTGCTGATTTTCTGTTTAAAACAAAAAGAAACTATGGTACTGAATATGAGCCAGGGACATTACGTGGCATTCTTGGCAGTGTTGACAGGCATGTATTGAAACACAGCTATGGCCATTCTGTGTTCCACGGGAACACAGCAGACTTCAAAGAGATACTAAAGACACTTGCTGAAAAATAAAAATATTTAAAGAATCTGAGTAAGGAAAGCAAGCCAAACAGGGCCGAAGCATTGTCTCTCAGTGATATAGACAAATTGTATGAGACCTGTACTCTTGGCCTGCATAGTCCAACAGCTCTAATTAACATGGTATTTTTTAACAATGGGCTGTATTATGGCCTTTGCACAGCTGAGCAATGTTGCCTTCAATGGTCTGACTTAACCTTGTTATGGGACAGTGATGGCCAGGAGTACTTGGAGTACTCAGAGCACCAGATGAAGACTTGTACTGGTGAGAATCCTAGGGATATAAGATCTGTTAAACCAAGGATGTATGCTAATAAATCCCTTCCAGACAGGGATCCTATTAGATCGTACAAGCTCTACAGAACACAGAGACCAACAGATATGCAAAAACTGGATTCCCCCTTCTACTTGACCCTGAATATAAACTGCAAACCTGGAATGTCCCTCTGGTTTCAGTGTATGCCCTTAGGGGAGAACAAAATCAGGAACATCATACATGTTATGAAAACCTCTGCTGGCCTCCTGAGTGAGAAGTGAATTACAAATCACTTGACCAGAAAAACCTCAATTCAATGCCTTGTGGACAGTGACATGCCCCCAATACAAGTTCAACAAGTGTCGGGGCACCGCTCACTCGAATCTATTAATAATTACAGTTTACTGAGTGATGCAAAGCAAAAGCATAATTCTGCCATAGTTGGTAGGCAGAACCACAATGATAACATGCAGCCCTTTATCAGCAGTGCTGCACCCTCCCTCGCTGTCTCACAAAGAGAAAACATAGCTGTTGTAGTATCTACACCCCCAAGAAATCCAATAAGAAGACTGGGGGTCAACTGTAATTTGTTTGGTGAAGGAATAACAATTACCATCAACAACAATTACTACAGCTAGCAAAAGAGGAGACGTGTTGCACTGTTCCATGACTCCTCCTCTGATGAAGACTAACAAGTAAGTAACTGGTATTCTAGTTGCTAAGTAGTAGCAGTAAGTGTTGAAAAGTTTTCTGTGCTCAGAATATTCATTTTTCTGCCCCTTTTCCAGGTTACCTGATCATCTTTAATGCCTATCCAGTCTGTGCTGTGGTGCCTGCTCCTCGAATGTATGGACCTCTTCCCTCCCTCTGAGAAGACACTGGTGCTGCATACAAGCATGAAGTAATGCGACTGTAATGGACCAATCAGAAACTGCTGTCCGAAGTGATGTTTTTTTGAACATTTAGATAGATAATCTGTAGTTGTTTTTATAAAGGTGAACTGTTTTACCACACCTGAATATAGTAGTTCTTAAGAAATGTAATAGTATTAGTGTGCGTATTTTGAAATGCACCTCTCACTATTTCTTTTTTGATAATAAATATCCTACTGGGCCTTCCTGATTCAACCATCTCTTGGTAAATGCATTTATTTTACTAGAAACTGTCACATGTTATTCTCAGTGGCTAAATGGTGCTGTTTTAGCGATGAAAATGGATCTGATACCATACACTATAAAATGCAATGCCTAAGTTGTGGTTGTTGACCACATATGTAATCACCTCTTGCGGTTGCCAGGACAACTGTAAACCTCTCAAGCTGTGCTCTCGATGTTTACTTGGTTGTCCTGGTAACTGCTTGAGGTAATTACAGCATGATTAACAACCTCAACCTAGGCATTATCCTCTGTGTAATGAATTGCCACAACTACATACTTAAAACAGTTTGCAATTTCACTATATAGAAACACACAAACATCTTATTAACCAAAATGAAACAAGACTTTCATATTTGACACAGTTCTTGTTCTATTGCACATCAGCATGGGTGACTGGGGGGCATCACTAGCTACCAGGGAAGAATGTTGAGGAAGCTCAGCTTGGATGATGGGGGGTAAGGGGAACCACTATACACCAGAGAAAAATGTTGAGGAAGTTCAGCATAGCCAGTCAGGGGTGGGGGCTTCTGTATATAGCCCCCACCATGACATGCTTCCCATTTTAATATGTGGGCCATAGTGTTCTATGTCTTAACATGTGTTCTTACATTATAATGCACCTACCAGTTTTTAAGATTAAAATGTACTTACTATTTGAAATGCAGGTCCTTTAATATCTCTGACTGCAAATTACCCAATTTAAATTAAATTCATTTTTTCAGTGCAAGTGTATTTAGCCAGTTCTGTTCTGGACATCATTTTGGCCAGACTATTGGACAGACTGCTGGTACCCTTGAGTGAGATTGAGCACAGGACCTTATTTAGAAGGTAACTGTTGAGTATTTGTTGCATTTCAATTTTTTTTCATGGAGGAAGCTTCAACTCTATTTCCACAGCAAGTACAAATGTAGAGTGAGCCAGCATTCACCCAAGATTTATTTTCAAGTGCATAGCTTGGAGGAAGTGTTGTATGCAGTGAACTCATACTAGTACTTTAACACAGAAGGCTTGGGGTCAACAAAAGTGTACTCATTTACCGTAAGTCATTTTTCTGTTCTCACTTTCAACTCTCTCTGATCTTTTCAGGAAAAATTTCCAGATGGTTGATTTTTAATATACATTAGTACTAAGTAATTAATTTAGCAGTGTTAATGGTCAGTAGGTAGCACAATTAACTCTGGGGCCTGACAATAGAAAGCTCATGGGTTCTAGCCCCACACCTGGTACTTGCAATAATACCCATAACTGACACTGTAGTGCAGTATGACGGGGGTGCTGAGTGCCAGCCTTCAAATGAGACCTTAAACCAAGGTTCCATCTGCCCATCTCTGGTCATTGTCCATGAGGAAGTAAAAGCTTCCATGGCACTTTTCAAAACAGAGTAGGAGAATTTTTCTTGAAAAACAGAAATCAATACATAAAGCAAAAAAATAGTCAATATGAATCATAACAAAACTGTCTGGCAGATATACAACCAAAAACTATACACAAGAGGAAATACAAATTCCATCAAGTTGTAGAAAGGTGCAAGTTACAGAAATTAAAATCAATATATTAGAATAATTTATTACAAAAAGGAGACTTGGAAAGCATAAGAGACAGAAGAAACAAATCAAACACTAAACAGCAAATTCATATTGGAATCAGTATACAATCAGGAAAAAAATTAAAATCCCATTATGGCGGAGGATTCAAGGCAATTTTTCTACCATGTTTTTCATAAATTCCTTTCCAGTGCACCCCACTCACTGTTGCAAATATTTGGATCTATGTATTAAGGTAGTCTGGATACACATGATACATGCGTACCCAGCGCACGTAGCTATGTACCCATGGACAGGCACTCAGTGGCCAGAATTCACTAATGCCATATGCCTGTCTGTGTTCTCACCCCCTCAGCATACAACTGAAAAGGGGTAGATCAAGGGAAACAGGTGGGCATCCAATCGGATGCTTCTCCTGGGTCCCAAAGTTGATCCCCTGCTGCATGAGAGCAGGCTAGCTTTGCAATTCTGGAAGGCCAACTGCTGCATAATGGTGACCACCTGCTCCAGACCAGTCATGTGCCTGGCTTGCGCCAAGGTTAGGGGTGCACCAGGGTGCTGGGGGCTTGCGGTAGATGCTGGCTGCAACATCCCAATAAATGGGATTCTGACAACCAGTGGGTCCTGCCAGGACTTAGACAACCCAATAGATGGTCTAACAGCCCTTGTGCCACCCCTGGAGCCTTCATGGGATGGAAGGGAACCTGAGCTGCTATCTATGCCTGTAGGTTCCTCCCCCCATGGTGCCATGCATGTGGTGGTGGCCCTCCACCATGGATGGCACAGGCATGGCAGCATCCAGCAATGTCCCCTTCTGAGATCTGTTACAACCCCCCCAACACCCATCTATGCTACCTGCCTCAGGCCCGTTGCCAGATGTGATTGATCAGGTGCGAACAACCCCCAACCCCTTTTGATCCCCTCCTTTTTCTGTGTGTGTGTGTTTCTCCATTTTTATACTTTCCCTTTAAAAAATTCCCTCCCAGTTACAATGAACAGTTTCTGGTCCTCAGTGCAGACCTGCTGCTTTCCCTCTTTTGTGCAAGCCTTCCCTCCACCACCATGATAATCCACCAATCAGCTCCCTGCCAGTGCAGAGTATGTGGTGCTCTTTTTTGTTTCTATGGTGGTGCTGCCCCAGTGCCTTCCAGCACAGTTATAACTGACATATATGTGTTGATCCACAGCACTATATTGGTTGCTTAAAAGGGGAACAGTCAGCAATTAGAGCCCCACATCCAAGTGTCAAACTGCAAAACTGCAAATTGGGACCAGCCCCACACTTGCCATTTAAACTGATTGTGCATAATCTTTGATGGCTGTTTTATGCTAGGAACATTGTGCAGCATATGTTGACAAAAGAAATGGGGGTAAGTATAGGGAGTTGGTGGTAGAGAGTACAGTAACTTCTCAGTGGCGTGGCTTTACACTGAAAAGTCACCACTTCCACCCACTCCCACACTCCCCATTTACAAAATCTGATGAGGACGCATGTTAATAACTATGCAACATACCCACCAAATTTTGGAGGGGGCAACAAGTGGGGTGCCTGGTATTGAACCAAGATTTTTTTTCATTATTACTAAATTGGATGCTCAGTATACCAAGACTGGTGGGGGTGTGATGGGCATTTTGCACTGGGATGCAACACCACTGTCAAGTTATCTTTCCTCTCACGCTCTTAAATGCCTACCCTATTGTTGAGAATGGGGGCAGGGCAACAAATGGGGTGCCTGGTATTGAACTGAGAGGGGTGCCCCATGTACCGAGTTGGGAGAGTGGGAGTGGGCATTGGAGGTTTGTTGTAGATGGTAGCTTTGCACTGGGATGCCATGATACTGTCAAGTTTCCTTCCCCCACTATATATTTAGCTTCAAAGTAAGCCACAAAATTCCCCAAAGAGCATCTAGTACCCCAGTCCCTTGGCCTTGAAACCAGTACACACAGAAGCAAGGAGAGCTGTCATTTGCTGAATATAATACTACCTAAAGTAGTGCAGCTCCCAGCCAACCACAGCTGCAGACTGTATGACTCAGGCAAAGTATATTATTGGCATCTTGCTAGCCCCAGGTACTGAATAAATACATACATGTATACACCCTGTAGCCAGCCAGATAATGATAATTTTCCTTAGAGCAAGTGGTGGAGGGGAGCACAGATATGAGTTATTTAGCTTTGGAATAAGCCACAAAATGCACCACAGAGCAGATAGGACCCCAGGGTGTCTGGGAGCCTGGTAGCCCCTAGACCCCCGCCTTTATGAAAAACGTATTACCTGTCAAAAAAGACCCCCCCTTGCAAAAATACTGGCAACAGGCCTGTACCCTCCCCGACCCCAATCCTGTCCCACCTGACATGCCCATCCTCCAGGATGGTCCCCATTACTGGGTGCCGATGCCACCCAACTGCCCACAGCTTGCGGGTAACCTTTCCCATGCACCTTGCCTTTGGTGCATGGCAACATTAGCCACAAGCTGTGGGGCTTTGGCTCTGAGATCCCATCGATTTTTGAAGCTGGTGCAGGGTCCCTGGTGCACCAGTGATCAGCACAATCTGTAATTGGTGAAACTTGTGTCAATCTTGAAAATCGAGCTCATGGTCTTCAGAAATTGACACAGTACTTGAGGTGGGGTTTTACCAGTGATCTATAGAGGGGCAACACCACCTCCCTCTTTCTGCTGGTGATTCCTTTTCCTATGCACCCCAGCATCCCACTAGCTCTCCTGACTGCCTTGTCACACTGTCTGGCTACCTTTCTGTCATCTGATATGATTACCCCTAGGACTTTTTCCTGCTTAGTTGTCATCAATATCACTCCATCCATTTAGTACTCCTCTCCAAGGTTTCTGTATCCTAATGAAGATATTTAAAACTTTTAAAAACAAAGAGGTTGCCTTATAACTAGGGTGCCAAGCCTGTTTCATCCCTTACACCAGTAATGAATTATATAAGAGATGAAACAAGCTTGGTGCAGTTGTTGAACTGCCACCTTCATGGGCTTGATTCTCAAAGAACAACAGCTTGCACCAATCTCCAGTGCAATAGGGACCCTGTACCCGATTCACAATAAGATGGTGTCTGGGCACCAAAGTACCACAGCTTGCAGCAAATATGGAATTTTGCAAAAGACAAGGTGCATGGGAGAGGTTAGCCACAAGCTGCGGGGTTGTCGGGCAGCATCTGCACCTAGTAATGGGGACCAGACTGGAGGCTGGCAGTATCAGGTGGGATGGGATGGGATGGGGGTCGAGGAAGGCAAGTAGGGTATGGAAGGGTGCCTGGGAGGTGGCAACAGGTTCCTGAAGAGGATGCAGCCATGCCTGTGCAGTCCTTGGGGTGGACACCACATGCCAGGCACCACGGGGGGGGACCTGCAGGTACGATACCATTGGGTGTGAGTGCTTGGGGTGCAGTGAGGCATGGGATATCGCAGGCAGGCAGTGGCACAGGTACCCTCCCACCCCACCAAGGTTCCATGGGTGGCTCAAGGGCCATTAGACCACCTGTTGTTTGGTCTAATGCCTGGCAGGTCCAGCTGGCTGTCAGAAAATTACAGGTTGACTGGCAAGGTGAGTGGAATCTTTTGTAGCATGCCTACATTATTTTTGCAGCTGCTGTGATTTCCACAAATAAATAGTCAGGGATTCAATCTTTAATCAAACTTAGACAAGCTTTATTTGTACAAGAAGAAGAGTTGTGCTGCTTCTATTTATTTTTTTGACAGTTGGTCAGTTATTCTGCGTCCAACACATATTCTTTGCATAGCAACATCAATGATTCAGTAGGCAGCACACTCGCCTCTGGGGTTGGAAGATCAGATGGTCATGGGTTTTAGCCCCACACCAGGTACTTGGAGTAGTAACCATAACTGAAACTGTACTGAAGTACAAGGGGGTGCTTCACAATTGAGGTGCTGCCATTTGAATGAAATATTAAACCAAGGTCTTTCTCCCCATCTCTGGTCACTGTTTAGGTGGAAGTAAAAATCCTATGGCACTTATCGATAAAAAGTAGGGAAATGTTCCCGGTATCTTGGCCAGCATTCCCCCATTGATAAAACAGGTTTATGGTAACATACCCCCCTCTCCCCCAGGATCCATTTCTTGGTCAAAAACCTTGTCACTGTTTGGCTATATCTGAATGGAGATGATGTTTGGAACCAGTAGCCTTCATACAACATGGACTGCTTCATCATTGTCAGCTTCCGGGTTTTAGCCTTGTTAGGTGACATAAGACTTATGAAACATTTGAGAGCAAAGCTGGAAGACCAGCTACTCTGTGGTCCAATACTTTGTTTACCACTTTTGAACAGATATTATTTTAAAAAACAGTAGCCTTCATTGTAGGCTTCTACACCATTCTTCTGTTTTATGGGCTTGATGTGGTTTGCAAAAAAGGAATACTGAACTGCTCTTAATACTGAACTGCTTGTATTGAAATTGCTGTATGTAAATGTCACCTACAGTACTGTGGTCTAGTTTTCAATTTATTTTAAAATTTTAATTTTTTATTTGTACAAGTTTTAGCATTTCAAAAAAATCATAACAGGAGAATAAAAAAGACAATTGATAAAATAATTGAAAAGGGCTGGCAAAAAGGTTCCAAAGTGATCAGGGGTTTATTGAAATAGAGCTCTGGCACCAGGAAGCAGAGTGACTCAAAATATAGAACTTGACAACATAAAGGGAATTGTATCTGTGGCGAAACAGGTAAGCCCAGTGACAGCTCATGCAGACTGATGCTGGCATTGTCAACAAGGTTTTGGCCAAGATTGAACAGACAAAGAACAAGAGTGATAAGATTACTGCTGTATAAGAAGCATCAGTAATTATGCTTAACCTAGACCAGGGCTGTACTGGTCAAAAAACTTAGGGTTCAGGTAATTCTGGGAGTCACCACTATTTAACATTCCCCCGCCTTTACCAGGGCTAGCCAAGCCAAGATCAAAACAGTTAAACTTTTGAACAGATCCACCAGTATTGAACCCATACCCATATGAACTGCCAGGCCAAATACCAATAGGATTAGGCCATTACCAGACTTACCAGCTCCAGACTTTCTGCCTAGACCAGAGCTGGTAATACCCAGAACAAGAGGTCTAAGATCATAACTAGCACCACCTGTGTTTAACTGGCAGCCTTCTGCAGACTGATTATCCACTAGAAAGAGAGCTTACTACATACCAAAAGCCACCAGTATTGAACATGTAGCTTAGACCAGGAATGACAAGGCAAAGAGCAATGGTGCAAAGAGCATAACTTTAGCCACCAGTTTGGAGCTACACCTTAGATCAAGGTTAACCAGACTTATAACAAGACTGCCAGGATTAAAACCACAGACACCAGTATTGAATCTACAGCACAAACTGTGATTAGCCATACCCAGTGCCAATGGTAAATAAAAAGGAAAACTAACATCAATAAAGCAACTGCCACAAGGGGTGCTACAGCTACTGCATACATGTCACTGTCTGCAGAACCTATACATGTTTTGGAGCAAGTGACAGCCTGGCACAAAAGAAACATAGAAACTGACAGCAGATAGGGGCACTGGGTCCACCCAGTCTTCCCATTTTATAACCTTCATTTTTGCCGCAGAGCCTACCTGATCTACAGCGCTGTTTCTTCCCTCCACTCTCTTACTCCAGTGATTCCCTTGTGCCTATCCCAGGCAGTTTTGAAACCTACCACTGTTTTTGCCTCCACTACCTCCTCTAGATGGCTGTTCCAGGAATTCACCACCCTTTCGATGAAGAAGTATTTCCTCACATCTCTCCTGAATCTACCTCTCTCTCCAGCTTCATAGCATGTCCCCATGTTCCAGAGTACCTTTTACTCTGAAAAACACTCCCACCTATACCTTTTTTTACCCCCATGAGGTATTTAAAGGTCTCTATCATATCCCCCCTCCCTCCTCTCTTCCTGGGTGTACAAATTGGCTCCCCCCAGAGTGTCCACTCTTTTGCAGATCTTGGTGTCATCTGCAAAGAGACAGACCTTGCCTTTCAGCTCCTCTGCTATGTTACTTACATCGATATTAAAGAGGATCAGTAGGAGCACTGACCCCAGAGGTACTCTGCTGGTCACCCTTCTTTCCTTGGAGTGAGCACCATTTACCACTACCCTCTGTTTCCTATCCCTTAACCAGCTTCTTACCCAGGTTACACCATATTGCCCACCCCAAAGCTACCCAACATGCTATCATTGATAGGAAAGAATTACCAGGTGTGACTGGAGTGTCTGAAAGGAGTCAGTAGATAGACTGTCAGTTGTTAGAAATTATGTTTGAGATTGTATTTGTTGTATCAATGTTGCTAAATAGTACCTGCTAATATATTTATTTATGAGTTAATTTTTTTTCTGTTAGCCCCCAACTGTCTTTCTTCTTGTTTATAGTGTAG
The DNA here is from genome assembly GCA_016271365.2 of Neoceratodus forsteri. Classification (NCBI taxonomy): domain Eukaryota; kingdom Metazoa; phylum Chordata; order Ceratodontiformes; family Ceratodontidae; genus Neoceratodus; species Neoceratodus forsteri. The sequence continues at coordinate 1,537,806,892 of CM057450.1, forward strand.
TCCAGTTACTACCTACTGGATGTGTAAAGCAGAAAAAAAGTGAAGTACTGGGAAGCCAAGTGACATGCATAAAGTCATACAGTATGGGTGATGCTTACTTCCACAAGGTGAATTAATATTATTACTGGGTCAATATCCTTATGGAATGTGCATCTGCCTTCAATCCAAGGGACCTAGTTTCTTGTCCCACACTTGGCATTCCCTGTTGAGACAGCTGTGACTAAGTGTAGTCTCAGAAAATTAGTATTGTTGCTGTATTGGTTCTTTTGACAAAAGTTTTAGAAAAAAAAGAGATGATTTGATACCTTTTATTGGACCAATATAGGTGTTGCAAAAGAAAACAGCTGCTTAACAAGGTATTCAAGGTGTTCAAGCAGCTGTTTTTCTTGTAACATATATTGTACGTTGGTCCAATAAAAGGTATCAAATCATCTCTTTTTTTTCTGAATCTAAGTGTAGTCTGTGAGGGATGTGTGCTGCATCCTGAGAGAGAGAGAGAGAGAGAGAGAGAGAGATATGTGACTGCTCCTTATGGCCCAGAGGGAGTCAGGACTGGGCAGCATTGTCTCTCTATAAAGCTCTGTCTATTGCTATCAGGTGCAGTGCTTTCATAGGTCAGAGACATGTCTCCTGAACTGCTCCTAGGGACTGATGTCACAGGCAAGTTCCTAAGGTACTGTGATTATATCTCCCAGATTGTCTGCATTTGATTCCTATCCCTTTTTTCTGTCTCTGTCTTTCTGTGATGCTCTCTTTCTTGTTCTCCCTTACTGTCGCTCTCTCTCTCTCTCTGTCCCTCTGTAGTACATGTTTGCACAGCAAACAGTACTTATTTATTCTTGGTTATGAAGTAGTGAGAAGAGGATACATAGGGTCCTTTCCAGCCTTAAATCAGTATGATATTATGTACAATTCATTTATTTCCATAATGTAGTGTGCCATGTGGACTTACTGAGCTGAGGCTTATTTCCAGGTGTGCCCTGGGGTAACAGGAAAGGGAGGAGAAAGATAGAGGGGTTAGGACAGGAACACACATGAATAACATCACATAATGAAATGGACAAGATCAAGGGATAAACCTTAAGTGGAAAATATAGGGGTTGGGCTGCCCATTGGCCCACTGAGAGTGCAGTGCATTACGATGCACATGACCTGGGTTCGAGAGTCAGACTTGACACCTCAGGTTCAGGTGGTCCATGTCTGGTTGTGCTTCCTCACCAAGTGGGGGCACTGATGTTGCCACTCCCGCAGAGACATAGATGATAAGCCAAGGAGATGGCATAGACACATGTTACTCATCTCCTCCACATATGCACTGTGAATGCACAGGTGTTCATCCATCACAAGAGGAAGGAAGCCTGCTGCATGCTAAGGATTAAAGGCACACTCTCTCCCTGGTCTTCAGAATGATGGAAGTGCTCTAGCACTCTAGAGTCCCATCCAACCAGCCACCTTCTGCCAGATGAGGACTTGATGAGGTGGAGGAGGACACACACAAGCCATGGTCCCTGCCACAGGGGCAAACTGTGCAGGGCATAGATCAAGGTCAGCTGGGTCTCTCAGAAATGTTGTAGTGGCAGCCTGTGGGCAATACATACAGTCTGAGAAAAGAGAAGATGATGCAATCCAGAATGGGGAACCATGGGGTGGAAGGGTGACTGCAATATGGGGTTGGGACAGAATTAGATGGACAGGAGATCAATGAAACAAATTAATGTTGTTCCTTAAGGAAATTCCTTATTGTATACAGGAAGTTTGAGAAGCGATACAAGCTGGAAAAGAAATCAGAGTCACAAAATAGTTAAAATTATAAATAATGATTTTGACAAGTGTATAGGATTTGTTTGGATGTGTATGTAGGAGTTGGAAATTGACTGAGCCCACGGTATTCTGGGATATGAACTGGGTCCTCCAGGTTCAAAGTATTCCATTCTGATCACTGGAACTGCATCAAAAGGTTAGAATTAGCTAGCATGTTGCTGTTTTTACAACACTCAAAAATACTTTACAATAAATAAGAAAAATAAAACCTAATGTGTTGTTTGAAACCCTTTGTATTTACCTTGAGTGAGAAGTTAGGTCCAAGGAAGGTTTACAAATTTTTTTGCAGTTTTGCAAATTTGTACATAGCCAGCTACCTCATACACAAGAACTCTCAATAAAGTATGAGTCCCAAATGTTGCAAAAAGAACCACTAACTGCCAGCTTCCTGTGTATGCAGTTCAAATAAATAAATTCAAAATTTGATTTGGGTACTGTATTTTGGTACTAAAGTTCAAAGCAAATAATAACATTCTCCTGTTCCTCAACATTTTATCACCCAAGTGAGAGATAATGACAATAACAATGTGACAGGAAAGTAACAGACCATGGGAGGTGTCAATAAATCATTGAAACAGACACTCAAGACTTTGATAAACACATGTAGCTTGCTTGGCTTTCAAAATGTGTATTTTGTAAGCTGATGGCCTACAAATGTACAGTCCTTCTGTTCCAGCAAACAAGATCTGCATTTTAAGGCAATTTTGGCAGTGTCCTTCCAGCCATTTTTTAGCTATGACATCTAGGGCTCAATATTCAAAAGTTTGCATGACTGGTGTTTGGCCACACAAACCATGTTTTGTGCATAATGGTTCCCTTCCCTCCGCTTGTCAACCCATACACTAAATAAATACATCCCTGGTGCCTAATGGCCCCCCTTCCCTCTGTTCGCCAGCCTATATAATAAGGAAAATCACCCTGGTGCCTAATGGTCCCCATTCCTTCCAATCTCTAGCCCAGTAGGAAAGCATGCCTCCCCAGTGCCTAGTGTTCCCCTTCCGTTGAACCCAAACCCTGGCCCAGTCACATCCACAAAGTCCCTGACAGACAGTGCACCCCTCTCCCTTGGCTGCCAATCCCTGACCCTGTTCAACCAGGAGGACAACCAGTTGACTGTGCCTCCCATGTCTGAGCCCCAAACCTGGTACACTTAAAATGTTCCTAGGGTGCAAGCCCCCCTGTGCATGGCTGACCCTGGTGCATGCAATGTAACAGAACAGACTAACTGCACACATGTCCCACAGTTACCCCTCCCAATGAGTGGTGCAGCATCATGACACACATCCCTGTTGTCTAGCAGCCCCACCTCCCCCCATGGCACCGACCATCCAGCCTTCCCCCTTCCCCTTACCAGACTATTCAGTGCCATGGGACTCATATGATGACTGGCTCTGCCCTCTACTCATCACCTCAGTCATTAGCCATACACCACAGTGAGTGTGTGTCCTATTTATAAAACCCCTGTAAGTCCTATAAATAATAAATATACAAATTGAATGTGTGCTACATGCCTGTTCATACAGTGACCGACCGAGGTGGTAAGCTGAGGGCAGTAATGGTTTGCCATACGGGCTTGGCAGCACTGAACAGTCTGGTAAGGGGAAGTGGGGGGAAGGATGGGTGGTCATTGCCACAGTGGGGAGGGGGTTGCAACACCACAGGGACAAATTTCACAATGCCATACCACTCATCGGGAGGGGTTAGTATGGAACATGAGTGCAGTTTGGTTGGTCTATTAAATTGCATGCAATGGGGTCAACTGTGCAGAGGTGGGCTTGCATCCTAGTCACATATGTAAGTGTACCAGGATTAGGGCTCAGACATGAGGGGGCACAGTCCACTGGTTGTCCTCCTATTTGGATGAGGTTGGGGACTGGCAGCTAGGGTGGAGGGGTACACTATCCAAGAGGGATGATTATGGATATGATGGGACCAGGTTTGGGGTTCTGGGGGTGCTAGGCTCCAGGGGCTCATTCATTACTACATGGCCAGTGAATCACCATGCACCAGGGTGGTTTTGTTTCTTCCACATGATTGTTTTCTGAGGGAGTAGGGTCACTAGGAACCAGGGTGGTTTTCCTTTAGTATATGGGCTGGAAAACAGATGTTGGAGGGCCACAAGACACCAGGGAGGTATTTATTTAGTACGTAGATTGGCGATCAGAGGGAAGGGGACCATTGTGCACCAGGGAGGTTTTATTGTATTATGGACTGGCAATCAGAGGAAGGGGTGCAACACTGGGCAATGGGATGTTCTGTTTTAGTTCTGGGAGGGCAATCATGGTGGGGATTCCATGGACCACAAGGAGGTAGGTGTGCTCCCCCTCTGGCCAACTGGCTAGTTGGCTGTAGTACACTTGCTAATTTTGAAAACATATTTAATCAAGTGATTGATAAAATTGTTAACAAACATAGAATTGCATTCAATAATAACTTGTCTGCAGCGGAACAGACGGCCCTGAAAGAAATGCAAAATCTGCAAGTAAAGATTCTAAAACCCTCCAATAAGGGGGGTAATATTGTACTTATGTCTGAGTCAATGTATGTTTCTCTGGTATGTGGTTTACTTGATAGTGCAGAAAATTAAGAAAAGTTGACAAGCAATTCAACATCAGCCTTAAAAGGGGAACTTTTTGTGTCTGTCAACCATGGGTAAGAGCATGGATTCATTTCAAAAAGTGAAGTACATTTTTGAAAATAGATTGCCCAATAGTTCCAACATTCTAAGCTCTCCCCAAGGTCCACAAAAATATGAACAACCTCCCAGAATGACCAGTCATGTTGGTGGTAGGTTCACTAACTCAAAACTTGCGTTTGTACTTAAATCATTTTTTACAACCGTGTGCCTCAGGTTTAAAGTCTTATATAAGAGACACAATGGACTTACTGGGTAAAATCCAAAACTTAAGTTGGGAAAACACCTTTAAATGGGCCAGTATAGATGTCACAAGTCTCTATTCTTGCATCCTGCATAGTAAAGGCATTAGTGCAGTAAGAGATGTACTGACACATTAAGGTGGCGTCCCTGTCCCTTTTATTTTGGAAGGGCTTGAATTTGCACCTACAAAAAATGTTTGACAAATCATTTTTCCTCCAGTTTTGTGGCACGGGCTCCCTCATATGCCAATATTTATATGGGCCTTTGGGAGGAAGAACATATTTACAACATGCAAAATAACAAGTTATTTGAGAAAATTATCTGTTGGTATTGTTTTATAGATGATATACTGTTTATATGGGATGGTACAACTGAGGAATTTTCTGAGTTCATGACATATGTAAATCAAAATTACTATAATCTTTAGTTTACATATGACATAAGTGAAACTGAACTCAATTTCCTGGAAGTCACCCTCATTGTTAACCCAGACAATACAATTTCCAGCAAAGGCTATAGAAAAAGTACTGCAGCAGACATCATTTTACACCAAATCAGTTCACACCCTCTTAGTTAATTCCATCCCATATGCACAGTATCTCAGAATCCACAGAAATTGTAGTACCAATGAGGCCTTTGAGCTACAGGCTGGTGAACTAATCAAAAGGCTGATTGTTAGAGGCTACAGCCAGACTAATTAAAAAACAGCACTGGACAAAGCTGGATTATAGGATAGGGATACACTATTAATTCATAGAAGTAAGAATTTACAGGATGAGACATCCTGTACCTTTTCTCTGGACTTTAGTTCAGTAACAGGAGAACTAGGCAGTGCAGTACATAGATTTTGGCCACTGTTGACAAATGATCCTGAACTTGCATCAGTAATAGGCCAAAAAAACAAGAGTAGCATTTAGAAAGGGTAGGAGTCTGGGAGACATTTTGACCAATAGTAATTTTAAAAGATTGGACACAGGTCACTCAACCACAAGCAACTGGCTACCTTATAGACCGGAAGGCTTTTTTTGCTGTGGTTCTTGTAATATCTGTAAATACACTTCAAGCGGTAACCTATACATATACCCTCATGAACACAACAGAGTTGTTACAATTAAGCAATTTTTGACATGCAGGAGCACTTTTGTGGTATATGTAGTCTGGTGCTCATCTGGGCTACAATATGTCAGGTTATCAACACGTATGCTAAACACCAGAATACAAGAACATATCAGAGAAATTTACAAAAATCTTGAGAATGCCATTGGAGCTCATTATACTGTAGCACATTTTTCAAGCTCGGTAGGATTACAGTTCACTGCCTTGGAACAAATACCAGTGTTGTTTAGGGGAGTGGACCATGTCAATTTATTAGAGAAAAAAGAAAGCAGATGGATTTCCACCTTGGGTACTTTAAGCCCTAGGGGGATGAATGAGGAAATTGACTATAGACCATATTTTAAAAAATGCTTATTCCCCCCCCCACACTGCTTTTTGATACTGTCTGAGCTAAATTAATTTATGCTTTTCTGTCCATTGTCTTTTAGATATTTATCCTAGACAAACTCCTTCCTATCACTACCTGCAACTGTCTTTGTTTCATCTGGGATACTACGACCATGAAGCTAGATACTATACATCCAGTATATGAATTTTGAAAATAGACTGTCAAGTGTTTGAAAATCATGTCTCCTTGATTATATGTTGAGGCTCATGTATAATTTTCTGAACTTAATTAGCTTATTTATGGTATACGGCTTTTTCCTAACATAATTCATTTACTGTTGGGTTAAGTTTATGCTAATTTATGAATTAAATAAGCTATAGGTGATTGCAGTACATTTGAAAACAATTAGGTTCTTATCAGAGTTAAGTCTGAACCCTCGGGTTATACATTTTTTTTTCTTTTAGCTTGAAAGAATGAAGGCTTTAAAGTGAAAAATGAGTAAAAAAACTAGATTACATATACAAAATAACTTTGAATTGTTAGCATTTATATAGCTATAAGAAACTGGGGGTAACTTGAATATGACACCAACAATAATATATATATATATTTCTAAACAAAGCATGTGTTGAGATAAGGACATATTAATCTATACACATATATAAAAATACAACAAATGTATAAAAATATGAATTTGAGCACTAAGGCAAGAACTAATAGAGAAATAGTTCTCCCTTATTTGATTATCCCAATAATTGATTAAATATTTTATGTGGGCCATTTTAGACTCTGATCTCTTTCCATTCAAATGTTTAATATATATGTAATGCTTTTATGCAATGTTTAAATTCCATGTTTGTATTGGTTAAAGTCTTGTTTACAATGGTTAAAGCCATGCATGTTGTTGTTTATTCTTTTTTGTTTGATTTTTAATGTCAGTGTATATATAACACTAATGGCTATGACACAGCACCATGTGATTCATTACCAGTATAAATAGGAGTTGAACCGCACTATGTGACATGCCCCCTGAAGAAGACCTTACAGTCGAAGTGCTGGGGCTAATTTTTTACAGTGTCCTTCTTTCACTGGAATAAATACTTTTAAGTGCACTTAAGTTATTGCCTGTGGTGTTTTCCTGTGAGTTCATATTCCTTTCTTTGCTACAGGTATTTATTTAGTATATGGGTGGGTGATTGGAGGGGGCAACATTAGGCACTAGGGAGGTGTTCTTTTCTAGAATGGGCTGATGAGCATGGGCAGAACACTAGGCACCAGGGAAGGTGTTTTTATATGATGGACTGGAGATTGGTGGGAAAGGGGGAACACTAGACACCAAGGATGTGTTATTTTCATTACAGGCTGGTAATCAGTAGGATGGGGGACCACTAGGCACCAGGTAAGTGTTCTTTCCTAGTACAGACTGGCAATTGGCCGGGGGGACACTAGGCACCAATGTCTTCATTAAATGTATGGTACCAGGCAAAAGAGGGGATGGCTCCATGCTAACTTGCCACCGCTATCCATGCAAAGGAGACCAAAACTGACATGCAAATGGCCCCTTAATGCCTTGCATGCCTAATGGGCTCATTTGAATGGGTAGCTCTGAATACTTCAGACAGCACTCCGGCACTATCCACTCTGATGGTGCACTTCCCTGTACAGTAGAGATCCATGTCAGAGCAGCACTACTGGACTTAGCACTGTATTGACATGGCCCTATATTCAGCTGGATTGCATCATGTGCCAACTGAATATAGCCTTCTCAGACTCCTGCGCACTTGCAAAGTGCAGTGCAAAACTTTGTGCTCTGCTTTGTACTTTAATGAATATTGGGTCCCTGTAGTACCACTGTGTCCTACAGCAGGATGTGGGGATATGCCCTGAAGCTTAGGGGTAGAAAATTCAGGGGTAATGTTAAGAGCCGTTATTTCTCACAGATAGCACCTGACAAAGGTACTGCTTCCTCCAAAATACCTACACCAGAGCAGTTAGACTTGTTAAGGCTGAATACTTATCTAGCACCCTCCAAACAAATATAAATCACCCATCTAAATTCTGGAAAGTGGTCCATGCCCTATTCCCCCCCCATGTCAACCACCTGCCCCTGTCATCAGAGTGGGTGACTCCTACCTGTCCTACCCTCTTTCTGTCACCACAGAATTTAATTCCTTCTGCACTTCCTACACCTCTTCACTTCTCTCTTCCTTCCCCCCTCCTCCACCTACTCTTCCCCTCAGATCTTCCCTATATGCTTCCCCTTCCATCCTTTGCTTTGCCTTCTCCCCAGTGTCCCCCTCTGATGCTGTTAATGGTTTCCTTGCCCTAAACCCTTTCAAAGGCAAGAGTCCAAATGGTCTTGACTCAGAGCTCCTCTACCTGTCTGCCACAGCTATCTCCTCCCCCTCGCTGCTCTCCTTATTTATTTATTTATGTAGGTATGACTTTATTAAGTGGGTTGCACTGGTCCAAGGGACCATTTAAAGGCATGACCTGGGCCAAAAGGCACAAAACAGACAATATTCACAGTGCAGGTACAAGCAGATTACAGTGAATATAACAGTAATTACAAACAGCAATTAATAAAACAAAATGGTCAAGCGGGGTATGGTACACAATTAAAAAAAATAGCTGAATAACATAAATTGTTACAAGTAGTAAGGTAAAAAAAAATCTTTAATCTACATTGCACAAATAATGTGAGAAGGGATGAGTGAAACAAACACCCTGAGGAGAAAAAAAAAGAGAATTAGGGGATCACAAACCCCAATCCCAAGACACCCCTCCCATCCTGGAGATAAACCCAGGCAAACCTAGAGACCTTAAGGAAAGAAATGGAGAGGAGGAGGTTGAGGGAAGGGGGAGAGATAAAAGGCTAGAACAATGGGGGGTGCTACCAATGGAAGCAAGTGCAGGTGTCATGGGCAAGGGACCAGGATTTCAGGTTCAACTTGAAAGTATGATGCATATTGGTTGATCTGAGTTCTGTGGGAAATATATTCCATAGTGAGGGAGCTGCAACTGAGAGGGCATTGGCACCCAATTTGGTGGAGGTCCTCAGAATCACCAGGCATGAGACAGCAGAGGACCGAAGACACCTCTGTGTGATGCGGTGCTCACAAAAGGGAAAAAGGGGGGGAAGGAGGGCGACTACAAATGACAGTGTCAGTGAGGCAACCAAGTATAAAATCAAATCAACCTTGCAGAGGGAGCCAGCCAAGGGGAGCTATATTGGTGGCAGTGGTGTGTGGAGTAGGGGCAGACAGGGCAAAGCGGCATACACTATTGTAGATGGTTGAGATTCTGGCCCATAGGGCAGTGGATATGTGGGAATAGATAGAAAAATAGTAGTCTAAGATAGGAAGCAGGTTGCCAAGAACTATGGCCAGATGAGCCTCAGTAGTCAGGTAGGGTTAAAATGATGAGCAGCACTGAGTTTACAATTTATCCTATGGACTACAAGATTAATGTGGTCGGTGAAGGAGAGGGTGGGATCAAGTGTGACTCCAAGATATTTAAGAGAAGGAACCACTTCCAGGGGAGGATCATCGGGTGGGAGGATGTTAAAAGAGGAGCTTGCTTTCTGGATATTGGCTAGGTAAGGTTTAGACCCGAACAACATTGCCTTTGTTTTTTTGGCATTAACCAGCATCATATTAGAAGAGAACCAGTTCTGGGTGGCACAGTAGTTCTGCATGAGGATGGAGGAAATATGTGTGAGGGATTTGGCACTGTGGAAGATGACTACGTCATCCACATAGAGGATGGACTTGCATGATAGGCTGTCGGAGCCCAGGGTATTAACGAATATCTCCTTCTTCTGTACCTCTGTCCACTCTGCCTGGAAATATGCAACCATCATCCCCTTCCCTAAATGTGGCAACACCTCTGCTCCAGCTAATTACTGTCCCATCTCCCTGCTCCATGTCCTTGTCAAGCTGCAGGAGTGCATTGAGCTCTCCCAACTCTCTCCTTTCCTTGACTCCTCTTCCTTTGTCACCCCTTTCCAATCAGGCTTCAAGAAGTACCACTCCACATCCACCTCCCTCCTCAGGCTCATCGATTCCATCCTCTCTGGCATGGATCAGGACCTCATCACCTCTGCAATCTGTGTTGACCTAGCTAAGGCTTTCAACACTGTCTACCACCCCCTCCTCCTCAATAAGCTCTTGGTTGCTGGACTCTCAGACACTGCCATCAACTGGTTCCATTCCAACTTCAAGGGTAGGACCCAATCCGTCAGGATTGGTGACTCACTTTCCTCACCCCTCCATATAAATTCAGGGGTTCCACAAGGTTCTGTGCTTGGACTGCTATTTTCTATTCTCCTTAATGATTTCCCTATGGCCTGCTCATTGGCATCCATTCACATGTATGAGAACAACACCGCCTCATTTACCTCTGGCTCCTCCTCTTCTCATTTGGTGTCCAGACTTTAGCTTGACTTTGATAAAGTTCATCTCCGGCTATGCTCAAATCAATTGTTCCTGAATGCCAAGAAGATTGTCTTCAGGACCTTTGGCACAAGGCAGAGACTCTCTAGCCTCCCCTCCATGCCATCTTTCCAGTCCTTAGATGGGGCCACACTGGAAGATGCTACCTTTTTGAAGTATCTTGGGATTTGGCTAGACCAACACCTCAACTTCTTTGCACACATGAATGCCATCAATAAAAACTGCACACAAGCTTGGTACCTTGCACAGAAATCATGGATGCATTCCATTTCCAGCCCACTGTTCAATTCTTCAGAGAATGATCCTTCCAAATTTTGACTACGGTGAAGTGGTTTGTAGTACCACCACCAAAACTTCATTAGCCAGATTGGACACTGTCTTCCATTCTTTCTTCTGCTTTACTCTCAGCTGTCTTCCACATACTCACCACTGCACTTTGTATCAATCTCTGTCACTCCCCCCCCCCTCGAGGATAGGTACCTTGCCCACTGCGTCAGCTTCCTACATAAATTTTGGTTTGATTTGCCCCACCCACTTCTCTTCCTCTCTCTGCCTCTCTCTCCTACCTCTTCCCGCTACCTTAACAGCAGTGATGCTTACTTTCTCGCTGTCCCCTCCAGGTCAACCTCTGCTATCCAAACAGCTTTCTCTCACTATTTCCCCAAACTTTGGAATGCCCTCCATACCCTTCCATAATGCAACCTCCCTTCATGCCCTCTCCTCCCTCTTGCATAGCTCCATCTCCCCCACCTGCAATTGCTCCTAATTCACCCTCTCTCCCCTTTGCTCTGCTCATGCTGTCTCTCTCACTTCATCCCTAATTACTAATTCACAACTTTCTGCTGTGCACTGTTCTCCCCAATGTTTCCTATGTAATGTATAACAGTTATACACCTTATTGTTGCTATACAAATCGTAATCTCTAGTTTTAGAACCCTGTTACCTGCTAAGCAATTGTAACTCTGTAAATAAGTATTATTATTATGCATTGTATGTGTTGCATTGTGACTGTAGCTCTATTTGCTGTTCATGCTGTTGTATTGTGACTGTAGCTATATTTTGCTGTTTTTCCCTCTCTCCTCCCCTCGGGACACATCTGTAAATGAGCAACCTGCTCAGTATGCCATCCTGGTGATAAGTTTAAATAAATAAGTAACATAGAGGTAAACATATGAAACAGGGAACCATCTAATGCAGACATGAAGGCAATACAGGCCTTGATGGTAAGCCCCAGACTCACTTCTGCTTATCCAAGGAATCAATGGGTACCCTGGGTAACAGAGCTGGTCGGGAATCACTATAAACCAATATGTGTTTGCACAGCATACTTATTTCATTCCTGCTTATGAAGTTGAAGCGGGTGGTGGACATGATGGATCTAAAGTTCCTTCTGACCTTGAATTCTGGTGTTTCTGTGTGTGTTAAGTGTAAATCACTTATGTGACCTTCAAAAAGCTATATGGTTGCCTATACAGCATCCATGTCTTTTTTTGTACCTTTAATTATATGTGACCCCATAACCTGAAACTTACTGTTGTTTTTTTTTTGGGGGGGGGAGGGGACAGATATTACAGAGGATTTGTAAAGCGACTGTTCATTATCCACCCTTGTTTAACCATACTCAGGGATACCTGCCTATCCACAAAAAAGAAGGCAGTGCTATAAAGAATCAGCCTCAGAAAGCTTATCTGACACTGAATGAATCTTTTGATGCCTGCTGGGATCAAAGTAGTGACATTTTGTGATATCACTTAATGATTTATTTATCTATCTGTTTATGTGTTTCAAAAGTTTAGCCAGGAGAGACATACTGAGCTGATGACAGCTCATTTCAAGATATGTTCTGGGGGGAAGGGGGTGGTAGAAACTACAACAAACTTACAGAATAAAAAGTACATTGACAGAATGAAAAAGTAAATAAATGACAACAAATACAGTGCAACAAAATAGCAGTTAGGTACAATATGTACAGATGTGCATAGTAATATTCAATACAGCATAAAATAGAACAAGGTGCATAAGTTAGATAAAAAAATTGTAATCAGTTAGTAATAGAAAGCAATCTCAGCAGGTGTGTAACATTAGGGGAAAAGCCATTTCAAAATCATGCCTGGTGCAAGATGTAAGAGAGAGGGGAAAGGCAGCTAAGGTCAGGGACAGTTGTACAATGGAGATATAAAGTCACCAAGAATAGACTAAAGGCAGAAGGTGGAAGAGGCAGAGTGGATGAACAGGGAGACTTGAACAGAAGAACACAGTTAAAACAATGCAGACTAAAAAGTAACAAAAGTGTTAACTTTATTTGAGCATACAAAAAGCATTGGAATCCGCGGGGCTTCGAGGATGCTTTGCCTCTTTGTAGCCTCTGAACAGCAGCACCCACTAATATAAGTGCACAGGTCAGTGTGTTTTCATGGAGAGAGACACTGAGTTCAGGGAAATTATATGAAAAGAAAGCTTGGCCAGAATTAGATGTCTTGTAGCGGATGAAAAAGGAATGGGAGACAATGCAACACAGAGGGTAGGATGTAAGTGAAGAGAAAAGGAAGGACTGAAATGGTATTATTGTTGTTGTAGGCAATGCTTGAGTAAAGCTCTTGTGTTGTATAGGGTTAAAGTTTCTCCCTTAATTCTCCCAAACACAGATTCACAGGTCATGAAGCTGTTGTTGCTTTTTGATTAGGCATTTGTAGATAAAGCACATCGAGATTTCAGTGCAATACAGATAATGCAAAACTTACATAGTGAATACGAGAAACTGAGACTGTCAGGAGAACACCAAGCAGCCCATCACTTCAGGAGTGCTGTTTCTACCTAATGCCTCAGCTTGAATACCATTTTGGCCCAGCCAAAAATCACAGAATACTCATGATAAAATTTGAACTATTTATAAAGAATCCTCATAATAGCCATTTTCCTTAAATTCAGTTTATTCAAGGGTTTCATTCAATCTAATGGAAAAGAGGGGGTTAAATTCATGGTTAGAACAGACAACCCCCTGAAATTATGTATGTCAATACTGCAGCCAAATTGGATGCAGTAGGGCACAGGTGGTTATCGTCTTTATTCATCTACAACTATACTCTGGAATACTTGGCCTGAACAATATCAATGCAGCCATCAAATCTGGTGGTAGCACATCATAAGAGTGACCCAAAATGAGCAACTAGAAATATAGCGACTCATTTTGGATGCTTTTATGGTGGGCTACCCTGCAGAATAGTGAAGTACAGTGAAAGTGAATATGAGGAAGGGCAAATGAAAGGGGAGAATAACGAGGGGAAGGGGAGGGACAAAGAAGTGGTTTTCAGGGACTGGAGTACCTGGTGCTGCCAAGCTAGCCATGTGATGTGGTGCTGTGGCAGGCTACCTCTGGCAGAGCAGATACTGGGTTTGTGACCAGGTGCGGGTTGCATTTTGCTGCAGCTGTGAGCTGTGGCACTTAATTCTTTTTAAATCCAGATTTTGCCCCTCCCCGACATGCACCCCCTGGAGTTGTGAATCCTAATTCAGTGGGGCACAGCCCCCCCCCCATAAAAACACTTTATTTACTTCTGTAGGTTGGGTTGCTGTAGTGAGTATATCTCCAATTTGCTTTTTGGTGATATACACTCACCAAAACAGCAATTGCTGTTTAGCATTCACTGTTATGACATGGAACCTGTCCTAGTATCCATATCTAGATCGACCAAACCAATGTATTCTATGTCAGTTCCAGCTGCTACTGTAATACCAGGACAGCAGGAAAAAGGAGGTGGTGATGCCACTATACAGATCATTGGTGAGTCCTCATCTGGAGTACTGTGTCCAGTTCTGGAGGCTGCATTTCAGGAAGGATATAAACAGAGTGGAGGCATTTCAGAGAAGGGCTACAAAAATGGTGCAGAGGCTGTACCAGAAGTCATTTGAGGAGATGCTTAAAGACCTTAATATGTGTTCACTGGAGATGAAGAGAAAGAGAGAGAGAGAGAGAGAGGGGGGGGGGGATATGATAGAGACATTGAAATACCCTAAAGGTATAAATAAGGTGCAAGGGGGCAACATCTTTCAGAAAAGAGGATGGTCAAGAAGTAAGTGTCATTTGGAGGGAGGTAGAATCATGGTAATGTGGGGAAGAACTTCTTTACGGAAAGAGTGGTGGATGCTTGGAACAGCCTCCCCACAGGGGTAGTGGGGGCAAAAACGGTGGGGGAATTCAAAAATGTATGGGCTAGACATTAGGAAATACTAGAGACATGGAAAAGAGGGTAAGCCACAGATCATCTACAGTCTGCGGCATATGTAATAGGTAGGTAAAATGGACAGACTGGATGGGTCAGGCCATCCTTATCTGCCGACAGATTCTATATATCTATGTAACAATGTGCTTAAAATTCATCCCAGAGGACAGTGTAACACCGACCAACTATGACAGAGCAATTGACATAAGAGACTCTCTGGAAAGCATCCCCAAGGCTTAAGTCACCTTCACAGACTTTGATCTCTCATCTTTGCCTCAACCAAGCCATTATGATCTGAAACAAGTACACAAGGAGGGTTGTGGAATATATGGTGTGATACAGTGCAGCCTGCTAATAGTGAACACCTACATGCAGTCACTTTCTGTATAGGAGGTGTCTGCTATAGCATTCAGTAGTAGGATTGCTATTTTATACTGCAGTAGTGTTTGCTTAACTTGCTCTTTTTTTTTTTGCTTTTATTTTGTGCTGTGTGTGTTCATGATGGTTTCAGGATAGAAGGTTTGCTACTGTAATAGGGTAGGTAGGAGGTAGATCTGTTAAAAAAAACTTTTAACTTTATTTCCTTTAAAGAAAAGTGGGTGCTTGTGATACAGTAGAGGGGAAGTCTTTACTGAGTATGGATATGTTTCACCTTCAGACAGTCCTTTATTTTTTTTAAATTGTAATGTTATTACATTTTTCATGAAACATACATCCATATACAAAAAACATGTCTTAACAGTATATACAGCACAACAATATGTCACTGTGATAACATAATAACATAGAAACTTAATATAACATACTTGATATAACATATCCCCCACTTCCCCGGAGCTATTCTCCTCAATTATTTATATGTTATGGGACAATTACTCGATTATCTGTTACTCCCCACTATCATTCCCTAGCTTACATTGGTCTGATATGCTTCCTCTCTATCCTTACCCTACTGACCCAGAGTTTCTTTGGCTAACACCTCCAATAATGGAACCCCCTCTCATGTACTTTGGTATTCATTATAGGAGAGCCATCTGGCTTTGAATTTGTCACC
Organism: Neoceratodus forsteri; assembly: GCA_016271365.2. NCBI lineage: Eukaryota > Metazoa > Chordata > Ceratodontiformes > Ceratodontidae > Neoceratodus > Neoceratodus forsteri. The sequence continues at coordinate 1,537,822,763 of CM057450.1, forward strand.
TTGCAGACAGAGGTTTGCTGTGAGCTTCTCTGTATCCTTAATTTGTTGGCAACATGCCTCCCACTGAGCCAATGTTGGGGACTGCTCTGAGAGCCACTTTTTAGTGATGGCCATACTGGCTGCCACAATCAAAATGTTGAACATATACTTTTGCCCTTGAGTATGTATTCCTGGTGGAAAAGCTCCCAGCAACAGCACATCACGTCTACCTAGTATTTGTGCCTTTAGCACCTCCACAATTGCCTCATGTACCTCACTCCAGTTCCTCTTGATCTACAGACACCCTCAAAAGATGTGTTTGTGCATCCCAATCTGGCCACAACCTCTCGAACACTTGTCAGATGGGTGATTACAGTAATGTTTTGTTATGACTGGGATCCTAAAGAAACGAATCAGCATCTGTCATCTAAATTCCCTCCAGGAGGGTGAAGCCATTGTTGTTTGTGCCTTTTCCCCCACCTAGGGCTTGCAATGTTTCTCCGATCTCTCCAATATGGTTTGAATTACCTGCCTATCCCGGTTGCCATCTATTCTGCCCAACTTATATAGCTTTGAGATCAGATGGTCTTCCTTACCTCTGTCCATCAGGCTGAAGTAGCAATTTCTTAGATGACGAAGATCCACCTCTCCACACACTCTCTCTCTGCTTCCCCAGCAAGATAATATCTTACCTGCAGAAAACAGAAAAAAATCTCTGTGTGGCAGAGTGAACTCCTTCTGCAACTACTGATGGCTCTTTATTGTGTTACCCATATACAGTTGGCCCAGTTCCATGTGATAAGGGTGAATTTGGAATGCTGCCAAATGCCCTTATTGTGACTCCACATCGCCAAAATTGAATTTTGGCGATGTATGAATCCCGGCCGTGAAAGCTTCACCAAAAAATAGTTTTCTTGCATTTATAGTGGGGCTGCCCCCACAGCCCCTAAATTAAGATTCTCAACTCCAGGGGATGCATTTAGGGGTGCATATCACATAAAAAAAAATGTCCCAGCCTGCGCGCAACAAAAACTACCGGTGCCCGGTCCCAAACCCTGCATCCCCACCACCCCAGGCCAGCACCCACCACGCCATGATGCCAGCTCACTGGCAACCTGTGGCACCACCCCTCACAAACCATCTCGCCCCTCATTTGGTGGGCTTGCTCTCCCCCTGCGCATGTGTATATACGCACGACATCCTGTTGCCTGTTCATGATCCTTCCTATCCGGTCGCCAACCCCACACCATCACCATTGGGGCAGTAGCCGCAAGTAGGTCACCATTTCGGCAGGTGCCCACTTGCTCCTTGCCCACATCACAGGATACCATTGGCCCAATCTACAAAGACCAAGTCTCTACCATTTTGCAAAGACTGGGCTTGCCCTCCCTAGTGGAAAGTCCCTGCAGGCCATGATCCTTTTTAGGCTTTTAATCTAGTCCTCTATTTTAAGCAGTTGCAGGGCCTCTCTCCAGGATCCCATGAGGATCTTAAGCCAAGGGGAAGGCACAGTGTTTATTGCTTTCAATTACTGCTTGTTAAATAATAAGTCAACTGCTTTCAGGGGTTTTAATGTACTTTGCTACATTGCTGCCCATACTAGTGGTTGGTCAACCGCTTTGTATGCCTTGATAAATTGTAGTTAAATTGCTTTATAGTATCCTTTAAGATCAGGGACCTCTAAACCCTCTCTACCTTTTTCTAGGCCTAAGATGCTCCACCTAACACTGGGTCTCTCACTGTATCTCCCCAAGTGAACTTTCTGAAAATTGATCTAGTTGTTTCCCAAAAGGATTTAGGAGTACAGATGGGCAGCGTATCAAACAGGAAAATAAATCTTGGCAGGACATTCATCTTCAACATCTCAGAGCACCCCCCACCAGAGACAAAGGTAAGGCTTCCCACTTGGAATAATCCACCCTAATATCTTTCACAAGTTGGAGATGATTAGCCTAGTATAATTTACTGAGGTCTGCAGTTACGTGGCCCCCCAGGTACTGAAAACATTTTGTGAACCATCTCAATTGAGTTAGACTTTTGATTTTTTCAGATATGGGTGCCCACAATGACATAATTTTATACTTTTCTTTGTTGATTTTAAACCCAGAAATTAACCCATAATTGTTTAATAAGGCCATCACCTTGGGAAGGGTGTTGATCAGTTCCTGCAAGTATAGCAAGGTGTCGTCGGTGTACATGGAAATGCGGTTTTCCACTGGTCCAATTCCTACTCTAGCTATATCCTGATTGGTTCTAAAGGCCTCTGCCAGAGTCTCAATGGTGGGAGCAAAAATCAGAGGTGAAAGTGGATACCCCTGACTGGTGCCCCTCCTAATAAAGAATGCTTGTGAGAGTACCCCATTCAACCTAATTTGGTCCATTGGCTTAGTATACAGAGCTCCTATCCAGGATCTAAACCTATCCCTCAAAATAAATTTTTGAAGCTCTGCATCCAGGAATTTCCAGTTTAGGTGGTCAAATGCTTTCTCAGTGTCTAGAACCACTACTGCCCCCTGCTTGGCCTCTGGATCCAAACGTGCCCTGGCCATGGTTGCTAAGGAAACACCAAAGGAGGTTGACAGTGAAAATGCCGACCTCCTGCAGAGTGATGGCACAATACTGATGCAGGTATTGTGCCACCCATTCTCCAAGTGTTTTCTGTGGGGGTCTGCACCCCCACACCCCCATACCCCCTGGACTTTAGGATTATCAACTCCAGGTCGGAGTTGATCCAGGGAGGGGGCAGGACACTGGGGGAAAGTGAAACATGAAAAAAGGACTATTACAGTGACTATCGCCATTATGGTCTTTTTCGTGTTTCGCCATCAGGGTGTCGACCTGAAGCAGTTGTTAATAGTCTTCCGACATTGTCATATAGGTGTCACCCAGGTATAATCCCTCTTTGGGTGAGGTGAACTAGCTGTGCCACCACCTGCTGCAGTGGGTTCGCTATCATTTTAGCAAAGATTTTTACATTCAAATTTAACAGTAATATAGGATGAAACCCTCCACATGTGGTGGTGTCATTTCCCAGTTTGGTAGGAATGAGATCAGGGTCCTTCCCCAAGAGTCTGGGCTGTCAGCTTGGATGTGACTCTCTTTACAGACCTGGGTTAGGACCAGCACTGGTTCAACTCAGAACTTCTGATAAAATTCTGCCACAAACCCATCCGGCCCTGGAGATTTATTATGCTTTGGGGTTTAATCACATCTGTATTTTCATGATGTGAATGGGCTTTCCAGATTCTGGGCCTGCTCCAAGGTTAATTTTGGCAGTGTTAATTTGTCCAAAAATCCCTGTATTTGCAATTTCTGATCGTCATTATTCTCATGGGTATATAGCTTAGAGTAAAAGTATTTAAAGATTTCCACTACCTTGCCTTGTTTGGTTTCCAGGTGTGTGTCCCTTGATTCTTCCTTATGATGGGAATACATCTGTCTGCTGCCGTTTCCACAACCAGTATGCTAAAAGCCTTCTGACTCTGGTACCTCCTTTATAATACTTTTGAGATAGGAACCTCAAGGCATTTTTTTGTTTTTATTTTAAAGCAATTTTCTAACTCTGTTCTCAGTTTGGTTAATCCATTCAGTACGCCTGGGTTCCTCCAAAACTTGTGTTGCTGTTTTAGCTCTCCTATTTATTGTTTCAGGTTTTTTTATGTGGTATATGCCACCTTATTTTTATAGGCTGTGTGTGCTATAGCCTGTCCCCTGAGAATGGCCTTTAGGCCATGCCAGAAGAAGTTTATCTTAGAGGTTGACCACGTGTTTTCCTTTATATAGTTGCCAATAGTTTCTTTAATTTTTTTCAACTAACATATCATCTTTGAGCAATCCTGTGTTCAGGCACCACACTGACTGCCTCTCTAGGAGTCTCAAGTCAATAGTTACACAGGCTTTTGCATGGTCCGATAAATATATTGGATAGATTTCTGCCTCCCTGACAGTATGTCCCCATGTTTTTTGGGTGTACATTCTATCAGTGCATGAGTATGAGCTCTGTGCATAGGAGTAAAAGATTTAGTTTCTCCCTGAGGGGCAGTGCTCCCTCCATGTGTCCACCAACCCTGCTGACTCCCTCAGTGCTCTGAGTCTTTTGGCTCTGACTCTGTTAAACTTTTTGATTCCTAAGGAGTGATCTAAGCCTGGGTCTTCCACCTCATTCCAGTCCCCACCCACCACTATTTGTTCCTCAGGCAAGGCTGTAATCCTTCAAAATACCTGTCTAAAAAACTGTGGTAGGGGCCATATACATTTAGCACTTGTATAAGGCGTCCTGCTATTTTACCAGAAACTACTGCCATTCTTCATTCCTGATCAGTGAATGCATCTCATTTTGGAAAAAACAGACAGTCCTTTATCCTTACCTGGTGAAATTGGGTGCCAGTGCCTATTCTTTTTCCATCTACTGTATTAGGTACCAGTCAGTTATCCTATATGCATATTGCTCCATCACTTTTCAAGGAGTCAGAAGTGCCCCCCACATGTCCTGAGTTGTTACTGTTGATTTGTTTGACGTGGTCTCTGGATTTTCAGCCTCCTCCTCATCACTTTGTTTGCTGGTTGGTTCAAGTGTGAGGGAGGACATAACAGCAACAATGTCATCTTCTGATGGTTCAGTTTAGTGTGGTCTCCCAGGTGGCACAGTTCTTCAAACTCATCAGAAGTTAGTGCAGGTGGTAGTAGTTCTTCTTGCTCCATCTCGGTGATGTCAGTGTCAGTGATCAAAACAGTGGGGTGAGTGAATCTTCCCTTGGTGAAAAAACTCACAGTTGTTTCCTGTGAGATGCAGTCACTGGCATATTTCATCAGCTTATGTCAAATAAGTTAATTTTTTTAATACACTCAGTAGCAGACAGAATCTCAGTGCAATTGAGAACTCAGCAATACAAGCCCTAACTGCCAGAACACAGTGCTGTTTGAAGGCATGAATAATGCCTTGGTTGAGAAGCTGAATCAGCAGGTTGTGCTGAGTGGTAAGAACATTTATCTGATGTTTTTTAGCCCACTACCTGTTGATGACCAGAGAAGTTGTCAAGCAAAAGTAGAATCTTCCTTAATCGAAGCCTTCAATCCCACACCTGCAGCCAAACAAAAAACATATTCCTGGTCATCCATGCCATTCCATTGGACTAGTAAATCACTAGTCGGTGCCATACAACTCTGAAGCAATGTATCTGGGATGATTTTCCTATCATTAGCAAATCAGTCTTTTCAGTTCCAGCCATTTTGCAACAGCACAAGACACTGAGTCTTTCTTTTGCCTTTTTTTTCTCAACTGGAACTTCTGATTTGAAGGTGAGTGTACCCAAACCCACACAATGAAAAACAAAACTGATTCATCATAGCTGAAGATGTTGCGTGGCTCATAATCAGCCAGAACCATGCAGCACTTCCAACAGCCACTGTAACATCAGTACTTTGTGTTTCACCATAAGCACTGTAAAAACCAATGTTGTGCCATAGTTTCCAATGATGCAGTCAACCCATCTATGGAACAAAATCTGGTTTTCTGAGGGTAACAGCAAGCTGTGCTGCCATCTCAGTTAGGAGACAGCCACTGATTAAGGCATACCTTCTTCTGGCATTTGAGAAACAGTTAACAGTCCTTCCTCAATGTCACAGGCTATTGCTGTCATGCTTTTTAATTCTCTCAGTGTTCTGATTGCTGTGCTAGGCAGTAAACTGTTTCTCCTTATCCTTCAATAAGCTGGATAAAATTTACTTCAGCATTCCAAAACGTATTGACTTGTCATTCAGATGCATCCCAGGCAGAGTTTGAATCTCATTAAGGATTTCAGCATTTTGAGAAAGACTGAGAGTGTGCCACTTTGGTGGCATAATGCAGCAGGCTAAGCTAAGGTTAGAGCTACCAAACACAAGCTGACAGGAAACGGACAGAAACCTGAGACCTGTCATTATCTACCCACATTTTACAGAGAGCAAACAACTGGTAAGCAGCACAATTATCATCTCACTGTAACTGCAAGTAACCCCGAGTCCACTTAGTCTTTCATTCAGCTGTCCACCATACTCGAGCTGCTGAAATTGGTATAAGAGCCATGGTTAACATAGACTTAAATGCAGATGGCTTTTGGCAACAGAGACATGTCTGAATTAAGTGGATATCTGGAGTAAAGGTGTCCACTATAAATAGACTGCAATGTACATGCATTGGAAAAAGGATTGGAGGCAGGTTTGTACATCATATTCATCTGGATGTCTCCCTCTTTCTCTGGGAGCAGACACAATTATCCTTGAATAGCTGGCCTGCTGACACAGAGGCACGATTGCAGTCTGCGGTGCCATTGACCCGAGTTCGGAATTGACTTGGAAGTCAGAAGGCTGTCAGGGGGGACTAGGATACAGCATCTGGAGGACTGCTCTTCTACTCTGGGGGAGGTGGGGTTGAGTGTCTGACACACAATGGACCCCTGGTGGATGCCAGGAGTTCCACTGTGGTCAGCGCCTGTACATTTGGGGGCAGGGAGGATGCGGGTCGACATTGCATGTCCTCGCCCCCGTGGGATTCACAGCTTTCAAAATATGCCGGCCACCGCTAATGAGCCAGCTCCATTGCTGTCCTCTCTGGCCACCAAAGTTCACCTATCAGTGACCCATCTTGGGGGGACAAGTCTGAGTATGAGGGGACAGCTGCCGGAGCCTGGCAAGCCCATCTGGGCTAGGGGAGCTGGCACAGAAAAATCAATGAAAAAAAAATATCCTTAAATGATAGACAGATCCAGATGATTCTGGACAATACTCACTCTGATTTCCATTGAAAATAGTTGGGTCTTCCATGGACATACTAGAAGGCTTTCATTAAATCTGTGCATGATGACAGAGGCAATCTTGGAGTTAATCACACTTTCTGCTTGATGTATGTGCATTTCTGTTGGCCCAGGATGACAATGGCAGTTTAGTAGCATTATAAAACCCATGCCCAATACACACAGTGCAAAACGTTGCCTCACAGATTTGCACCACTGGTAAACATCAAAACAAGTTTTTATACCAAGTATTGTTTTGTTGGTGTTGGTGTGCATGGACTTTCCTGTCTCTTTGGAACCCAATGGCAAGAATGTGGGAACATTCCAGTCATAACAGACCATTAGACTCTCTACAAACAGGAATAACATGCCTAAGTTAAGAAGACCAGCACTATAGATAAAATCTTGATACAATACATCGACCATTATGTTATACCCGATCAAATTCATTCCAACCAAGGAAGAAACTTTGAGAGTCAGCTAACAAAATAAGTTCTGGCTTCCTGTGGCATACAGAGGTCAAAGACTACCTTTTACCATCCTATTGGAGTTTCTCAACCTGAGCATTTTAACAGGACCCTTCTGGAAATATACATAATCTCCATTCAACTCAAAAAGCAGAATGGAGCCAAAAAGTGAGTTCAGTGGTACATGCCTACAATTACATCAGAAATGATTTCACTGAAATTATATCTCATTACATTCTTTCAAAGGCCTACCCAGAGCACACTCTCCCCCAAAAAGTGTGTGTACCTGTACCTTCTGAACAACGTCTAGTAGCTACTTCCCCCTTTGTCGCCCTCCTTCTCCAATCAGGAGCTGTAAAGAGCTACTAACACTTCAAAGAAAACATTAAAAAACATAATAGGTGAAATTCTGCCTGAATTCCATTTATATTTTGTATATTTCTCCTCTACATTATTTGTTACTAAGGAAATTTGCATCAATCCCTTAGAGTTCCTTTAGAGTCCATCTGCCTTTATAGCTTACTCCCTATTTCAAGTCATAATCCTCTGTTGTGACATCACAATCTGTTGCTATGGGAGTAACTGTGATGCTGCAAGCAGTGCTCTATGACTTTAGATAGGAGGAAAGCAGCAGGAATAGATTAACTCTTCAGGAACAAAGATCCTGTTTTCATACAAATGATCTTAGTAATAAATAATGGAGTGGAGGAATACAGCACCAATGAGAAATATGAGCTTGGCTCTGTCTAAATATTAGGTTTTGTTAATGTTCTCCCAAACGTGTCACCAGCTCTTTAAGAGTGTTACATTTATTAGAGATATATAACTACAATGTGTCACTTTGGACTTTGATATGATTTTTGACTGTATGTATTCAGTAATGACTATACTATTGTCACTTTACTTGTCATTTCTGCTCATTCTGTTGAACTGTACAGTATATATCCTTTATAACTGAACTGTATGCATGTGCTGAATATGACTAACTCTGGGTCCCTCCTGAAAAGGAATGTTTTTCTCAGTGAGCCAATTCAGTTAACAAAATTGAATTATTAAATAAATAAATAAATAAATAGAATCAGCCCTCTTTTCCTGATATTCAGAAGGGATGCTCACCTGCTAGTCAATCTTTTCTTTGGAGTTGATCTACTTGGAATACACCAGGTGCCTGTGACAACTACAGGAAACCAAATGGCTGGCCATTGAGACTGTCAACAGAAAAAATCTTGCCAAAAAGAATCCGTAGGGCAAGTGACTTCAACACCAGGTTTTGCAAGCAGGAGACCAAGTTCTTCTGAGGCATATGAGTTTCAAAGTTCGGGAAACATAAAATTGCAAACAGATGGGCCTCAGAGCACTACATCACTGTGAAACAGTTTCCTGTCCTCTTGTCTCTGAAATTTGGCTAGACCTAAGCAGAGATCTAGTGAAGACAGTGCACAGAAGCCACCCCTTGCAGATTGGGCAGATTTTGCCTGAGATAAAACCTCACATTAAGCATTCAGTTACTAAAAGATTAATGACTCGAAGTGGCACCAACCATCAGGAAGTCCTCTGCCACTCCAACTTCAGATTTAGCACTTGTCCAATCACTGTCTTTGGAAGGTTTGGGGAGGACAAGAATGACATAGTTTATAGGCCTGAACTGCCTGAAGGACTTCACAATGTACCGCTGCCAGTAATAGAGGGGAGACCAAAGGTTTCCAGTCTCCAGCAAGCAAGTGACCAGATGGCAACTCAGGAAGTGGGGTGCCTTAAGAGGAAATGGGACCTTCCCCCAACCCCACTCTCCAGCAAACAAGCGACAGGACGGCAGCTCAGGAACATGGAGTGCCTTAAAAGGTTGCAGGACCTTCCTAGAACCCCACTCTCCAGCAAGCAAGTGATCGGATGGCAGATCAGGACTGTGGGGTACCTTAAGAGGCCATGGGACCTTCCTCCAATCCCACTCTCCAGCAAGCAAGTGACTGGTTGGCAGCTCAGGAACATGGGGTGCCTTAAGAGGTCATGGCACCTCCCCCAACCCCACTGTTTGGCAAGCAAGTGATTGAATGGTAGCTCAGGAGCATGGGGTGCCTAAGGAGGTCACAGGACCTTCCTCCAACCCCACTCTCCAGCAAGCAAATGACTGAATGGCAGCGCAGGACCACGGGGTGTGTTAAGAGGCTGTGGGACCTTCCCCCAACCCCACTCTCCAGCAAGCAAGCGACCAGATATCAGCTTAGAACCACAGGGTGCCTTAAGAGGTAATTACAGGCCCCTCCAAGATGCTACATAGTTTTCAAAGGGGTGTTCATTTGTGCCATTTGACTTCAACTAATAGATTCTGGCATTTAGCTTTGTGTTCTCTGGAACCAGCATTTCTAGCGTGGGACACTGGAGATTTAAGGACTGAATAATGTGCAGCATTTAACTAGAGTTTCTGAGGTTCTGCCAGGCAGACACATAGAACTTTTCTCCACTGTTGTGGACAAGTACTCGCTAGCTACATTGTGATTCCAGTTATTGGGTAGAGCTGTTATTTTATTGCTATTGCTGCTTAGATCTGCTGTAAGATTACATGTACTCACAGTTTGATTTTGGGCTCACATTGCACTTTGATATGTTGCTCAGGTTCCTCTTCTCCCCACTCCCTCTTCCAGTCCATTCTCATGCGCACTAGTGTTCCCTCCCCTCCCTGCAGTCAGTGCATGTGCAGTTGGTCTCCAGCCTTTCCCACTGCATTCTAAATCATTTTTGTTGTTTCCTGCACTATTCTAGGCCACAGGACCTTCTCCCAAACCCACTCTCCAGCAAGCAAGTAACCGGACGGCAGCTCAGGACTGCGGAGTTCCTTAAAAGGTAATTACAGGCCCTATCCAAGGTGCTACATAGTTTTCTATGGGGTGTTAGCCTGTCGACTGCCCCTCACCCCACTTTCCCATTAGCAGGTTATACGACACTGCCACCATTGCTGAACCACTTCCCTCTTTTCCTGCCTCTTTAGCCCTCTCTTCTGCTGCCCGTCTCAACTCCTCCTCCTCTCTACTCCTCCCCACCCTTCAAGTCCATACCCCAGTGCTCAGCGTGCAGTACCCATAGTACCCTCTAGGAGTCACTGCTGGCCCTCCTTCTACCCACACAACCACATACGACTGGGCTTACTTTTTCCATCTGCACACCCTCCTCACCTTGGCCACCACCAAGTGTTCCAGACCCAAGACTCGAATCTTGCACTGTCTGCACCAGAGACTGTGATCCTACCACTACTTCAAAGTGGTTGCCACATTTCAGGACATCACTTGGGACCTCTTGAAAATCAAATCATGATCACCAATACAATGCAACAGGTGCCTACCAGACTAGCACTCCTCATATTAATGTCACTCAGCATGACCCCCAGCTGGTACCACACCCCTGACTATACACCCGCACTGACTCCCCACTGTACCACTCCCCAGTCCTTCCTCAGTGGCTAGTGCCCCCCTTCACAACCCCCCAGCCCATCTGACAACTCTTCACCCCTCATCAGATGCACCATGACCCTGCATCTCTCTGGCCATTCCAGATCTCTGGTCCCTTGCTCCACCCATAGTCCCTCAAGGTCAGAGCACACATTCTTCCTTGACCAACCATTGCAAAAAACACATAGCTCTCATCAGGCTCATTTCCTTCCTTTTACTACTGTCGAGTAATGTCCACCCCAATCCAAGACCCCTTTCAGCCTGCCAAAACCGCTCCTCTGCATCTTCTGGCCTGTGCATGCCCTCAATGAATATATGCAGTATTCTCAAACAATTTGCCAATCTCCAGGGCTGGGTTGCTTAATACCAACCAGATGTACTAGCTCTGGTTGAAACTTGGCTATCTAATAAAACGCCTGATCATGTTACACACTCTTTCGAGAAGACAGAGTTGGGAAAGCTGCATGATTTACCTCTGAGACACCCAGGAAGGGCTTGCCCTTCCATCTAAACTGGGGCATGGAACCCAGGCAATCTCCTTAAAAACAGCCACTGGTAACTGAAGAGCCCCATTAATATTCACGGCTGCCTATAGCCCCCCTCAACACCAGTACCCAGCTCTTCAGTCATTATTACAGCACCTATCCAGTCTGCCCAGCAAGCTGGAGCAAATCACAATGGGTGATCTTAACATAAACTGGCTCTCCAGTACTGCATCCCAATCCAAGGATGCCATAGCAGCCCTCAACCTCACACAGCTGGTTTCCACTCCCACCCAGTACCACCCGACCAAAGGCATTGCCACTCTTCTGGACATTGTCCTAATGAACAGACCACATAAAATTAATAGCACCACCATGCAACCCAATGCCCTAAGTGACCACTCTCCTGTCACCCTTTCCTAGTCCTGTAAGCATAAAAACAGCTCCTAAAACTGTCCTGAAATGGCTCCTTCACCCTGGTAGGTTAGCACAATTCTGAGAGCACATTCTCAACTGAGACTGGTCCCCAATCTCCTAGTCCCTGATGTGGACACTGCCTTCAATTACTTTGTGCAATCATTCAACACGGCATGTGACACCTTTGCCCTCTCACCAAAACCACAATTAAGGAATATAACTCCCCTAGGATAACCCCAGCACTAATCAACAAGCTGCGGAGCAGAGACAACCTCTGGCACAGAGCGATTGAATCTGGCAAACCCTCCAATAGGCAAGCCTATAATGTGGCACACAATAAATGCACCTGGCCATCTGCAAAGCTAAATCTGATTATTACAGATCCACCCTAGCTTCCTCCTGGAGATCAGCCCAGAAGTTCTGGGTTAATATTAAGGAACTGAATGGAAAGACCAAGTCACCGCCTCCACCCAGTTAGATGTCAATGGCTGTCTCACCACAGGCCCTCTGAGTATTGCCGATAGACTCAACAAAGCGCTCTCTGATCTAAGTTCTGTCCTTCTCATCAATTTCTTCAACCCGGTCCCAGGTCCTCTGCCACATCTCCTCCCCCACCCCATTTCCATTTCAGGGCCCTCACTCCACTGGAGGCAAAAACCCCACCTGCTTAAAGCCATTAGTGGCACTGGGTTTAGTAACAACACTCTGGACCCAAAGCTACTTCTGTTAGCTTTTGATTCTGTCCTCACTCTCCTTACCAGCCTTATTAAACTGCTCACTCTGCCATGGCCAATTTCCCCATGACTGGAAAACTGTGGTAATCACCCCCATTCACAAGGGTGGGGTATGCACCACCCCCGGAAACTACAGACCAATTGTGATACTGCTCCCTCTCTCGAAAGCCTTGGAGAAGATTGTGGCAGACCAAGTTACAGAATAGCTTGATAAGCACAAGCTCCTCTTTGTAGAACAACACAGGTTCCATAAGGACATAGCACTACTACCACCCTTATTGAGTTATCAAACTTCTTACACATGGCTCTGGATAAAGGGCACCTAGTGGGGGCAGTAAACATTGACTTATCAAAAGTATTTTATACCGTCTGCCACCCACTTCCCATATCCACACTCTCCCAACTAGGTTTTGCACATGGCCCTGTGTCCTGGTTCTCCAACTACCTCACTGACCGGTCACAGTGGGTAAAAATCAGCGATACTCACTCTAACATGTGGCATGTCTGCTCAGGTGTACCACAAGGCTCGATTCTTGGACCACTACTCTTCAGTCTGTATCTCAATTTGCTCCTCAGCTCCTGCTCTGAAAAAATTATCCTCTATGTGGATGGCGCTGTGCTTTTCACATCTCACCAGACCCCCTCCCTCCTTCAAAGTGCCCTTCAGCACTCTTTTAATCAGGCAGAATCCTGATTTCTGGACCGACGACTGGTAATTATCATAAAGAAGACAAAGCACATGCTGTTCTCACACTCCCAAAACAAAGCTAGACGTACCCCACTCACCATCCTGTCTGGCTCCCTCCTTCCATTAGAACACGTAAAAACATACAAATACTTGGGTGTCACCTTCGACTCTTCCCTCTCCTTCCATGACCATACTCGGAACCTCACTACAGCTGTAATATGCATGATATGGCTGCATAAGGACACGGGTAAGACTGCTGATCAGCCAATCAGGATTTAGAATTTTTTGTGCCCGGTTTATAAATACATATATATATACACATACATACAGTATTTCTCACTTTTATATATACATATGTATATATACATATACACACACACGCACACACACACACACACACACACACAACACACATGTATGTATATTACAGATTGAATATAAATACATAGGTGATACACAGTGGTTATAGACAGCATGAGTATAGAAATACCTCATTACATAAGGTCACCTCTGCATACTTCATTTATGCAGTAGGCTAGGACCTTAATGGATAAGTATTCGTTTCCTTTTTTAGGCATAAAATTATTTCTATATGTTTGTTATTTTTTCAACTAATGTTATTGTGCTTTCCCCCATCCTGATTGCTATAACCATTCCCATTGATGTAAAGTCAGGATGACAAGCTGACACTGTGGTGTGGTAGATCGTTAGTGTCGCAGAACTTCAGCAGAAATTACAAACCACTGCCACAGAAGTTCTGCAGCAAATGGTATTCTTGCCACAGAACTTGGTCCCATTGTGCCCCAGAAAAGTATGGGCCTTGCAAATGTTCAATGCACCCAAGGCTTGCGGCATCTCCGTAACATTTATGGATTGGTCCCCATGCCTGTAACCATTTACAGAGCTCCTATGTCACTGGCCCCAGGACATTGCTATGAGATCAGAACCAGGAAGGAGTGCACTGTTGGGCATGGATTTTGAACTCCCTGACTACCAGACTGGTAATGGGACTGAGAGCAGAAGAACCATGTTGATAAGCACTATTAGCCATACCATACGTATACAGCAAGTGAGGACTGGAGCTGGAGCTCTGATTATAAAATGGGCACTCTGTCCACACCAAAGTCACCAGTCTCAGCTTCAGGGTAGGTGGCAGGGTTGGGTCAGGAAGAATAAATCCTAGTGGAGTATCATCAACAGCAGAAAGATCTGCAGTATAAGTAGCAATACAACAAAACAAAATGATTAACATAGTATTTGCCATACAGCTGCAATCCTTGTTACCCACAGGGACCACAGGGAAAGGGTCAGACACTCATGGAGTTTTGTCCAGAGACAGTATGGACCAATCCAGTGCTCAGGTGGGCAAAATAGCATGCTGCAAACATGACTCAGTTGACTCAAGATTCTAAAAAATGGTTTGCCCAGGATCTTACTGGCCAATCAGATGTATAATTCAGAACTCTTTAACAGTGAAAGCAAGCATCTGAGCTCTGCTTGCTCAGTCAGTGTGATAAGAAGTCTGACTGTCTACAAGGGGACTGCAGTCCTGGTAGGCCACAAAATGTGTGCACATAAAGTTCTAGTGGAGGAAGCAGTTTCTGAGAAGGAAAGCAGGTGTCTGTGTGAAGCTGCTCATGATTGCTCTACAAGAACTTTCACAGCTGTGGATTGACTTCAGTCATGTATTTGAGGCTAAGACCACATTGCAGAATGGAAGGTCAAGCACCAGGAATAAAATGCTACAGTGCTAAATGATACATAATCCAAATTCAGAGCACAGTACATAAGCACCATGCTTCCTCCTCTCACACCTAGCCAGATGGCTAGGATGCTGCTCTGTCTCTGATCATCCCAGCTGATGTTCTCGAATATGATGGTCAGTTGGTGGTCTTAGTCTGGTTCATAAGCATCCGTAGCTGCAGAAAACACCAGAACTCGATCCAGTGTACTTAAGTCCTATTAACAGTTGTAGTGCACAATACACTCACACACAGGTAACAGCATATCAAACGGTCCAGCAAAGTCATAAATACATTAAAATATCACTTGGCTATCTGCCAAGCTTCTGCACTACAACTATTAAAAGGACTTAAGTACACTAGATTGAGTCCTGGTGTTTTCTGCAGCTACAGATGCTTATGAATCAGACTAAGACCACCAACTGACCATCAAATGTGAGTACATCAGCTGGGATGATCAGAGACAGAGCAGCATCCCAGCCATCTGGCTAGGTGTGAGAGGATGAAGAATGGTCCCCATCTTGTCTTGCCTAGGGGAAGAGCACATGAGGATCAAAGAGCTGGAGAAAGAATGGAAAACAACTGTGGAGAAGACAGTTGCTTCATCTGAGTGCAGCTTTTCAGCAAATCCTTTCCACAAAGAAAGAAGGGAATTACAAGCACCCTAGAATTTAGAAAGAATTAAGTAACTATAAGGGCTTCAGCCCTGCAACCTAGGTTTGTCAAGTGGATTAGAAAAGGAGAAAAGCCCTTGACAGTACTGATCCTTAATTTTGATAGGCCCATGCAGAGGGCTTGAAAAAGCCAATGGTCCCATCGCTTTGGAATACAAATAGGGACCCTTTAAATTGTTTACTGTTTGATTATTAGTGCAATGATTTAGTTAAGCTAGCTGAGTCAACATGCCCTGTTTACAACATTTGCAGCCCCTGTGAGGTACCCACCACAACTAAACAGAAAGTGCTTGCCAAGGTGTTTGGGGAGATAAAGCCCATTGCATCCACTTTGTGGTTTTTTGACTACCAGGAAATACAGTACGCTAAAGTGGGAGTGTTTGAAATATCAATGCAGAGTATATATTTACTCTCCATTGACTTTCATTTCCCCATGTATCATGTGCCCAAACCTCCATCAACCTCTATAAGGGTGGCAGGTAGGAATTTTGCAGTTGTAGGACAACTAGGTGTAGATTACAATGACACAGTGCCTCAGTCTGTGGGGATGGGGGAATCTAATATTTATTGGAGAACAGTAACCTTGAGTGTCAGCATCACGTAGTCTCCCCTCACAAAAGTCATCAATTCTGCTTTTGCTGAGCTTGAAAGAGCCCTGGGGTACTCACCAATAGTCCCAGATTGAGGAACTGTGTAATTGTAATCTAGACCTACTTGTCCTGCAACTGTAAAGACCCTAGGCACACCCTCGAAGAGGTTAATGGAGGTACCCCTATGGCCTTGGGCCTATACAGTATATTTCTGGCACATGGGAAGGGTGCTGCAATACAGGGATCCTTGGGAACTATAGGAACGTTTGGCAGAAGCGCATATCCTGTTATCCTCCATGCTTGTCTAACTTATTGGTCTTCTTTTAGCATATTCTAAAGGCACTACTTAGGGAAAATGCAACTGATGTAATATACTTAGATTTCAAGAAATGATTCAACATGGTTCCTGCTGAGAAACATCCTGCTCCTTTATAGGGAACTAGTAAGTGTGCAATTCTGGTCACTATAGCATAAAAAAGATACTGCGGCAATCAAGAGGAGTGGCAGAGAGCAACTAAAACAATTACGGGAATGGAGATGTTAGGCTAAGGGAAATATCTATAAAGGCAAGGCATATTTCACCAGAGAAAAAAAGGCTAAATTGGAAATAATTTCATTACTTACACATTTTGAACGGATTGAATACAGTAGATCTGTTGACTGTTTTAAGCATGCATTATACAGACTCCTCATGGAGAATTTTATTGTTGTGTATATACATTAAATAACCCCTAACTGTGAAAAAACAGCCGATTTAGACACTGAGTAAGTACTGTGATGTCATGTAGCATGAGAGCAACGCTTGAGTGCTCTAAATGGCATCCCAGTACCAATGAAGTGTCTGAAGCAGCTTGTTATTTACAGTTAAGGAGTTATTTTTTTTTAATAGTGAGTTTTAATGTTTTACCATATCTGATTGTAAAGTCAGTTGTTCACACTTAGCATTCCAATCTGTTCATCATGTTCTAAGCTGTTCTACATGATTCTATGTGAAGCACAACTTTTAGAAAACACTAAAAGAACATGAAAGCAATGAAATATAGAAACATACAATTTGACAGCAGATAAGGACTGACAGGCCCTTCTAGTCTGCCCTTTAGCCGTACCTATTTAGAATGCCACAGGTCCTACTTTATCTCCAGCTTCACCTCCTCTTTTGAACTGCTATGGTACCCCTATGTCTATCCCATGCAGTTTTAACCCCCCCGACCCCAATGTACTGTGTAGCATTTAATGCATTGGGTGTGGGAAGGGTATACAGAGCATAAGTCATAGTAGATTGTGTGTGCATTAGAAGGAAAGGTAGACCACTTATTGAGAACTGCTTTCTAAATCCTCATGGAACCTCACACTTCCAGTTTGACCTTGCCAGACAAAAGAACATTCTAAAATAAGACAGCAAGAGGACAAAAGACAGAAAAAAAGGAACTCAGACTTTCCACAATTGATTTTAATCCAGACGAGAAAGAGAAAATGAGTTCCATAAAAACCATATCCATGTGATGTTAAACTGGGTACTGTTGTTGATTTGGCACTGGCTGCATCGATCAGAGGTACTGACTCCAGTCCTGAGGAAGGCCTTCTAGCTGAATGAGCATCCAAAGGAGTGTCTCTGATGCCAAAGGAAATAGATTCTGGAGCTAATGTTTTGTGCGAGAATAATAGCAGCATTGAACAGTCACAGCAGTCTCGGATGTCAGAGATAATGAGTTTTGGATCTAGTTTGATGGTTTCAACTGGGTCATGCCAATGGAAAAAGAAACAGTGGCAGCCTCAGTAAGCACCCCAAAACCTATATCATCTCATTAGCTGAGAAAATTGAATCTTTTGAAGATGTCAGTAGGAACTTCAATGTTGTTATAAACATGCTCCTGAAGCTGGAGCAAAAGCTAGACGGGAAACTTACAAAGCTCAAGAACACATCCCTAAAACTGAAGGAAAAAAAATGCAAAAAACTTAAAACAGTTAAAAGTACTTTGAAAAGGAGAACAATGAGCTAAAAGTCAAACTAGAAACTATCTTAGCTCTCTCAAAAGCCTGATGAGAGACTGTATTCTTATAGCTCCCCCACCCAAATAAGCTCCTGGAAAGGATTGTCCATTGACAATTGTCCGACCTCATCAACACTCACAATCTAATATCCAGACAGAAACATGGCTTCTGTAAGCATCACTGCACCACATCCACCTTGGCCCTGTTTATTAATCACATTCACAGGAACATGGACCTTAGGAGAGCAATGGGTGCTGTCTTTGTTGATCTGTCAAAATCGTTTGACCTGGTCAACCACACCCTGCTGCTCTCCTCTCTCCACAACCTTGGCTGCTCCACTGGGATACACATGGTGGTTTTAAAGTTAGTTCACAGACAGATCTCAGTTAGTATGAATAGGTTCTATCACCTCCCCTGCCCTCTTAGTCACCACCGGTGTACCGCAGGGCTCCATCCTTGGACCACTATTATTCTCCCTGTTTATAAACTCTCTCCCCTCTGACTATCTTACTTGTGACACCCTACTATACATGGATGACTTCATCCTTTTCTCCAGTGACAAGGCTCTTGAGAACATCTCCATGATCCTATCTGACAACTATATCTCTGCTCACACCTGGTTCCAGTCACACCGCCTAATTGTAAACAACAAAAAAATGAAATCTATGCTGTTTGGATCTAAACCCTTCCTATCTAAGATTGCCAAGGCAGGGTCCACCCTCTCAGTAATTATTCCAGATGACACTGTACTAGAAAATGTATTCATTTTCAAATACCTGCACATAAGCCTTGACCCCTCCCTTTCCTATGCTGATCCTATCACCTCGGTTATCCATCTGGTTAACCAGAAACTTGGTGTGGCTTATCAGATAAAGCCATTTCTGACCAGAGAAGACTATTTAGCCATTGCTCAAGGCAACTTATTACCCATCATTGACTACTGCACCCCCATTTACTCATGCGCATCCTCAGCCATGCGTGTGTGCCTCTGCTCAACATACAATAACATATGTTGTTTCACTCTCCTGGTGACTTACTCCACCCATCATTGTCACCTCTACCAGTCTCTAGGCTGACTCCCACTCCACCTCAGATTTGACTACTCACTTGACTGTATCCTGGACAGCACTATCAGACTCGGGGTTGCCTTCCCATATACGTCTCTCCTCCAGAACAGAGTTCCCTTAAGATGTTTGTGTGCATCCTTAGTCCCTCCCTCGAAAATCCTGAATGTTTCCTCAGCGATGGGTGGAAGAGTGTTATCTGTTGCTGCTCCAACTGTGTAGAACAGTCTCCCCATGCCTGTCTGCTCCCTGGACACCCATGCCATCTTCAAGGTACGTCTCAAATCCTGGCTGCTTTGCTGCTTGATGAGGCCAAGTGCCATTGTTCACCTTGTTAACCCTCATCCTTCTCTCCTCTGACCACAACAGCCACAACAGCCTCCCCTCCTAGGCTGTTTGATCTCCCCCAAACACTCATTCACCCTACCATACCTCTGTGTCCTGTCTAAATACATGGTCCATGTACTCCCACTTGGCATTGCTTTTCTGTGTTCTTATGTCATGCACTTAATTTTGTTAGTCACTTATTCCTGCTGTAAATAATGTACAGTTAGTAGTTCACTGTCCTGTTGAACTGATTTGTTTTAGTAATACACATGTATGGCATCTCATTATTTTGTCTTTTCTCTGTAATCTGCATTTGTCCATCAACAATGTCTGTATATTCATTAGCTTACACTCATTGTATAATAGATCTCTCCTTTTGTATTGCCACATGCTGTAACCTGGGTCATGCCTGAAAATGGTCCCTTGGATCAGCACACTTACCCGGTTACCAAAGACATTAATAGATAAATAAAAATCAATAGAAACAGTGTAAAATAGCCAAAGAATACTTAAACTAAGATTTGTATGATTTCAACTGTTAGAGCCCGAAACATCTATGACATGGGATTTGATAAAACAATTTTTTTATGGAGCAATTAAAATATAAAGAAACCTATGTCCCAAACATATCCAGTGTGTTCAGAATACAAACAATATCAGCTACAAATAAATAAGCCCGCAACTGTAATTGTTTCCTTTACACTACTTCTGGACAGAGGACTAATAATTAAAGCAGCAAGAAT
The DNA here is from genome assembly GCA_016271365.2 of Neoceratodus forsteri. Lineage (NCBI taxonomy): Eukaryota > Metazoa > Chordata > Ceratodontiformes > Ceratodontidae > Neoceratodus > Neoceratodus forsteri. Next base: position 1,537,842,875 of record CM057450.1, read on the forward strand.
CAAAGTTGTGTACAGCTTAAGTGTCCATTTACCCCAATTACTCAACAAAGATGCTTACAGCTCCTCTAATATAGGGAAGAGGTTGAAGACATTGGGGGTCGACTATCTACTTTATATCCTCAGTGGTGTGCAAAGCTAGAAGAATTCTCTTCATGAATTAATTCGTAAATTTGCAGCAATTCATTCAGTTAATCCATCTTGCAAAGTGCCTATTCACAGTATAGTCTTAACTGTGCAAATTGTGAATTTAATAACTTCACCAGGGAAGTGAGTCCCACGGATGAAGTTCACTATGTACTATGGGACAGGAAGTCACATGGTACTGACATGAACTGTACACCATGTGGAGGCTGTGCTGATTGCAATCTTCTGAAGTGAGAGTTGGAGAGATGTTTCTCCCTTCTTGTCTGTGCAAAAAGGCTTTGAAAATCAACCTGAAAATTGAGTATTTTGAAACAAAATCAGTCACAAAAAGATCTAGAGGGCCTTGTGCAGCTTAATTAGTTTTGTTTGTTTCTGGTTTTGCTGATTTATTTAGTTTAAAGTCATGGTTTTCTTTTGTCTAGTGAAGCACTGCTGTGGGAGTGGAAGTGTTTCAGCTAGCAAGATAGCACGTGTGAAGAAAAATGATTGAGCATTTTTTGCTATGAGCATTAGTTTGTTTGCAGCAGATATCTCATATTTGTTTTCTTTAGTCTTTCTTGTTAATTATTTTCGTCTGTGGCCTGTGATTTTTTTTTATTTTATTTCTGTTGGGCAGTTTGGTGTGGTTAGGTGAGGTATTGAGTCTGTCTTTTTCTATATTAGTTACAGTTATTGCTTTTAGTACTTACAGTGACAGTGTTACTTGCAGTAATGTGTTAATTACCCCTGTTGTGTATGTCTTTTTAATCCCCCTGGTGTTAAAAAAAACTTTTATTGAGGTTTTACTGTAGCTACTCTAAGCTCAGCAAACTGTTCTGCCCCGATCACACTGCTAATCCCTCAGGGAGGTACAGTATGTCTGTTTCTGCTATTTAGTTGTACTGCAGGGTTTCTTTAGTTTATGTATTTTTTCATCACAATGAGGTCTATGCATGAAAAATACAATTGCCTACACGCTACAGAGCTGTGACGAATAGGCAGCCCTAAGTCAGAATGCCATGCATCAGTGGTCCTGTGGACCCCAATGGCATACACCTCTTTGTGAAGTGCCCAGAGGCTCCAGGATTTGGTGCTCAGAAGGGTTGTATGCCCCTTACACACTTGATCCCCCATCTGGTCAAATGGCAACGAGCATGAACTGTACAGGGGAGAGTCATGGGGCATGCCAACACTCCATGCCATTCACAAAGGCACAGAGTGCCGTGATGGTGGCACAAGATATGGCAGCAGGCACCCTGCCATATCTGTTGTACATCACCACTTCATACACCCACCAGTTGTGGTGGGATGTATAGTACAGCTGCAATGCTGCTCTAGCCCTCTGGTAGGAGGAGAAGGCTGGGGTGGCCATTCATGCACTTGCCCAATGGTTGCCATTTAGAGGACCTGCACTGCCCCTCAGTCCCCTGCTCTGCATGGAGCAGGGAATCCTGTAGCAGGACCAGAATGGACCTGTCTCTTGAACTGCTCTTCATGTACCAGCATACTGGGGGGATGGGGCTATGGACAGGCACCTAGCAGTGGCCAGCAATCATGAATGCTGACGAACACAAACCTGTCCACCAGTGTGGAGTAACATAGGCTGGGTATGCACCTCTTGTGCATACCCTGCACCCATTAATGCATAGCTCCCAATATTATAATGCTAGATATATAAAATTGACCAGGAAGAGATGCTCGATTAAAGGGAGAGGTGGCAGGGAGACAGCAAAGTAATGCAAAAGCTCTGTGGGGCAAAAGGGTGTTGCAATTTAAAAAAAAAAACTGGGCCAGATTTCTGAAGCATGGTGCAGGGCTTGTGTACAGCCCTGCACCATGACACTATGGTTTTGACAGTGCGCTAACCCCATCGCCACTACTGCACTTGAATTTGCAATCGCAGGCACAGTTTCAACAGTATTCATGAGTTATGTTAGCTTGCCCCACATATCTGGCATAAGCTCCATAACACAGGGCCCTGGGAGTGCCACAAGTTAGACAAGGAAAAGTTGGTGTATCTTGCAGCAATTGCCGCATGTGATGGAAAACCCCTGCACTGTATTGTCTGCACATATGGACTTGTGGTGATCTAAGAGTTTTGAAAATCCAGGTCACTATATCTGCAGCAGCATCATGTATAGGTTCCAGTACTGGTAGTAGTAGTAGTGGTAGTAGTAGTAGTAGTACTAATAGTAGTAAAGAAGTAGTTGGCAGCATCGGTGGTGACAATAATGTCATCAAATTTTTCTCTGCCATACCCTGTATCTGTGGCATCAATTCTGGTGGTGGCTGGGGGAGGTGCTGACAAGAAGATAAGTCCAAGTAACAAACTGTCTAGCTCAGGTACAGAGGTCGAGAAGGCAGGTGTTGGTGATCCCATGACTCTTGATGGTGGTGGTGGCATGGAGCCCGATCCTGATGATGGTTTGCTATTCCCAAATGACAGTGTGGAGCCTGACATTGAGTCAGAGCATGAGGAGGAAGATGTGACTGTTCCATAGTCAGAAAAGACTAAATTAGAAAATTTGTCTCTGACTAGAGATGAAGAAAGGGAGAGTGCCCGGAGGAAGGAAAGATGAGAGGGACAGAGCTTAGTAGGAGGGTGATATCAGCAGTGGTGGGATGATGATTTGGATCCTCTAGGGAAACTGGAATTGAAAAAGAGGAAGGGTGATGCTACTGAACATGTGAGGCTATGTGCACCAGTATGTCATATAACTACCAAAGTCTCCTCCAATATTACAACAGTTGCTCCTCTTACCAGTGTTGAGCTCATTACACTGTGTGAGTCATCCAGTGTTGCAGTGCATAAATAATCCCCCAAAACAGTGCTCTCTGCCCTTTCTTGTCCCACTCCCAACGTAATGTAAAATCAAGCAGTTCAAAATCCCTAGTTTTTGGTTTTTGTATACTGGACCCAGCTAATGAAACAGTCATTACCCGTCAGCCTGTGTCAAGCCCGAGTTAGCTGAGGGAATGGGCAGCCACCTAGGCAGAGGTGGCCAACACACACACCTAAAGTCCAGGCACCTGTTATGGTAAGGTCAGCACAAAAATGAAACTGGTGCATGGGGGCCCACTTCCTTATCATCTGCATTTGCCAAAGCATTCAGAAGTAACAAGGAAGTAGTCCCCAGTGGAAATAGGGTTGACTGAGGAGGACTATTACACAGAAGAGGAGGAGTCTATGGTTGTTGCCTATTTGGGATCATTGCAGAAGTGCTAGGTTGAATACTAGCACACAAGGCAACAAATCGCAGCAAGCTCAGTGCAGAATAGACTTAAAATTGGCTCCATCATTGGAACGCACCAGTCCAAGTGTGCCCATCATTAGGGAGCCAGGGATTTTACTTCATCTCATGCTTTAGATGCAGGAGGATGCACCCCCCAACTTTCTATTCTAACTCCGGGGGCAGACCTCAGGGAAGGGGTGGTGAATTTTGAAATTTGGTGCCCTATTGATGGCGCACTCGGACCAGTTTACAGATGGCTGGAAAGGCTCAAAATCACTGCTTTTATTTAAGAATCACCACCACCACTGATTCCCTCAAGAACTTACTTCTCCATACATTGTGATGGTGTCACACATGGTAATCCATGCCCTGCAACATTCAGCATAACTATACATACATCTCAGTATAGTGATGTGGACCAGTGGTGAAGCAGCTGGTAGCCCCCATCTGTGCATTACAGCACACTGTGCACATTTACTTGGGGTAGTATTTGACTCTGGCCGGGGAAAAATTGTACTTAGCCCATTTGCATTTGTAGCAACACTCTGGGTATTCACCAGATATCCACACTGGCAGTGAAGAGTGTAATTGATTTACAATCGGGTCAGAAAATGCTAGAATTGCTCTTGGCTGAGACTGATAAGTGGTTGCACCCCATTCACTAAAAGTGTGTTTCATTGTGAATGATAATTGCTTGAATGCAGTAAAAGGTATCAATGATGGGGGGTTTCTCAGGGTGCCATGCCTAGTACACTGTCTTAATCTTCTTATGCAGGAGTTTCTAGCATATCCTGATATCAAATCCATGTTGACTGTGGCTCTTCACAGCTATGCTCACTTTGCCTGTTCTAGAAAGGCCTGTGACCAACTCAGTCACCTGCAGATCCAGGACAAACTGCCTCAGCACTGTATGAAGCTGCAAGTCGTCACCAGATGGAACTCAACACTGTACATAATTGAGTGCTTGTACAAGCAGTGCAAAGCCATATCTGAATATCTGTGCTGCATGCAAGCCATAAAAGTGCTGGAGTATCCATATCTCTGACAACAGATCAGTAGCAACTATTGTATGGCCTGATCATGATTCTAAGGTCATTCACACATGCAACACAGGCAGTGAGTGGGGACACTGTCTATATCAGTCAGACCATCCCACTTCTGTGGGTGCTCAGGCAGATGCTGTTAAATGTACATCAGGTGCTGGAGACAGGTGGTGATGCAGGAAGCTGTGCCTTAATGGAACACACACTCCATGTCTTAGTCTGAAATGCCCATATTTCCAGCATTCTGCAGTCTGCAGATTTTGGGATTGCCACCATGCTGAACTCATAATATGAATGTATCCTATCATCAATACTTGAAGGTAGATGTGATCAGGTCCAAAATTTAACTGATCTAATAAGATGGGTACATGGGGCACAGATATTAAAGTTACTGTAATGCAAGGCGCAATATAAAACTGAACAGAAACCAGGTGTTGCTACCACCTCATATGGTAAACAGGCTGATAAAACATGCAAAGTAACAGGAAAAACTAACTACAAAATCCACTTTGAGATGCTTTGTATTAGGTGGGAATTAAACACATGGAGGAAAAGGAGAAGGCTGATGAGATCGCTGGATTGCTGGCAGTGCAATGCATGGTGGATGCATATTTGGTGGACGTCAGGCACCTTACCATTATGGAAGTGCTCTTGCTGTACTGGAGAAGCAAGGTTGCTGATTGGCCAGAACTGACCTCAGTGGCAATCAAATACCTGAGCCATCCACATTCAATTGCTAGTGTGGAGTGGGTATTCAGTTCAGCAGGGGGCCATTGTTTGGGGCAGGTGCACAAATCTGCCCCCCAGAAATGTTGTCATGCAAATACTTATTAAAATGAAAGCAGGGCACATTCCACACAAGAAAAGCATGTTGACATTCCTTCCACATGAAGGAGGTGGTGGAGAAGATGAACCTAAAGAGTTATATGTTGTCAGTATTGGCAAATTGCTTTCTCCTGAGATAAATGAAGCAGGGATGGAGAAAGAATTTCTATGGGGGGACGACTCCATTCTAAAAGACTCTGAAGGCTATTTCCTTGATGAGGATGGTGAAGCATACAAATAAATGTGTTCTGTCCATCCTTTCTTCCACATCAGTTGAATAATTTTCTTTATGATTCAGTTTTTTGTTTTCCTGTCATTATGTTTTTCCCCCAACTTGTGCTGCTGTTCCATACAGCAATGTGATTACCTTCTTCTACCCTCTATCTGTATCATTAAATGCCAAGTTTGCCAACAATAACATTGGCCACCACAATCTCCATTGCCTGCTTCCAGACTGAAAAACCTAGACGCTTAAATCAGCATGAATGCCATTGCGAGCCATGCAGACCATGCATTCTCCAGCAATCAAGACACTACCTCCTCATCTTCTGGCCTGCTTGTGTCCTCCACTTTGACTAACTGCATGGGCTGGTGCTACCTCCATCGCATGCATTCAGACTGAGAAACCCAGACTGTTAAGCCTGCATCAATGTCAATAACAGGCAGATCTCCAGGCAGCCAGTGAGCAAGGCAGCCCTTATGTCAAGCATCCAGCCAGCCAGCCCAAGAAGACAGCAAGACCTGAAGTCTGGCAAGACCCAGTTTTGTCTATTGTGATGGTAAGTTACTTCTAATGTTGTTCACACTCCTTTTCCTCACAGTTGGTGGTGACTCTGTCCTTGCACAGGAAGGGCTTCTATCTAGCTTGCAAGAAGTTAAAATGTTTCTTTCTTTCCTTTTGTCTCCCTCTCACTGGAGGTTTGCCGATTTTCAAGTACACCTGGCAAGCCAATTGCAAAGCCAGACAGCCCACAAGGCACAGACTTAACTTGCCTGTTACTTCACCACCCCTCTCTGAAGCACCATTGTGTCAGTACTTGGCATGGCTCTGACTATTTTGATGATAAGAATAATTTCATGACTTTTTCCTTTTTTTTGATTTTTAAGTTTTCTTTTCACAGGTACATACTGACACAGTGGCCAAGTCAAACTAAATAATGTAACTTTTTTCTTCACCAGTGACAGGTATAGTAAGACTGGGAGTTGACAGTGGATGGATATACCATTTGTGCAGTAGCCCACATGATTAATTGTGAAGATTCTAAATAATTTCCCCTTGTCTTCACAGGTCTCCTGTCCTTCTGCCTTCTTATCCTACATGCAAGATTTGTCCTTCTCTTCCTCTTCTTTCTGGGACATCCTAGTGCCCTTTCAATGCATGGCCATCACCAATGTGATGGTAAGTATCCTTTCCAAAAGTGTGTTCTTTTAATTTTTTTTGTTTCCTTTCACAGTTGCAACACCATAGGAAGTGTACTTGAGTCTAAATAACTTCTATCTTGTACTCACAGGTCTCCTTCATACCTCCCCCCTCCACAGCAAGCAAGCCATCACCGTTTTCTCCACCAGATTGTTCATGTGGTCATTATTGTAAACTCATGTCTGGACCTCATCCTCCTCCTCCAGCTTCTCCACCACTGTGTGTGGTCTTATTGAAGTCAACCTGTCCTCTGTATTCAGTGTGTATACTAGTAATCAGTCTGATGCTACTGCCTGATTTTACATTGTCGCACAGCTGAAAAATACCTAAAATAAGAGAAGCAAGAGCTTAAAACAGAGATTGACATACAAATAACATTAATTAATTTAAAAACAAAAATAGAAAATAAAAAAAATTGTAAACTTACCTACCCTGGTAAGAACTGCTAAATTAAATAACCAGCTCTGTGCTGGACCAAGAAAGCAACTGCATTTTATCATCCTAGTGATAAATACCTGAAAAGAGAAAAGCGGAAACAAAAGATGGTTGGAAAGATACTGTTTCCACCTCCCCCAAAGCCAAAAAATAAGTCAGTAAATAAATAGATAAATAAATAACGAAATAAATAAATGAATACATACATACATGCATACATACGTACATACAAACATATATACATACATACATACTTATCTTTGCTACTAGGATATACTACGATACCTCAAGATTATCATCCAGAGCTGTGCCCCAATCGGGTATTATCATTTCATGAGAAAACATCCAGAATTTCTAGTCTCTACATTTCATCAGAACAGGTGCTGTAGAAGGAAATGTACACGGCACAGAAACAGCATATTATTTCAAGAAGCCCATCTTATTTCATTTGCTTGTGCAAAAATTTCCAGACAGGAGAATCTATTAGACTGACAGTTTCTGGGCACTAAGGTTCAGCCCCTGAAGTACATTATAAGAACTGTGCTTGTGGGACTGACACAGTGTAGCAACAGTAGCAGCATACAGCAGTCTGACTTATTTTGTCTTGTCATTGAGAAAAATGCTTGGAGGACAGATTTTCTATGAATTTTGCTTTCTGCACCATTTCCCCTAAACTATACTACAAAAAGTGTGGCACACTGGCAGCTGGACTGTCACACAGCATGGCACTATGAAGCAGCATGAAGAAGCCTAACATATTTATTCTGGTCATTGAGAAAAATTCTGGAAGCAGTTATTTTCCATGCACCCGGTGGGGTCTACTTCATTGTTTGAATGCATGGCTATGTGTGGGATCCAGGTGCAGGTTGCATGATCCTCCTTATGTATCATCCCCTGAGGCATGAGGGGGAATTCCTGCAGGAAATCACAGACTTCATCACCGACAGAGTGTTGGAGTCACCAAGATGGTTGATTCTTGGGGTCTTCAACACCTGGGTCGACGACAGACTCTTGCATTTTGGTCATGACTTCCTCCAGATGATAACATCACTGGGCTTCACACAAGCTGTTGCTTCTGCAACCCACTGCCATGGCCACACCCTATACCTAGTATTCTTACTGGGGTTTGAGATCACTGATCTCAAGATTGATCTGGTCTCTAGGTCAGATTGCTGCATGGTAGAGTTCTTGTTTGGGGCCCCACCTGTTAGTCGCTCCCCTGTAGAGATGGTCCACTACTGTCCTTTGAGGGGATCATCTCCAGAGGGACTGCTGACAGTGGCAGATTTTTCTGATGTGATTGCTGCATGTGTGGTGGAGTTGGGTGAGGCAGTGGCAGCATATAATAATGCTGTAATCAAGGTACTTGATGCAGTCGCACTGATCCATATATGACCCAGGTCCTTTCACTTGAGATCTCCATGGTTTGATGGGGCTCTCAATGAGATGAAGACCAAGGGTCAGAAGTAGGAGCATTGTTGGAGGATGACCTGGTCCCTGGATGACAAACTGGCTTTGAGAATTCACTACGGTGAAATCCTGTGATTGTTTTTAACAACTGCTGTGCTGTCTGAATGTTATTTATTGTAACTTGTATGTATGGATATGTAAGGTCACCATTGTGAATTAGTTTTTAACTCAGTGGTTCAAACCTTTATAAATAAAACAAACAACGAACAAAACACTCAAAAGTATCAATGGACAATCAACTGTAAGAAAGCAGAGTCCCTGTCCAGGGAGATTGCCGCAGGAAGAAACAGGCCAGCTCTGCTCTTTCAGACTGTAGACAGGCTAATTCATCCAGCCTGTCTGCAGCCAAAAAGAACAGCTTCAGTCACACAGTGCAAGGAGTTCACTCAGTTCTTTTCTGACAGGGTGTCCTACATTTGGGCTGGGATCCCTCCAGTGGGACAAGGGCAGCCCCACAGTGTAGGACCTTGTATGTATAGAGGTGCTCTAATTGTCTGGGATGAGTTTCAGCTGGTGGGGATGGTTGAGGTCATTGAAGTGATCTCGAAGCTGTGTCTCACTTTTTGTTAACTGCACCCGGGCCTGACTCATCACCTAGTAGGATATGTTGGATTCGTTGGGCCAGTGTTCGCCGAGATTATCTGGTGTTCACTTTCAGATGGGCTTTTCCCTGATGCCTTGAAAGAGGCATTGGTGAAGCCTCTGCTACAGAAACCATCTCTTGACCCTGACATCTTGAAAAATGATTGACCTGTCTCCAATCTTCCATTCTTGGAGAAAGTGGTGGAGAAAATGGTGGCTCTGCAGCTCGAGGCCCAGCTGATGGCCTTTGACATCTATGAACCACTCCAGTCTGGATTTAGGAGAAAGCATAGCACTGAACAGCACTGGTCAGGGTGCAATATGATCTCCTCTGGATAAGAGACAGGAGAGAATGATCAATTCTCATTCTCCTGGATCTCTCTTCAGCATTTGACACCATAGATTACATAGTGCTGCTGGATCACCTTAGAGAGCTCTGTGGACTCACCGGTAAGGTCATCAGCTGGTTCAAGTCCTTTTTGACAGGCAGGATGCAATGGGTAGTGATGGAGAATTTCTCCTCTTGCCTGAACCTCCTGACTTTTGGCATTTCTCAGGGTTCGATCTTGTTGCCTATGTTGTTTGCGGTGTTCATGCTGACATCATTAGGTGCTACAGTCTGGGTTTTCACTGCTGTGCAGATGATAGCCAGCTATATATGTCATTTGCACCAGGACATCTGATGCTGTGGGGGTGCTAAATAGACACCTATCTGAGTTCCAGGACTGGATGTCCTCTTACTGACTGAGACTTAACCCTGACAAGATGGAGGTACTGTTGACCGAGCCTAGTCGCCAGCGGGATGTGGGTGCCATTGGATTGGGAACACGGTTGTTCCTGGGTGCCACACCACTGGTGACTACCACTGAGGTGAGAAATCTGGGCATCATCGTTGATGACGTTTTGACAGTTGATGCTCAGGTGTCTTCTATCATCCAGAGTGGTTTCTACCACTTAACCAATGTCACCAGATTAAACCCTTAATCCTACCTGGTGACCTGCCCTCACTGGTGCGTGCCTTTGTCTCATCAAGGCTCAATTACTTTAATGCTCTATACTTTGGGGTCAGTGAATGTAACCTCCATCAATTGCAGCTAGTGCAGAACGCAGCAGTCAGGTTGTTGACAGGTCTTTTGAGGTCCACTCATATAACCCCAGTCATGCATGAAGTGCAATGGCTGCCTGTCAGATGGAGGATTGCCTTCAAGGTGGGCTTGCTCACTTATAAGACTCTATACAGCTTGAGTCCAGGCTATCTGACTGTCCTCCTGACCCCTGTATGCCCTGTGCACTCACTCCGTTTCACCACAGATGACCTCCTGATATTTCCAAGGGCGAGACTTAAAGCATCAGGTGACGGTGCATTTGAGGTGGCAGGGCCAGCCCTTTGAAACTCATTCCCGCAGTCATTAAGGGAGGCTTCTTCAGTGAAGGTTTTTAAATGAGGCCTTAAGGCACACCTATTCAAACAAGCATTAGATATTCACTGATTTTAAGGGTTTACAGTTTAATTATTTATTATTTATGTATTTTATATTAGTTATCTGACTCTGATTTTAATTGTGGTTAACTGTATTTTTAATGTTGTTACACCTCTTTGTGAAGTGCTCAAAGGCTCCAGGATTTGGTGCTCAAGAAATAAAATCTTACTTACTTACTAGAATGTACATATAATATGTTGTGCTTTTCTCACAATTTCCCCTGAAATTCATTAAAAGAACTGTGGCAGGAGGACTGATATACAGCACAGCACCTTGTAGCAGCATGCAGCAGTCTGACTCTGGGAGCACATCATTTATGTATGTTGTGCTTTTCTCACAATTTCCCCTAAAATGTGTTACAAGAACTGTGGTGGTGGGACTGACACATAGTGCATCACCTTGTAGCAGCATACAAGAGTTTGACATATTTGTTCTGGTAGTTGAGAAAAATTTTGGAGGCCAGAATTTATGTATCTTGTGCTTTTCTCACCAGTTCCCCTAATGTACATTACAAGAACTGTGGTAGGGGGATTTACACATACACAGGCTAGCATCTTATAGCAGCATGCTGCGTCCTCACATGTTTTTTCTGGTCCCTGCCCCAAAAATGGAAAGGGGCAGATTAGGAAGACCTGAGAGGTACCTGTGGCCTTGCAGTAACATGAGAGTCCATTACCCCTAGCTCAACTCCAGAGAGGAAAACGTGTACTCACAGTCCCAGTCCTCATAAGACCAGGTCCTGAGACTGATCCCACTTCTGTTTAGGAGTGCAGGGGGCACCGTCCCTGCCATCAAAACCAAGTTTGTGAGCAAGGTAGCAGCTAAGTTGACCCATGATAGGGTGGATGGTGGAAAAGTGGAGGCATGCTTGTCACTGAAAGGTGACAGAGGACCCTGCCTGGCCCAGAAATCAAAACTGGATGCTAGCTAGCTTCTCAGTGATGCCAGGTACAGGGCCTTGTAATGATTATGCAATGAGAGTGGTCTGGACTTAAATTGGAGCTGTGCTGACAACTACAAGATCTTCATTGTGTTTGGTACTCAGATAACTGAACTTCTGTGTTCTGGAATTTCCTCCCCTGTCCTATATGTTGCTGGATCCACAGATCATTCTCTGAGCAGTAGGATGTTGAGCCAGTGCCTGGGGCGGGGGGGGGCATTGATGTGTCCATCAGCTACAATCAGTCCTTGCCAGATGGGGTTTTCTGAGTGGACATGGAAAAGTCATGGTAATAAAGTTACTGGCTGCTTCTGAAGAGTTGAATGTATGCACAGTTCTGTTTAAGTGAATCCTCAGCTAAGCAGAAGTTGCAGAGGCCCTTCACTCTGAGCTGGCTAAACTGCCACTTAATTTCAGCATAGACCCTGTACCTAAGTGACAGTTTTACTATAAAATCTTGAATTATCTAAACCTGGGGCTCATCTCATCTCAGTAGTCCACATTCACTTGCCAGTTGCAGCACATTTACCTTGACTGGGAATATTAATTGTTTCAGCAGGATTTGATAGGGTTTGCCTCCCTGTCTTGGGCTGGAAACAACTGAGTGGTTTGCACTCTTGATCTACAAAAGAGGGCAGTTTGGAGGGTATGCTGTTGTTAAAGCTATGCAGTAACAGTGATAGTGACACAATTACAGCAACTGCAGTTCTGTGACTGCAGTGTCGGTGAGCTGTTTGTGCCGCCAACAGATGTGTTACTATGATGGGTGCCCATTTCTGCTGTTGGGAGGGGTTCTACTTCTGGAGGAAATGCTGTGCTCATATTTTTTAATGGTATGCGCAGCACAGAATTTTTTATAAAAATATCTGGGGGGTGTGAGGTGTGAAGCCCCCTGTATTTATACATCAAAACTGATGTTTCATTTGCTGTAGTAACATGACTGGTAATTGTTGCTGTTCCAGTTCTTTGGTTCGCTTGGCTGTCTCTGTACAGGGTGTTGTGGCAATGTTGTCACTGTAATGTCTGTCGGCATTTTTCCTGTCAAAACGGCTTGGTGGAACCAGTTTGGAGCATTCAGTATTATCTGGACAGCATACAGAAGGAAACTGATCATATTGGTTCTATCTGTCCATTCAAGCAAACCCTGCAGCCTTAGATTGTTGTGCCTGGCCCTATTCTCTAACTTACCAACCTTAGAAAGCAGGTAATTGATGGACCTCTCCTGCTGTCTAAGGTGGGCCTGTAGCTCATCTTCTCAACCTTCATTGTGCTGTGTCCTCTGTTCAGTCTGTTCAACACTGTCCCCTGTCACAACCAAATCTCTGTTTGTCTCGGCAGTCAACAGTTTAAGCTCTGCTGTATCACTCAGGATTTTTGCAAGCATGGCTTAGATATTTGCCATCTCAGATAGAGCTGTGGCCAGAGTAACCATCGAGCTGCAGAGAACAGCCATCACAATGTAGGTGGAGCAATCGTTAGTCTCATCTATAGCCTAGCTGTCTCACCAAAAGGATAGGTGCTCTTGCCTCTGACCCACCACCACTCAAAAACCCAACTGAATCAGGGGAAAATGGTCTTGTTCAGACTCAGACTACTTGGACACTCACGAGCTGTAAGGTAAACACTGTTAGCAGCCGACTGTAAATGGATGTGCAGGGATTTAAAACTGGGGCTACTCACTGCAACAACAGTAAGCTGCTATCTTACCAATGTCTAGCCACCCCCCCAAATTGCCTACAACACTTTTTAAAAACCAGGAAATTTAAGAGATTACCCCCCACCCCACACACACACACATTTTTAATTAAAATCAACCTTATAAACCCAGGAAGCATAATGAGAAACTGTCTGTGTCTATGTGCTGAGCACTTAAGGAAATTGCAGATACCCTGCACTAGCAGACAATTAGCCTACACATGATTTTTTTTACACATATTTTGAATGCCGGGAGTATGTAAACATGTTTCTGTCTGTAACTATGTGTTCATTTTTCAATATTTTCAATATTATTTGTGAATATTTGAACTAAAACTGTTTAAACATGTTTATTCTGCAACTAGTGTTCATTAGTCAATATTGTTTGTCAGCATTTAAACTGTAACCTGAAACATGGCCACCTTGTAAATAGGGTTGTGGTGCCCTAAAGATGTCAATGTACTCATATATGCCTGAATGAAACTAAAATCTTTTACTGCTATGTAGCAGTTCTGCATATGTAAAACAAACACCCAGGGAATCACCACCCACAAATTAGAAATAAACCTATGAATCTACATTTAAATACAAAAAATAGCCTCAGATTCCTGGGTACTGGCAAGTGACCTGCTCTGGGTATTGAACCCGGCCACCTGTGTTCATGGGCTCCCCTGGGGTATCAGCTGTCATTTGCTCTTGCTAACTCAGTAGCAAATTACTTGGGTAGGGGAATGACATTGGTGGGTAGGCATTAAAGTAATGTTGGGAAATCGGAATGATGGGAGGGTGGCATTTAACAGATCCACAACTGTGGACACTTAATGCAGCTTCAATCAGACCATCAAGCAACCCTGCTGCAAGCTTCTTGATGATGTGTAGCGCATTCCACTCACCAGGCTCTCTTCCCACCCACCCCCTTCTGGTTCCTACCTTGCCCTGGAAGGCTGTGGTAATGGCTGTTAGCTCTGACTGTTCACATGCCACCACAATGGTGCGGCAACACTTCCAATGTGCAGCATGCATTGGTGGCTCCTGTCCTGGACTGCAGCTATAGTTGCCAGATGCTGCATGGAAGTCTGCAGCCTCCATTTTGTCTGTGAAGAGGGCAGAAGCAAATGAAATGGCAGTCAGTCAGTGCAGAGCAATTTGATGTCAAAGTGTTCCACATCCTGCCCCCAACAGGAATTTACCAGGACCATATGAACATCCATTTTTTGACTTTTAAATTTGTTATGGTAGGGAGGCAAGCACCCTTCACCTTGCATGTGTCAGGTTCTGTTTTGGGGGCATTTGCTCAACTTCCTGGATCGATGTCTGCCTGCTATAAGGTGAGTTAGCTATGGGCTACACTATATAGCTGTATCCTGCTTTTGTTTTTCTTTTCTTGTGGTCAGACACAGCTGCGAGAAATGAAAACAAAAGAATAGCATCAAGGCAGCTGTATATTTCCTATTGAGGTGGCAATACTGTCCTGTCACACATCAAAAAACTAAACCTATCCCACCCAGAAGCACGCCATTTCCCACTCCCCCTACTCGTTAAGCTGACCAGACATTATAATAAGTTGCTGACAATGAAGTTGTGAGCAGGGAAGGCAGTTTGGCATGCAGAGTCCCACCTCTGCTCTGCTTCTTAAGCACAGAGTTATGGGTGGCAGAGGATAAAAACAGCTTAGAAAATGGGTTTGGAACATCCCTAAAGCTGATTGGCTTAGGCAACCAGCTACCCGATTCAGTATCAGGCAACAGAGACCAGGAAATAATGAGTCCTAGTCTCTGCTGTCTGATTACATGCCAAATGCTTGTGCTAGTAGAACTTTCAATTTAAAAACACTGCCATCTTTTAAATCTCGGTTAGCAAGAGCTCTCCCCTGCCTGCAGAGAGAGCAACTATCCAGACTGCACTGTGATTCAGAAGAGTAAAATGAATAAGGCAAACTTACTGTTGAGTCAAACATGCTACTTTGCCTGTGCAGGGTTTTTAGAATAAGGAGCACATGCAGGTAGTAAAAAAAGCTCAAAGTGAGGTCCCCTGGCAAGCTACTTCTGCTCGACTTAACCTTCCCAGTGTGATCAGTAGAATAGGATGTTTTTCCCATTACTTGATTGCTCCCATGTGACTACCCCTCACCAGGTAAAAAAATAAACAAAATTAGGACCTTATTTTATAGAAAAAATGAAGTTCGGTTTTCCAGCAGCCCTTTTCAAACTTTCAACCACGTGGGTCCACCGGCTTGAATTTAGTCTGCCTCTGTCAGCTCCACTACCCGATTGAATGATTTCCCAGATTAACAGTAAACTCCCCCAAAAAAGCAAAGTATCTGCTAACCTACATCATCCCCAGAGTAACTAGGAAGCAAAGTTTTTCTTTTTAAAAAAGCGCTAGCACAGTTGCGTGCTCAGCACTGTTTCCACTTCCCGTAACTTTCTCCCAGGCATGCCCTACCTCCTCCACTCTCACTGCAGAAAAAAACTGTCTGAACAGCACAAGTCCTAGAGGGCTTACTATGCCCCGATTGCTCGCTCCACCAAAAGTCCATAATTATAAAGAAAAACAAGTGGCACAACAGTTTTTGTCAATTTAAATTGTACCTTTATCCTTAGCATTGCCGCCTACATTTTCAGAGAGTGAGACTCCTCGACTGACACACAGATGAGACGGCTCGACTCCCGATGCTGGCAAAGAGCTGCGTAGTTAAATATAAAAAAATAAGAATAATCATAACAATTCAGAGCACTGATATTTCCCATTGGATTTCTGTATATCAGCTTCCTGGTTTTATGTACCAGGTCATGCAAGGTTGCCTAACAGCAACATCTTCTGACCAAAAGGTAAAAAAAAACATCTTCTAGGAAGGGCAGAGAAATGTTTTCATAAACACAAAAAGGTTATCAAAACGCTGCTGGGGGAACTTTCAAAAACTCTGTCTTTCTTCTGAACATGGTGGTTGGGGGGATAAGTAAAACAGAATGGCTCGGGGGGGGCAACAAATGATGGAACAGCACAGAAAGAAGGGACTACTTTACCAAAACATAGGTTTTTTGTAATGTTTATATTCATTTTCAAAGACATTTTGTCTGTTATTTTATTTATTAAAATGTGCACAGATGCCCATTTTCTAAGCACAATAATACTCTCCAGGGTGGATGTTATTGGGCAATACCAGACCTTCCAGGGGCTATAAGGCCCTCTGCCTGCGGTGTCAGGCCTCATTATGCCCCTGGGCGGTCCGGTATTGCCCAATACCGCCCACCCTGTCAGGTATTATTGCTTACTTTTTGAAGCAGTTTTCTTCAGACTCTAGACAGGATGGGACTGGAGCTGTTTACCTAAATGGCAGTTCAAGGTCCTCCTGTTTAGAGTCCCACCATGGCCACGGAAAATGGATACTGTCACTACAAAATGTCAATTCAATTCAATAAAATGTTATTCATGTTAACAAGGTGTTAAAAGACATGAACATTGTCATAAAAACCCAACTGAGTAGTGAGCTCATTTACAGTGGGCACCATATGCATGAAACAAATTATCTAAGTAACAGTTACAGACATAAATTACAAGCAGTGCATATTACACATAAATAGATTGCCATATACAAACTCACAGCAATATAATATGATCATAACTTCATATGCTAAGGATTTTCTGTTGTTAGTAATTTTCACCTAATCCCAAAGTCAGCACAACAGCTCTGAGGTTTCAGACTTTCTTGATGCAAGCAGTTCTTTATACTGCCAAAATACACGGGAGAGTTACTGTTTTTATATTTGAGTAGGAATAGTGTTCCAGGTAGATGTTCCTCTATAGGAAGCTGACATTTTACCTATTCTCATCATCTTTAGGCAATTGTAAAATTCAATTCCCTCTGAGGATTGTGGGAGCTTGCAGGCACTGAGCTGGGTGACCTCATACCTACCACATTTGGGGTGAAACCATGTCTTTCGCCCAGATTAACTACATTTATTATATAGTCTATATTTGTGTCAGCTACCTATCTCACAAAGGATGAGGCTAGGGAGTGCCCCCTCCCCTTCTGCTAAGGAGAGGGTGTGTATGGATCCCCACTCAGACTGAAGCTTGCCTTATTCTCCTTTGCTTCCACCCCTCCTTGTATGCTAAGCCCTCCCATCCTACACCATCTTCTCACATTACCTGGCTGCCGAGGTGAGTCAGTCATGCACTGGTGAACAGTCTACATTACCAAGCTGGATACTAACCTACACCTACCCACCCAGGTATCTAACCCCCCCCAGCTTGTCTTTCTTTTTTGGCCCGTTCTGGGGTCTGTAACACTTGCAGACCCCCCCCAGGTGTTTTCCTGGCACAGCTGGTCAGACCATCTTTTCAGGATAGAGCACCCAGCAGTTGTCTGATGGACTGTGCATCCTCAGGAGCCAAGGGGGCTGACACAAGGTGGGACATCCTCAATCAGAATGCCCCGAAGGCCCCAAAATGTTCTTTACTTTGCTATGGGGACTCAAAGGTCCTCATTCTTTTTAATTACTGTACACTGTTAAGATTACTGATAGATTGCGGGCTTCTTGTTTACATGTTGTATAATGTTGCATTTGGTTTCAGACCTGGAATTAGCTTGTATTCTCATTCAGTGGGAGGAAATCTGTGCCAGACAAAGCTGACAAATGGGTGGCAGCAACCAGTAATTCCTCTAGTGAGGGACAAGTGCTGTAATGAAAACCCTGTCACTAATAACACTGTTATATTGCATGTCTTTTTAACAAGAGGCAGCACAAGACAATTAAAAAGCAACAATCCTCAAAGCCCACCACATGCTTTAAGGGAGGTTACAATCCCCTTCCAGGTGACTTTTAGTTTAAATCTCTTTCAGTGGCTACAACCTTTGCTCTTGATATAATCTTCCATTAACAATGGTAAACCTGGATATTAAATGGGTTTCCTGAAATGTTAGAGGCATACACACTTTATGAAAAAAGAAAAGACAGGGTTGGCTTTCATACAGGAAACACACCATTCAAAAAAAAGAAGCTCTTAAAATGAAAGGGCAATGGGTTTCTCAGATATATTGCTCAACTTACATCACCAAGAGCAGAGGAGTGGCTGTCTTTATTAACAAAAGCATCCCTTTCCAGCTAGTTAAGGGATTCAATGACCCTGAAGGGAGATACACAATTGTCCAGGGGTTACTGTTTGGACAGGAAGTTACCATGTGTAACATATATGGCCTGAACTCAGCTGGTGCTCCTTTCTACTGGTCCCTGGCCCAGAAACCTATTGATACACATAAAGGAGACCTGATTATTGAAGGGGACATGAACATCTATGGATGAGCTCTTAGACAGGAGAACCCCCTCACTGGCCTCTCTCAGCCAGCCTTTGAAGTGCTGAGGGACTTGTCAAGTGAACTGGGGTAGACAGACATATGACAGTTAGTCCACCCCACAGAAAGAGATTACTCTTTCTTCTCATACATACACCAAACATTCTCTCTTTTTTTATTATTATTTTCGTATTTATTCCTCCACCCCCAGCTCTGGTCTCCTCGGGAGCACCAAGGAGTCATCCCTCTGCGGTCTGCCCTGCCTGGTCAGTCCTCCATCGCCCATGTAGCCTTGGATTACCCCCTGCATGGGGATGAGGTAGGCCCCAACACCCCGAGCAGTCTGCAGCATTGGTCGGTCGGGTGCCAGGAGGGCAGCCGCAAATCGAGGGCAAGTTCTGGTGTTCCTTCTCCACCTGAGCCGAAGGGCATTTTTCTCTGTTTCTGGGAGTGGCTAGTACCCTGATGTCAAGGCTTGGTATCAACATCTGCCACTCCCTGCCCCTTCTCTCTACATTGTCAGCACTTGCTGTATCTCTGGGTTCCGCCAGAGGCCAGCCAAGCACCGAACAGGGACCCCGTCCCTCCCGGGAGAGGAGAGCTGTCCTCCAGATGCTGGATCCTCTCCCTCCCCTGCCGACCCCCAGCAACCCGGGCTCATTCCCAAACCTGGGTCACTTGCATGGTGTGAGGTGTGGCATCCAGTGCATCAACCCTCAGCACCACCGGGACCAAACATTCTCAAGGATTGTTATGTGGCTGACACCTGCTGCCTGGACAGCAAATGAGACTGAAGCCATAATTGGAGCCATGTTGTAAAATTATATTTCACCAGTGAAATTCCAGTGGAATTGTCAATTTTGCCATGCAAAATATTTAGTAAAATTCACCTATTATGCTAAATATTTCACCAGGTGCAAAATTCAGAATTTCACCTGCGTAATGCGAAATATCATCAGCAGAAGGCGTAATTTCACTTGTGAAAGGTGAAATTTTGCCTTCTTCAGGTGAAATGTACCTTCCACAGGTGACACTTTGCATTTTCGCAGGTGAAATTTCACTTTCTACAGGTGAAATTTAACATCACACAGGCAAAATGCGGAATTTCACTTCTACAAGCAATTTTGCAAAATGGGTGAATTTTGCGTAATATTTCATGTAACAAAATTGGGCAGTTTTGCACATCTCTAATCTCAAACCATGCCCCAGTTTCCTTTACCTGGAAACTATATTTGTCAATGGCCCCAAAAAGAGGCATATGCATGTTCAGTGTATCCACCCTACAGGATACAACCTTTTCCAAAAGCCTTAGGGAGGACATAAAATTCTTCCTACAGGCTAACAAACCAAGAGATACATCTGCCGCCATTAGCTGGGATGCCCTAAAGGCTTTCATTAGAGGCAGGTGCATAAGCTACACAGCTCACTTACCAAAAGTTAGGGAGCAGGAACTTGAAAGTTGCCAGACTAAGTTAAAAGATCTAGAACATAAATTTAGGGACAATCCATTAGCCTTGAATTGTTTACTCACAGAGATAATGGGCCTGCACTACAAAATTAAAATTTACCTACACAGAAAAGTGGACTATGCCCTGTTCTGGCTTAAGCAGGTGTTCTGGGAAACAGGGGAGAAGCCTGGCTACCTCTTGGTGTACCAATTCAGAAAGAGACAGGAGAGATCAAGAATCCTCTCCATAAAATAGAGGGATGGGCAACTTATGAGAGATGAAAATTAAATCAATATGGAATTTCAGGCCTTCTGTAGAAAATTATATGCTAGCAAAGTCCACCCAATGGACACAGCCATGCTTCAATTTATGGGCAAACTGCAGCTACCAAAGTTAATGCAAGAAGTCCTGGAGTGGTTAGACAGGCCCATAGAGCTGACTGGGCTAGAAAGTGCCATGAAATCAACGCCAGCAGGGAAGGCACCAGGGGGTGATGGTCTGCCAGCTGATTTTCTCAATGTTTTTCGGAACATTCTCATACATCCACTGCACAATGCACTCTTAGAGTCTAATGCCACGTGTAATCTGCCTGCCTCCATGAGGACTGCAGAAAGCTCTATATTCCCTAAACTGGGGAAAGATGAATCTCTGTGTGACAGCTATAGATCTATATCTTTGATCCTGACAGACTGCAAGGTTCTAGTTAAGCTGTTGATGACCTGACTGAAATTCCTCATAGCAGACATAATTTAGAGAGAGAGCAAGTGGGGTTTGTCCCTGGCTGTCACGGAATGGACAACACCAGAGACTTCTCAATCTGCTCTGGAGAACAAAGGCAGCCACTCCACCGATGATCTTACTCTCCCTTGACTCAGGAAAGGCGTTCGGCAGGGTGGAGTGGAGGTACCTCCTTACTGCTTTGACAGCCTTCAATATAGGCCCAAAATTCAGATTGTGGGTTCAGGTCCTATAAAATGGGGCATTGACAGAGGTGTTCACAAATGGCAGAGCCTCTACCCTTCTCAACTGTACAGAGGGACTAGACAAGGCTATCCGTTGTCTCCTCTTCTTTTCATTTTAGCACTTGAACCCCTTCTGCAGGCCATTAGGCAAGCCTTGGGCATAAATGGGATGTCCTTGGGAGAAGATCAAAAAGTAATGGCCTATGCAGATGACATTCTGTTATTGCTCACTGACCCCTATAGATCCTTTCCAAACTTGTTGGCCTTGATCAAACAATGTAGCCAAATTTCAAGCTGTAAGGTCAATGTCTCTAAAACTCTTTTCCTAGCCTCTACTCAGAATTTTTAGAGCTCCCAGGCTACCTTTGGCACCTGCATCAATCTGCACAGGCTACAGAATACCTGGGATTGAGATTCCACTGGAATATGTCACATTTAGAACCAGACAACATGTCCCTGGTAATAGCAGAGGTGGAAAAGGCTTTTCAGAGATAGAAGCTTCTCCACATTTCCCACTGGGGGAGAGCTCAGGCCTTCAAAATGATGGCTGTCCCCAAGATCCAGTATGTGTTAGATAACCTCCCATTGCAAATAGAAATAAAGTTAATTGAGCTGATACATACAAAATTAGATCTTTCCTCTAGAATGCTAGACCAAAAGGCATTAGGTGGGCAAAACTAAATAAAGATTTCTGTGGCGGGGGCTCAAGCTGCCAGACTTTCAGTATTGCATAATGGCGCACAATCTGTTGCAACTTGCTCATACTGCACCATAGGCCATAGGACTACAGTCCTCCAAGTGGGCAAGCTGTGAAGCTCATCTGGTTGGTAAGTCACTAGTTAACACCATTCTATTTGCACCCCCACTGAAGTATATTTCTCTACCCCCCACTATTACACATATCTTTCAAATCAAGGCAGTATAGCGCTGTGGTCTAAGGCTCTGAGCTGCAAATCTGGTGACATCTAGCAGACCAGACCTGGGTTTGAATCCCACAGCTTCCACTTGCATACTGTGTGACCCTGAGCAAGTCACTTAACCTCTTTGTGCTCCCAGGTTGCTCCTGTAAAAAAGCTTTCAGCTTAGTGTGCTATACCTGGTTAAACAACTAAATAAAAAAAAAAAATCTAGAAAAAGGTTCAAAAATTGAATACTCGGCTGCCAGAGAAACATTTTCCCCCTAAGGGATAACCCTTGTTTGAAAATTGAGGGTAAGCCAACACGATATAGGGAATAAGAAAAGGTGAGCATTAACCTTCTATCTGACATAATGTATAAACCCATGAATACTCTTAAGAGCTTTCAGCAGTTAAGGCATGACTATGACCTCTCCAATCAGCAGCATTGGAGATATCTCCAGCCAAGACACGTGCTACAGAGCCTGCTTGGACATAAACTAGAGGACAAAAAACGAAACCCCCCAGACTCTGTCCTTTGGCCAAGGGCAGGGAAGCAGGTGCAAGACAGCAACATATATGCTTTCCTGCTCAACTGCTCCCCTGACACTAGTGTAGGGATCAAAAATGAGTAATCGGAGGAGCTAAGGATGGAGATTACTCCCAGCCTGTGGGGCAACAGCTGGCATGTGTTGCAATCAGCCATTAAAGACACCAATAATAGATATACACAATTTAAGATCTTACATAGGTGGCACAGGATCCCTTGCAAACTGCAGACCTTGGAATTCACATCTACAAACACATGCTGGAGGTGTTAGTCCACAAGAGGGACCATCATGCATATTGTTTGGTATTGTCAGCGCCTTTCAGTCTATTGGGTGACTATGCAAAGCATTTGCAGTGATATCGTAACCAGTAGGATCGAGTTTACTCCCCTGTTGATAATGTTGGGCATCTACTTGGACCTGCCTTGAGGAGCCCAGCTGCTGTAGCATAAGAAGATGTGACTGCTGGGGGGATCTTGTAACAGCAAAATTAATCCTCCTGAGACACTGGAGGGACCAAACCTCTCCAGCACTCCAAGAGTGGCTTGAAGAAACTGGGTAACTCCACTAGCTTCAAAAGAGTGTTGTATGCTGCTCAGAATAAAATACAAGTGTACACTGAGGTATCGGACCCTACTTAACTTCAGATTATTGCAAGATCCCAAGCTACAGCTCTTGCCTCTCCATGCCGCACAGTAGAGAACCCCATTCAAGGAATTAGGACCTCCAACAATTAATTGCTAGGGGACAGGATTTGATAAGAATTAGGCCTAATTTTTTCAGTCACCTTCACAGTAGTGCTTAGGAACATTTTTAACCCTTGATGTACATACAGAGGAACAGGAAAGTATTATTGGCTGTTTTACATTGAAACTGGCTTGACTTTGGATAAGAGAACTTTGATAGAGCAATTTCCTAGCAGGAAACTTAGTGTAGTGGCTAAGGCTATGGGTGATGAACCTTGAGACCTGAGTTTGAATCCCACAGCCCCTACTGATTGTTTTTTTTTATAACTCATGCATTTAAAAAACTAATTACAGAAAAACACTCATGTGTTTATAAAAACTAATTACAGACAAAGTACTGTCTCACAAAGTAAGGAACTCCATTGCAAGAAAAACTTTGTTAATAGACTAGTTAGGGTTGAGTAGGCACTTTAATGTTATACCCCAATTTTTGCACTTTAATATCTTTGCAACCATTCAACAGATTTGCATAATAAATGCACAGTCTTGTGGAGGTAAATCTCCTAAGGTGCCAAGTTTTGTTCCATTTGGATGTGTGAATTCCAAGATGCACCTTGTGAGAAAAAAGTAAAAAAAAAATGCTATTTTTTCCTGTTTTTGTGCCATTGCGTAAAGCCCAGACAGTTTGGAATCTTGGTCTGAAATGATCACGGTACAAAGGGCTTGCCTCTGAAGGATTGGGGTTGTCAATCCTAATGCTCACCTTATTCCATGAGTAAATAAGCTGAATTGGGTACAGTATACAACAATGGGGTGAGCATTAGGGTTGACATACGAACATATGAACAAACCAGCAGAAGAAGGCCATTTGGTCTATCAAGTCTGCTTGTATTTCACGGTCCATAGATTGAGCTAATGTCTCTGCCCTCCCTCCCTACCCACTCCTCCCATCCTGCATACCCATGACCGTTGCCCTCCCCTACGCCTGTCCCAGTCTCTCTTAAAGCTACCCACTGTCA
Organism: Neoceratodus forsteri; assembly: GCA_016271365.2. Lineage (NCBI taxonomy): Eukaryota > Metazoa > Chordata > Ceratodontiformes > Ceratodontidae > Neoceratodus > Neoceratodus forsteri. The sequence continues at coordinate 1,537,866,977 of CM057450.1, forward strand.
TCAATGAGATTATCTCTTCTAGCAGTGCATTCCAAGTGTCCAGCACTCTCTCTGTGAAGAAGTGCTTCCTGACCTCCCTCCTAAACCTCCCACCCTCTAGCTTAAGACTGTGCCCCCTCATGTTATGGTTGCCACGCAGCTTAAAGAGACTCTCCTTTTCAACCTTATTTATCCCTTTCAAGTACTTGAAGGTCCCAATCATGTCCCTCCTCTCTCTCCTGTCTTCCAGGAAGTACATGTTCAGTGCCCTCAACCTATCTTCATATGCCTTGCCCTGCTGACAGGCTATCATCTTTGTAGCCCTCCTCTGGACCTTCTCCAGCAGGTTAATGTCCTTTTTGAGGTTTTCTTGACAACCCCAAGGCACACCCCATGCCTGTTGCTACCTGCAGGGTGGGGGTGGGGTGTTGCAATCTCTAGTGCCGCATTTCTCTACTTTTGTCACTTTAACCCTAACTACTGCATTAATAAAGTCTTTTGCAATGAATATATACATATATCTGAAGAATATCTTTCAGATATCATTTTTTATCTTCAGCCATGGTCAGTGATCTCTTGACCCTCATGAGTGAGGGTTCAGCAGGTCACTGACCATGACTGAAGATAGAATATGATATTTGAGAGCCACCTATCAGATGTTCAGTTTATATAATCTACTTTAGCATTTTTAAAAAGACTGTAGAAACCGCAGCTGCTGCGTGGTTCAGTAGAGTGTGAGACACAATGAACAGTGCAGGAACAGAGTGATGTACCCCACTAGCTAGATAAATGAGATGATGTACCCTACTAGCAAGATCAAAAAATGTATTTATCTAGCTAAGAATGTATACCTTTGATATAATTTTCTTCTCAGTGAAAATTTTTTAATGTATATCTATAGTGACAGATAGATAGATAGATAGATAGATAGATAGATAGATAGATAGATAGACAGACATACAGATAGATAGATACATAGATACATAGATAAATGGATAGAATTTGATGGCAGATAAGGAGCACTAGGCCCACCTTGACTGCCCATTTTCCCTTCCTATTTCTGATTTCATAGATCCTAAGTGATCTTTGGCTTACCCCAACATTTCTATCGCTAGGGTCCCCTTATGTATATCCCATGCATTCTTGAATTCTCAACCATTTTTGCTGCTACAGCCTCTACTGGTAGGGTGTTCCATGCATCCACCACCCTTTCTGAGAAAAAAAATACTTCCTCATGTTACCCCTAAGTCTACCCCCACTCTATTGTCATATCATGCCCCTTGTTCATGAACACCTTCTTTTCTGAAAGAGCTGGTGAAAAGTTCAGGAGAACTTTAACAAAACCTAATATTTAGACACAGTCCAGTTTGTATTTCCCATTAGTGCTGTATTCCTCCTTCCCATTATTTATTACTGAGGTAATTTGTATGAAAACAGGATTTCTGCTTCTGAAGAGTTCATCTATTCCTGCTGCTTTCTCCCTACCTGATGTCATAGAGCACTGCTTGTGATAGCGCAGTTACTCCCATGAAAACAGATTATGATGACACAACAGCAGATTATGATTTGAAGTTGGGAGTAAGATGTAGAGGTAGATAGACTTTAAAGAATCTCTAAGGGATAAAGATCATATACTGTGTTCATGCAAATTTTCTTACTAATAAATAATGGGGGAGGAGAAATATACAAAATATAAAAGGAATGCAGGCAGAATTGTACCTAATTATTATGTTTTTTTTTTAAGTTTTCTTTGAGACCTCAGTATCTTTTTAAGGTTTTTGAAAGTTTCTATCATATCTTCCCTCTTTCTCCTGTCTTCAAGAGAGTACATTTTAAGATCTGCTTGTCTATCCACATATGACTTCTGGTGTAGCCCATGCACTATTCTTGTTGCTCTTCTCTGAACCGCTTCTACTCTGACTATGTCCTTCCAGAGATGTGGCCATGAGAACTGGACACAGTAATCTAGATGGAGCCTCACCAAAGTTCCATACAGTGGCATCACCACCATCTTCCTTCTGCTGGAGATACCTATCCCTATGCACCCCACCATTCCACTTGCTCTCCTCTCAGCCTTCTCAAATTGTTTGGTAACCTTTAAGTCATCAGATATGATCACTCCCAGGTCACTTTTCTGTTTGGTGGCTGTCAGTACCTCCCCCAATGTGTACTCCTTCCCTGTATTTCTATTTCCCAAATGCATGATCTTGTACTTTTTTGCTTTGAATCTTAACTGCCACAAGTCTGACTACTCCTTGAATCTGCTTAGGTCCCTTCTTATTTTCTCCACCCCTCATGGGGTGTCCACCCTGTTGCAGATCTTCATGTTGTCTGCGAAGAGACTTACCTTCCCTTCCAGCCCTTCTGCAATGTCCCTTATGAAGACGTTAAAGATAAGTGGTGCCAGCACTGATCCCTGTGGAACCCCATTGGTCATCCCTTCTCTTTAGATTGAACACCATTTACCATCACCCTCTGTGTCCTATCATTCAGCCAATTTCTAACCCAATCTTCCACCTTAGGACTCACTCACAGGCTGGCCAGCTTATTTACAAGCCTCTTATGTGGGCGATGTAGAAGGCCTTGCTGAAATTCAGGTTGACCACATCTACTGCCCCTCCCTGATCAACTTCCCTAGTCATCAGTCAAAAAAATCTATCAGATTAGTTTGACAAGACCTTCCCACTGTGAATCCATGCTGCCTCAAATCCTGTAATTCACTGGATTCAAGATATATCACCAACCTTTCTTTTAGTAGTGATTCTATTAGTTTCCCTACTACTGAGGTCAGGATAACTGGCCTGTAATTGCCTGCCTCCACCTGCTCCCACTTTTGTGGAGAGGGACTACATAGACAGATGATTGCTAGATATATAGATAGACAGACAGACAGACAGATAGGCAGTCATGCAGACAGGCAGACAGACAGACAGATAGACAGATAATGCAATAAACCATGTGAGAAGTCATTAAATCCCAGAATGACCAACAACCTTGAGCCTTATTGCAAATATAAATCAGATCCATTTGTGAAAAACAATAAAACACAATATAAATATTTTAAAAAACAATTTCATTTAAATGCAGTAAATAATAATTGAATGCATCCACCATTAACAAAATAGTCCCAAATTCAATTGTGTGATGCAGCTAGAAGTAGAGTGTGTCACAGAAGGTGATTTTTCCTGAACAGATTCAAGCATCCCTGGTTTGAATACATCTGCTTTTAAAAACTACTGGAATGACTAAAGCATTTAGGGTCTGCATCCATTTCCATTGTGTTTCTTTCTGCTGTGTGTTTCTCCAGCATCAATAGATGGAATGATTGTTTACCATGGAATGTGGGAATTGAAAATTCTGAATAATTCTGCTGGGAGAATGTTCACTCTTACACCCACCCTCATACACATACCTGGAATATCTACTATGGGAAAATAAAAAGATTTCAAGATTCTGCATAATTCTGCTGGTAGAATGTCTAATGCACCCCAACACACACTCTCAACAGAAGACCTAATATTGAGCTAGGGCCTCAGTTTCATCTCAACAGTTTCATCTTAACAGTGTCAGTGGCTCAGTAGTAGCACACTCACCTCTGAGGCTGGGAGATCAGAGGGCTGTGGGTTCAGTTCCCACATCTGGCACTTGGGTTAATATCCCAGTACTGACACTGTAGTGCAGCATGAGAGGGGTGCTGTACTTCTGAGGTGCTGTCTTTCAGATGAGATGTTAAACCGAGGTCCCATCTGCTTAGATTGGTGGTAGTTCAGGTGGATGTTAAAGATCCCATGGCACTTATCGAAAAGAGTGGGGGAATTTCCCCAGTGTCCTGGCCAAATTTCCCTCATTCACTAAAAATACCATCAACAGCTTAATCTGGTTCAAGGTCAGTTGGCATTCATCTGTATCCCCATCCCCCAGGTTGTGCCTGAAAATAAGCAGGATTTGTCTAGTGCACTTACCCGGTCAATTAAAATAAATAAATCTCTGGCAGAGAAAGCAGCAGAAATGTTCCAAGTAAGACAGAAACATAGATTTTGTCATTAAAAAAGGACCTTTAGGCCCATCTAGTCTGCCCCATGTCCCTGCCTATTCCATCACCACTGACCCTAGTTGGTTACTGGTGTCATTCCCTTCCAGTTTTCCTCTACCTAATATTCTCCTGTGCCATGCATGCTTGAAGCTCCCCAAAGTCTTTGCCCACTACCTCCTCTGGCAGGATGTTCCAGTCCTCCATCACCCTTTCTGTAAAGAAGTATTTCCACACATCTCTCCTAAACTTCCACCATTAGCTTCATTGAATGCCTCCTTGTTCTAGTGCCTTCTTTTCACTAAAATAGACCCCCCACTTGCACCTTGTTCACTCCTGTGAGGTACCTGTAGGTTCCAGTCATGTCCCCTCTCGCTCGCCTCTCTTCTAGGGAGTACATATTGAGTTCCTGCAACCTTTACTTATATGGCTTCTCATGCAGACTTCTTACGATTTTGGTTTCCTTCCTCACACTGCCTCCACCATTTCAATGTCCTTGTTGAGATGTGGCATCCTGAACTGGACACACTACTCCAGTTGGGGGCCTCTCAAGACATGCACTTACAGATAGTGCACTTATCCAGTAAACTTACTTGGTAAGCATAGGGAAAACTTTGGGATAAGGAAAAAGTGTGCACTTTAACAGGAATCCACATATCCTGTGCTAATGTGTACTAATGTTTTCATTACATTGCGCACAAAGCTCTGTTGGAGTTAAACATGGTTTTTAATTAATGTGCATTAACAATGTAAAAACTCAAACTATAGACCTATCTATATTCTTCCACCTCTATCTAAGGCGTTTGAGCTCATAGTTGCGGATCAGTTAGTGGACTACATGGATAAATTCTTGATCCAGTGCCCTCAGCAGCATGGAATCAGAAAGGGATGCAGCACCACAACAGCACTGCTAGAGTTCACTGGTTTAATTCACAGATCTCTGGATCAAGGTAGTCTTGTGGGTGCAGCCTTCATAGACCTCACAAACGCCTTTGATACAGTCAGCCACACCCTTTTCCTCAAGCAACTGTCCTCCATTGGTTTCTCCACAGATACTGTGTCCTGGTTCAGAAGCTATCTAGAAGACCGTTCCCAATGCGTGAAGATTGCCAATGTAGTCTCAGACTTTCAACATGTCTGCTCCAGAGTACCAAAAGGCTCTATATTGGGTCCACTCATTTTCAACATCTTTCCTAACAATCTTCTTCACTCCTGTCACCAACAGATCCTCCTCTACATGGATGATGTGGTCATCTTCACTAGCAACACTCACCCCAGACCGCTGGAACATCAGCTTCAACTCGGCTTTAACGAAGTGGAGGACTGGTTCAGGAAGCACAAGCTCATCCTGAACTACAAAAAACTAAGAGTCATGTTGTTCAGCGGTCCTCACAGCAGATACAGATCCAGTGCCCTAACCATCAAAAACTCCGCTGGCATCATGCTTGAACAAATTCAACATTTCAAGTATCTAGGAGTAACCTTGGATAGCCCAGCATGTCAAGAATGTTGCCAGGTTTGTTAATATCAAAATAGGGTTACTCCACAGACATAAACACAATCTAACACCTGAAGCTCTTAGACTTGCCATCTATAGTTCCATCATATGTATAGCTGATTATGGTTTGGTCATCTATGATTCAGCTACCACCTCCACCCTATGCAGAATATCAGTGGCACTTAATAAAGCCTGCTGCCTTCTCAATGGAGTAGCATGCCTCACCTACACATGTGAACTGTATACGCAAACAGGCTGGCTTCAGCTAACTGGGAGGATTCACTATCAAACCTGCTTGCTAACTAAAAAGGCACTTCTCTGGCTTCTGCCTCCTGGTATTTCAAACTTTCTCAACCTGTTTTGTAGTTCTCAGCTTACACATAGCTCTACCAACCAACTTCTCTAGATCCCAAGATGCTGGAACACCCAGGAGCAATATTCATTTGCTTATAGAGCACCACTCTGGTTCAATGCACTGCCCAGAGATATCACTTCCATACCAAAACTGGGACCATTTAAAGGCTCTCTTCAGCAGCATCTCACAGCTAACAGTTCCTGCAGCTGCTTCACCTGACAGGGCACTTTCCTCAGCAGTTTTGACTTCATCACTGTGTTCCTGCTATAATATGTTTCTCATTATTATACATTTTGTGTAGAACAAATGAAGGGAGGGGCTGTGGCAAAGAGTAGTGAAAATAGGTTCTGGTATAAAAGTTTTTTCTTCCTAGATACTGCACTAGTGATGGGATTGTCAGCATTGATTGGGAAAGGGACAGGGTTGCATATACTGGGATGGGGACATTTTAGCAGATGGGGTAGATGTGTGTAATGTGTCAGAGTGGGTGTCTGCTGATGTGGGTAGAGGGATGTGTTTATAGTAGGGCAAGAGTATTTCTGCATAAGGGGATGAGGGATGTAGTAAGGCAGAATGGGTGTTAGCACTACTACATGAAAGGAATGGGAGGTTGCATACTGAGATATCATGGGTGAAGGAAATGTGTTTATTCAGTGGGAGTGTTAGCTGATCAGAGGAATATACTGTATGTTTTGTGATGGCATCCCTTGATCAGTCAGTAAATCCAAGAGCGTGGAACACAAGGGGCCTTTCTTCAGCAGAGAAATATGGGAAACTGAGCAAAACAAATGGGTACAATGGAGTCAGAATCAGAGACAAACACACTCAGGTTAGCAAAATACTTTTTCTGTAGCGCTCCACATTGTTAATGGGTAATCATAGCAACTTGGTATAGTGCACCCCTACCAGAGGAATAGCACAGCCCCTGCTTTAGAATGTTGGGCATATGGGTATTCCAAGCAGCAGCAACTCCCCAGTTTATCTATGCTATTTGAAGGGGACAGAGCTACTTTTATCTTCTCTAAAGATTTTCAAGTTTCAAGATTTCAAGACTTCTTTTGGGGCTGCAATTCTGCATAGCAGGTTGGTGTTGTCTGTTCCAGGGAGCACACCTAATTACAATTGTGCCTGCTAAACTGTGGCTTTCAAAGTGAAACCTGCCTTTTCTCATTCCTTGTGTGGATTGGGAGCCACTTCTGCCTTGTTAGTGTGTTTTAATGGTCTCCATTAAAAAAAAAGGAAAAAAGGTGTCACAGGTAGGCACAAATTTTATTTATTCTGGGAATGTAGGGTCTATGTGGGGATCCTGCTGTTCTGGCATCAGTTCCTTCCCCCTCTTCCCAGCCTCAGGTTTTATGTTTGGTACTTTTCTGCAGCTACAGTATATTGTAAATTGTGTGCACTTTGAAAGTTTTTCACCATAGACCTCTGTTTTTCCATTTGTGCGGCTGTCATTAGGGCTGGGTGCATGCTTCTTCTTCAAGCAGTCTTCCTGCCTTTGTTTTAAGAGCGTGCCTGTGGTGCACTCACTTGCGCAGCACTAGAAGTATTTGCCAAGTGCAATCCATAATAAATACATTACACTACTGCATTTGTACACTCACTGGTGTGTACACATCCGTGCTAGTGCATTAAGCCCTGCGCACACCCACTAGTGAGCGCACATACTCATTTTAGTGCTTTTGGCATGCAAATACAGTTCACAGATCATTGGTGAGTTCTTCAGCCTAGCAAGCTACTGTATATGGCTAACAGTAATTGTTTTATATATTTAAACCTGTTTTTTTCCATTGGTAACTTCAATTCTTGGCACCATAGCTTATTGGAGACCATTAATTATGAAACAATGTAAGGTGAAGAGACCCTCCCCTGTAGATTACTATTATTCTCATTGTGTTGCTCTACAATATTTCTCTCATGGTTTCCCCAGCCAGTTCTCCAAGCTAGGGAGGGGTGTACCTGGTCCATCTCTTGGCAGTTGCAAAGCAGAATTGTGAAAATCACTTTTGTTGTTCCTGGGTGAGCTTTTGAGCTTGATGTTCTGCAGGACATTCCAGCAGATACACCCATCCCCAAACTGAGCCCTTCAAGTAAGGGGGGGCATCGAAGCATGTACATATGTGTCACAGCAAAAGAAGGCTATGTAATCAGATGTGCAGGAAGACCCTGACCCTGACTTGTTAGAAGGCCAGGAAGAGGATTTTAGGGATCTTGTGGAAGCTCCTGGCCTAAAAAAATTGCTTTCTGATGAGGAGGACGTCCCCTCTGAGGAGAAGGAAGAGGAAGGTGGAGTGGACAGAACCGAAGCCAAGCATACTGATCCCCTTCCCCGTTTGACAATAAGTCTTGGTCTTTTTTGATAGCTGAGGTTTGCAGATCCTTACAGCTTAAAGAGGAGCAGTCTGCGGAGACGATGGATGTCAATCCAATTCTGTCTGCATCTTCCTCTACTCAAAAATGTTTACCAGGTTTTATTCACTGTGACCAAATTATTGAGCAAGAATGGGCAGGTGTGGATCAGAGAAAAAGTATTCCCAAACCAAAAACATGGAATTTCTCTTTTCTAGGGGAAAGGTCTCACAAGTGGGAAGCTCCTCCTCTGGCAGACAGGGCAGGGCAGGATATAGTTCAGTAAAAAACACCACCTTTCCCATTAAAGGCTCTCTGGCCCTAGTGGATTCTCATGACAAGCAGGTGGATAACACGTGCAGGAGGGCTTTCACATCTAATGGAATGAACCTTCATACATCTTATGCTTCATTTATTGTTGCCAGAGCCTTAAATATCTGGGTCACTACTCTGGCCAGCTTTGTTCTGCCTGATTCAGAAGGTGCAAGCATTTTACTGTTGTTGGCCATGGTCTCCACTTTTCTTCATGACTCTACAGTGGAGAACTTACCCATGTCAGCCCATTTGGCCTACCACATTGCATCGGCCATCAGGGGCATGTGACTCAGACTTTGGTTTGCTGGTCAAGCTTCAAAAGCGAAACTGTTTTTAGTTTTTTTTTACAGTTCTTTTTCCTTCTGTCACAGCCTGCAGAGCCTCTCTCAGGCATCCTGCCTATTCCTGCCTGCCTGAGGTTCTCTCGGACTTAAGCCTCCTCTCCCCCCCTCCACAACCAGTACCCCCAGCTTAACCCCTCCAGGGTGAGGCTGCCCCTCCTCTTTGGGTGCTCTTACAAGTCAGACCCTGGCTGTAGGTGAGGGCCCGGGTGGAGGAACTGGAAGGCCTGGTGAGGCAAATCCGGTGGTGGGCATGGGGGTCAGGTGCCATTGCCTACCCAGCATAGCTGGGCTTTTCCATGTTCTGGTGTTCTCCCCCCTTGATGGGCACCCCTGATGCCATGGAGCATGGCAACTCTGCCAACATCAGCCATGCTGGTTGACATGTTGTCTGCATACTGCAGCACCCCTGATCTCCAATGGGAGCAGCTGGTATGCCAGACAAACCTCAACCCTCCCCTTGGGGGAGGAGAGCAGCCCTGTGGGAGCTCAATCCTTGCCCCATCCCTGCCAACCCCCAGCACCTGAGCTCACTCCCAAACACAGGTCACTGATGTGGCGCAAAGTGTGGCATCCAGCGCCTCAACCCTTAGCACCACTGGGCCGGCCAAAAGTGAAATTTTTAACCTTCCTTTGAGGAGGCTTATTGTTTGGTTCCAGCCAGGATTCTATCTTGAAGGATCTTCAGGACAAGAAGGGCCACCTGCCAGTGTCTAAACAACAGTGTAAGACTACAGCACCCCAAAGCAGTCATGGAGATGGCCTCACAGGCAGTCCCAAGGGGGGTTTCATCTCTTTCAGAACTTTGGTAACCAGAGAAATAGAGAAGCCTACTCAGGAAACAAGGGTTATGGTAACAGAGGACCCTTTGCCAGGCACCATGGAGGAGGATTAGCACTAAAGCCTGGTACCTCACAATGAAGGCACACAGGCTCATCCCTGCCCCCCCTTTCCATGGTGCAAGATTTCATGAATTCTTCTCAAGATGGGCCCAATCAATGTAAGATGCATGGGTTCTAGAAATCCTTCACCTGGGCTATGCCATTGAATGTTTTACGGTTCCATCAAGGGGATGCATTCATACTAGGTTTCATACTAGGTTTTGTGAGGAGCGAGAGAACCAATGAGGTCCATAATTGCCCCTGCTTACTAATAATAATTAGTCAATGAACCAGAAAGAATCAATTTATCAAGTCAAGATTTAAAACTAGATTTAGGGTTACTGACAAGCACTTCAGTAGGTAATGCATTCCATGGTTTAATTATACGTACTGTGTAAAAGAATTTAGGTGGAACATAATTAAATTTTTTTGTTTGCAACTGTAATGGATGACCTCTTAAGTTATAGGTAGATTCCTTAAAGTTAAAACCCATATGAGTTATTAAATATGGATCCTTCATGACATCATACTAGAGGAGCAGATAGCCCCTCAACTGCCGAGTAGATAGTGGCATTAAGTTTAGTGTACTTAGTCTGGTAACATACGAGACATCTCTTAAGCCTTTAATCATTTTAGTGTATCTCCTCTGCACCTTTTCTAAACATGTAATGTCTGATTTTCTAAAGGGACACCATAGCTGAGACACAAAGTCTAAATGAGGGAACACATAAGCTCTGTAAAGGGGCATTAAAATTCTACTGTCTCTAGATTTAACATGTCTTTTAATAGCCCGGATAACTCGATTTGCATTGAGAATTATTTCATTTGTCCGTAAATTAGGAAGGAAATCATTGGAGATCACTACTCCAAGGTCCTTTTCAGCATCAGAGCTGACTATTGTCATAGTATCCATTATATAATCATGCATAGAGTTACTAGCTCCGAAGTGTAGAATTTTGCACTTAGTATGATTTACCTTCATTCCCCAGGTTGAAATTCACTGTGTTATTAAATCTAGATATTTTTGAATTATGTCGATTTGATCAAGGCTAGCACATGGACCACCAATTTTAATGTCATCAGCATACTTGACTACATTAGAATAACATGATTTTGTAATATCTGAAATAAAGAGCTGAAAAAGACAGGGCCCCAGGACTGAACCCTGTGGTACTCCACTCAAAATAGAACCCCCACTCGAAAGTTGACCATTTATCAGTGCACGTTGAGCATGGTTATTTAACCAGTTAGCTATCCATATAATCAGGGTTGAATTTATACTAAGTTGATGAAGTTTGAGTAATAAAGCCCCACGTGGAAGAAAATCGAATGCTTTATTAAAATCGATGTAAACCACATCATATGGAATTTTTTTATCCAACTGCATACTTAAATCATCATAAAAACATAGCAAATAGGTCAGGCAACTTCTCCCCTTTTTAAAGCCATGCTGCTAAATATCAGTATTATCAAGCGATGAAGAGATCAGATCCTTAATTATACCTTCTAACAGCTTTCCCATAGGGGATGTGAGGCTTATAGGTCTGTCATTTTCCCATTGGTTTCTAAGGCCTTTTTTGTAAATAGGGATGACATATGCTGTCTTCCATAAATTGGGCACTTAATTATAATTCAGACAGTGCTCAAATAACAATTTTAGGGCATTGACAAACTATCTGCCAATAGTTAAAGTAGGTGTCCAGAGATGTTGTCAGGAGACACACTAGTTTTGCCTTTAAGCGATAACAGTTTGGTATGAATATCCATAACAGAAATGGATATGTTACTGCCAGGGGAAGAATCTGTGTATGTGTTATTCTGTTTTTTTTTTAAACACATTACAATAATTTATACTGAAAAAATTTGCCATGTCCTGTGAATCATAAATGAGCATATCGTTTACCTGCAGTCAACCAACTTGACAGGTAGTCTTTTTAAGGGAATTTATATATGGGAAAAAAGTTTTACTACTATCTTTATGTGCATTAGTTGCCAATCTCAACTCCCACTTTCTTTTTGCCTTTCAGATATTATATTTGCATTTTTTTTGGATACGTAAAAAGCAATTCCAATTTGATGGAGTGCATAACTTTAAATACATTTTATAACTGTTCTTCTTCCTTTTAATAAGCCTAGTCAAATCTTTTGTTATCCATTTAGGATTAGATGTATGGGATGTGGGTTTTAATTTTGACAGAATATACCTATTCATTAGATCTAAAATGGTATTGACAAATGCATCATTATAGTCCACAATACCCATAGAGTTAAACTTAGAAGACCAGTCTATTTTGTCTAATTCTTGTCTTATTTCTGGTATATTGGCTTTGTCATATAGATAAATTCTAGATGTACTGGATACCAGAGAAAAAGTATGTGTTAAAACAAAACAAATAGAATTATGGTCACTATTTCCAATAGGTGACCACACATCAATAGCATTAACTGACAGATATCTGCTGTACAAAACCAAATCCAGAAGGTTAGCACCTCTTGTTGGTACAGTTACGCTTTGTATAAGGTTGCATTCTTTGCATACATTAACTAATTTATTACCAAGGTTAGATAAAGCATTTTTTCTTTCCCAGTCAATGTCAGGTAAATTAAAATTGCCCATAAGCACAACATCACCCAGTGAGCAGGCTGCTTCAATTTCATGCAAAATATTTTCAGAAAGTTCAGTGGAAATACTTGGAGGGCAGTAGCAAACCCCAAATATAATATATTAATATTTATTTACCACATTGTTTCAGAGGTGCTATTTGGTCTTTTAATTTTATTTGACATGTCACTTGCATGGAAAATATTTTTAATAAAAATAGCTACAGCGCCACCTTTTTTATCCTTTCTTATACAGTTAAAGAGAGTATAACCTGGAATAAAGAGGTCCCAACTAGATTTGTCATCACCCCATGTTTTAGTTATAAAGACAATATCAATAATCTCGTTTGCTAAAATGATTTTCACCTCATTCAATTTGTTTGAGAAGTTTCTGGCATGAAAATATAAACATTTTATATTGCTTGAACAACTATTACTTGCTGGTGCTTTAATAGGAGGAGAGACTACTCTCTCCCCCAAGTCAAGCAGTTTAAATGTCTGTTTATATAATCTAAGATATGCTGGCTCAATATCTGGTTTCCTTTATAATTCAAATGTAGGCCATCTCTACAATACAAATCTGCTCTCCCAATGAATTCTTCCCAATGAGTAATGCCAATTTGATCTTGCCTGAGGCATCTAGTTCAGAGCCAATCATTAAACATGTAAATTGTTTTATTAAACTTTATGGATGCCCTTGGCAAAGGTAGTACCTCAGAAAATGCAACCTCACACCCAGGCTCAACCAGGATATTTGAAAGTGCAGCTAAATCCATTTTAATATCAAGGATACTAGAATGCAAAAAATCATTAGTGCCAATGTGGAGTATCTCAAGGGGGTTATTTCCACCATTTGCCAAGATGTTATGAATCATCCCTGTAATGTCTGAAATTTTAGCACCCCTAAAACTTGACCACGTGTGGTTCACTTTATCGGGATCACAGATAGCCCTATCTAGCTATTTCACCATTGAATCTCCTATAACATATACCTGCCTATAAGGTACTTCAAATGAGTTGGAAACCTCCATCAGTGTAGGGCTGAGGTTTGTGCTAGATAGGGAAGGATCCATAGGTGTTACAGAGACAACCAAGGGCATTAATGGAATGTTTTGTTGGGGGGAACAAAGGGTTTCAAGGGTGTTTTGGGTTGGTGAAATATTAACCAAGGGCACTAGGGGAGCATTTAATGGAAGAAGACAAGGGGTATCAGGGCTGTTTTGGGTTAATGAAGTGTCAACCAGAATATTGTGATTAACTGTGGGTGTGTTATTTACTGTAACTTCATGATCTATATCAATTAAACTATGTTCTTCTAGTCTACTTAAGGCACTAAACCTATTTCTTGCATCCAAAGAAAACTGAGCAGCTTTACGTCCCTTTTTGTATACATGTCTGCTCTGTACCTCATACCATTGTTCATCTGAATTGTCTACACAATCAACCTCAGGTGGTCATTTTCTCTTACTTCCTAGATGTAATGCAGTAGCTGAAAAAGTATATTTTTCATTTAGATGTTCAGGATCAGGTGTAGGCATAGAATGGGGAACTAACTCATTTGTAGTAGGCTCTGGTGATATTTGATTTAAAGCCTTAAATCTGGCATGCATTTTCATCTGACTCGTTTCAAGCTCAGATAGCCTGCTGTTAAACAATACTATTTCTTGTTTCAATGAGTGATTTTCAACACATTTGGGACAAGTAAAACTAGTAGTAGTTGCATCTTTAGTGCTACCCTTAGTATACATTAAGCAGGATATGCATTGGACCCCTTCAGACATAGGGTTTAGATAGTTAGAAATGCATTCTACTGTCCAGGTTTCCAGCATGTGGAAAAATGCCAGGCAGTGTCAGATACTCTGATCCACCTCATTCAAATTGGGGACATTGTGCTGGTCCCACCAAAAGATCACGGCCAAGGGTTCTGTTCAACCTATTTCATAGTTCCCAAGAAGACCGGAAGTTTCAGACCAGTTCTAGATCTGAAGCATCTGAACAAGTTTGGCCACCACAAAACATTCAAGCTGGAGTACCTGAGGTCATAACCTGGGCCGTAAAGCCAGGGGACGTCTTGGCCTCAATAGATCTGACAGATGCATACCTTCACATCCCCATCCATCAGTCCCACCAGAAGTATCTCAGGTTCTCAATACTGGGCCAACATTTTCAGTACAAGGTACTTCCATTTGGCCTTGCAACAGCCCCTTGAGTTTTCTCGAAAGTGTTGATAGTCCTGGTGACTCAGCTTCAATGGGAAGGGCATCATGTCTATCCTTATCTGAATGACCTGAACATTCAGGCACTAGTATTGCCTCTGGCAAAGAGGTCAGTCCTCAGGACTCTGGATATCCTGGAGTTACATGGCTGGGTGGTGAGCTAGGAGAAGAGCTCTCTCAAGCCATCTTAGACCTTGGAACATCTCGGGGCAGTCTTCAACATGAAACTATGGAAGGTTTTTCTGTCACCCTCCAAGAAAGAGACCTTATTGTTGGAGGCCCAGTGGCTCAGGAATGAGTCATCAGCCTCTTCCCACAGTCTGCAGTGATTTCTAGGCCTCCCAGACTTAGTCCTATGGGTTTGCATCCATATGCAGCCCCTTAAGATGGGTTTGCTGTTGGCCTGGGACCCATTATCGGAGGATTATCATGCCAGGATTCCTCTCACCCCTCAGCTTTGTCACTCTCTGAGTTGGTGGGTGAATGTGCAGAATCTCAGCAAGGGGGTTCTGCTGGAACTTCCCCCAGGGTAAATTCTCACAACAGATGTCAGTCTGCATGGGTGGGAGGGTAGTCTTGGACCAACTTCCCACTGAGGGGACATGGTCAGTACAGGAACAGCACCTCAACATAAATATTCTGGAGATGTGGGTGGTCCACTTAGCACTCCTTCAGTTTCAAACCCTGCTGTAGAACAACATGGTAAAAGTGAGGTCAGACAACGCCATCACAGTGGAGTGCATAAACATCCAAGGAAGGACAAAAAGCAGGGAGATGCTTTGAGAGGCTTCTGAACTCCTGAAGTGGGTGAAGGTGAATCTTCTCTCTCTCTCTCTCTCTCTCTCTCTCTCTGTCAGCAGTAAATCTGGCAGAATAGTTGAACATTCAGGCAGACTGGTTAAGTCATGAAAATGTTCACCACAGAAAGAGGTAGTTGAACCCGGAGGTGTTTGAACTCCTGAGCACCCGGTTCAGTCAACCACAGATAGATCTGTTTGCATCCAGCCACAATGCTCCAATGTAAAGGTCATTCAGTCATTTTTGGTGTCCTCAGGCAGAAGCAGTGGACGCTCTGACTAAAAGAGTGGTCCTTCAGAAGATCATATGTCTCTTCTCCATTGCCTTTTCTTCCAAAGGTCTTACAAAAAATAAGGTACTCAAGAAGAAACTTTCTCAAAATAGCACCAGAGCAGCTGAGAAGACCATGGATCTACTATCTTGTGAACTTAGCTCATTAAGTACCTTTCTGCCTTCTGGTGCGAAGAGACCTTCTGTTACAAGGTCCCATTCTCCACTCAAATCCAGGAGTAATGCAGCTTGTGGCCTGGCTCCTGAAAGGAGGAGGCTCAGAAAATTAGATTTTTCTATGAAAGTAGTTGAAACCTAGATGGCTGCCAGAAAGACTTCTAGATCCACAGCTTATGATCAGATATGGAACACCATTTTATCTTGGGCCATAGGGAAGGATTTTAAGCCTTCAAAGGCCTCAATTCCATAGATTTTGGACTTTTTACAGGAAAACGTGGAGAAAGATTTGGCATTGTGTACACTGAGAGGCCAAGTATTTGCTTTTGGAGTGTCTTTGGGTTTCTCCCTAAGAACTAGTAGAGAGAGCTCATTGGTTTTTTATGCTCAGTTAGCAGCAGTCGTCCGGTGTTATGACTCCAGCCTCCCAGTGGTATCTTAATCTGGTTCTGAATGCTCTCTGTAAGGAGTCTTTTGAACTCCTATCATCCATATCGCTGGATGTGTTGTCCTATGAGGTGTGTTTCTAGGTTGTCATGTGTTCAGCAAGGAGAATTGATGAACTCCAGGCCTTGTCTCACAAGGAGCCATACCTTATATGCAGAAAGACAAGGTGGTACTCAGAACTGTTCCATCTTTAATTCCCAAGGTGCCCAAAGCCTTCTATGTGAACCAGGAAATATGCTTTTTATCCTTCTGTCTGCAACCCTCTCACCCTAAGGAGAAAGAATAGCACAAGTTGGATTTGTGATGGGCAGTTAGGATCTTCCTTAAATGGTCAGCTGAGTTCCAAAAGTCAGATAGTCTGTTTGCTATTTTTGAAGCAGCCAAGCAGTGTCAAAAAAACCTCTAAAGCCACCCTAGCTAGGTGGGTGCAGGCCTGTGTTGCTAAGGCCTATGTTGTGGAAAAGAAGAGGCCTCCAGCTCTCATCAAAGATCACTCACCTGGGGCTATGGCAACTTCCTGGATGGAGAGAGGTGAAGCCTCAGTTTTAGAGCTATGTAAGCAGCTGCATGGTCTTCCATCCACACGTTCATGAATCATTACAAACTGGATGTTCAGAATTCTGCTGATGCAGCTTTTGGTCGCAGAGTGCTACAGGTAGAAGTTCACAAGTAATTCTCAGTGCTTGCCTCTGGCATATGAAATAATCTTCTCTTCCCTCCAATTTTTTTTTTGGGGTACTGCTTCTTAAAACCCAGTTGTATTATTATCCATTGACAATGTGGAGTGCTACAGAAAGAAGAAATTTCTTAATACTTACTGTAATTTCCTTTTCTGTTAGCTCCAAAATTGTCAATGAGGCCCACCCAGGAGCCTAGCTCCTGCAGGAGAATCTTATCTGGTATGCTAGAAGGGATGTCCTGTCTGATAAATCCACTACTTTTGGACAGCTCTCTCTATTGTTGTGCTGTATTCATATATATAAAATATAAAAAAAAAATCAGTTCTTGACTGCAGGCTAACAGGTTTCATTATATCTCTAAGGTGTTGTTCCTTGTTGCAAGTAGTCTCACTGAATGCAATGTTGCCTGGAAATTAAGTCTACTTATGTGGTCAGACCAGTTCCCCAGATCTGTGACTGGTATGGGGCTTGTTTTGCTGCCTGATTGTCCTTTCTCACAGTTAGGACCGAATCATCTAAATCTTGTTTCCAATGGAGAGCATTGTCTTTCTCGCTGTCTGCCAAGAAAGTAAGATGGCATTATTATGGTACAGGTAATTAGTTGAAATATAGGCAGTTGTGTAGCTACTATGACACTACGAGGTCAGTAGTGATTGGGGAGTTGCTGCTACTTTGAATCCTCATGTGCCCAACATTTCAAAGCTTGGGCTGTGCCATGCCCCTGGTAGGGGTGAACTATACCCATTTGTTATGATTGCCCATTGACAATGGTGGAGCTAACAGAAAAGGAAATTAAAGTAAGTGAAAAGAAATTTCTTCTATCTTTTGTATGGCATTTAGTAATTGCCTTAAGGTATTAACATTAAATTCCTAAAGGTTCTAATTTAATTTAGAACTAATCAGAACTGATCAGGACTTTGGCCTGCACCCTGATCCTGATAATAAGGGTCATGACCTTTTTTGGGGTCCTCTCATCCCTACTTTCAAGGGCATGGAGTCATAATGTCGGGGATGAAACTGCACAAGTAAAGACTGTACGCAGACAAAAGCGTGCGAAAACACAGCAGTGGTACATAAAATCGACTGCACAAAAACGCAGCACACCCAATGTATTCTTTAGTTTTTTGGGGGGATGTACACACCCACATAGGAGGCTTCACCCCCCACACCCCCTGTAATAATACTAATCAACTCTGGGGGTGTATGGACAGAGGGGTAAGTTAAAACTCCCATTGTGGCACTTACTCATGGCTGCACAGATGGGAGTAAAATAAATGTTCTTCCAGCAGGGTTTCAAACCCTGGTCTCCTCCCCTCTCCCACTGTGGGGTCAAGTGCCTTGGCAACTCCAACATGGGAGTGGCTCTACCGAGCACTCGACCAGCAGTACCCACAAACCTTTTCCTCACTTCTGAGTTCCATTGTACAGTGACAGGGGTAGTGACATTGTTATATCACTCTCATACCCCTGCTGCTGTACTCCAATATGCACTTAAGACAGTGCAGTTCTTCATGTGTGGTTTTTTCCATGCTATAGTGATCCAGTACCCTTTCAGGTGACTTAAAGTTACTTTGGAGAGTGGTGGTAAGGCTGTCACAGTCAGAGTTTTTGGAATAGATGACTGCATCATTGACATACAGCAGTACATTGGCTGTCTGTCAAACATCAGGCAGTTGATTTATGAAGAGGCCAGATAAGAGCGGGCTCATGATGGATCCATGAGGGACACCAATAGATACTTCCCTAATGCTGAACTAAGATTTATCAGTCTTAACTAGCTGGGAGCAATTGATAAGATAGATGTGCAACCAGTCAGCTGTGTTCTGTGACAAAGCAAGCCAAGGAGCTTGTTCAGTAAGAACTTATGGCTGACCAGGTTAAAAGCTATAGTTAGTCAATATATATAGCTCCAACTAGGTCACCATTGTCAAGGGCCTCATGAACATAGTTGTTGTATTCTAGTAGTGCCATGTTGGTGCTGTGAAGTTTATGGAAGCCATGCTGCTGTACCAACTGGACACTATACTGCTTGAGGTATGTAGCAAGTTGGTCAGAGACTATTGTCTTGAGGGCCTTAGATGGGGGGGATAGAAATGGGTCTGTTATTGGCAAGGCATGGGCAGTCTCTGCTTTTGAAAACTGGTGCAACCAGTGCAGGTGTTCATTTCACTTGGAACTTTGAGTAGCACAGGGAAAAGTAAAACATTCTTGAGCTGGAGTGGGAAAGTTCTACCACCAGGGTAACAAGCATTTGTCTATGCCGAATGTTGTCATGCTGGCATTGGCATTGGTAGTGCAGTGCGGAAACACGTTTTGGACAGGATGTGAAAAATGACAGCTGTACTGTTCATAAGGAGGTGTAAAAAAATGGCAGTGTTGAAAATGTGGCATGTAAATATTGCAAATTTGCAAAGTTACAAGGGTGAGTGGGACATGCACAACGCACGCTTGTAACATAGTCATTTTATGGACTTTTGGCACTAAATTTTCAACATAGGCATTTTAGCACCTCTGCTCATGTACAGTGTCACTGTCATTTTCTCAAACTGTCCCAAAAAGTGATTTTGCACAGTGACCACGCTATTCTGTGCCGAGCATGCAAAAACACATTTTGGGCAGGTTATGTAAAATGACAGCTGTACTGTTCATCAAGAGGTGTGGAAAAATGCCAATGGTGAAAATCCAGAGTGAAAATATTACAAATTCACAATGTTACAAGCATGCATGCAAACTGTGCAACACATGCTCGTAACACAGTCATTTCATAGAGTATCGTCACCAAATTTTCAACATAGGCATTTTGGGACCTCTGCTCCTGAACAGTGTCACTGTCATTTTCATAATCTGCCTCAAACACTGATTTCCCACAGCGACCGTGCTATTGTTAGCCAGAAGTGCGGAAACACCTTTTGGCCAGGATGTAAAAAAATGACAGCTGTACTGTTCACAAGGAGGTGGAGAAAAATGACAATGTTGAAAATCTGGCATGAAAATATTGCAAATTTGCGAAGTTACAAGTGCACGTAGCAACTGCGCAATGCAAGCTCATAATACAGACAGTGATTTTATGGAGTATCATCACCAAATTTTCAACATAGACATTTTCGAACCTCTGCTCATGAACAGTGTCACTGTCATTTTTATAATCTGTCCCAAACACTGATTTCCCAAAGCTACCATGCTATTGTGCGCCGGAAGTGCAGAAACACATTTCAGCCAGGATGTGAAAAATGACAGCTGTACTGTTCACAAGGAGATGTAGAAAAATGAGAATGTTGAAAATCTGGCATGAAAATATTGTGAATTCGCAACGTTACGAGATTGCATAGCAACTGCTCAACACACGCTCGTAAAACAGCCATTTTTGGTTTTTTTTCCACCAAATTTGCAACATAGGCTTTTTGAGAGCCTATCTCATGAACAGTGCCACTGTCCTAGTGTTAATCAGTCCTGAAATGTGATTCTGCACAGTTACTGCGAAATCACCTTTCGGGACCGATTACTATCATAACAGTGACAGAATTCATGAGAAGGGGGTCCCAAAAACCCCATGCTGAAAATTTGGTGCAAAAATTCCAAAAAATGCCCCAGATATGCATCAAAGTTGAAAATAACCTATTTATTCCATTATACAGCTTATCGGCATTTCCTCAGTTCGCGGTGGCGTGTTCCCGGTCCACCAAAGATCATTGCGCCGGACTCCGGAGGTAAGTAAGGGGTGAAGGGGGGTGGGGAGACAGGGTGCACAGCGGTGGGTGCGGTGGGGGTAGGGAGACTATAAGGGACCATTTTCTGTTTACAGGTGGTAAAAAACACATCGTGGACGTTTCTCTTTTTACAGGTGTTTTTTGGGGGATACAGTAGCAGACAGAGTTGGGCACCCTGTTGTACATAGGTAGTGGGGGACACTAGCTGAGGGGATTGGGTACCCTCAGCACAGAAAGGGGACATCATGCCGGCGGGGGTGGGATCCCGTTGGCTAGATAAACCATCGGCAAACAATGAAAGCTGGGGGGCACATGAGCCGAGGGGGATTGGGCACCCTCGCGGCAAGCAAAAAAGGAGGGGGATGGGACACATTATGCTGACAGGGAGTGGGCTCCCCCGTCGGCACATTCATGAAGGGCAGGGTAAGCTGACTGGGGGATTGGGTACCCCTGAAGTCGGCAGTTTAGTGGCCACTGTGCCACCATGTTTGTAGTTGGCAAAGCACATAGGAAGGTCCGCTGCATGTGACGAGCTTTGCTCGCATTGCAGTGGACCATTCCTTTGATATGAATGCCACATTAGTATGCATGCTGTGGTGCCAGCATGCAGGCTGATTGGGGAATGAGGGATGTACCTACTGGTGTGTGCCCTGCATTCACCTTGGCGACTTCCGCACCTCCAAATCTCCACTACTGCATGATGTTGGTGCATGGCGTGCAGCATAAAAAGTTCATATCAACCAAGTCACTCCTTCACCTACCTTTGCCAAGTACCCTACTGATGTATTTTGAGGTGCCTTTGACTGAAATATTAAAGTAGAATTAAGGGTAGCTTGGTTCAGAGCTCAGCATCTTGGAGGCTTCAAGGCTTGGTTTCCTGCAGGGGGGTTGGCAGTCTTAGTAGGGATGACAGAACTGAGGTCAGTAAAAGATGTGTTAAAGTAACTGACAGTTTTGGTGGGATCAAGGACCTCTTGACCCTCTACCATAAGAATTTGAGGAGTGTTTTTTTACTGTTTTGCCAGTGAGCTCTAAGACATTGTCCCAGAATCTTCTACATTTGCTCCTGTTCTGGATCTGCTAGTCCTTATGTTAGTCAGATTTGGCCTTTCTAGTTATACTGGTGCACTTATTGTGGTCTTCCTTGTACCTTGGCAGGTAGACAGGGGACTCTGTTTGCCTGGCAAGTGCCCTCAAATTGCCCCTCTCTCTCATGCAGGTAAGCAGTTCAGAGGTGATCCATCCGGACAATGTTCCTCTTGCCTTGCATTTTTTAAAGGGTGCAAATTTATCACAAGCAAGTGTGAACTTGGAGACAAAGAATTCTAGGGCTGAGCCAATATTGGGAATAACATCTAAAAAGCTCGAAACAGTTTGGGCCAAGTAAAATCTGAATTCTTGCACTTTCATTTTATTTATGACTCAGCTGATTGTTTCAGAGGGGGGTCTTGTCTTTTTAACTGCCCATAGACATTGCACCAGTGGGTGGTCACTTATGGTATCTGGCAGAACACAGAACTTTGACAGCTTTAACCCTATCAGGGTGTGTAACTAGTACCCAGTTGGGTAACTTCATGTTGCCTGTTTTATAATTGGTGATGGTGTGCTCAGTGACCATTTGATGAGAAATAGGCTGAACATCTTATCCCTTTGACCTGTGCAGGACTTAGCATTCTGAATGATGTTAAAGTCACCAGTAACAATGCATTCCCCATTCTAATTGAGTTGAATGAAGTAGAGAGTAAGTGACTGTATGCCCTGATTCTGTTTACCCTGTGGAATATATACAGAAAGAATGACAAGAGATTTGTGACCTCATCTTTTCAAAAACTTTATTGCTAGCCATTCACAGTCCCTGGTTAAGTATTTGATCATAATTTTAGAGGCTTGCAAGTCTGATCTGAGGTAGAGAAGGCAGCCTCCACCTTATTTGCTAATTATGTCCTCCTTGAAGAATTGAAGCCTGGCAATGAGATAATAGCATCAGGTATGCGTGGACTGAGCCATGGTTCAGTTAGGCAAATAACATCTGGCTGCACTAATGCAACCCTGGCTTTGAATTTGGAAAATTTATGTAGCAGACAATTGATATTTAGGAAGACTATGTTCAGTAGTCCTTGGCTGTGGGTGCCAGACCCAGTGCTATGAACAAGGCCTGGGTTGGGGTGGACATTGTCAGAGAGTAGAAGTAACATTATTGTAAGGCCTCTGATGGCTCTAAGGTACTGCTTCAGTCTTCAGATTTTACTCCTGAGAAGGAGGGACAGCTGTGTGGTTCTGGAGAAACAACCATGCTGGCAAGCCCAAAGCACTCCCCATGTTCCACCAGGATTAGGTGTCCAGTTTGGGGGGCATATAGCTGGGGGGGGGAAGGGTACTGTAGGGTTGTTCAGGGGATCAGTAAGCCTGGGTGCCAGTGTGGGACCAAGGGAGATAGCCTAATTTTCTCTGAGGAGTCAATCAGTTCAGGTAGCAGTACTGTGTGTAAGCAGGTCAGAAGCATTGATATTGCAAGGAACATGTTGGCAGTGAGGAAAAGTACAGCACTTGCATCTCACAGACTCCTGGATGATGTCATCCAGTAGTAGCCATCAAGGTGCCTATGTATTTTGCAATATTTTTCAATATTTCTAAAGGGAATAGCTGTGCTGGACCTGCAGTGGTACTGTGGGTAGGCAGGATGAGTCTCTACAGATAATCCAGAAATTTCAGGAAATATCTGGACTTGTAAGAGGCTGCAAGTGTAGCTACCATTCCCAGCCCCTAGAATTGAACTGGAAGAACTGCATTTTGTCTATTTATAACCATGCCCAGCTGCTTTTCAACTCTCAAAGCCCAACCACCCTCTAACTTTGCTATAGTTAAGCCACCCCAACCTTACTATACCTACCAGGTCATGCTTGCTCACCAACTAACCTAGCACATAATTCATAAGCTGGTACTTAGTCCTTATTTTAAACAATTTACCTTCCATCTCTAACTAAGCATAAGAATTCCACTAATAAACCTTGCAAATAAACATTTAGGCAGTGACCGATGCTTGTTTTTCCACCTGCTTCTCCTGTGATATGTTGTATAACCCTTCTTATATTATGAAATATGACTGGAATAGTTGTTTACTGGAGACAAACATCATCCTTTAACCTACAGTAGATTGGCAACAACCGGTAATTTACAAAAGCTAGTTCCCATGAGTATCAAAAGCAAATTTATTTGCAGTCATATGTCATGAATTATCATGCCAGTCCAGATATGAAATATGTTTTCTCTGGCCCATGAATTCATGTTGGATAGTCAGCACAATTTCTATAAAGGACAGGGCCTGTGCACATTCAAAAGAGGGATTTCCCCAATGAGGCAACTGAGCAGTATGAACACTGTATATGAAGTTACCTATTTAGTGTGCATTTGGACTGTCATGTGACACACCACACAGCATATGGCTACCATTAACTTTAAACACTGCTTATTTAACTATTTTGTTTTTAGCAAATAGCTGTACTTTAAAACATTTAATGTCAATGTGAAGGCCATTTGAATTTAACATTCTGACTCCATATTATCTTAATGACTGCACCCTCAAACATTTTGATTCCTTTCAGAGTGCAGTGCTGTGCCTAATTTGCAAGCTGGAACAATGCAATGCCATTCTCAGAGTCATCCAGATGTCAAGAAGAAATAGTTTTCTCTTTAAGATGATTATAAAAGTTACAGGCCTGGCTTCAGAGCTTTCAAATTCAAGCAGCACAATTTAAACAGCCTCCTTTAAAGGTTAATGATTTCCCAAGCCACACTAATCAAGTCGACTTCAAAAATGAACTGAAAAGATGATAAAACTCTGAGCAGAGCTGTTGTGTGATTCTTCCAAAGCAAGCCAATACCATCTTGGATTTAATGAAATTCCTTTCTATTTCTCCAGGTATTACTCCCATCGGACACATGGGACATATTTTCTTCTTGAGTTAGGACAGCTTATGACAAATAATGATGAGGAATCAATAGACAGGAGGGAAATATTGGGTGAGAGGCTGCATGAATCTCTGAGATAAATTATTGACCACAGGCATTGCCCTGTTTTCTTTTTCTTACGTGTTTCTATCCCATCTTACTAACAACCTGAAAGAAAATCAAATATTTTGTTTGGGGGCTTCACTAATATCAGCAACTTTTACTATCTTAATGGCATTTTTATTGATCCCTGCCTTAATGGGAGCTGTATATATTTGATGTTGGTCATTTAAAGTAGATGTGAGTAATAGACTTTCCCACTGAGGATCATAAAGCAGGCCATTGTCTTGGCAAGCAGTGGGGAGCGAAGAGAAGACAGCATTTAATCTACTGGTCTACTGCACTTATCAGGGGATGAAAAAAAAATTAAAATGTAAAGGTTGCTTTTTTTTTACATGCTGACTCCTGGGCACACTGGTCATCAACAAACTAACAACAAAAAGGCCATTGGTGGAATGACCTTGGCTGTGACATCACGCACTGGTGGAAAGAAATGAAGCCATTAAAGTGAAGCAGGAGAGAACAGGTTATAAATCAAGTCATTTCCAATAAGCTGCTGCACTGGTCATCCATCACTGCCAGCCACAGTGCACAGCAGACCATGGAGACATTGGAGCTGCTAAAGCTGAGACATAAACAATAATAATCCGGGCTTGATGTTTCAGCCCTTCAGGAAATTTAGGAACATTTGCTTTCCTTTTGTTTGTCAGAGGTGATATTTAAAGAGTAAGATGTAATAAATAGAGCAAATCTGACATATGAGTATAGTTTTCAAGAGCAGCTAACTGAATGCGATTAAAATACCTAAATATCTCAAATACCTATAACTATCATGTTAAGAGGTAAGCATCCCATCTTTATGTTTCAGCACTTCAGTTCATTTAAAAAAGGTTTCCTTTCCTTTTGTTTCTTTGAGGTGGCATTTTTTAGGAAGACAAACAAATGGAAAAAATATGTGTTTTTAGTATGGTAACTCAGCACAGCAAACTGAACATGATAAAAAAGATTATGTTTCATATGTTGCATATAAGGGTAGGATGAGCTGTTATTCTGGCAATGACGTACCCCCAGATCTGAACATGTACCACAACTCAGATAAATCAGAACTGCAAGATGTCAGATGTTTGATGTGAAGGCTTTGTTTTATATTAACATTCAATATCACGTCCATATTGATGTTCTTATACAATATCTTTTTCTTTCAAAGTGCTCAACATTTTCTTATGACATGTGACGTTCATCCATCTGTAGCTCATACAGTACAAATGCAGTTGTTTCCATGTTTATTTATGTGGAATGATTTAAGGTTATGGTATACTTGTTAGCCAATCAAGACTGTTTACTTCTAAACATTCCAGGTATGCTTATCTCATACACTGTGTTTTGTGCTGTTTATCAAAGTTCTGAAGTCCGAAGTTTAATTGGCATAGTCCATTTCTCACATAAGGGGTTCTCAGATTTTCTGCAAAGTGAAATCTTTTGGTTTTAAATTCAAGTTATTTTTTTTTTAACAGGAGTACTCAGTATGATGTATTTGTTTATATTTGCAGTCACTGTTTCTCTTAAGAGTATCTTCTCAAATTCTATGTGTACCAGAACTGTGCAGTGTCACATTTCTCTCCCAAAAGAAGCTGAATGGCACTCTTAGATCAGTAAGTGAACCTGCAGTGTAAACGTGTACAATTCCATTATTTTACCAAAGGTTCTGATTTTCGTCAAGCATCTCAGACATGCAGTAGTCATAACTCTGATATGGGCCTAGATCCCAATAATAATGGCAGAATTACTGATGTGCACCCAGACCTCCACTGTAGCAGTGATTTTAGTTTATTCTTCTATTGCCTACTATGATTATGATTATAAGTACAGTGTTATACTCTGTTTAGGGTGTAGCATAATTCTTTGCAGCACCGTAAATACAGAATATCATTTGTGGGTCACACTCTCTCTCTGCTTTATTTTCTGCAGCTCTTTAAATTCAGATGGAAATGCATTCTTCTGAACTTGATAGTGGGATTAATTTTACAATGTTACTGTTTTCTTCAGTTACTATAGAAATTTATCTTACTGAAGATTTGTTTTTTCATTTCGGAATTTATATTGTTTTGGCATTTGTAAAGCATTTTGTGGTACCTTTGTATGAAATAAGCCATATAAAAATAAATGTCCTTGCACTGCTTTGCATTGTGTTATGTTTTAAAAGACAACAAATACCAGTGCAAAAGCATTGAAGCAAGGCTTACTTTAGTAGGGCAATGAACATAAAGCTATGTTTCAAAGAAATACAAAATTTAACACACACACACACACACACACACACACACACACACAAGCATCATGGGTGGGATATGAAAATTACAATGACTTTAAACAAGACCATAATGTAGCAGGAGACCTCATAAACATTCCTCAGAGGCTAAAAACAGCAGACCACAGATTCATGCTTCATACCTGTAAATACTCATCAGTACACTGTAGCTGTTCATCAGCTTAGAAGAGGTGGGAAAAAGCTGCATTACACCAATAGTTTGTGTTATGGTGAGCCCAAAACTAGGAAAGTAATCACTGAGACAAAGGGCAGGATTCACGAAGCAATATGGGACTATGTCCCACTCCGCAACCCCAGTTGCGCTTCAAAATCGCTGCAGCTGCAGAGCTACCGATCCACAGTCACAGCAGTTGTGGAGGGTGCTACAGTGGGTCCCACTGCCCATAACAGACTCCTGCTGCTGCGGTGCTGTCCCTGACAACAGCACCCACAATCTGCCATAACCCATGGAGCCGGTCATACTCCAGCTCCACCTTAGTGAATACCCACAGCTGCGGGTGACCTGCGGCTTCGCAAGTGGAAACCCACTAGCTCTGTGGTTTTCCCACAGCTGTGGGACCTTCCCCGACATTCGTGAATCCTGCTCAAAGACTCTAATCATTAAAGCTAAGCATCTTCATTGCATTTTCACTGAAGCCATGATTATCCGATTGTGGACCAAATGTGGAGCTGTGATGAGTAAAACAAAAAGTAAAAAACAATAGATTAAACTAGGATGGAATGTGATTTAATTGTACCCCACATACACAAAGTATATCAAAGTACTGTCTAATGTAGTGCATAAGATGGCCAGCTCCCCCACAATATTATAACTGATTATTGTATAGCCGAACCTTTGTTTTTGAAAAGTGAAAATTTGCCAGGACACTGGAAGTATCCCCTATTGTTTTTTAAAGTGTCAAAAACAGTGATAATCTCAAAGTGGCAGGGCAGTGTTCTGAAGAAGTAGGTAGAGCTAGTAACATGCTGGGGTGCTCAGGGAGTGGTATCTTAGCAGGAAGAGGGAAGTAGTACCACCACTTTATCACTCACTGTTGAGGCCTCACCTTGAGTACTATGTCCCATTTTGGTGGCTGCACCTCAGGAAGGACATAGACAGGGTGTAGGCAGTCCAGAGGAGGGCAACTAAAACTGTGCAGATACTGCACAAGAAGTCCCACTAGGAAAGATTGATAGATCTCAACATGTGCACCCTGGAAGAGAGAAGAGCAAGAGGGAACATGACAGAGACCAACAAGTACCTCACAAGGGTGAATAGGGCACAGGAGAGGAGGGGAGTCTCTTTCTAATGAGAAAGAACACCAAGATCATGGGGCATGCAATGAAGCTGGAAGACGAGAGTTTAAGAAGGATGTGAGGAAGTTTTACTTAATTGAAAGGGTGGTGGATGCCTGGAACAGACTGCCAGTGATAATGGTGAAGGTGAAAATTGTTCCACATCAACTACACAAAATCTAATGCAGCACAGTAGAAAACAGTGTACAAAACCGCCAGAGTCAAAACTGTGCCTGTCAATAACAACTTGCACAAAACAGTGAATACAGGTTTACTATTATTACACCAGACATTGTTTCTTTCTCCTTAGTTCAAGAGTACCCCAGTTTAGCTTCTGTAAAATGTGTTCAGAATCAAGCACCTGCATATTTAGTGTATTTGATAAAATCTATGGACATTCATTACCATTTTTGATCAGAAGACTGTCCCAACCCTAACATGCACAACAACTGGAGAGAATGGTGTTTGCCCTTTAAGGGGCAGACCAGGTTGTCCTGGTTCACCCCTTCCCTTTGCATCAAGATGGTGTGCTCAGAAGGGGAGGAGGAAGGGGCCAGGGGATAGAACGATGGCCAAGCAACAGGAAGGGGAGGGGCAAGTGGAGGTACATAAGGAGCAGCACAGGAGTGGTTCAGCCACCTTTGCTGGGGTTTTGATTCTACACTTAACTGCAGCACATCAGATTGGCATATTAATTAGGAGGTTTGTCACCAGGAGAGAGAGGTAAGGAAACAAACAACTAATTTGGTTGAGGATATTTGAAGTTTGGTTTAAAAATATATAGAGAGATATATATATAAATAAAATATATAATAAAAGAGAGAAGCAGATGGTTAATAACTGATAGGATGCTGTGTAATTCAAAAAAAAGAAAAGAGGAGAGAGAAAATGCATCGTTTATGGCTTAAGTAAAAGGTGCAGGTTAGCAAGGTTGTTTTGTAGAACAGAGGTGAAGCGCTGAAGAAAAGAAGCTGATGTGGAATTGTGCACCTTTAGCTTAGAAAAAGTTATTGTTACTGAATACAGCAGTAGCAGAGACAGAAAAGCTGTTTTGTAGAGCAGATGGAAGCACTGAAATAGGAAGCTGATGAGGGAGTTATGCATCTATAGCTGAGAGGGAATTGTGGAATGAATGAGGCAGATGGCTGAGAGCAATTGAACACGCATCAGCTACAGCGATAGCAAGACTGTTTTTTGTTGGGCAGAAGTGAAGAGCTAAAAGAGTAAAGCTGAGGTGGCTCATGCAGTGCCAGTTTAAAGTTTGGGTGCAGAATGCAACAGTATTGGCCCGGTGTGGGGGCCTTAGTAAGGGAGAGACACTGGGACAAGTTGATGGAGAGATCACGGCATTTCCAAATGGGAGACAGTACATGAGTTTTTTTGTCACTTGCAGATGGTTTTAGCAGGTGGCCTGCAGTGGGGCCTAGTGAGTCAATGCCAGAGAATGGAGCAAGACACCTGAGGAAGTGAGCAAGGAGTGTCAGCGGAGAGTGTGTTTGTAAAAGTAGCCTGGGTTGTTATTTGGCTGCTGTCTCAGGAGGGGGGAGCACCCATAAGGGTTTAATTGGAGGCCTGAAACACCAGGGTAGCATGGTCCAATACAGGTGGC
Organism: Neoceratodus forsteri; assembly: GCA_016271365.2. Taxonomy (NCBI): domain Eukaryota; kingdom Metazoa; phylum Chordata; order Ceratodontiformes; family Ceratodontidae; genus Neoceratodus; species Neoceratodus forsteri. The sequence continues at coordinate 1,537,896,842 of CM057450.1, forward strand.
CACGTGGCGTGACGTCACACGCCGCACAGCAACCGCGAAGTGAGCGGAGATTGAAAAAGGTTAAATGGGGGCCAAGAAAAGGCTATGGGGGGTGAACACTGCAGGAAGTAAGAGATGGGGAAGGCATCTTAGACAAGGGGAAGAGGAAGGCGAGTAGAGGCCTGGGCATGCAGGGAGCACTGAACAAAATGCTGGGCATGACATCACATGCCTGGGGAACCAAGCAGTGCTGGACAAAAGGGTCTGGCAAGCTGGGGCAAGTGCCTAGCTTTGGCAGGCAAAGGTTTTACAGCACTATTGGAATAGTAGCATATGCTGGGGGGAACAGTGGGCATAAAAGGACAATGCAGTCACAGGCATGTGAATGCGTGCAAAGGGGGAGGTATAGGCCAAACAAGGCCACAAAAGGCAGCCTGATGGGAGCTGTGGGGCCACAGGTGAGCAGACATCAGCTATGGGGTCAAGAAAGGGAAAGTGAGCCCAACAGGCCTAGAGCCTGATGGGGAAGCCGGGGGGAGTAGAAGCTAAACGGGGCCCTTTCAAGGAGAATGAGTGAGGGATTTTAAGCTAGAAAGGCCTCAAGTCATGACCGGAGACAAATGGAACAGAATGAAAGGGATTGGATGGTCATCGGAGGGTCAGCAGCCATGGTCAAAATGAGGGCATGCAAGGGGAAATATGGTGAAGCCTGGAAGACCGCAAGAGGTGGCGCTTGAAGAATTTTTGATGGCCATGAGCGGACGGAGGCCTGGGGGGGGCACAAAAAAGAGATGTGGGATCTGGCTGGAGGGAGATGGGGGTTAGAAGACAGGAGGCCATGGAAATAGTAGGAGGTGGGGAAGGCTACCAAAAAAGGCCTTTTTGATGGCCGGTCTACAGTGGAGGAAGGCCTGGGTAGAGGATCGGGTGTGAGGCATCTGACGTCCATAGAGGATGCATGGAAGGAAGTTTTTCAAACCCTACAGCATTACCACAAGCACGGAAAGAGAAAGGAGGCATGATTTGTCACCATTAGTTGACTGTTTCTCTAGGAAATGGGCCTGGCCATACGGGGGAATTTTACAGGCAGATTCGTAATTAATGGGAATTTTCTTTCTTCTCTTCAGTTGTTTTCACAGTTTGCAAAGGAAAAGAGCATGGCACCAAAGAAGAGCAGGCCTTCAAAGGAGGACGCCTACAAGGCTATAGTGGAGCTGGCAGAAAAAGCCAATAGGATGTGGGAACTGGTGGAAAATGAGGAACCAGGGAGATCGGGGGAGAAAAGGAAAGCGTGGAAGGGTAAAGGTGGCAGAGGGAAATGGCCAGCTGAGGGACCACTCGGCCCAGCCTGGATACAACCACTGGTAGTGGGACCCAACAATGTGGCTAGCCCAGTACATCTGCAACTCTTGGACCCGGTACCACCAGTACCTCCCCAGGACTAGGTGGGGTTTCCCGAACCCAGACTGGATCCCCAGCACATAGTGGTTCCTCCACAGCCACTGGTAGCACAACCACCCCGTCAACCACAAGGCACCATACTTGGGCACCAGGAGGACAGCAGGCCGTGATGAATGGGTAAGGCCACAGGTAATGCACCCGGGTCAGTGGGTGACAGCATAAAAGAGTATATAAGCCAAATTCTTTTGGCACTAGGGACAGGGGGTCTGGGGCAGATGGAGTCAGCACTGGCAGAGCTTAGGTCAGAGAAAGAGATGCTGAAAGAAAAAGAAGGGGGGATGGTAAAAGAAGTAAAAGGGACAAGAGAGAGAGAGGAGCTCCTGGGATGAGAGTAGGCAAACACGTGCCATTGGTCATGAAAAAGAAAATATGGAAGGGAGAATATGTAAATATCTTCACCTTAGTAAGCTGGGAAGCAGCAGCAAAATATGAGGAGGCCGAGAATATAGGTAAGAGTGAAATGGCGGCAGTGGTAGTCTTGTTAGGCAAGAAAGAGGAGGACAAGTTCACAAAAGGGAAGACTTGGGAAGGTTGGTTTGTAGGTTTCACCACGTTCTCAGCCATAGTATTGGAAAAGAAGCCTGAGTTGGGCATCCCACTCATCACATACTCCCTGATAATAAGGCATGCAAAAGCAAAAGGGGGTGTGGGGTGGATATACTACGATGAATTTTTTTCTGCAGAGAATGGCGACATATGGGGATGTAAGATGGGATACCAACAACTAGATTTGTGGACAGACTACATAATGGATCACTCCACACCCGAGGGAGATCTGGGGAAGAAAGGCACCATGCCACAAAGGTGTTGCTGGACCTACAATAGGGCCTTTTGTTCCTGGTCCCAATGCCGCTTTTGGCACGCATGTTCAAAATGTGGGGGAACACATCCAGTGAGCAGATGCAGGATGACATGGGTCCAGAAAGCTGAAGGATCTAGGGGGCAAGGATCAGGTCAACAGTTTTTTCGTGATGGACAGGGATATAAAGGGCAGACATGGAATGGGGGGCAGGGGACATGCAAGTAGAGGGAGTCAGAATCACTGACCAGCAGGGCCAGACATCAAAAAGGGGGGGACATTGGCGGAGAAGGAGAAAAGAGGGAAAAGGAGCAATTTAGAAAAGCTAGAATCCCCATCAGGATAGAGGCATGGAAAGAATGGTTGGACAGATACCCAAATAGACAAATGGCAGAGATGATTAAAAAAGGTTTTTGCACAGGTTTTTCATTACAGTGTGGGGGTCCAAGGCATGCGAGAGAGGTGAACAATCTTGGATCGGTAAAAGGGAACGAAGAAATGTTAAGACAAAAATTAGAGAAGGAAAAGGCAGCAGAGAGAGTGGAAGGACCATATGATGCCCCCCCATTGCAAAATATGAGGATTTCTCCATTGGGTTTGGTTCCCAAGAAACAGTATGGGGAATACAGGATGATTCACCACCTATCTTTTCCTGAAGGGGACTTGGTGAATGATTTTATCGGGGAAGAATATAGTAAAGTGACATATGTCACTTTAGAAGATGCAGTCTGGATCATCAGAGCAACTGCTGATGCATGGATGGCAAAACTGGATATACAGTCCGCTTTCAGATTGCTTCCAGTTAGAAGAGAAGACTGGGACCTATTAGGGTTTGAAACTGGGGTCAATGCTACTTTGACAAGGTCATGCCCATAGGATGTTCTATAGCATGTGTGACATTCGAAGCATTCAGCACATGTTTACAGTGGATATTTCAAGAAAGAAGTGGTTATAAAACAGTTATTCACCATTTGGATGATTTCCTTTTTATAGGCAGTGGGGAAAAAAGAGACAGAAAAAATGTTGGCCAGCTTTCAGAAACTGTGCAAAGAACTAGGGGTTCCACTGTCACTGGAGAAAACAGAAGGGCCCAGTAAGGTTTTAGAATTTCTTGGTATAGAGATAGATGCCCTGGGGGAAATATTCAGGCAGAGAGACAAAAACGTGAAAAAACCTGAAGGAGCAGATTCAGATACACACCAGTAGAAGAAGAGTACAACTAAAACAGGTTCAACAAGTATTGGGACACTTAAACTTTGCATGCAGGGCTATTGAGCCTGGGAGGGCTTTCACTAAAAGGTTAGCAAGGGCTACAGCAGGGGTGACCAGACCACACCAGTGGGTAGACATGACAAAAGGAGTCAAGGATGATTTTAATGTATGGGAGGAATTCCTCAAGGCATATAACGGCTGTTCCTTTTGGCAGGAGGAATGGGTTTATAACACAGACCTCGATCTTTACACAGATGCAGCCAGGGGCCTAGGCATGGGGGGCTATCTGAGGAGCCGATAGTTTGCAGAACCATAGCCTACAGACTGGGTGAAGGATGGGAAATAAAAGATATAACATTATTGGAGATCATGCCCATCTGAGCATGCACCCTGGTCTCTGGGGAAGAATTACGGAATCAGAAAGTGACATTCTGGTGTGACAATAGAGCAGTGGTAGAGGTATTAAACAACAGAGGAACTAGATCAGGAATAATCATGCAGGTCTTATGGCTTTTGGTGCTACAGGCCTTGCAATTGAACATGTCATTCAGAGCAAAACACATAGAAGGGGTACACAATACCCTGGCTGACGGCCTTTCCCATCTGCAGCTGGATTGGTTCCGGAGGCTGGCACCAACAGCAGAGGAGCAAAAAATGCCCATACCAGTGAACATCTGGGACATCCGCTTGAAGGATCAGAACTGTTGTTTTGCAGTTCATGGGCACCACAGACTCTGAGGGCCTATGATGGGGCCTGGCGAGTATTTCAAACATTCAGGGCAACACACCACATGGAGGTAAGTAGGCCACTCACAGAAGAGCAACTAGGGAAGTTCACGGTAGAACAATGGCAAAGAGGAACAACCCACACCATAATGGGGGTCTACTTGGCAGGGATTAGCGTAGTCTGCAGCCTAAAGAGATGGAGGGACCTGACAAAATCAATGTTCATCAGAAGAATGATGCAGGGGTGGGGTAGGTTAAGATGGGGAATGTGGATAATAGAAGGCCAATAGGGGAGAGGTGGCTTGCAAAATTAAAGGATGTTTTACCAGCAATCTGCAGCTCAAGAGCCGAGGCCCAACTATTTCACACGATTTACGTGGTAATGTTTGCAGGGGCCATGAGAGTGAGTGAGGTGGGGGGGCATGGCAGTAAAGAAAAGGAAGGGGGACTGGAATGGGAGGATATAAGCTGGGGGGAGGAAGGAAATACAAATCATGATTAAGAGGTTAAAGATGGATCAAAGGGGACAGGGTTGCATGGTAACACTAAAGAAACATGTTGATGGCGCACTATGCCCAATGCAGGCTTTGTGGGCTTTTGCTGCAGAGCATAGGAATAGGACAGGGAGATTATTTGTGCATGGTGGTGGAAGAAGGGTCACACATTATCAAGTCACATCATTGCTCAAAAAAGGCATGCATTTCCTTGGGGAGGATGCCATTAATTATTCATCCCATTCCTTATGGATAGGGGCTGACTCACAGTGGGCAGTGGCAGGCGAGACTGTGAATAATATTTTGGAAAAGGGGTGCTGGTGGTCTGCCAGTTATAAGAGATGCATTCGAACACTGCAGTGTGGAGACTAACATAACATCTATGTTTTTGTTACAGAGCTAGAGTCACATGGGGTGGCATGGAGAGGTGATATTATGGAAAAAGAAACTAAGACCGTATATAAGATATTTATTTTGCTTAAACCCTATAGGAAGAGGGAGGATCATGGAAGTCTGGATCTGTGGCAACTCTTATATTTATTGGGCAGAAAGGAGAGCTGAGAAAAAGGCTGGGGGAAAGCAGCTTTACCAAGATGTGAAACAATGTAGATTGGTCTGGTGTGGCATCGGGGGGATGAGATGGGCACAACTGCTCCCTACCCTGAATGAGCTGAAGGAGCAGCGACCCATTCCAGACTTAATTATTATACATTTAGGGGTAATGACCTTGGGGGTAAGCCATGGGTGGACACATACATGCAGGTAAAAAGGGACCTAGAGACAGTACAACAGTGGTGGCCTAGGGTATGCCTTGCCTGGTCGGATATGATACCAAGAAGGGTTTGTAGACATGAGCACAGCCACAGAGCTGTGGATAGGGCCAGGAGAAAGATGAACAGAAGGTAGGGACACTGGTAAGAAAAATGGGAGGACAAGTAATACTGTGGGGTGTGGAAGAGTGGTTAGAAGATTTCTACAGGTCAGATGGCATGCACCTGTCAGATCTAGCCATAGACATATTTATTACAGAAATGATGGGTTTTATAGAAGCATGGAGGAGGCATGCAAAAAACAGAAAAAAAAAGGGAGAAGAGAAGGACTGGGAAGGAGGTTCCCTGAGGTATGGGGAACAATACCTTAGTGAGGGGAAAGCCAGTTGTCCAACGCAAGCTGGAGACCGGCTAATGGGGAAAAAGGGGGGAGAAGGAAGGGAGGGGGAAAGAAAGAGGAATAAGATGAAAAGAAGAAGAAGCTGAAGGAAAAAAAGCAGTCTCGGTTTTCACCGTTACCTAGCAGAAAAGGAGAAGAAGAAGAAGGCACCCAGGTTTTCACCTGGGGGGAGCAAAAAGAGGAAGAAAGAAGGATGATCAGAGATTGATATATGGAGGAAGTAAAGGAAATTGTGAGAGATATAATAATAAATGATGATGAAATGGAACATGGAATTATGATATTAAATATATTAATTGCCAATCTGAGCACAACAACAAACAATGGTCTCTGTCTTTTTGTGAGGGAAAAGGGGGGAATCCGGGACAATGGATTTTGCCTTTTAAGGGGCAGACCAGGTTGTCCTGGTGCCCCTTCCCATAACATCAAGATAGTGTGCTCAGAAGGAGGAAGGAAGGGAGGGGCCAGGGATGCAATAATGGCCAAGCAACAGAAAGAGGAGGGCAAGTGGAGTGCGTGAGGAGCAGCACAGGAGTGGTTCAGCCAATTTGCTGGAGTTTTGATCCTCCCACCCACCCTAAAATCTAGAGCAAGAGGGGAAGACAGTCAAGAAGGGACTGTATGGTAGGTCTGTCAAAGGTGGATGACAGATGTGTCTGGTAGGATGATTGTTGAACTGCCAAAGGTGGATGGCAGAAAATAATATGGTTATTGGACTGCCAAAGGTGGATGGCAGAAAAAGGGTGAAAAAGCAGGGGAAGGAGGGGAGTGGGGAAAGAAAAAGACATAAGACGAAAAGAAGAACAAGCTGAAGTAAAAAAGTGGTTTCAGTTTTCACCGTTACCTAACAGAAAAGGAGAAGAAGAAGGCACCCAGGTTTTCACCTGGGGGAGCAAAAAGAGGAAGAAAGAGGGATGATCAGAGATTGATATATGGAGGATGTAAAGGAAATTGTGAGAGATATAATAATAAAAGATGATGAAATGGAACATGGACTTATGATACATAAATAAATTAATTGCCAATCTGAGCACAAAAACAAACAATGGTCTCTGTCTTTTTGTGAGGGAAAAGGGGAGAATCTGGGACAAAACATTTGGGTAAAAGTCGCCAAAGGGTTGAAATGCTTTCTATTTAATAATGAAATAAATATATATTCTTAGTAGTGATAACTACCTTTCTAAAAGCTGGGAGGTATAATGAATTATCAATAACATTTTAAATTAAATAATTGTGAAATCCCAAAAGTAAAACATGGCTTTATTAAATTATAGCTTGTTTGAAAGCATTCTGTTACACTAAGCACTTCAGTTAGGTTGTATTTGAATGTGCTGAGTTAAGCAGCTATCAGGATGAAGAGGAAATGTAGAGCATTTCCAAGTAGGAAAGAGTTCTCAAAACTAGGTCAAGAGGTACTGTATTCTTACAAGGTCAAAACCATTTCAGTTAAGTCTTTGTTTTCCATGCAACTTTCTGAATATAGAGGGCTATAGGTGGAGTATTTTTAGAAAAGCTTTTCTAAAACTGGTCTGAGAAATTTATTTTTGCTCATTGTAGTCAAGCATTGTAGTACTGCATGCTGCAGCTCTAACAGTTCATGTCAGTAATTTCATTAACTTTATAAAATTATCCTGGATTTTTAAACATCCTATACAGCTGATCGTGTGTCAGTCTAAGATAGGGATATCACTTCTGCACCAGAGCGTTAAAGGTTGAAGTGAAACATCAAGTACTGTAATCTGATTTGTGGAACTTGAAGCATGAGCCTTAAAAAATGGCAAACAGATTTTCAGCGGGGATGCATATAGCTGATAGTGTGCAAAAGGTGGGGAAAGACTCACACTCAGAACATATAAAAAATGTTTTGAACCTTTATTCTTTATCCCCATACTATTTAGTAAAGTGTGTTGGTAAAGATTTACAAAGACCTCTGCGGGCCCTGAGGAAGTGGCCTTGGGGCTATGAAACATTGATGGATGTACTAAGTGGCTGGTTAAACTATATTAAAGATTCAAAACACTCTATGTTTGTTCTGGGTTAAATCCTTTCCTCAGCTGGAGTCCAACACTGGCCTGTTACCCAAATGCTGAAACTTAGGTACAGTACTAGGAGGACACTGCACTGCCGTAGGGCTTCTCATTCAAAATGGTCCTTTGTGCCTCTATCTGTTTATTATGGTAGAAGAAAAACCACTAAACTTCCCATAGTACAATATTAAAAAGTTAGGGGATTACCCTAGCATCCTGACCAATCTTGCCTCTTTTAGTGACAAGCTCTACTGCAATTTTCTATGACTATAGACTATGACTATGACATCCCCGCAAGGACATAGACAGGATAGAGGTAGTCCAGAGGAGGGCAACTAAAATGGTGCAGGGTCTGCAAGAGAAGCCGTATGAGGAGAGACTAAAGGAGCTTAATATGTATACCCTTGAGGAAAGAAGGGAGAGGGGGGACATGATAGAAACTTTTAAGTACCTCAGTGGAATCAACAAAGTCCAAGAGGGTAGCATCTTTCAGAAAAAGAGACTTGCAAGAACAAGGGGACACAATTTAAAGAAAGAAGGAGGGCGGTTCAGGGGCAATGTGAGGAAGTATTATTTCACAGAGAGGGTAGTGGATGCATGGAACAGCCTTCCTGAGGAGGTTGTGGGGTCTAAAACTGTGGGAGGATTCAAGAATGCATGGGACAGACATAAGGCAATTCTTGTGGGGGGTAGGAAGAAATAGGCTGTTGGTTAACTAGGATCTACGGCCTATCCTGTAGGTAGGGAAATGGGCAGACTAGATGGGCCAAGCGGTCCTTATCTGCCATCAAAGTCAAAGTCTATATATGCAAATGTTGATAACTATGTTAGGACTTCCATTAGTTAAGTTATAAAAGCAAAATAGTACAAAAGACTGCATACACAGTGTGTGTATTCAGCTCAGCATGACCCAGTATAGGACCATGGTCAGTTTGTATCAAGGCTGACAAACAGTGGAAAAAAAGCCTCTGTGATAAAGAGCTAATTTAAAAATGTCAGTTTTTTTTCTGTAATTTGGCTGCCTCCCTGAAAATCAGTCTTTGCTGTCTTATAGATATGAAACAAATTCTGCTTGCCTGCTCATAGGACACCATCAACTCCCAGTGGCTATATTTATTATTTTGTTTTTAATTCCTTGACCAGGGAAAGCACACTGAACTATGACTAATTTCCAGGTATGAATGGGGGTGGTATAGGAAAACTATACAAAATAAAAGTGTATACAACTGTGTGAAAATGTTGCATGGTAAACTGTGTCTACACAGAATTTACAACAATTGCATACTGACTATGCAGGAATTAATACATATTGTAGGTAAAATTTGATAGAACCTCTGAACTTAGATTAGTCTTTGTAATTTAAGATTAGTGCTACCATTTCTTCCATTCCTCATAAAAAACAACAACATCATGGTCTCAAATTCTTTTTTTTTTTTTTTATTTATCTTCTTTATCCCCTTCCTAGCTGCCGACCTCCCGGTAATTCTGCCGGTCACGGGCCACGGCTTCCACCCCAGATCGCCACGACTCCCCGATACCCGTGGATTACCCCGCGAGCTGCAGAGTGCGGACCCAAACACCGCAGAGACCGAATTGGTCGGGAAGCTGGCCTGGGGCGGGCTTCATGTAAGGGAGGTCGGCAGCCGTCCATTTCCTGTTTTCTGGGAAGCGGGGCGTGCAATGGCGTGAATGTCTGCCCGCCTCCAAGTCAATGACGCCAGTCGGTTTCGCGATACCCGGCCTCCGTCAGGGGAGTCGCTGAAGCTCCGGACACTGTCCCGTCCTCCCCGGAGAAGGAGAGCAGCCCGTGGGCGCTCGATCCTTCTCCCCCCAACGGCCCCTCAGCGACCGAGTCCGTTCCGAACCCGGTCGCCGGACGTCCGCTAGCGTGAAATCCAACCGCTCGCCAACGGGCCGGCTATGGTCTCAAATTCTTTATTTAAAAATCTCTGAGGTTTTGATTTTTAGAAAAATAATTAAACTAGAACAGGGTACCATATTAATAGGCACCACAAATCTCAAATAGTGTGCACTGGAATGGTAGTGCTCATGATAAGAACAGTTCCACTCACTTGAAAAATCGGGCAGTCACCAGCAAAATTCAAAAGCACTCCACCAGATAGATAAATTTAACTTTTTATTACACAAAATAAAAAGCACAGTATGGTACATGCTTTTAACTTCTTATTACACAAAATAAAAACCACCATATGGTACACACTTGACAAGTTTTAGGACCCCTTGGTTCCTTTCTCAAAAAGAAGAAAAAGGAACCAAGGTGTTCTGAAATGTGTCCAGTGTGCACCATACAGTGGTTTTTATTTTGTGTAATAAAAAGTTAAAAGTGTGTACCATACAGTGGTTTTTATTTTGTTTAATAAAAAGTTACATTTATCTAACTGGTGGGGTCCTTTTGTATTTTGCTGGTGAGTGCCTGATTTTTCAAGTGAGTGGTACCATATTATTAGAACTGGTCAGAAACAATACTATAGGTATATGAATCATGCATCTGCAGCTGTAGCACTTTAGAGACTGATCACGTCAGATCTTAGAAGCTAAGCAGAATCAGTCCTGGTCAGTTGTATGATTAGAAACCTCCACTTAATATCTGGTGTTGCTAGAAGTGGTGTTGATAACTATGTTGATCACACTTTCCCTTTGCTTTAAAAATGTCCATACTGATGCCCCAGCATGGTATTAGGGGGACACAAAACTGCTGGAGGTTCCATCTTTTGGATGAGATGTTAAACTCAGATCCTATCTGCTTGTTCTGGTGGTTGCTCAGGTGGACATTAAAGATACTATGACATTTCTCTAAAGCAGTAGGTGAATATCCCTGGTGTCCTGATAAAAGTTTTCCCCATTCACTAATCCTCCAACACATTAAACTGCATCATTATTATTGTATTTGTACTTGTATCCCTCTCCCCCAAGAGGAGGAGGCATTATTTCCAAGGCTTCCCATTCAACAAAAACTTAAATAAATTAATAGATGGTGCACTGCAAGGCTACTGCTCTATATTTATTTTGGTTCTTATTAAAATTACAACTCATCTGGAGATGTTATGATGCTGTTAATTTCTTAGATATCATTTAGAGAAGGACAAAAATCAATCCAGTTGTGTTAGTATTATTTCCCTCCTTCTATTTTTGTAGTTCTGTAATGTGTGGCTCTGAAGAACAGTTTTGCTTCATGCTCAAGGCAAGTTGCAAAGTTTCCTGGACCACTTCAATATGAAATATAAAATGTGGGTTTGACCTGGGCGTCGGATTGTCTGAACTTGGATCCATTCATATTATGGTTTTCCTTTGGCTTTTATGTCTCCATACTGCAGTGCTATAATTTCTTATTTATAGCACATTTCATCAGAAATGTGGCAGAAAATACTACAAAGTTGCAGAAAATAAAAATTGTTAGCTAGCATCATGCTGCGTGTGATTACACTAAGCTAAATGTGGTGACTGAAGAGCTTTAACTTCCAGCACCCTTACTGTATGTCACAATAACCTGCACATCATTTTAAATAAATTTGCATGACTCATTCTCCCCGAAGACTTTTAGTTTCTCATATCAATTGTTTGCATATAACATCAAATTTTGTCTCCCAGGATGATGCGGTTCTTTCACCAAAGACAGGAGAGGAAAGACTGCACTGTTTTCCTTCCTTTGTGGCTATGGCAACCAAAATACAGACCTCAATTATGTATGGAAATCAACATAAACTGCTCCAGGTGGCTGTCTGTGAATCATACTGCCAGGTTTTGTTTAGTGAACTTCTGTTTCTGTGAGGAACAGTAACTATACTTCAAAATTAAGCTGATCCATGGTGCGTGGTGAATCATGCACTAACTTTCCAGGCAACAGATTTGTATTTAAAATATCAATGTGAACAAGCCATCTACTAAACAAAAAAAAAAAAAAAACAGCTTGATTGACTCAGTTCATGTTTTTTTTTTGAAGTGAGCAACAACAGTCCACATACAATTGCAACACACAAACAAATGTACAGTAAACTTGCAAGCACACACACACACACACACACACACACACACACACACACACACACACACACACACACACACGTATGCTTCAGGCTCATGTAGCACAGTGAGAAAACCACTGCTGATAAACAGGCCCAATACTGAATGAACTTAAGAAACTGAGCTACATTGTGTGTGTGCAGAAAGGGTGACCCCTACAGATGAGAGATAAGGTAAACAGTAGAGCAGTAAGGGCAAGCCGAAACACTGCACTTACAGTGGCACATTGATTAAAAACACTTACAGTGACATATTGATTAAAAAAATAACTTCAGGATACCTACATTTCATTTATTTTAAATAATTACTCAAGTTTCAAAATGCTTAGCATTTCCATAACAATATTATAATTGAAAATATACAGCATACTCTGTGTGTGTGTGTATGTATGTACTATATATAATACATGCCTTGTACCTATAGAAAAAGCCATCATGTATTTCCCCATATATGATGGTAGCCAGTGAGCATATTATGATATCATTTAGCTAACTACAGTATAGTAATGTGTTATTAACACATTAATGACACATTAATACCTAACAAGCACTATATATATACTACCTACTGTATATATTTATGACTATATTAACATGTTACTAATACCTTAAGAACACATTACTACCTAACACACTACAAACAACCCCAATAAGACATGTAACAAGCCTCTTACTAACATAAGTGACAATCCCCTTAACAATACTTGTAACAAGCTTCTTAATAACTCAATTACTAAGCCCCTTAAAAACACAAGCAACAAGTCCCTTAACATCACATGTAACAGCCATTTAATGAGATGGGATCATAATATACGGATCTATGACAGCTGGTCGACAATTTTGTTATCAAATGATGCTACAGCGACTCCTTTATGTCAACCGCATTTGCGGTCAGCATAAAGGGAGTCACTTCGGACTGTGCTTTCTTCAGGAGCCTTTCCTCCCTGAACCCCCCCATGTGGGTGGCTCTGCGCCCTGCACCTCCCACTACTAAATTAATCAACTCTGTGTCAGAGTTGCTTTGGGAAGGGGTGCAATACCCCCAGAAAGAAGTGCTAGGGTCCCACACTGACAATACAGTGACCTGGTACTGTTGTTGCTGTAGTGCCTGTCATGGTAAAGTTGTCACCGTAGCAGCAGCATACTATAATATAAAACCCCACAACAACACTAGGCAAAACATAAAGCACAGTAGAAAGTCTCCAAACTAATGCAGTATACAACAGAAAAGATGGTGAAGTCCAGAATACTCATGAAATAATACCATTTTGGGAGCAACAAGCTCATGAAGGCCACTCACTCTTTGAATTTGTGGCTTTATGGCTTATTCAACCCCTCCATGGTATTATTTTCTTATCTACCACACTTTGCTGTCATTTATTTTCTCTCTCTCTCTCTCAAGATATATATATATATATATATATATATATATATATATATATATATGTGTGTGTATATATATATATATATATATTATATAGATAGATAGTTAGATATATATATGTGTGTATATATATATATATATATATATATATATATATAGATAAATATATACATACAGTATATATACAGCACACTACAGTTAGGGTTGAGCATGGATTTCTATGTTAATCCTCAAATTTTACACTTTAATCTCTTTGCAGCCATTCTTTTACATGTTAATCTCTTTGCAGCCATTCAACAGATTTGCATGAAATTTTGCATGCGTGGTCTTGGGGATAGGTCTTTTGATGTGCCAAGTTTTGTTCTGGTCAGATGTGCAACAGCAAAATAAGTTAAACAAAATCACTGTTTTTTTTTTCCCCCATCATCTAGCACTCAGGCGGTTCAGAATTTTGGTCTGAAATTTTCCGGGAAGAAAGGGCTTGTCACTGGTTAAGTGAAAAAAATATATAATCTGTTCCACAGTTATTAAATTTTGAAATATTGGTTCCAAGAATTCTCAGTACAGTTTTTGGATAGCTGCTTGGAAAGAAAAAGAATTTAGTACATATAGAATGGGATCCTTTTTCATATGGGGTAATCCTTTTTTGTGATGAAACAAATATTTTTTCTTATGGCTGCCATCTTGTTTCTGTTTAAAAATAAAATAAATAAAAACCCACAAAAATGACATCCTGCACACACACGCTCACACACATGTATCTTGCTAATCAATACCCACTTAGGTGGATTCTGCATTTAGCCATCCCTCGTGTTTGTGTCTAGTGCCATCCCCACCCTCTGATCACCATTTCTGCTTGTTTTGTACCTTTTGCTGGTATCTAGTGGTGCCCTCACCCTCCAATCAATGTCCCCTCAGGTATTGTATGTTTCCCTAGTGTCTAGTGGCACTCCCATTCTCAGATCACCATCCCCTCAGTTTTTTGTATGTTTCTTTGGTGTCTAGTGGTGCCCCCTCTAACTGCCATCCCCTCATGTTTTATACATTGCCCTTTCCCCTGGTGTCTATTGGTGCCCTCACCCTCCAGTCACCATACCTGCATGTTTTGTACATTTCCTTGGTGTCTGGTAGTACCCCTCACCCTCCAGTCACCATCCCTTCAGTTATTGTTTGCTTCCCTGGTGTCTTGTGGTGCCACTACACTACAATCATTGTCCTCTAATGTTTTATATGTTTCCATAGTGTCTAGTGGCACCTCCCAACCTCCAATCACTATCTCCTCATTACTGGTTGTAATACAGAAAAGCATTCCTCAATTTTTTTAATATGTAAAACAGAAAATGGTCCTTCATCAATCTGACCCTGCCACCTTGACTTCCTACTCAGCACTTACATCCCACTGCACCCCCCAACATATCCTCAGTCACATGAACAGGTCCCAGGGCAAAGATCCACTCTTCAATCAAAGACACATCTTGCTGCTGGAACCATTGACTGCAATATGAGAAACTACGCTAAGTGCAGTTCAATGTATTTTAATGAGTTTTCAACTTTGATGCAAAACTTTGTCAGTTTTGCATATTTTGATCCCACATTTTCAACATGGCCTTTTTGGGACCTCACCTTATGACTAGGGATGTAAATGTGCCATGGCAGTCATACACGTCATGGATTCCATGATGTTTGGTGTTTATTCAGGACTTTCATGACCTTCACTGTTGTCATCAAAAAGTAGCAACAGTGACAGTGCCAGGAATTTTACTAATGATTCCATGAACAACCAATGAGTTATTAAAACCTCATCCAAGACAAACTTATCTCCTTACTTATGACCAATGGCAGTGGAGTTATGCAATCAGGCCAAAAGGTGATTTCACACTTGCTTTGCAAAATCAGCTTTCAGCAAGGACTTGAAATTTTCACTGCCTTTGTTAATGATGTGGGGTCATAATAAAGCTGCATTGAAAATTTGTTGTCAAAATATTTCAAAATGGCAAAGGTATGACTGTTCAATATGTTGAAAGTTTGCAATACACACTCATAACTTTGGTAATTTTACATATTCTGACCTCAAATTTTCAACATAGCCATATGCTTACTTCCCCTCATGAATGTGAGAACTGCCATTTTTCAAATCCTGGCCAAAATGTGTTTTCACTCCTGTGGTGCAGAATTACATTGTCAATGAATGAATTTACTGTTTCTGTGGGTTTTGAAAATTTGTTAATGAGATGGGGTCATAGGAAGGCTATGTTGAAAATCTGGGGTACAAATATTATAAAACAGCAAAGTTATGAGTGTACATTGAAATTTTACAATGCACATTCATAACCTTGGCAAATGTAAATCTTTTCACCCAAAATTTTCAACATTGCCATTTTTCACATCACCTCATGTATGTAACAAATATCATTTTTCAAATCCTTGCCAAAATGTGCTTTTGCACCTGTACCATGGAACAATGTTTCAACCAAGATTAGAACATTTTCACGTACCTGGTTCATGAGGTCAGTTCGTAGCATGGTTATGTTGAAATTTTGAGGTAAAAATATTAAAAAAACAACACAGTTATGAAGGTACATTAACTTTTTTCTATGCACTGTCATAAGTTTGGTAACTTTTGACATCTGATTCTGCAAAGAATGGCAGGGTCAACAGGTCCCTGCACTTCTGTAGGCCCAGAAAATCTGCACCTGTTCATGCAGATCCTGAAGGGATCCTGAAGGGATCTGCTTGAATGAGGATATGATTCCACCATCTCAAAAAGAAGGAACATTCTTTGGGAAAAAACTTTCTTAATGCACCAGTTAGGGTAACTTAATATCACATAAGTAGGGAAATATGGTGTTAGGGTTTCCAACCCTAACTCTCCACCCAACCCCCAAAGCATAAAAAGGTAAAAATGTTAGGGGCTTTGGTGTTCAGAGTCTTAGCAAGACAGTGGCAGGGTCTCCCTTGGGGTTGTCAACCCTAATGCTCACCCCTGCCCCCAGCCCATAGCCTCCAATTTGAAGGACAAGGTACAGATCCAAGCCACTGCCTTATAATGATGCACACTTCAAATGTAGAGAAATATGTCTTGCCACAGGTAGCCAACACTATTTGTTGTAACTTTCTTCTTGCAGGGCCATTTGAGCCCTGAGTGAAGAAAGGAGATCATGTGTGACATTGCTTCATTGAACGGGGTGGGCACTTTGGTTGACAACCCTAAGGAAGACCCCACCTCTGATTCATCAAGATTCTTGAGACCAGTTTCCAATCCCCCAACAGCAACACAGTATAGCTAATTAGCTGCTCCTCACCCTACACAGCCCTCAGCCTAGGGTATAGCAATAGAAATAGACATGCCTGCACATATTACAAAAAAAAACTTTACCCCCACAAAAGTAGGGAAATGTGGCATTAGGGTTTCAAATCTAACTCCCAAACCCCAAAGCAGCAAAAGGACAAGATGACATGAGACCACAGACAGCCATCATCAGGTAAGACAAACAACATACTACTACTTCCAGATGACACAAAGGTAGTAGCACTAATGTGTTGCCTTCATGGATCTGTATCTGTAGTATGCACACTGTAAGACATACACCCTAACGGTACTTCTGGCTGCAGATAGCTATACAGGATATTCAAATCATAACACTATTTCTGTCAGCAGAAGCACAAGCCCCTGCAGCCACAAATAAAAATTCACAATACTTGTAATCAAATTGAACAGTACTTCTGTCTACATATGCACAGTGAAAATTAGGCACATAAATGTGTTGATGCAGTTCTGCAGCAACAGATAGAAATCCGTGATATAGAAATTAAAACACTACTTTTGTCCACAGAGGCATGGGCCCCTGTGTGGTGAGTGCTTCTGTAGCCACAGGTACCCATGCATGCTGTAAGACATATGTGCCCACTTTTGGCTGCAGAACTGCAGGCCCCTGTGGGACCTGTACTTCTACTGCCATAGATAGAAATCCATGACACTCAAACTACAACACTACTTCTGGCAGCTGAAGTGCAGGTCCCTGTGGGGCCAGCTGTTCTATAGCTATAGGTACTTAAGCACATTGTAAGACAAACACACACGTCTGACTGCAGAAGCATAGGTCCCTGTGGTGTCAGCACTTTTGCATGTGCAGATAAAGATCCATGAAGGTAGCACATCAGCGCAATTGTATTTGTATCATCTGGAAACAGTTGATGTTGTTTGTCTTACCTAATTATGGCTGTCTGTGGTTGCCTTTGTGGTCTGGGCCTTTTACTGGATGGTGGGGGTGGAGAAATATTGTTGAAAACCCTAACACCACAATTTCTTACTTTTGTGGGATTAAGTTGAACCCTAAGTGGTGTATTAACACAGTATTTTTTTGCAATGTATTTCCTTTATTTTTGAGATACTGTAATGGAATTGTGTCCATATTCATGTAGGTGACTTTGGGACTTAAGTAAACAGATGCAGATATGCAGGACCCTCTGGGCCCTGTGCCAGAGAAGAGTTCATCTGCCTGCAGATGCAAACAATTCATGAAACTGTCTTGGTGCCCTGGACTTTCATGTGGTTATAGATTCAGAAACACAGGGCCAAAAGTCCATCTAACTGTGGAAGTGGGCCCTGCACTTTCATTCTGCTACAGGTGCAGAGGTATATGACCCACTTGGCCCTGTGCTCAAAAGATGATTTCTCTTCACTATATGATTACATGTTTCTCATGTGGCCAGCACTCCTCCGTCCCTCCCTAGGCTGGGGGTGGTGTTATGCTGCAGTGCTGTCCCCTCATCTCAGCCCATCCCAGCTGGCTCATTAAGCTTGCTTCGTAACTCAGCCCACCAGCAATGAATTATCTGCTTGGCTATATGCCAGCCCTGCACACATTGTTGTTTTCATAACTTTCTTTTTTCGGAGGGGGGGATTTTGACCCCACGTTTTCATAGTCACTTTAGGTCTTCCCTTTATAAACATGACAGATCCATTTATGAAACCCTTGCTGAAATGGCTTTTTGTGCCACAAGCCCAAAAGCGCATTTTGGCCAAGATTTGAAAACAACACTTATCATGTTCATGAGGTGGTGTGAAAAAATGGCTATTTTAAAAAATTGGAGTCAAAATACTGAAAATTACCAAAGCTATAAGTGAGCATTGAAAAATGTAAACATATATTCATACAGTAATGTTGCTTTTTTAATATTTTCACATTAAATTTGGAACATGGTCTTCTTATGGCTCCACCTCATGAAACTGGTAGGTGGGTGTTGTCAAATCCCATGCAAAAGGTGATTTAGTGGAGCAACTTCAAAATCACCTTTTGGCTAGATTTGAAAAATTCACCTACCTTGTTCATGAGATGGGGTCCCAAAAAAAGCCATGTTGAAATTTTGGTTACAAATATTTATGAATGACAACGTTATGAGTAAAAGTTTAAAGTGCATTGAAAACACATTGAATGCACCTACCTTGTTACCTCAGTTTGTAGTCATGGTTCCAGGAGGAGAATGTCTTTCATTACAGGGAATGGATTACAGCACTTGACATTCTGTAGGAGAGTGAGGTTATGGGGGGATGGGGTGAGTGCTGAGTGGGGAGGGGTCAGGGAAGGCCACAGAAGACATCGGTGAAAAGTTTTCTTTGTTTTAGGATGTAAAAACAACAGAAAAGTGATGATTTTCTTTGTTGCAGGTACCAGGTGGGTTGTTCAATAGAAACAGACAATCATAGAAACATAGAATCTGATGGCAGATAAGGACCGCTTGGCCCACCTAGCCTGCCCATTTCCCTACCTAATGGATAAGCAGCAGATCCTAATTAACCAACAGCCTACTTCCTCCTATCCACCACTAGAATTGCCTTATGTCTGTCCCATGCATTCTTGAACTCCTCCACTGTTTGTGACTCTGCAACCTCCTCAGGAAGGCTGTTCAATGCATCTACAACTCTCTCAGTGAAGAAATACTTCCTCACATTACCTCTGCGCCATCTCCCTTCTGTCTCCAAATTGTGCCCCCTTGTTCTTGCACATCTATTTTTCTGAAAGATGTTACCATCTTGGACTTTGTTGATTCCCTTGAGGTATTTAAAAGTTTCTATCATCCTCCCCTTTCCTCGAGGCTATACATCTTAAGCTCCTTTAGTCTTTCTTCATATGTCTTCTGGTGCAGACTCTACACCATTTTGGTTGCCCTCCTCTGGACATCATCCACCCTGTCTATGTTTTGTGGAGATGGGGTCTCCAGAACTGTACACAGTACTCCAGATGTGGTCTTACCAACTGTCTGTAGAGAAGGAAAACTTCCTGTTTTCTACTGGTGATGCCTCTCCCTATGCATTCCAGTATCCCCCCAGCCCTCCTTACTGCCTTCTCACATTGCTGGCCCAATCATACATGATTTCTACTCTGACTGTGGCTTAGCCTAGGATGGGACTTTCATTCATTTAACATTCCCACTCTTATTGGATCTGAGTCCAAGAGGGCAATACATCTTAAATTGTCACACTCAGTGTGGGTCTGAGTCCCAGAGGGTCTTTTTTATTTACAATTCCTGCTCCGAGCAGGCTTAGCCCAGGATGGGGCCTTCATTTATTGAACACTCATACTCAGTGTGGATCTGAACCCTGGAGGGCATTTATGTATATAGATTTTTAGCTCTGAATGGGGTTCAGTCCAGGATGGGCTTTCATGTTTAACATTCACTCTTAAAGCAGGTTCAAGCCCCAGAGGGCATTAATTATAAAATTGTCCCACTCGATGAGGGTTCAAGCCCCAGAGGGGCTTTATTTATTTAAAATTCCCACTTTGAGTGGGGCATAGCCAAGGATGGGGACTTCATTTTTGTAATATTCTTAATCATAATGGGTCCAGGCCCTGGAGGACAATAAATATTAAATAGCCCCACTCAGTGGGGGTCTGAGCCCTGGAGGGTCTCTTTCTATTTAAATTCCCACTTTGAGTGGGGCTCAATCCAGGACAGGGCTTTCATTTATAACATTCCTGCTTGAAGCAGGTTCAAGCCCTGGATGGTACTAATTATAAAATTATTCCACTTGGTGTGGGTCTGAGCCCTGGAGGGGCATTTTTTTATTTAAAATTCCCACTCTGAGCAGGACTCAGTCCAGTCCCTCCCACTCAAAGGTTGTGCATGAATGGACTCCAACCTGCTAGACTGACTGCTGATCATGGATGTGTGACACAAATGTGTTTCCTCCATTATATTGGTTTGTATCATGTTGCAGAAAGTCATTATGTTATCTGCCTAAAGGTTTAAGGGTTTTTAACTTGATCCATTCTCTCATTAAAATTACTCCACATTATTTCTGCTGCCTCCCATAGAAATGTATAGTTATCCATAAAGTTACTCTCAGTTTATTTTTTTTTCATCTCAGGAATGTTAAAACATGCAAGCAAGTAATCCTTGCCCCCTTGCCCCCCACCAACACTTTAAGTGAGTGCCTGGCATAATTGTGATCGCCTGCTTGTTTTTACAATGTTTTCTGAGTATCACTATTGGATATATTTTGTTTTAATACAGTATATGGTTGTCTGACTGTGTGAACTGGAATTCTCAATCTGTAGCTGCACCTGGCACTGTTCCATACTCTGTCATGCTATGACTAGTGTTAATTTATTACTGTGGTTACTGAGACATGTACTTTATTCAGAGTTGCTTCCTAAATTCTGTTCCATCATTACATTTGTATGTTCAATGTTTTTTTTTTTTCTTGAAAAATCTGTTAAGTAATGCTTATTGGTTACTAGTACCCACTATTGCTGAAGGTGAATGTCACTTTTTTCAGAGTCTCCTTTCACTTTCTATAGTGTATCATATTTTTTGTAATGATACAGTTGTTTTAATTTCCTTTTGTAACCTCTCTTTCAGCACTTGTCTAGAAATGAATCAGTTGTTTTAAAATGGTAAATTGATTTTGATACAAGTAGCTTTGTGGTTTCATGTGGGGGTGGTAGTGGATGGTGTTTTGCAAAACTGGTATATTTTGCCCAGTGAAATATTTTGCGTAATTAACCCAGTACGTGAAATATTTAGCTCAGCAAAATGTGAAAGTTTGCCTCTGACAGTGAGTGAAATTTCACCCCCAAGCCAGTGGAATTTCATCTGTGGGTGAAATGTTGCCACCATGGGTGAAATTCTGCCACTTCTGGCAAAATTCCACCACTTCTGGCAATATTTTGACACCTGCGGGCAAAATTTCTCTTCCTGCAGAAAAAATTTCTCCACAGGGGGTGGACTGGTGAGCTGTTGAAATTGCGGGTGAAATTGTGAAGTTCAGTCGCATTTTCGAGAAACATTTAAAGCAGCAAAATTGCCAATTTTGCCACAATTTCACCACTAAATTTAATTTTGTTGCATCTCTAGTGGTGGAGAAGTGTGGTAGGAGTAATGAAATAGTCAAACTATTGATGAACTTCGCAAGAAACAGCTAATGCTGAAAAACAAATGAGTAACCTTATGTTAAAGATTACAAAAAAGATTGCATTACATCCCAAAATGCTAACATAATCAAACGATTGGGCACAGTAAACAAATGTAACTTCTAAATACTAAACTCAGCAGTCATGTACCAGAATACTTTTTGTATTAGGCAAATCAGAGACATCTAATTTTTAAGAACTACAAAGATGTTAACAAGTCTTCAAGAAACGTGGATACTTGTTAGTAGATGAAAAAATAAAAACTAAATTATACATTCAAAAAAAGGAGCATGGATGAGTCTGACAGAATGTTTGTGTTGGGGTAAGCAACATTGCTATAAACATATCTATTAAGACAAAGAAAGAACTATCTAACTGGATAATGGTATAAAGATACACACATAATGAACTATATTTTAAATAATACCATTTCTACTCATAACCTCTCAATAGATGTAACTGCCAAAGTCCATCTGTAAGGAAGAAACTGAAAAACATGTGGCAGGCTCCCACTGCATCAGAAACTGTTATAAAGAAAACTAAGAATACCAGACACTGTTATAAATAAAACTTTTGTTAGTGCTTTATTAAAATTACTAGAGTGCTGAGACGTGCAAAGTGTGTTTCTTGGGGGAAGTGATCTGTAGAAGATTAAGGCTGGGAACAGGCTGTTTAGAGATGTTTTGGGTGTGAACTGAAAATGTATTGGTAGCACTTTATATGTGACCAAATAATTCTCAGCGCACACCAATAGGATCAGACACCTCACTATGCTGGTCACCCAAGATTTCTGGGGTGATTTAAAAAAAAAACATAAGAACCCAGCTAACATAGTTCTGTTTACCTATGTTCAGGCATTTGTTTTTCGCAAATTCATCAGTTTTATGAATTTTTCTACTTTTTTCACACACACACACACACATACACAAAATGATAGCAGTCGTCACAAGCTAAAACTTTTTTTATGACCCAAAAACACAATTAGATTTGATCTAAAAATGGTTTGAAAAAGAAAATATTTTTGGCTGTATCAGAGTATTAAGCTAAAAACCCTACAGAGCATGCTGGGAAACCAAACTACAAAACCTTTTAACTCTAGAACCAGAACCATATTTGTTTCATGAAACCTTCAAAAGACAGACTCTTGGCAAAAGGCCTTCTGTCCTAAAAGTTTCAGAACAAAATTCCATACCATATTGGCTGTATGAGAGAGCACAAAAAAGACCCAAAAAGGTGCTTGTTATGTATTCTTAATGATTCAGAATCTTGTAATCTTGGTAAGAATCCATCACAAAACTTCCAACACAATCCCAAATATACAGACACAGCTGAGCCTTTATATTAGGGTTCAGTAAGCGCTTTAAGGTTAACCCCAATTTTTTCACCTTAATAATTTTGCCCCATTTGCCAGCCCACTGACACAGCAGTAGAGCTTTGCGCTCATGACACCGACATCCCCGGTTTGGAAATGGACTTGGGAGTCAGAGGGTGGACCGGGGACAGAAGGTTTTTGCATTCTAGGGATGGCTCCCCCTCTCTTCGGGAGGGGGGTTTGAGTGTCTGGTGCACCCGTGATCCCTAGCAGAGGCTGTGGACCAGCAGCGACTGGCACCTGTATTTTGTGGGAGGCCCACCAGACGTCGGCACTCCTGCCTTGGATGTCAGTGCATGTCCTGCCTCTTGGGTTTCCATCAGCAAGATGGCATCCTCCCTGCCATAGACCCCACATGATGACCAGTGATCCCACACCCCTGGTATCATATGTTGGCCCATCGGGGACCTGGCAGCTTGCCCTAGGGGGAAAGCTAGGGTCCTTCCAATACCATAGTAGGAGATCCATCAGGGAACTGGCAGTCCCACCCTGGGGGAAGCCAGGGTGCTTAGTGGGGTGGAGGTTTGTCCTGGGATTGGGGGTGTTGGGGTGGAGCTCTGGGGACTGTAGGAGAGGACCAATAGTGACCGGTGCAGCCCTGACTCAAAAAAGCATAGTCATAAAACAAAAATCTAAAACTTTGCCCCTGTTTAACCAATTTACTTTAAATTTGGCAGGCACAGAGTTGGCATCAGGATCTCTGAACTGTGGACTTTTTGTGGCAATCAGTCCCCTAGTGGCAAAGCCATAATGGTGCAAAAAAGCATTAATTTAACCAGTTTTAAGGCCTTTTTTTTTTGCTCACTAGTAGGATTTCAAACCTGTAACTTGCAGGTTTAATAAAGTTTGCCCCAAGGTGTGTACGTGTGTACTTTGTAAGTCCTAAACTTGTCTGTTTTTGAGAAATTATGGAAAAACTGTACACATGCTCAGTTTAAAAACCTGAACATTCTAATGATAACTGATTTTTTTACTACCACATTTCTATGTGGTCTTTTGATGAAAATGCATGCATTTGCAGTAGAATGAGCATGTTTAGATAACTATGTGATTGCCTGCATTTAGCTTGTCAGTGTTCATTCAGTGAAAAAAAGCATTTATTTATTGTGGGTGTGGCTTTCGGGTCAGCCCTGCATGCACTGACATTAAAGCTTTGAAACATATTTTTGGCTGTAACTTTGCAGCTTTGGATGTGTGTCACATATGGTATAAGGCCTCTAGTAGAGGCCTGACCAGTGGCCCTTATGCCTTCTTTATTTTGTTTTGTTTGATTAAACAAAAAATTGCTATTGAGAGCCATCACCTCAGCTGGAGTGTGTGGCAGGAAATGGAGCAGAGAAGCTACATCAATCATCAAAGACAAGTCCTTCTAAGTTTGAACTGATTACCTAAAGAAGCCAGGGTCCCACTTGGCAGGATGTCAAATGTTTGATCTTAAACATATTACTTCACAGTAAGTCAAGGAAAGGTTACATGCTGGGGGGTGTGTGGGAGATGTTTGAGAACGGGGAGGAGGTTGCACTCTTGGTTTCAGGGTATAATCTGGTGTTGGGCTCACAGTCTAGGGTGGGTAGACCAATGGAGCTGATAATATGGTAAGGGAGATCAGTGAAGGGAAAGGCTGAAGCTGGAGAAAAAAAAAAGAAAAAAAACTCGAAAGCATCCTCAAACAGTGCCACCAGACCAAAAGGTAAACAGAGATGAAAGGTGAAAAAGGCCTGCCCCAGCCTTTGGCGTTTATCAACACATGTCCAATCCAGCCCAAGCTTTTCCAACACTGTGCTTTTCAAAGATTAAAAAAATGCTGTTGTAGCTCACCTGGGGCCCAGAACCCAACAAACCTACAGCTGACTATCAAACAGCTCCTCCCCCTGAAATGGGCACTTCAACTTGTGGCTCCAGATCACACGTACAAAAAGTGCTACATGGGGTCAAAGATGGGGAAAGCCATAAAACACAGGTGGACA
Organism: Neoceratodus forsteri; assembly: GCA_016271365.2. Classification (NCBI taxonomy): domain Eukaryota; kingdom Metazoa; phylum Chordata; order Ceratodontiformes; family Ceratodontidae; genus Neoceratodus; species Neoceratodus forsteri. Next base: position 1,537,921,887 of record CM057450.1, read on the forward strand.
CTGAAAATCTGTAGACTGGAAACGTGGTGTCTGGGGCAGAAAGCCAGTATAGGCCTAGTGACACAATACACAGGAAGTTGAAGGTTGGTGGGATTCCCCAGGACAGTCAGAAATAGGGGGCTTGCTTTGAAATGCAAAGTAAAATATTGATGGTGTAAGTACAAGACTAAGGACTCCACTAACAGTTCAGCATACTGCTTGCAGCCTATCTAACAGTACTATAGGTCAGTTGATAGCAGCATGCCCTACATAGAGTATACTGAATGAGCAACTATGCACAACCAGTGTTTCATGTCACTGAGGGATTCTGATTCCCTGTGACCTTGAGGGCGACACTCAAAAGGACCATGGGAATTGGAACCCCGAGATGGCGCAATGCACTAGTTGGGCATAGACTTGCCTATCAAGTATTTTTTATAGTGTATGGTGCCCCTAAAGAAAATAAATTACATTTTTGCGCTTTTTTATATTTTAAATAGAAAACAGAAATTGTTCATTGCCGCATCGTGTTCTTGTAGATAGGGATGTTGATAGGGTGACTTGTGTGGTTGCTAGGGACCAGATATCCCTATATTTGTAGCGGAGCCTTCTGTTGGTTGCCAATTTGGTGTGGGAGGGATTTTCAACAAAAAGAAATGGTGGCCGTACTCCTCGCTTACTGAGAGGACTTGGACTGCGAGGACAGATTTTAATTTTGTAAATAATTTTAAATATCTGGGTGATCCTGCATTTTATTTTTTATTTAGGTGCATGTATCTGGTTGATTTTTTCCATCATATCTGTTTGATGCTGTCCAAGTCACAGGTTTGGGTGACTGTGAGACCACTGCTGCAAGTGCTTATCTGGTTGAGCCTCCCATTTCCATGGGTTGTGCTCTTCTAAAAAGAGCTGAAATGTTGTACCACAGTATGGCATTACCATGTTCTATGACCTCTGAACTGAAGTACAACAATATTTCAGCTACAATGGATTTCTAGCCACAACAAGCCCTCATCATAAACTATACCATGCTACTGTGTAGTACTAGTGACTGTAGGATAACCAAACTAATATGCTATCTAATTTTGAATTTAAAAAATAGCAGGAAGCTGTTCCAGTGGCATGGTGGTAGCACTACAGCATACTACATCGGTGACCCGGGATTGAAAGTGATCTCAGGTTGCTGGGGGATGGCTGAAGGAGTGTCTGATGGCCTGCTGTCCTCCCTGGGGAAGGGAGGCATGTCATTCCTTCCATTTGACAGCCACCAGGTGGAGGTCTAGTGGCAGTACGTATCTGAGGGTGTCACAGGAAATCAGGAGCTGTGGGACTTCTGCAGTGTATGCACATGCCTCCACATGTGTGCACGCTCCAGCAGGGGATGCAGGATATAACAGGAGGAAAAAACTGGTGAAGCAGGTGCATGTGATGCCCTGCACATCAACTCCCACCTGCTCTGCCACAAGAGGCCCTATGCAGCTGATGCTGGATGACTTCTTAAAGGGGAAGGACAACCCTCCCCCTCTGATCCTACCACAAGGGGCAATGTATTGGAGTTGGATGACTGACAAGTAAGTCCTGGAAGGTGAGAGATGATAGGGCAGTGGGACAGGTTCCTAAGGTGCTTTGCCTTGGAAAAGGCAGAAACAATCTTGATTTAAAAAAAAAAGTGTGGTGGCTAGGCACGCTATTCCTAATTAAAGCAATTGATATTTAATTTTTATATTATTTGGGAACTCCAGCACCACACCACAGTGTTGGAATGGGTATTCAAATAATATAGTAAGGCATTCATGTAATGCCTACAGTGGGATCCTTAGTCCTCCACTGATGCCATATCGACCAAGGCAAATACATCTAGGGTTTACACACACCTGGGGGTATCCACAGGCCCAAGAATGAGGGGTGTCTTGAGAGGAAGTGGTGTTCAGAAGCCCTCAAGATTACCCTCTCCCCTTATTTCTTTCTATTTTTTTTCTGAAGTTTAGGGACAGATCCCCTGTGGTCTCTGCACTTATGCAAGGGCCCTTTACTTCTTTGGTCCCAAAAACATTTTAACTGAACATCGGGTCCTTTGTTGGAACATCAGTGCTGTTACACTATTTTTAATATGTAATACAGCTTAGAGCTAGAATATTGACTGATTACACTGGCTTATTTATAAATTAATTTTCTGTATTAGGACTACAGTGCAATTAAGATACTTTCCTGTAAATATACTGGATTTTGATAGTGTTACTGTCTGGTATAATATGTGATTGTGAGTATGTATTTACTGTCATAACTTGCACTTACTAATATTATGTACTTGACTGAGATGGGGACTAGGGCCAGCCCAGTGGCATGGTGGATTGAGTTGCTGGACACCATATCAGCAGCCTCACTGTTAACCCAAAATTGAGAGCAGACCTGGGTCACTTGAGGGCCAGCCAGCAGAGGGAGGGTTGAACATACAATGACAGATCTCCTCCCTCAGGGTGGGGTGGTCCTGTGTCCTGCCACTTGCCTGCCATCTGGTGAAGGCTGGATGGTAGTGATGGCTGGGGCAGTACATGGGAAGGGTGCTGGAAAATGTGTTATATCCTCATCCTTGCATCATTATACCCCAAACACCCTTGCAATCAACCAGGAGGAAAGAACTTTGGATAACCTGGCATCCTCTGTAGGCTCCACACTACACTATGGACAGACCACCAACTGGTTGTTAACCTATAAGCCCCCAATATGGGTCAGTGATAGGGTAGGGATACCACTGAGATCAGGGAGAAACTTGTAGAAGAAACTATATAGGGAAAGAAAAAAGAAAACAAAATGGGACAAAAGGGAGGAGGAATTCTAGTGTTGGGGCCAGTGGATGGTGTGTGTTTGCGTGTGTGAGTGTGTGTGTGTTTCAGGGGTCTGAGGGGGTCCATGCAGGTTGGGTACATTTTAAAGCTCTGGGGAGACCAGCAGACCAGGAAGGCTGAATTGCTGAAGGGTAGAAGTAGTAAACATTATTATTTTTTTTATTATTCTACTTTTGCCATTGCTGCCCTGGTGCCTTATCTTATACAGTTTTTGGCTTGGGGAAGTCAGCATTGAAACAGTTTATGGCAAAGCAAACTGATTGAGCACAGATAGGATGAAGTGTCTGGAGATGAAGGTATGTTCTGAAGACTATGGAACAAGAGGGGAGGTGCTCTGGGGATGGTGTCAGGTGCAGCTGTAAGGATAGGGCAGTGCTGATAGGTATGGAGGGAAGGAGGGAGGGTGCTAGTGACATTGGGGGCTGTAGAAGGAAGTGGGTATTGTCACAGGCTGTGGAGGAATGGGAGTTAGTGTCAAGAGACTGTGTAGTGAGGTTACTGTTGGGTGCTGTGCTGGGAGAAGGCTTGTACCTTGGCTATGGAGGAAGGGGGCTAGTGTCTGGGGCTGTGGAAAGGTGGGCTAGTGTCATGTGCTGTGGTGTGATGGGTGACTAATGTTGGGGCATGTAAAAGAGGTTGGGCTGGTGTCTGGAGCCAGAGAAAGAGGTAGGACTAGTGTCCGGCGCTGTTGGGGGGGCTAGTGTTTGGGGAAGAGGAGGTGGTGCTAGTATCTAGGGCTATGGAAAATGGGTCAGTTAGGATCAGAGGCAGTAAAGGGTGGCAGCTAGTATCAGGGACCATGGAGGGACAGTGTCTCAACACATAGACAGAGGGTGTATGTGTGCAACAGGTCTCTGAGGAGGTGGTGTCGAAGGGGGTCAAGCAGGAAGGGTATGTGTCAAGGGTGTGGGTAAGTCTCAAACGGCTATGGAGGCAGGTGTGCTGTGTCAGAGAGTCAATGAACCTAGGAGGGAGGGGGGTTCCATGGGCTCAAAAAGGAGGAGTGCTTGGGAGTTAGGGGTGTTCAGAGTGACTGTGGTGGAAGTGATAAATGGTGTGGTGTAGTGGGGTTCTGAAGGGGAAAATACTGTAGAAGGAGGGGATTAGTGTGTAGGGCTATGGAGGGAGTGTAGCAGTGATGGGGGCTGCATACGTGTACTGTTGTGGAGGCTACTGTAAAGTTGGGCTGTAGGAGAAACATGCTAGTGTTGGGTACAAAATAGGGAGGAGGGCTAGTGTTGGGGAGGCTATGCAGGGAAGGGGACATTAAAACCAAAGAATGGAATCTCATCAATTTTGTTACGTTCAGTGACCTTTAATGTTAAACTTTGAGACCAACCCTATGGCCTAGCAGCAGACAATTGCTCTGCTATGCTGATGACCCCAGTTTGGAAATGAGCCTGGAAGTCATGTTGAGAGGCAGACCATGACCAAGACAGCTGACACTTGGCAGTGCATCTCAGTTGGGGATGGATGGTGGTGGTTTCCACCAACAATGACTCAAGGCTGGGCCAGTGAGATTGCTTCTGCTACAGAGGAAGCCCTGGTTGTGTGAGGCTAACAGAGGCACAGCCACTGCCAAGGGAAATAGGAAAAACAAATGATGGAGAAAAATGCCAGTAGCCAACTGAATGATGTCTGGGTTTAGGCTGATCATGGTATATCCCTATGACCAGGGTATATCCCTGACAGATGAGCCACTAGCTGGGAGAATAACTAATATGAACAAACTCTGGTCAGAGCCAACACAGCTGCTGTAGAGCAGTGAGCCCCAGTCAAAGAGCACTTAGAGCTTCCACTGCAGCTGATGCCATACTTGTGTGGTTTTCGTGCATGCGCTGTAACCGATAATCATCACACATGCACGAGAATGAGCCCACCATGCCCAAGATAGCCACTGTGACAGAGGTGTGCATGTGTGATTCTGGTACATGTGCACTAAGCTCGCTACGGCCATCTTTGGCATGGTGGGTATTTGTTCCACCTGCAACTGTGGAAGTGATGGACGGAAAAAAATAGTGTCCTTGTGGGAGGGGGAGTCCAGCTGGAGAGAGGGGTGGTGCACTGATGGCAGATTACTAAACTCTTGCTGCAGCACTGTGGAGGCACATGACTGAGGAATCCAGTCATGTGCTTCCACAGCCACTTTTCTCTCTTCTAGACCTTGCAGATGTCTACAGGGCTCGACCCACAGAGCTATAAAACAGAGACTGTGTGTCAGTTCCCTAATCTCTTGCTCAAAGGCTAGCCAAGTTATATGCAGTCAAAGACATCAAAATAACATCAGTAATAAAAATTGAATTTCATGAGCATTTGTTAAATTGTGGAATGTTGTGATACTTTGACAAAACCGTGTCCATACATTTTGTCCAGTCATACACTTGAGTTGCCATTGCAGAGGAAGGTAAAAACTGGATAAAGTGGTAGTAAGTTAGTATTCATAGGAGGCTCCATAGTAAAAGTATAGCAGCTGATGAGCAGAGTAACATGCCCCCCACTCCAATCAGAGAACAGTCCCAGGGAGACTGAATCCTCCCACCCATAATGGTCCCCAAGTGATTGAATCCATTTTTAAACCTGGGTGGCTGACATGGTACCAGTATTCAACCCCCCACACACAAAAACAACTGTTTTTTCAAAACCTCTGCAACTCATTCCCATCATACTAACTCATTTTCCCTTTTATGTCCACAGGTCTGAATGAATATCGACCCAGGTGTCAGTACATAGGACCACGTATATCAAATAAGCATTGTTTTTTGTTTACCTTGCTTATCATAGTTAGTTCATAAAGAGCAACAGATTCTTTGTGACCCCATTACTATTCTTATTTTAACAGTTATGACTCAATGTTCCCCCACAAGACCCCTTATACCAGGCTCCACAGGAAACAGGTACTAGATCTCTTAACTCTGCTAGGATGCTAACCTGTACAGTAACAGTGCAACCCCGAATATTATGACACTGTAGGCTTTCACATGTTATGTTGTTGGTGATGCAGTGTTTGAAATATCTCACTATTTTTGATTCCATTTTATGCAGGTCCCATTGTGACCTGAATAAGTGAGGATATAATTCCACTATCACAATAAGAAGGGAAATTCATTGTAAAAAAAAAAATAAAATAAATTAGTGCAGGCATTAGTGTTGAAGAATGTAAACCACACAAAGTAAGGAAATGAAAAACATTAGGGTTTTGAGTTGCAGGAGTCTTGGCAAATTGGTGGTGTGGTGTGTCTTTGGGCTGTCAATGCAAAACCCTATCCCCTAAGCAACTGAACATGATCTCTTGCTTCATGCAGTGCCTGCCCTGCATGAAGAAAGCTATGACTGATTCTGTTAGCCGCATGTGCCAAGCCAAACTTCTCTTCTTCTAAAGAGTAAATACTTATGAGGCACTGGCTTGGAGCTGTACCTTGTGCTTCAGAAAGGAGGCTTTGGGCTAGGGGGAAGGAGGGAGCATTAGTGTTGACTACCGCAAGGAACACAAAACCACAGATTCAACAAGAATCCTGAGACTTAAAAAAACTAATTTTTTTCGTGTCCTTATTTTATGGGCTTTTCGTTCTTTATCTTTAAAGTCTTCATTAATGTATTTTTTCAATGAATATTATAGGGGTGTGGTAACACCCTTGTAGTTAAGGTTGAGTAGGCTGTTTAATGTTAAACCCCAATATTTGCACTTAATAACTTTGGTGTCATTTGACAAAGTAGCCCAAAATTTGGCATGTGCGGCCAGGTTGAACAGAGTCTCAAGTATGAAAAGTTTAGTTACAGTGTCTTGTTCAGTTTTTGAGATAGAGAGCACCAAACAAAGGGAAAAATGCACATATGGCTTTCCTATACTTAGCATTGAGTATTTTTGGCTCTCACCTACAGCCTGTGGTATTTTTCCATGAAATTTTCAGGGTTGAAGGGGCTCATGCCAAGGGTGTGCCTTTGGAAGGTTTCATGAAAAAATATATTGTTACAGAGTTATAATGATTTTAAGGTTAACGTCCTCACGTGAACAAAAAAAAAAGAAAAAAGATTGCAACTGCTTATTTTCATGATTCACCTCCAACACTGCAAAAATTATTGATCTTCTCAGCCACCATTTTATTCCTTATTTTAAACTCACAAATGCTGGAAATGCTTAAAAAATATTTTTTTAAAAACAAACAAACATCTGAACCTAGCTAAATGGAACCCATTTAGCTAGATTCTAGTTTTATTTATTTATTTTTTTGTAAAAACTTGCCAGAAATATGTTTTCAGGGGCTTCAAAATCCAGGGTGTCCAGCGTATTGAGAGAAGCCATTAACCCACATTCTTTGTATGAGAACAGTGGGACTTTCTTGAGTTCTGCAGCCACAGCTGGAACTCATGCTGTGGGCTGCATGGAGAACAGTGAGCCACCATTTCCCTGGTGTTTAGTGGCACTCTACTTTCTGATTGCCATCACCTTATTTCTGTAATATTTCTCTGCTGTTTAGTGGCACCCCAAATCCTCCAGTTGCCATCTCCATATTTATAGAGTGCTTACCTGGTGTTTAGTAGCACCTCCCACCCTTCAACTGCCATCCCTGCATTTATTTAGTGCTTTCCTGGTGTCTAGTGGCACCCCCATCCTCCAATCACTGGCCCCATATTTATATATTTCCCTGGGATCTAGTGGCACCCCCTGCCTTCCGATTGCTACTTCATATTTATATAATGTTTCCCTTGGTGCCCCCCACCCTCTGATCACCATCCCCGTATTTCTGTATTGTTTCCCTGATGCCTAATGGTACCCCTGTTCTCCAATTGCTGCCACAGTATTAATTATACAAATCTAATCTGTATTAAAGAAAACTGTCCATCAATGATTTTTTTCATTTAAACCTGTGAAAAAGAAAATAGTCTTTTGCCGATCTTACCCCAGCCACCCTGACCTTCCACTCAGCAGTCACCACCCTACACCCTCAGTACACCCCACACACAACCTTACTCACCAGAACAGGTCCCATGGTGCATATCCACTCTTTGATTGAAGAAATGTCTTGCTGTTGGAATTGGAGACTGCAATATGAGAAAATATGGTAAGTGCAGTTAAATGTATTTCAATAGGATTTTGTACTCTGATGCATAACTTTGTCATTTTTGAATAGTTTGGCCACAGATGCTCAACATGGCATTTGAGGGACCCAACCTTATGAGCAATGGTGGTGGGATTATGCAAATCAGGCCTAAAAGGTGATTTTGTGGTCACGTTGCAAAATAACTTTTCAGGCAGGTTTTAAAAACTTTCACCACCCTTGTTCTTGAGATGGGAGAAGGCTAAGTTGAACATTTGGAGTCAAAATATGTAAAAATGTCAGTTTTGCATACATGTTGAAATTTTCCTAAGCTCAATTGTAACTTTGGTAATTTTAAATATTTTGACCCCAATTTTTCAACATAGCCATTTTTCATATCACCTCATGAACTTGGCAGCTGTCATTTTTCAAATTCTGGCCAAAACGTGCTTTTGCATCTGTGGTGTGGAATGACATTTCAGTGGTATGGAAGGACATTTTGGTGGAGATTTGAAAATGTTCACCTACCAGGTTCATGAGGTGGGGTAAAAAGAAAGCTATGATGGAAATGTGGTGTAAAATATGATAAAATGCCCAAGTTATGACTGAAAGTTACAGTATTTCAACATTCACTCATAAGTTCACTAATTTTCAATATTTTGACTCCAAACTTTCAGCATACACATTTTTTTCACACCACCTCATAAATGTGACAGGTGTCATTTTTTGAATTCTGCCTGAGACATATTTTTGCACTTTTTGTGCAAAATGACATTTCCACAAATATTCTATAAATCATTTGTCATGTTTGTAAGGCAGACATAACATGAATATTTGAAAATTTGGGGACATAAAAAAAAGAATAAAAAGAGTGAATGTGTTAAGAGTGAATGTATGAAGACTGACTGAGTGAAGAGTGAATGTATAAAGAATGAATTTGTGAAGAGTGAATGGGTACTAAATGTGTAAAGAGTGAATGTGTACTGAATGTGTGAAGACTGAATGTGTACTGAATATTTGAAGAGTTAATGTGTGAAGAATGAATGTCTAAAGAGTGAATGTGCCAGGCCCTGCACGTCAGTAGACAGAAAGAGTCTTCCCATTGTACATGACCCAAAGGGCCCTCCATATCTGTACCTGTTCAAGCAGGTCCCAAAGGGACCTGTGTGAATGAGGATATGATTCCACTATCTCAAAAAGAAAGCACATTCTTTGAAAAAACTTCATTAATGCACCAGTTAGGGTAATGTAATATCAGAGAAGTAGGGAAATATGGTGTTAGGGTTTCCAACCCTAAGTCCCAACCCCCACCACCAAGCAGCAAAAGGAAAATACATTAGGGTTTTGGGTCTCAAGAGTCTTGGCGAATCAATGGAGCAGTCTTCCTTGAGGTTGTCAACCCTAATGCTAACCTCATTCCCTGAGCAAACAACATCAGACATGATCTCCTTTCTTCACATAGAGCTCAAAGGGCCCTGTATGAAGAAAGCCACAATTTAATTTTATTTATTTACTATGAAAAGTTTCACCAGGAAAGGCATACTGATCTACAATCGCTCATTTCCTGATGCATCCTGGGGGAAAGGGGAAGAGGAGAAACAGTTTTTGCATAATTGAATATGAGAATCAAATAAACTATACATACAGCTGAGCCAGATCATACAGTCAAATACATTTACATGAAGCCAGACATTTTGTGGGATAGGTGGGCAGTGCTAGCCATCCAAATATAGTCTATTTACACATGTCATTAATACATACATATATATATATATATATGTATGTATATATATATATATATTCTATGCAAAAAACTTCATTAATACATCAGTTAGGATTCTTCTACAGCGAAAAAAGTAGGAAATTTGGGGTTAGGATTGGAAAGCCCTCCTTGGACCCCCAGCCCACCCCTACCAGCATCGAGTGCGTGTTGGGGTCATCGACTAACTCTCACCCCATCACATGTGTAAAGAAGCAGAGGTATAAGAGAATGGGGTGAGAGTTAGGACCAATGACCCAATGTGCACCGTAATGCTGGTTGGGAGGTGGGCTGGGGGGGCTTTCAACCCTAACCTCGAATTTTCTCACTTTTTTCACTGTAGAAGAACCCTAACTGATGCATTAATAAAGTTTTTTGCATAGAATTTTCTTACTTTTTAAGAAAGAATAGAAAAGTAGAAAGTTGTGCAAGTTGGTAAGGGCCCTGTGCTCCCACCAACTTGTAAGTGTCAGGCCTCATTACATGCCCAATTACTAAAAAGTAATTCACAACAGCAAGACCAGCCACCAAACAAATGTTAATCTAGTAGAACAATAGAAAATGCTGTCCACAAAACGTAAACTGAACCACACAATATGTCCATAAAAATATATTGTCTGACATGTAAACACCTCTATTAACATCTACAGGACATGCCGTCAACACCCTCCAAATTTCAAGTAAAAACACCAAACCATGTCCAAGATGTGACATATCAAAATGTGAAATTTGCATTCATCAGAGTTGCACAGTTCCACACCTGTTGACATTTAACACACACAATTACTGAAAATTACATCCATGACACTAAGACTAGGTATCCTATCAATTTCAAGCCACCACCACAAGCAAAATGCTGTCTGCAGAACATAAAGTGCACCATGCCATATTTGCACCAAAAAAATGTTTTCTGACACTGAAACACTGTAATTTTCATCCACATGACATGCTGTCAACACCCTCGAAATTTCAAGTGAAAAGACCAAACCATGTCCAAGATTTAACATTCTAACGTATGAGATTTTCATTCGTCAAACTGGCACAGTTCTGCACCTGTTGGCATTTAACACACACAACAACTGAAAACTACATCCATGACACTAAGGTTAGGTACCCTCTCAAATTCAAGCCACCTCCACAAGCAAAACACTGTCCACAACATGTAAAGTGCGTCATGAATATCTCCGCAAAAAAAAATATTTCTTCAACACATAAGCACCATAATTCACATCTACAGGACATGCCTTAAACACCCTCCAAATTTCAAGTAAAAAGACCAAACTGTTCCTGAGATATTCAATATGAAAGATTACTAAAATTCCCCTATCTATTCCATTATAAAAAATCTGGCCATCTTGTCCCTCCCTCGCGATCAAAGATGGTGATCAAAGAATCTCACTATCAAAGAATTTGCAGGCTCACGATCAAAGAATTTGCAGGTTCACAAACAAAGAATTAAAAATATTATAAATCAAAAATTTAAAGAAATTACGGTATACCATCATCATGGTTCAACAGAATGAATCCTCCTGAGTAAAACCCACCCTCATTTGACTTCCTAGGACACCCCATGGCTGAGAAAATTGATTTTTAAATTGAGCCATCTCATCCCTCGCTTATGATGCACGATCACAATCAAAGAATCTCACGATCAAAGAATTTGCAGGCTCATGATCAAAGAATTTGCAGGCTCATGAACAAAGAATTAAAAATATTATAAATCAAAAAATTGAAAGAATTGTGGTAAACCACCATCATGGTTCAACAGAACAATGCCCCCTAAGTAAAACCCTCCCTCATTTGACTTCCTAGGACATCCCTGGACTGAGAAAATTGATTTTTAATTTGTGCCATCTCGTCCCTCTCTCACGATGCACGATCACGATCAAAGAATTTGCAGGCTCATGATCAAAGAATTTTCAGTCTCACGTACAAAGAATTAAAAATGGTGAAACACAAATTATTGACTGATTTGAACCAAACCAACTGCATGCCTCAATAGAATGTACCCTCCTGAACAAAACCCACCCTCATGTGTGTCTGTAGCCCACCCCTGAGCCAAGATATTAGTGTTTTTAGGTCACGATGCAAGATCATGATCAAGACTCTCACGATCAAAGAATTTGCAGGCTCGCGAGCAAAGATAGTTAGTGAGCCGCGAATAAAGATTTTAAAAGCTTATAGCTCTATTTTTTGACTGATTTGGATGAAATTGTTCGTGATCCTGCAAATTCTTTAATCGCAAGCCTGCAAATTCTTTGATCACGGTTGTGCATCGTGAGTGAGGGATGAGATGGACGGATTTAAAAATACATTTTCTCAGCCCAGGGTGCCCTAGGAAGTCAAATGAGAGTTGGTTTTGTTCAGGGGGCTTCGTTCTGTCGAACCATGGTGGTCGTTTACCAAAATTCCTTGTATTTTTTTAAATTAGAGCATTTTGTATTCTTTGTTCATGGCCTGCAAATTCTTTGATGGTGAGATTCTTTGATCGCAATCTTTGATCACAAAATAGGGATAAGATGGCCAGATTTTTTATAATGGAATTGATAGGGACATTTTAGTAATCTTTGACATTAAATATCTTGGAAACGGTTTGGTCTTTTACTTGAAATTTGGAGGGTGTTTATGGTATGTCCTGTAGTGGAGATATGGCGTGGCACAGTTTACGTTCTTCGGACAGCGTTTTGATTGTGGTGCTTGAAATTGATAGGATACCTAGCCTTAGTGTCATGGAAGTAATTTTCAGTCATTGTGTGTGTTAAATGTCAACAGGTGTGGCACTGTGCCACTCTGCCGAATGAAAATGTCAAACTTTGACATGTAATATCTCAGACACGGTTTGGTCTTTTACTTGAAATTTGGAGGGTGTTGACAGCATGTCCTGTAGATGTGAACTGCAGTGTTTATGTGTCGGACAATAAATCGGAGATATTGTGTGGCACAATTTATGTTTTGCGGACAGCGTTTTCTATTGTTCTACTACATTTACATTTGTTTGGTGGCTGGCCTTGGTGTTGTCAATGTACTTTTTAGTCATTAGGTGTGTAATGTGGCTCGACACTTACAAGTTGGTGGCCCCATGCCCCCACCAACTTATGCAACGTTCTACTTTTCTATTCTCTCTTAAAAAGTAAGGACAATCTATGCAAAAATCTTTGTTAATGCATCAGTTAGGGTTATTCTACAGTGACAAAAGTGAGGAAATTCGACATTAGGGTTCCTGCCCCTTGCACCCCATCCCACCTCCACCAACAGGCATCGGGGTGCGTGTTTGGGTCATTGGCCCTAACTATCACCCCATTCTCCTACACTGCACCACTTCAGCTTGTTTACACATGGGATGGGGTGAATGTTAGGCCCAATGAAACCCAATGCACACCCACATGCCTGTTGGTGGAGGTGGAGTGGGGATGGGGTGTAAGGGGTGGGAACCCTAATGTCATATTTCCTCACTTTTGTCACTGTAGAATAACCCTAACTGATGCATTAAGGAAGTTTTTTGCATTGAATATATAGATAGATAGATAGATAGATAGATAGATAGATAGATAGATAGATAGATACACACACACACACACACACACACACACACTCATACTTATAAATTCATACAGATACACCCAGATACATAAATACAGACAGGCAGACAGGTGAGAGTTAAGAGAATCTTCACCCTTCTGGGATGTACACCCTGCAAGGTGATTGGTTGGGAATAGAAGATGGTTGAAGTGGTGGGGGGGGCAAGACTTCCCCTCAGGTGCAGAACCCAAGGGTAAAAACACTACTTGATATAAACCCAGCTAGTCCTATAGGCTTTTGGCATGCCTTGAGATGGATAGAGCCAGTCACCTTGCAGGATAAGGAGATTGGTTGGGAAAAGAAGATGGGTGAAGTGATGGAAGGCAAGCCTTACCCACAGGTGCAGGAACCTAATGGTATGAACACTACTGGATGTAAACCAAGCTAGTGCTGTAGGCTTTTTGCATGTCTATTGAGGGATAGCAGGGGGTAGAGCAGGGAAAATACAACAAAAGTAAGGGCAGAGTGGAGTAGTGAAAGAGATGTAGGTCAGACATCAAACTGCTGGCAGCATGTGGTGAGACAAACTTCTCTACCTCTGAAGAGTGTATCACTATGAGGCACTGGCTTGGAGTTGTACCTTTTGCCTCAGACTGGAGGCTACAGGCTGGGGGGAGGGTAAGCATTAAGGCTGAGAACCCCAAGGAACACCCCACCACTAATTCATCAAGACTCTGGAGACCCAGAACCCTAATATTTTTTTTCCTTTTTTTGCTTGGGTGTGGGATTTGTGGTGGGAGTTAATGTTGGAAACCCTAATGCTACATTACCCTACTTTTGTGGTGTTAAGTTACACTAACTGATGCACTATGTTTCTTGCAAAGAAGATACATGTTTCTAGATAGAAAGATAGATGGATGAATGGATGGATAGATAGATAGATAGACAGACAGACAGAGAGATATAGTTATATTATAGGGGTGTGGTAGCACCACTATAGTTAGGGTTAAATGGGCTGTTCAGTGTTAAACACCCATTTTTGCACCTTAATAACTGACATCATTTGACAACATAGCACAAAATTTGGTATGCACAGTCAGGCTGTAAGAGACTCAAAACATGAAAAGTTTTGTAATGGCATCTTGTACCGTTTTCAAGAAATGAAGCATCAAAAATTAAAAAAATACTATACTTCACATTGCACTTGTTTTGCTCTCACCTACTGTACAGTTTAGATGGTGTGGAAATTTTTCATGAAGTTCTCAGGTTTGAAGGGGCCAGTGCCAACAGTTCACCTTTCAAAAGTTTGGTGAAAAAAATATTATACCATTTTAGGGTTATTACATAGAAACATAGGAACATAGGAACCATGTCAGCAGATGGGGACTGTATGATTCATGTAATCTGCCTGCATTTCTGCCCACCTCCCTATTTAGACTGCATCCTAATGTGTCCATAATGTCTGTCCCATGTGAGTCTGAACATGCTTACTGTCTTGGATTCCACCACCTCCTGAGGTAGGCTGTTACATGGCTCTATGACCCTTTCTGTGAAGAAGTATTTCCTGAGGTTGCTTTTGAACCTACCTCCCACTAGATGCAAGTTGTGCCTCCTTGTATGTGCATCCCTGTTTTGCTGTAAGAGGTTTCCTGCTTGTCTTGTGTTGATTCCCTTAACATACAGTACTTAAAAGTTTTGATCATGTCTCCTCTGTTTCTTCTTTGCTCAAGGGTGTACAGATTTAGTTCCCTGAGTCTTGCCTCATTTGACTCACAATTCAGTCCATGCATTATCTTTGCCACCCTTATCTGTACTGTCTCCAGATGGTCTATGTCTTTTTTGGGGTGGGGCCTCCAAAACTGACCACAATACTCTAAATGTGACCTCACCAAGGACCTGTCAAGAGGAATGATAATCTCCCTCTTTCTACTTGTAATTCCCCTACCAATGTAGCCAAGGATGCCACTCACCCCCTGTGCTGCCTTTTCACACTGTTTTCCAATCTTTAAGTCCTCTGAAATGACTACTCCTAGGTCTCTTTCTGTCTTTTTCTCCTTAACTGATGCCCTTTATCCATGGGTTTCTTTTTCTTATGTGCATAACCTTGCACTTCTTGGCATTAAACTTCAACCGCCAATCCCTGGACCATTCCTCGGGTTTTCAGGTCTGCTTCCATACCTTATGCTCCTTCCTGTGTGTCTACTGTATTGCAGAGTTTTGTGTCATCTACAAACAGGAAAACCTTCCCTTTCATGTTGTTTTTAATATCCCCGATAAATATGTTAAGAGGATAGGTCCCAGCACAGACCCCAGTAGAATGCCACTGATCACTTTTTCCTTTCCTTGATAATGATCCATTGACAAGCACTCTCTGCATCCTGTCTTGCAGCCAGTTGGTGATCCATTTCACTATCTTATCACTGACTCCTGTATGCTCTAATTTGTTAGCTATCCTTCTGTGGGGAACAGTGTCAAAGGCTTTGCTGAAGTCCAGATACACAATGTCCACTGCTCCTCCATGATCGACTGCTCTGGTGACTCAGTCAAAAAGAGTTGATCATATTGACTTGACAAGAGTGCCCTGCTGTGAAGCCATGTTGCCTGGAGTCAATCTTCTGCTATCCTCCAGGTGCTTCACTATTCTGTCCTTTAGCAAAGACTCCAAAATTGTTCATACCACCAAGATCAAACTGATCAGTTGGTAGTTTCCTGCCTCCTCCTTGCTTCCGCTCTTGGGTAAAGGTACTACTTGTTGCCCTTTTCCAGTCCTGAGGTATTATTCTGCTTTACAGTGACTTGCTGAAAATCTCAGCCAGTTGTGTGGCAAATTCTTCCGGAAGCTACTTCAGTACCCTAGGGTAGATGCCATCTGACCCCATTGTTTGATCTACCTTGAGCCTATTCAGCTCTTCTAGGACCCTTTCCCTTGTGAAGGGTCTTGTGTCTGCTCCTGTAGTGTTTTGTACTGACCTACTTAGTGTAGGACCCTTCCCACTGTCTTCTATGGTGAAGACAGAGCAAAATAAATCATTTACTAACTTTGCTTTGTCTTTGTATCTCTCTCTCTCTCTCTCTCTCTGCCATCTTACCTTCCTTTGTTGCTAACCTGACTATTCCTCCCTTATTCTTTTGTTTGTTCCTTATATATCTGAAGAAGATTTTGTCTCCCTTCTTGACCACTTGTGCTATTTTCCCCTCTTTCTGTGCTTTTGATCTCCTAACTGCCTTTCCTGCCTCACTCAGCTTGTTTTTGTATTCTTCTCTATATAGTTCACTTTTAGTTTGTTTATATTTAGCAGATGCCTTCCTTTTTTCCTTGATTTTGGTTGCAACTTCCTTGGTGAATCAGAGTGGATTTTTCTTTCTTTTGGATTTGGTGATCTGCCCAGTGCATGTAGCTGTATCTGTATTTAAAGTAGTTTTTAAAGCCTCCCAACAGTTTTCTACATCTTCTGAGTTTCTGCCATCTAGCATGGATGTGACTATATGTTTCATTTCAGGAAAGTTACCTCTCCTGAAATCTAGAACCTTGCTTTTAGTGTGACTGGTATCTTCTACCTTTTTTTTTTATTTGATTTTTATTCACACAGTTTTTTACATACACAGTTCTATCATTTTCAAATTTTGCACAATAAAACATTTGTGCAATTTCATTATGAAAGAGTAATTTACATGCATATTTAAGAGGAATTGATTGCATTAGTTTTTAAGTCTTACCCAAGAGGATTCTATATAATTTACATCAATAATCTTTAATACAGCAATTTAAGACCCACCCTGTTATAAAATTCTTTAGCTCCAAGAATCCAAAAGCCCAACCTCCAAGATGAATTGCTAGGGGAAAAATTGTTCTCACATCTTTCCTACCCCTTCTCTTTCATTCTGGAGGAGTGTTTTTATTTAGGCTCCAAATATGGAACAAACCCCAACCAGACCTGTCTTATCTAGGGAGAGATATCAGGATCCATTGAAGTCTGGTTCATTGACCAGGCCTGCCACCTTCTCATATAATTTGGACCTTTATTATGGATTCTGGAGTTAAGGCTTTTCAGTATAATATATCTGTTTTGTTATTAATCTCTAGTCATTTACAGAAGGAATGATGTTTGTTATCCAACATCGTGTTATAGTCTTCTTGGCTGCTAAAATAAATACTGGGAGGAGTGTGTTTTTCCAGGGTGGAGAGTGATCAGGATAAACCACCAGCAGGACCTGTTCTGCTGTTAGTTCAATGGCTTCAGATAGGCATTGTGAAAGTTCTATTTGAAGTGATGGCCAAAATGTCTCTAATAGTGGACATAGCCAGAGGACATGACAAAGCGTTGCATGCTGATAGCCGCAATTGCTCCCAACACTCGCCATAACTCTCAGGCAAGTAATGGCTGAGAATCTCAGGAGAACGAAAGTATCTCATGCAGCATTTCCACACATATTCCTGCCACATGGGTGAAGAGGTTATTTTAAAAGCTGGTATGTGAGTTTCCTGCCAGGATTCCCACATGATTTCCAATGTGAGGTCTTTGTTCCATTCCTTAAAAATGTATTATGTGGTATTTGTAGTCATTTCACTTAGGACTTTATACAAGTTCCCTATTAAATGACCATCCATCCTGCCCTGTATCACCATTATAAAGAATTGTAGCAACCCTGGGGCCAGAGCCAGCAAGGTTGGTTGAATGTGAGTGTTCCTTAAAATATGATTTCAAACTTGAAAATATCGAAACTGTTCTGATACATGCAGACCGTACTGTGATCTCAATATATTAAAGGGACATATACTTTGGGGTGATAGAAACTGAAAAAAGTGAGTCAGCCCTACTCATCTCAATCTTTTGAAAGAGTGATCAGATAATATTGGGAGAGAAGTTTCTTCCTCTGAAATTAACTTACAATTTTCATAGGTTGGACATATGGTTTTGGTCTGTCTCAATCTTTTCCATACTTGGTATGTATTGGCTGTTATTGTACAGAAGGCTCTAGGAGGTAAGGATTGTCCTTCAGAAGAAAAAAGTATTGTATTTATATCAAATAGGTCATTCATTTCAAATTCAAAAATTTTCCAAGGGGTTTAATAGTCTTCTGCCACCCACATAAGCATGGTATGAAGAACAACTGCTTTCGCATACAAGGTAAGATCTGGGAGTCCCGCTACCCCTTGTGCTAGTGATATCTTTAGGATGGATAATCTGATCTGTGGATGCTCATTGCCCCAAATAAAGTTTGATATTATTTAATCCCAAGATTTAAAATAAAAATGAGAGGGAAAGCTGGGTATGTTTTGGGTAAGGTAAAAAAGCCTGGGACGTATATTCAGTTTAATTGTTGTTATACTTTGATGAAATGAAAAAAAAAAAGGGGACCACTTGGTAAGATCTGATTGAATGTTAAGTGTCAGGGGTTCATAATTGATAAGCTCCAATACTTCTGGGTTAATGGGAATATTAATACTGAGGTATTTTATTATTGTTGTTAACCATTTAAAGGGGTACATTTTCTTTAAATATATTGAAGGAATAAAATTATATATTAGGATCTCTGTTTTAGAATCATTTAATTTAAAACCAGCTATTTCTTCAAACTGTTTCAAAATCTGCCAAGATGATGGTATAGAAATATCTGGAGAGGTCAAGGAGAGAAGTACATCATCCGCGAACAAACTTATTTTATATTCTTGTTGAGCTAATGGTATACCCTCTACTTTCCTACTTTCCCATATCACTTGGGACAATGGTTCCATGTAAAGGGCAAACAAACATGGGGAAAGGGGGCATCCCTGTCAGGTGCCTCGATTTATCTGAATTGGGGGTAGAATATTACCATTAATTCTTAAATAAGCTTTGGGTGAAATATATAAATTTTGTAGGCAAGTAATAAATGAAGGGGGGAAACTGAATGCTCACAGGGTGTCCCAAAGAAAAGACCAGGACTCCCTGTCAAAAGTCTTTTCGGCATCAAAGCTAATAAAGGCAGTTGGGATCTTCCATTTTATTACATATTCTTGAAGAATTAAGATTTTATGAATATTATCAGCAGTGTTCCTACCCCAAATAAAACCTGATTGGTCTAAGTTTATAATTTTGGGGAGGAAAGCTTCTATCCTAGAGGCCCATATACTAGTAAAGAGTTTATAGTAATTATTTAAAATTGAAATGGGCAGTATGCTGTGGGCTTTGCCAGATCTTTGTTCGGTTTAGGAATTGTAGAAAGTTAGGCAAAATTCCATGGGGTGGAGAAGAATCTCCCTTAGCCACCTCATTATATAATGAATGTAGACTAGGGAGAAGAATGGTTGACAATTTCTGGTACCATTCTGATATAAAGCAGTCTGGGCCTAGGCAACGACCTGGCTTGAGTTTTTGAATGGTCTCCAAAACCTGAACATGAGAAATCTGTGTCTCCAAGGATTGCCTTTGGGTTTCCATCTAAATGAGGGAGTTTTAGTTGAGAGAGAAATTCTATTCGATCTATCGCCTTCATAATACTTGAAGCTGGGTATTCGGTAGGAAATAAGCATTAGCTATGGTAACCTGTTGGCCATATAATAGGCCTTGCAATATTATGTATCTACCTTGAGTATCAGTCCAAGTATTAGTAACTTCTAAAGGTGTATCAGTGGGAGCTAATATAGCAACCCCCATTTTCCCCCATGATAGGAGGAATCATATACATTATATCTTTTCCACCAATTGAGTTTCTGGTGCTCTGGGTCAGACAGGTTGGTTTCCTGGAGAAGGTATAGACATGCTTTATGTTTTTTTTTAAATGCTGCATTACCCAGTATCTTTTTATAGGGTCATGAAGGCCATTAATATTTTGCGAGTAAATTTGTATTGGATTAGTTGCCATATTGGGTAGTCCTAATCACTATTTTATTGTGTTTCATCCCCAGGGGCCAGGTAGCTGGATCATCCTGATCACTCCCCACCCAATGAAGAGAAAGAAACAGCAGCAAAATGGAGTCCTTTTGTTCTCATAATGTTGCAATTTCAATAAAGTTAACTTCAACATCAATCTGTATAGTGTGTGTGTCATTCCTCATCCCAACTGTTTTAAACAAAAAAATAAATAAATAACAAATCTTAATATTTTATAAACAGTAAACAACTCAATCCCCCTTCCCCCAAAGTCTCTGGTTTCTTCTACCTTGTTCACAGTTAGCTGGATTGTCCTGTGGTCACTGGTCTCCAGACTGTGCCCTACTTGTACATCTGAGACTTTTTTGCTGTTTGTGAGCACCAAAACCAATATTGCATTGTCTCTGGACGGGGGAATTCACCAGCTGTTGTAAACCTACTCCTTGGAGTGCAAACAGGAAATCTTTGCTTCATTTGGAGGATGCTGTGAATGAGGAGCAGTCCACATCTGGCAGATTGAAGTCCCCTACCAACAGTAACTCTCTCCTGTCTGCATCCTCAAGATGGTTTCCATGATCTCTTTATCTATATCAGCTTCCTGGGATGGGGGTTTGTAGATAACTCTGATCTGGACTAGGGTTTTCTCTCCAGCCCCAAGGGTAATCCAAAGTGTCTCTGCCTTGCTTTGCTTCCTTTGGATTTCTGTTGCATTGAAGTCCTCTTTTACATACAATGCTACCCCCCTCCCTTTTTACCTTCTTGATGCTTCTGAAATAGCATGTACCCCGGGATGGTGACATCTCATGTGTGTTCCCGGTGAACCATATTTCCATAATGGTGACCAAGTCTAACAGCGCTTCTGCCATCATGGCCACGAGATCTGTAATTTTGTTCATCAGGCTACAAACATTGCCACACATTGCCTTCGAACACTGTTTATTCTGGTTATTTGAAGCCTTACCCTGGCTCTTTTGCTTATGTGTTTTGCATTGCTTGTTGTGTGTATGATTGGAGCATATGCATGCTGAACTAGTTGGTGATGGGGAGGAGCACAAGGCAACCCTTGTGGTGTGAGGGGTGCCTGTGCCACCACCCCCACCCACTAGTTTTACTGACCAATATGGATGTCAATCTTTTGACCAAGTGCTATTGTACCTTCTTTAGAGAGGTGCAGGCCATAGAATTTAAAAAACTCCCATTTCCAGAAGTCCTGCCAATTATCGATATCCCTGTGACCTTTTTCCTGGTACCAGTTCCTCAGCCAGGTGTTAAATTCAGTGATGTCCTTTTCCCTGATCTTCTGCCTGCTACCTCCCTTATTTCAGACAGGCAGAATCTCTGAGAAGGTGACACCGGTCAAAAGAGAAGAAAGTTTGTCGCCCAGCCTTGAGATATTTTGTTTAGTTTCCCCCTCACTGACCTACTGGCTAGGTCATTTGTATCTATGTGAAGAATGATATGAGTGTTGTGGTCCACTGACATATGATCCCCTCGATGAGGCTTGTGTCCCTCCATGCTGATGTCCCTGGAAGGCACCTGACTGCAACTGAAGCATGGTCCTGTTGCAGGTGAGGTTCTATACCCTTAATCATGGAGTCTCTTATTATTAGAACAGGTTTCTTCTTTTCTGATTTAGCATGTTTAGTGGTGGGGTGCACCTCTTTGTGCTGGTTTGGATGTGGAGAATGTTCAACGCCTGTTACACAAGTTGGAGAATCATCAATGCTGTCTACACAAGTCACCCTGGAAGATACAGTTGTGGTGCATATCTGTTCAATGTCAAAATATGATTGGAACTCCTCTTAGCAGAGGATGTTTTGTATTTCTTTGGTTCCTGACTATCTGCCAGCCCCCTGGCTGGCTGGATGATTGAGTTAACGTTTAAGTTCGACTGATAAAAAAAAAAACCTTCTCAAGTGCTTATTTTTATGATTTACCTCTCGTGCTCAAAAAATACCAATCACGATGGCAGCCATTTCTTTTTCCTTTTAAACTTACAAATACTGAAAACACAAAACATATATCTCTTTAAAAAACAAACACCAGAACTTAACTAAATGGGACCCTTTTGCTAGATTCTGCTGTTTGTTTTTAAAAAGTTTCCCAAAACACCTTTTCTGGGCACACAAAATTCAGGGTGTACAGAATAGTGAGAACAGTCATTCACCTGTGTTTCTTGTGTGAGAACAGTGGAACATTTTTGACATCTGCAGGCACAGCTGCAAGTCATGCTGCAGGATGCAGTGAGAACAGTAAAGTGCTGATCCCCTGGTCTGTCTATCTCTGCCTCCATCTCTTTCTCTGTTTGTCTGTCTGTTTATCTATCTATCTGGCTAGCTAGCTATCTATCATGGGCTCCTGGTACTGCTTCTTTCTAGCCACATCCCTACAGGTTGCCAGCCCTTCCCAATTGTTTATTTTTTTATTGTACATGTGGACAGGAGTGCCCAACCCCAGTACTACTTCTCTGGACCCCGCCAACTCCAGACCACCTGACCCCTTCCCCAAACTGTAGCCTGATACTTGGTGCCAAATCCCCCTTGACAGATGCTCAGCTGATATAAAGAAAACCATCCCTTGACCATTTTTTTACACCTGTAAAATAAGAAAATGATCCCTCATCAATCTCACCCCCCACCCTGACCTCCCACTCAGCACCAGCCACCCCACACACCCTCATGCACATGAACAAATCCCATGGTGTAAATCAATTCCATGGTCAGAGACACATCTTGCTGCTGGAATCACTGACTACAATATGAAAAATTAAGGTACGTGTGGTTCAATATATTTCAATGGTATTTTGAACTTTGATGCATAACTTTATCAGTTATGCATATTTTGACCCACACATTTTCAACATGTCCTTTTTGAGACCCCATCTCATGACCAATAGTGGTGGAATCATGTAAATTAGGATCAAATGATGATTTTACATTTGCTTGGCAAAATCACCTTTCAGGCAGGATATAAACATTTCCACCACCCTTGTTCATGAAGTGGGGTCATAAGAAGACTACCGTATGTCAAAAATTTGGTTCAAAATACAGTATGTAAAACATTTTTCTGTGCTCACTCATAACTTTCATAATTTTTAATATTTTGACCACAAATTTTCAACATAGCCATTTTTTCACACCACCTCAGGAACATGACAGCTGTCATTTTTTTTCAAATCCTTGCCAAAATCATGTATTTTCATTCAGTGGCATAGAATGGTATTTCAGCAAGGATTTGAAAATGTTCACCCTCTGGGTTTATCAGGTGGATACCAAGAAGGCTATGTTGAAAATGTGATGCACAGATATGGTTAAATGCCAGATTATGACTGAGCATTGCTTATTTCAATGTTTACTCATAATGTCATTAATTGTCAATATTTTGACTCCAAACATTCAACATAACCATTTTTCCACACCACTGCATAAATGTGATATGCACAATTTTTTACATCCTGGGTGAGACCCGTTTTCACACATCTAGAGTTAAGTGATATTTTATCCAATATACTATAAATGGTACATGTCATGTTTGTAAGCAAATCATAAAACGAGTATATTGAATGTTTTGAGTCAAAATGCAAAAAAATATATAATTGTTAAAAAACTTGTAGTGCCAGTCATGACCCAGGCAGGTGTGCTTTGTGATGCCATGCCAGTGAGCTGAGTTTTGGGGTGAGCTCGGTGACCCAGCTGAATGGGGTGAGGGTAGCAGGATAGCATTGTTAAGTGACCTCCCAGCCATGGAAAGAAAGGTGAAGGGTTTTCTGCATGAGCCTGGGTACCATATAGTGAAGAAAACTGTCCTCCTGGCATAGGGCCATGTACCTCTCCACCCATGGGTGGAAGAGGACCCTATGCATTGGCTAACATATGCATTGTTTTCCCAGTGCATTTGTATGTGTGGCCACATGGAAGCACAGGGACAACAGGGTCCTGCATTTCTGCAGCCCACCGCATAGCCCTATGTATTCTTCACATCCATCACTGCACAGAAGCGCAGTCTTCCCTTGGCAAGAGGCATCTGCATGTCAAAAAGAAAGGAACTTCTTTGCAAAAACTTTGTTAATGCACCAGCAAGGGTAACTTAACACCAGAAAAGAAGGGAAATGTGGCATTAGGGTTTATAATCCTAACTCCCCACCCCAAGCAGAAAAAGGAAAAAAAAAATATGATTTGGGGTCTCCAGAATCTTGGTAAATCAGTGGTGGGATTTCAATGGATTTAGAACTTTTAGTCATATCATTGTCATTTTTTTATATTTTACACCAAATTTTAAACATCACCTTTTCAGAGCCCTACCTCATGAACAGGGTAGGTACAAATATTTTTTTAATTCTCTCCCAAAGGGTGATTTTTGCAGTCACTCTGCAAAATTGCCTTTTGGGCAGGATTTCAACATTTTTACCTAAAGGGTTCATGAGACGGTGTCTAAGAAAACTATGTTGACAATTTGGTGTAAAAAATATTGTAAACTGACCAACAAAGGGAGGCAGTATAGCGCAGTGGTTTAAGGCTCTGAGCTGCAAATCTGGTGACATCCAGCAGACCAGACCTGGGTTTGAATCCCACAGCTTCCACATGCATACTGTGTGACCCTAAGCAAGTCACTTAACTTCTCTGTGCTCCCAGGTCACTCCTGTAAAAAAAACTTTCAGCTTAGTGTGCTACTCCTGGTTAAACAACTAAAAAAAAATGGTGAACATTGAAATATTTCAGTGTTCATGCTTAACTTCACTAATTTTCAATATTTTTTCAACTAAACTTTCAACATGGCCATTTTGGGTCTCCACCTCATGAGAAGACAGGTGCAATTTTTCAAATCCAGGCAAAAGGTGATTTCACAGTCACTCCCTGAAATCATGGTTTGGGCTGGATTTGAACATTTCTCACCTACTTGGTTTATGACATAGGACCATAAGAAGACTTTAAAATATGGGATCAGAATATTTTTAAAGAACTGCAAAGTTATGAATGTGAATTGGATTGTTGCCATGCGTGCTCATAACTTTGGTAATTATCAATATTTTGACTCCAAACATTCAGTATGGCCATTTTTCACACCACCTTATATACATGACAGGTCACATTTTAAATCCTGGCTGAAACATGTTTTTTCACTTGTGGTACCAAACAGTATTTCAGCCACTATTCTCTAAATGTCACCTGTCTTCATTATAAGGGGCAGTCATAAAATGACTAGCATAAAAATTTGGGATCAAAATAAAAAAATAAATAGTAAATCTGTGTAGTGCAAGCCCTTACCCCAGTAGGTAGTGCTGTGTGATCTCATGCAGGTGAACTGAGTTTGGGAGGGGGGTGAGCTCAGTAAGCCAGTTGGATGGCCAAAGGCTAGGGGTATGGCACTATCAAGTAAAAGAAAGCACAGGGTTACCCACATGGCCCAAGTATTATATGTTGAAAAGAAATCTCTTGGCATAGGGCCCTGCACCTCTGCACCTATAGCTTCCAGAGGGCCTTGTGCTTCAGCTTCAGAAGGACTCTTTGTCCTATGTGTCTGTATCTTTTGCCACATGGAATTGCAACCCACTACACAGCCCCTCACATTCCTGACATCCATAGCCACATGGAAGTGCAGGGCCTCTGCATCCTCCATTTTTATAGGCAGTCAGACCCTTTCCATGGCACAGGGCCCAGAGGGTCCTGCACATCTGCACTGTTCACCCAAGTGAGGGTACGATTCCTCTGTCACAAAATGAAAGTACATTCTTTGCAAAAAAAACTGTGTTAATGCACCAATTAGGGTTCAACATAATAAGTAGGGAAATGTAGCCTTAGGGGTTTCAACCCTAATTCCCCCCCAAGCAGCAAAAGGAAAAGACCATCCTAGAAATGACAGACAGCCATCATCAGGTAAGACAAACAACATACAGCTGTTTCAATATGACACAAATGCAGTAGCACTCTACTGCCTTCATGGATTTGCATCTGAGGCTGCATAAGCACAGGCCCATAAGAGGCCTGTGCTTATGTAGCCACACCTGTGTGTGTATCTTATACAGTGTGCATGAGTACCTGTAGGGCCTGCGCTTCTACAGACAGAGGTACTGTTGCAATGTAAGCATCATGGTTTCAGCAGCAGTTCTAGAAATTTTTCAAGGGTATAGCAGTTTTGTTTAGGGGTAGCACTTTCCCTGAAAAGGTAAAATACTCATATTAGGTTAAAACAGTTACTTTTTGCTCTCCTAAGTGGGTAGCTGGTGCAGAACCAGTTTTCTGTTTTACTGCATGTTGTTTTTCTTACCTAATGATGTCTGTCTGTGGTTGCTTTGGTGGTCTTGTCCTCATGCTGCTTGTGGAGACTTAGGGTTAGAAACCCTAATGCCACATTTGCTTACTTTTTTGGTGTAAAATTGAACCTTAAATCAGCAGTGCAACAATCTGGTGAACATTTTGACCTATACTTTTTTTATACTATTTTAGATTGCCATTTACCTCCTGGCTTGTATGATACCCTTCTTTCCACAATTTGAGTCTTCTTTAGAACTTTTTTTCATGTCTGAAATAACAAAAGGTGCACTCCTTTTAACATGACTCGGGCCAAGTTTTCATCAGTATTTGCAGCTGTTTTTGAACAACTATTGTTCTGTAAGGTCAGTGAGCACTGCCTGCTGCATAATAATTAATTTTAGTCAAAACAGAAGTGATATATAAACAATTGATGGTCAAAAACAGCTGAAAATACTGATGAAGACCTGGTCCGCACTGTATTAAAAGGAGCGCTCCTTTTATTATTTCAGACATGAAAAAAGTACTGAAGCAGACTCAAAATGTGGAAAGAAGGGTATCACACAATCAGAAGGTAAGTGGCAATCTAAAATAGTATAAAAAAAGCATAGGTCAAAATTTTCACCTGATTGTTGCACTGTTGCTTTAAAATTTTTTTTTACAAAGAATTTCCTTTATTTTTGAGACTGGAATCATATCTTCATTCACACAGGTTCTTTCAGGACCTGTGAAAAGGAGAAGTGTTGCAGGGCTCACCAAGACCTGTGCCAATGGAAGACTCCATCTGCCTATGAAAGTACAGGGCTTATAATGGGTGTCAAGAATTGATGGGGTGTTTTTGTAGGCCGCAGAAGTGAAGGGCCATTTTTGCCTCACACTTCCACAGGACCACAGATACAGATACAGATGCAAATGGCAAAGGGTCAATCTGTCAGGGTCTTCTGGTGCCCATTGGTGCAGAAGTGCAGGACCTATGCCAAGAGAAGAGTTGTCTTCATTATATGGCACCTGGGCCCATGCAGACAACCCTGCAGCTTCCCTTTCCAGTTGTGGTGTGTGTTATCATATGACAGCACCATCCTCCCAGCCTTATCCATTCCAGCTGGCTCATTGAGTTTGTCCTGTAACACCCCAGAACTCAGCTCACTGGCATGGGATCACAAAGCACTACCTGCTGGGGAACGACTAGTATTAAACAATTTTTTTTTATTATTATTATTTATTTTACATTTTAAACCTACATTTTCAAGATAGCAGTTTTATGACTCCTACTTATTAATATGACATGTGGCATTTATAGCACAGTGGCCAAAATGTCATTTCACACTACAAGTGTGGAAACACATCTCATACAGGATTTGAAAAATGGCACCAATCACGTTTATGAGGTGGGGGAGTAATATGGCTATGTTGAATGATTGGAGTCAATATATTAAAAGTTAGCAAATTTCTGAGTGAAAGTTGAAATATTTTAATGTCCATTCATAACTTGGTCATTTTACCAAATTGTTACACTATATTTTCACCTTATGACCCAGCCATGTACTACCTTCAAACTTCTTTGATGCCCCCTCCGGTGCTGCACCCAAGAACACTCATGGCTTGGCCTTGGCACATCCACCATTCTATTTTAAGGCAATAATTGTATGTGAAGAGAAAAAATATTTAATCAAAGTACTCAGGAAGACCAGATACAGTGGAGACATGCTTGACCTAAAGCTCATTGACTTCACAATTGATATAGTCCTAGTTCCTCTTACAAAGACAAACACAGGTTCAGAAATTATCATAATAGCACTACCGCCCTTCTGGAGTTCACAGGCTTTATTCACTACTCCTTAGATTAAGGACACCTGGTCAGTGCTGCTTTCATTGATTTAACCAAAGCTTTCAACACAGTGAATCATGCCCTCCTGGTCGAACAGCTTACAACCATTGGCCTAGCTCATGACAGTGTAGTCTGGTTTGAAAGTTACCTGCACAACTGTACATAGCAGGTGAAAACTGGTAACACCTCCTTGGGTAGCAGACCTGTCCTGTCTGGAGTTCCTCAAGGGACCATCTGGGGCCCTCTTTTATTTAGCATTTTCCTCAACAACCTCCCTTACTCCTGTCAGGGTCACATCCTTTTATATGATGATGATGCTGTCCTGTTTACCAGTGATACAGACCCTAAGGTTCTTAAATCCAGGCTACAGAGTAATTCCATAGTAGTAGAAAGATGGTTCCATAAGCACAAGTTAGTTATGAATTACAACAAGACTAAAACTATGCTATTCTCCAGCTCCCAAAATAGGTACAGAACTTACCCTTGTACCCTCTTTCTATCACCAATGAAGAGGGCTCTCCCCTGGAGCTAGTTCAGCTCTTTAAATATCTGGGGATTACTATTGACAGTACAATGACCTATGACTATCACATTGGCAACATTGCTAAGGCTGTTAACACTCGCATTGTGAAAACCAAGAGACCCCCACTCCATTTGCAACCACACAGTAAGTTGCCTATTTTTGGTTAGTATTGTTGTTGCATTTTTTTGAGGAGGTAGGGTGTGCTCTGATTTTTTTTGAAGTCTGTTATAGTAAGCCATGTTTGTAGCATCCCATGGTTTTATTTGCAATTAGCAATCTGTGTATCCCTGGGTGAGCAGTTATTTATTTGTTTTTGTGTTGAACACACATAGAAGTATGGCTTTCTTTTTAACTAGCTCCCCTACAGCTGCCAGCGCTTTGGCTGTGTACACACTCTTGTTAAGCCAATTTGGACTTTTTTGCACCCTATATAGGTAAGCCAATTCAGGCAGTGCAGTGTAGATTAGGGACCCAGCTGGTGCGAGGTCCACCTCAACGTTGGTAGCTGGGTGATTTCATACAGTGACAACCATGAGACCCCCAACTCCATTTGGAACCACACAGTAAGTTGCCTATTTTTGGTTAGTATTGTTGTTGCATTTTGTGGGGGGATAAAGTGTGCTCTGAATTTTTTTGAAGTCTAACACCCGCATTGGGCTACTTTATAGGTATAAGCAATGTTTGACCCCAGAGGCTCTTAACCTGGCCATTCACAGCTCTCTTGTCTTGCTTATTGATTACGGCTTACGAAACTATGGATCAGCTACTGAAACAACTCTTTGCCACATCATAGTTGCACTCAACACAGCATGCCGGCTCAGCTCATCTGTCCCATACCTGTGACATGTACGCTCAGGCTAACTGGCTCCAATTCAAATGTAGACTCGTACCAAACATGTTTACTGGCCAAAAAAGTAAGCTTAGGCAAAATGCCCTCAAGAGTGCAAAAGCTTATTACCCCCCACTATCAACCATTGCTGCACCAGAAGCTCTACTAGCCAGATTTTGAATATACCCCACTGTCACACTTCTCTGGGACAAATGTCATTTGCCTACTGTGCCCTGCTATGGATGAACTCACTGCACCATGACAGTGCTTCAGCATCCACATTGGGCTCCTTCAAGGTTAAACTTAAGCAACAGCTAGCTGCTGATGCCAGTTGTGACTTCCAGCACTTATTCCAACCTTATGCTATCCTGACCTTATGCATAACTGTTCTCAGCATGTAAATAACTGTTCTAAGTTGCAAATAATTCTCCTTTCACATTTCCTATTGATCCCTTCCACTCATTCCCCTCACCCTCTATGGCTTCCCCCCATCCTCCTTCCCCCGTTATATCTGCTGAGCTCCCTTGCTCACTTTAAAATGCTTTGTCCCATACTTCCTCACCTCTGAAGAGGCCCCTGGGCCGATGCCATCCCTTATCTTGTTGATTAGTATATATTAGGCTGAGTCTGTTCTCATTTTCCTGTAAAGGATTGTTTCATAAGACCCCACCCCCTAATATGACCCTTTGAATTCCAGGTTTTAATCAGATATGCACCATGGCATACATTGTACAATGCCACATGTATTGGAACTTCCCTAGTTATACACTCTTGTAATGTCTTGTACAATTCCTTGTTTTGTTTGTTCTCCATCTCATACATTTCCAATATGTATGTGTTCATCTGATATGGAACCTGTGAAATGAGCTTGTTCTCAAAGGTGTTATCTGAAATTTCAATAAATAAATGAAAAAGATCTTCAACAAAACCCTCTTGCTCTCCTAGTTCCCCAGCAAATGGAAGCTAGCCCTTATGATCCCCATATATAAGAGTGGTGACAGAGCCCAGCATGGCAACTACAGACCCATCTCCATACTTCCCCCACTATCCAAAGCACTCAAAAGAATTGTAGCTGACCAACTGGTTGAGTATATGGAGAAGTATAAACTTTAATGTCCCCACCAACATGGTTTTAGGAAAGGGCACAGCACTACCTCTGCTCTATTAGAATTCACAGGCTACATCCAGCAGGCCATGGACCTGGGTCAATTCATTGGAGCCACCTTTATTGATCTCTTCAAAGCATTTGACACAATCACCCTCTACTGCTGGAACAGCTAGCTGAACTAGGCCTGTATTCTAACACCCTAGAATGGTTCTGCAGCTACCTCTCCGAATGCACACAGAAGGTGAGAATAGGCAATGCCCTGTCATCTAAGCTTCCTGTCCACTCAGGTGTACCACAAGGATCAATTCTGGTGCTTTTGCTCTTCAGCATTTTTCATAACAAGCTCCCAGCCTACTATCCTGAACAGGTTTTGCTTTATGCAGATGGTGCTGTAATTTTCACGAAAAACTCTGACTACTTTCAGCTGGAGAGGCAACTTTAGGAAAGCTTCTTAGAAGTAGAGGAATGGTTTATGGAGATGAAACTTGTGCTCAATTATAAAAAAAATAAATCTATGCTTTTCCACAGCTCCCATAGCAAGCATTGAGCAAAACCATTGATAATTAGGAACTGCTGTGGTACTGCTCTGCAACAGATGCAAACATTCAAGTTACCTTGGTGTTACTCTGCATTCTACCCTGTCCTTCACTAACCATGTAGAGCTTGTTGTCAAAACCTTGAATACCCACATAGGTATCCTACACAAGCATAAACACTGCCTAACAGATCAAGCCCTTAAGCTAGCTGTCCAAAGCTCTATTGTCTCTTTAATAGATTATGTGATGGTGATCTATTGAGCAGCAATGGATTCTGTATTAAGGCAATTATCTACAGCCTTAAAGAGATCCATGAAGATAAAATGTTGCAGCCCCTGCACCCGACATTTAGGTGACTTACCTCCATGGCATGCTGTTAGTTTAAAAATGTCACCAAATAATGTAGAAATCTAGATTTAGTAGTTGCCGTATTGGTCCTTGCAAGAATAGATCCAGAAGCAAATGATGGATATTTAAGGACAATAAACAGATAAAAGTCATCTAGTGTGGATCCAACCAGTCCTTCTTCAGAAGCTCAAGAAGCTCAAGCTCAAATATGAGCTTCTGAAGAAGGACTGGTTGGTCCGAAAGCTAGAGCACTTTGTTCTTGTTGTTACATCTATGTTGGTCCATTAAAAGGTATCAAATCATTTGCTTCTGGACCGAATAAATGTAGGCATTAAAAAACAGTAATGCTGTAAAATTAATTAAATTGGGTCCTGAGGACTTCCCAGTTGTAAGTGTCACCCACACTCAGTAATGTGATGATATGCTAGGGAGAGTGTGGGGGCATGTTCCATTATAGTCAATAGGTGGCAGTTTTCAGATCAGTTTTGAATATTATAATGGCCACTTGGTAATGGGGCACCAGTCAACTAACAAGGCCCTTGTTAGTTGACCGGTGCCCACATTTCATTAGCAAGTGGCCATTATAATATTAAAAATTGATCTGAAAACTGCTGCCCATTGACTATCATGGGGTGTGTCCCCTCACTCTCCCTATCATCTCATCAGCACATTAGTGAAATCGGGGGCAGAGCGTGGGTGGCACTTACAATCAGGAAGTCCTTGGGACCTGGTTTAATTAAATTTATGAGTGTTACTGTTTTTTAATGCCTGGATTATTTGGTGACATTTTCAAACTAACAGCATGCCATGGAGGTAAGTCACCTAAATGTCAGGTGTGGGGGGCTGAGACTGATAGGGCTCTTTAAGTAAGGCCTGTCAACTTCTTCTAGGGGTTGCTCCATGGACACACACTTGTGATCTCTATGAGCAGGCTGATTGGTTATAACTGCATTGGTGAATTTTCTACCATACCAGTCTTGTGGTAAAGAAGGCCTCCATTGGTCTGCTGCCCCTTGGAGTGCAGAATCTCCTCAGCCCATCGTGTAATATCCACCACACCAGAAGTTCTGATAACCCCACTTTACAAGTTTCTCACTGTTGCACATCTCAAGGACAGTGGTCTTTCACATTCAGAGCCCCAAAATGGTTAAATTCCTTGCCCAGTGAGGTTACTGATACATCCACCCTTGGCTCTTTTAAATTAAAGCTCTGTCACTACCTTGTTGCTCATGCTTCCTGTGACAGTTATGCATGATCCAATATCCTCTCCCATCCTTCATACTGTCCATCTAATTAATCTCCCCCTCTCCCTCCCCTACCCCTTCACCCTCCCCACCACACCTACCCCAGCATGCCTCAAATCCTCCCCTCTCCTTTACTATCCTCCTACCAACCAATCTACCCCTGCCACCCTGATAAACCTGCATATCTCCCACTTCCCTTGCCATCCCCTCTCAGCTTAAGCTTTCTCTTCACTCTTTGCCCCTACTACCCTACTATCCTGCCATCTCATCTTACCCCCCTGCTATCCTGACAACAATTTACTTGATTGTGTTCACTTTCTGCCTTCCTACCAGCCCCAGCAATGAATCAGGGCAGAGGCTTTCCTGCCACTTTTTCCTGTCCCCAGTATCTCTTTTTAAAAGCCCTTCTGGCTGCACCTCTGGGTACATTCTTGTGCAATTTTTTAATTTCTCTCAACTAACATGCACTTGTTGCTTAGCCTTCCTGCATTCTGTAAATACAATATTATTGTCTAAGTCGCCTGCTTTTTTCCTCCTTTGCCTTTATACTGTATTTACATTTTCTCTAACTTATTTGTTTACCTGGACTGTGTATTGCCTTACTTGTTCTTGATGAGAAACTTATGTAAAAGAGCCTTTGGTTCAAAGGTGTTAATACAAAACTTAATAAATAAAAAAAATAATGAACCAGGTAGGTGAAAATTGTCAAATCCCACCCAAAGTATGATATCCAAGAGGAATCATATAATCACTTTTAGGACAGGTTTGAAAAATGTCACCTACTTTTATCATAAGGTAGGATTCCCAAAAGACCATGCTAAAATTAGACACAATGAAAAATGACAGTTATGAGTAAAAGTTCACAACACATTAAAAGATATTGAAAAGATGTCCCTTGTTTTCTCGCATCACAGTTGCCAGTTCCAGCAGCAAGACGTCTTTTGGTCAGGAGTGGATCTAAGCCATGGGACACTTTTAGGTGAGTGAGGGTGTGTGGGGAGATATAGAATGTGTGGGTGCTGAGTGTCGGGGTTGGGGAAGGTTGGGGTGGGTATGGGGGTTCAGATCAGCAAGGGACCATTTTCTTATTTACAAACCTTTAAAAAAGACTACAAGGGACTATTTTCTATTATTCAGCTATACTGGATCTGATGCTGGTGACTGAGCACCTCAGTGTTGGTTTTTACTCTATGGCAGCACCAGGTCTGGGCACCATGGTGTCACCACCTATTAATTCGGGGGGGGGGTGACCTGAAGAGCAAGGGGTTGGGCAAGTGGTACTGGTGGCAGGCAGCCTGATTTGTTTTTAAAGAGTGCATACTGTATCTTGTGGAAGGATGGGGAGAGCTGGCTGAGCTGGGAGGGGGAGGGAATTCATAAATAAAAAACATAGAAAGAAAGATAGATAGATAGATAGATAGATAGATAGATAGATAGATAGATAGATATAAATAGACAGACAGACAGAGACATAAAGAGATACAGTAGACTGAGTGATTGCTGGTTCACTGTGGGTGCTCAAACCAGTGGCACATCTTCATCTGTGGCTGCAGATGTCAGGAAAGTCCTCCTGTTCTCATACCAAGTATGTAGATGAATGACTCCACTTGCTAAGTTATGCAACTAAGATTTCTGGGTGTTCAGAAACCTTAATTCCATTTTCAAAAAACCAACACCAGAATCTAGCTAAACTGGCCCTATTTTGCTAGGTTCAGGTGTCTGTGTTTTGAAAAGACATAATTTTTATGTAGTTTCAAGGTTTTTTAGTTGAAAAAAAAACAAGATAGCAGCCATCACAAGTGATATTTTTTCTCACAATTGATAAATCACTAATTCTGCAATAGATAAATCCTGTATTTCTTGTTTATATCATAGGGTTACCCATAAATCCTACTTGGCATTCTCAGGAAAAAAAAAAACTTTAAATCCTTATAACTCTGAAACTGATAAATATTTTTTTGCAAAACCTTCAAAAGGCACTACCTTAGCACAGGCTGCTTCAATCCTGAATGTTTTGGGAAAAGTACTGTACCATCGAGAATGTACATGAGAGTAAATTAAACTTGTGTTAAGTATATGAAAGAACACTGCAAACATTAAAAATCTACTTTCCATATCTCAGAACCTGCACAAATGCAGTCCCCAAATGTTTGAAGTTATGAGGCCCTGCCACCAAGACCACACATGCCAAATCTGGGGATATTTCTTTGAACATGGCCAAAGTTTTAAGATGCAAAGATTGAGGTTAAACATTAAACATCTTATTCAACCCTAACTACTGTATACTGGTGCTACTGTGCCAGTATAATATCTATAATAGATATATGTAAGAGATAATCCACTACAGGGTGTGTGGTCATGCTCTGATGATATACACACACCACACACCCTGTAGTGGATTATCTATCTTATGAAATAAATAGAATTTTGGGAAGGGGAGGTTGAAAAAATAGTTCCTCTATGAAATAGTTGCATGCTTTAGCTGCATGTGCCAAATTACTTCTTAGTTTGGTGCTGTTGTAATCTGCTTAAAAAAAACACACATGCTGCCATTTAGGCTACTGCTTGCTTTTGGACTTTCACTTTTTTGTATTGTGACCAAGTGGTCTGATTTAAAAAAAAAAAAACCTTAGCCGAAAGTTGTGCCTTGGTTCAGTTTCAGCTTTTAGAAGCAGCAGCTAGCAGCTGAAAGGGAGGGAGTATTTACTTCTGTTTCAGCTTTTAGAAATGACAGCTAGCAACTAAAAAGGAGCTAGCATTTACTTTAAAAAGTATCTCATTTTGATGAGGGAAGCTAGCAACTAAAAAGGAGCTAGCATTTGCTTTTAACAGTACCTCATGTTAGAGAGGAAGAGGGGAATCAGCTAAATCTCCTTCTTCCCCCATCACTTAACTGCTAAATGCTAAGGGGTGGTAATACTACTACTCTTGCTCCCAACCACCCAGGGTCTTTCAACATTTATAGAAGCTCAAGAGAACTTCCTGTAGGGATCCCAAGGGAAGACACCAGTGAGAACAGGAAGAGAGGACAGAGAAGACACAGTGAAGTGAGAAAGAAACAGTGACACCTACAGGTCAAGAGGAAAACAGACAAGGACATCCAGATCTGCCAGAGCTGTGGAGGGCTGGTAGCAAGGCAGACACTCTGGAGACTGGGGTGACCCTTCTGCAGGACAGTAGTGGAACTACGGAGGGAGCTATGGCAGGCAAGACATCACAAGGTTGCAGAGGACACTGGATTGGGGATGTCCACCACCCCCTTACCCACCCACTCCTCAAGGCCCACAGGTCTTGGGGGATGGAAGGTGGTGGGAGGGGAAAGTGGTGCACCTAGAGCTAAGATGGGGCACCACCAGTCACACACTGTCCCCATGCAGAATCATGTTTCCCCCCTAGTCAGGGGACAGAAACCAGGTGGGAAAGAAGGAAGAATCCAGCAGGGTAAACCTGATTCAAGAAAGCAGGCAGGAGGTACAGGAAAGGAGAAGAAGAATATACAGATTCTGGTCATGGGAGACTGTATGTTGTGAGGAGTGGAGGCACAATCCATCAGTGCAAAGGGAGGTGAAACCACAGTGAAATGAATGCCAGGAGCATCTGCAAGGAGAGATAAGGAGAGAGTAGGATGGGTGGTGATAAGAGATCAGGATTTTGAAGGGAACATTGTTCACCTTGGGACAAATGACATAGAAAATAGGACTGTGGAAGAAGCCAAGGCAGACATGAAGACCCTAGGGGACAGCCTAAAGGAGTACACAACACACCCGGCCTTCTCAGAGGTGTTGCCAGTTTGTAGGAAGGGTAGAAGTGAGGACAAGATCAGGAATGAAGAGATCAGGGAATTTAGCCAGTGACTCCAGGGTTGGTGAGCAAACAATGGGATGCACTACATTGGAGACTGGAGGACCTTCTGGGACAGGAAGCTCCTCAAGCATGATGATCTGCATCTCACTGGAGAAGGAGCAAAAGCACTAAGGCAGAAGTTGGAGGTCTTCATGGAGGGTTTAAACTGGGAGGTCTCTGGCACAGAGAAGAAGACCTTAATGAGGATGCAGCAGAAAGATATGAAGGTTAGGGGATCAACAAATGGAAGGGAACCCCCCAACATTGGAATAAAGGAAAAAGACATGGCCATGAGCAAGGAGTGGCTAAAGGTAAAAAAGGAGGGACCTCATGCAAAGTACAGGAGGGGCAGACACAGAATAAGGGGGATGGTACTGGAGTTGTATCAGAGGGGGGAGGCCATGATTGGAAGGCTATATGCACCAATGTCTGCAGTCTGGGTAACGAAATTCCAGAATTTGTGGCATTAATGGCCTCCGAGGACCTGGATATCATGCAGTCACAGAGACATTGTGCAATAGCAACCATGCCTGGGAGCTAGCCATTCCAGGGTACATGCTACACAGATGGGACAGGGAAGGCAAGAAGGGGAGGAGTGTCATTGTACATTAGGGAAGGGATAAATTCAACAGTCTCACAAGACAAGGGTGGAAAGCAGAGGCACTGCGGGTAACCCTGGAAGTGGGAGGGAAAAGTATTTAGAATGGGAGTGATATACAGGCACCCAGGGCAGGCAGAGAATGTAGACAGAGAACTGCTGGAGACTATAGAGAACATGGCAACAAAGGATGAATTGTTGCTGATGGGTGGCTTCAACTTGCCAGATGTGGACTGGAGCATTCCGGTGGCAGCCTCAGCCAGGAGTAAGGGTTTCCTGCATTCCTTGCAAGGGGTGGGTCTCACACAGCTAGTGAAGGAGCCTATGAGGGAGAAAGTAATTTTAGATCTTGTCCTAAGTAATGGGGACAGGATAAAGGAAGTCACAGTAGGGGAGACCTTAGGGACTTGTGATCATTGAGTTGTGGCATTCACCATAAGGATATCACAGGAGGCTAGCCACACAAGGACTACAATCCTGGATTTCAGGAGGACAGACTTTGGTAAGATGAAGGACAAATTCAGGAAGGTTATGCAGGACTATGATGACATAAAGGCAGTACTGTAACAGTGGGATAAGATAAAGGAAGCCCTGCACCTGGTAGCAAACCATTGTACCAGGCCCTGCAGCAAGAGCAAAAGAAAGAGGAAACCACTGAGGTTCTCAATGGGAGTAGCAGAGCTAGTAAGAGGAAGCAAGATGGCATTTCTGAGGTATAAGGCAATACAAAGTAAGGAGGACAGGCAAGAATACTTGAAAAAATGAAAGGAAGTGAACAAGGCAGTAAGGGCAGAAAAGGCCCAAATGAGGAAAAGCTAGCTAAATCAGTTAAGGAAGGAAGGAAGGCATTCTTTAGGTATATCAGAAAGAGAAGGAAGACACTGGGAGGGATTGTAAGACTTAGGGAAGAGGTAGGCAGGGTAGTGGAGAAAGACATTGACAAGGCGACTGTCCTCAACAAATACCTCTGCTCCATACTGACAGAAGAAGACAATGGGGATGGTTCCCCATTAATATAAGAAAGGCAAACAGGAAGAAGGGATGGACATTAGACCTTTTTCAGAGGACAGAGTAAAAAGAGCACTAGAACAGCTTAGGATGGATAAAGCTAAGGGGCCCGATTGGATACACCTGAGGATCCTAAAGGAGCTCCGAGAGGAACTGGCTAAACCTCTGGCTAAGCTGATCAGTATATCGCTAGAAACACGTGTGGTTCCAGAAGAGTGGAGGAGGGCATAAGTGGTAACCCAGCACAAAAGTGGTAGCAAGGAGGAGGCAGGAAACTACTGCCTGATCAGTTTGACCTTGATAGTAGGTAAAATGATGGAAACCCTACTTAAGGAAAGGTTGGTGGTCTACCTAGAGACAAGGGGGCTGCTGAACCCAAGGCAACATGGAGATCACTGCAGGGAGGTCATGCCAGACCAACTTGATTGATTTCTTTGAGTGGGTGATGAAAGAAATAGACCAGGGCAGAGTGGCAGATGTGGCCTATTTGGACTTCAGGAAATCCATTGACACAGTCCCACACAGGAGACTAATCCACAAGCTGGCAAATCTGGGGGTGGAGACAGAGGTGGTCACATAGGTTAGAAACTGGTTGAGTAACAGAACACAAAGAGTGGTGATAAATGGGGTTAGCTCACAGGAGGGATGGGTAATGAGTGGCATACCCCAGGGATCAGTGCTGAAATTAATGCTCTTCAATGTCTTCATAAGCAATATTGCAGAGGGTCTGAAGGGAGGGTTAGCCTGTTCATGGATGATACAAAACTATGTAACAGGGTAGATACACAGGAAGGTATAGAAAAAATGAGGAGGGATCTGAAGAGGCTAGAAAACTGGTCCAAGGAATGGCAGTTGGGTTTCAGTGCAAAAAAGTGCAAGATTACGAACCTAGGGAGAAGAAATCCTAGGGCTGAGTATGAACTAGATGGGGTAACACTGGAGGCTTTATCAATAAAGTATATCAGGTTGCCCTAGTTTTTTTTAAATATCTAACCTTTGGGTCGTCCTTTAAGCACCTGTTACTATACCATGAGAAAATATATAAAAAGAATGAACACCATTGTTTAGTCAAATTCTTAATATTTTTTTTTTTTTTTTTTGTTAATTTGGGACAACAGTCTCATGGCCTCACCACTTCTTCAGGTCTCTTTAAAGATTTTATCTACAAATGAAATGAAAACAGAAAAAAATAAGTACATTTCCTATATAGTTCACATTCTGCAGACAAACCAGGATCTCATATATAGGTTAAAACATTTTTTAACTTTCACAAAATGAAGAAAAAATGCTAATAAAATTATGAATGCAAGATATACTTGGGAAGGAAATAAGCGGTCTTTTAATAATAAAATTCAAAGGACCTTTACCTTTAATAATAATTAGTTCAATGTGTCTCCTTATTCTCAAAATATGTTATGCCCGTCAGGTTGACTTGTATGCTACAAAAGAAATCATATTAAGGTATTGCACCATATAATAAACATCTCCTCCAATTTATAGCACAATAAGTGGGAAATCTTAATTGTTTTTAAATAAAATATATATATTCTCACCCTGTCTTTGAACAATCATTAGAAAATGAGCATCATCCTCTTAAAGAGTAGTCACCAAGCTAAACAAAAGGAAAAGGAATTTGCTTTTAACATACTGTTTATGCCTTTGCTTTTAGTGATATGAGTTTACAAGCCTTTGCTTTTAGCAAAATGAATAAACCAGAAGACCAAGTGTTTAAATTTAAATACCTTTGACTGGTATTAAAACTGCTTCCTGCCCCCTTGTCATTGCTTATACACAATGTATCTTAAGAAATCTAAACGGACTTTCAACAAGCTGAAATAAGTTCAAAACAAAAATCATTTAGGAGTATGTTATTCTCCAAGAATATTTATAAAAAGGCTAAAAACCAGGTTCTCAAACCTCTATAAACTCACTTTCAAATAGCTGAATAGCTGCGCCATCAGGACGCCAACCCGAAGCAAGGGAGTGTCTTCTGGTGCGCAATTTCGAGTTTTAAATCTCGTGGCAAGCAGGGTGGAAAACAGATGTCACAAATGATATCAGACATAGTCTCCAAGAAACTATGTGGCTGATTGCTGCAAGAATGCAGCATGAGATCAGATTCATTGGCTCAGCGGTGTTAACCCTTGAATTTACTGAGACATAAACGTGACCTATTGGCGGTTCACCCCCCGCTAAGGGCTTAAAGCCCAAAGACATTCATTCTATTTATCTTAAACAAACCTATTGTTCTTAAATGTTATTTGAATTACTTTTATAATATCAAACTAAAAATATAGATTAGAAGGATGGAAGGAAGGGAGAATACACAGAAAGAAAACTACACAAAGATTTTTTAAGTTCAAACACTAATAATATAAATTCTATTCCATGTCCTCATTTAATCCAATCTGTGGATCCAAACAATTCAAATGAAATATCCAATATACTTCACGTTTTCTCAATGTCACATCCCAAGTGATATTTGTAGATCTGGGTTCTGGGACTAATTCAAGACCCCAGAAATGAAGAGAGGTTGCTGAGTGTCCAGACTCATTAAAATGATTTGCCACAGTGGAAGATTCGTCCTTCAAATGAATGTCACTTTTATGTTCACTTATGCATTTCCTTAATTCCCTTGTGGTCTTCCCAGCATATAGCTTGTCACAGGGACACTGGATAATGTAGACAACCTGGTCACTTTTGCAGTCAATTTGCTGAAGAATAGGGAATTTCTTATTTGGTATAAGAGTCTTCATGGAACGTTACCAGGTGCTAAAGGACCCAATAATAATTGTCTTGGCCCTTTCTCTGGTATATGATGTTGTGTATGGACTAATTGGTCCCTTAAAGTACAATTCCTACGTGATGTAAACAATGGGGTATTACTAAATCTAGCTACTGTGTGGGCCTCTAATTGTAAGATGTGCCAATTGGAAAGTATAATCTTCTTTATTCTTTTAATAAGATGTGAATACTGTGTAGAAAATACTATCCTTTCCCCTGTATCTTGTTTATTAGAATTACCTAAGAGCTGTTCTCTTGATATTGCCTCTATTAATGTTCCAGTGTCCTTGATCAAGCTGTGATGGTATCCTCTTGCCAAAAATCTATTGCTCATAGCTGCAGCTATTTAATCATATTCTTGGGACTCACTACAATTGTGCTTTGCCCATATAAACTGAGACTTAGGGATACTATGTATCAATGTCAGGTCATGATAACTAGTGAAATGTAAAATTGTGTTTTTTGCTGTATCTTTCCTATATAAACTTATTTGTAAACCCTTCTCTCCTTAATAAATATACAAATCCAAAAAAGAAATCTTAGAATAATCACTTTACATAGTAAAAAATAAATTTTGATTCCTGCTATTTAGGTAAGTGTGAAAGAGACTCAGGTCTGCCTCATTGATGTGTATATATATATATATATATATATATATATATATATATATACATGTGTTGTGTTGATTATTGTCACTCTATTTTGTATGAGATTATTCCATTTTTGAAATGCTTAATGCTTACAAGATGTTATGAGAATACAAGATGTGAGACTTTTCTTTTGGAATCTCTGGCATTGTTTGGCTCATAATGTTCTGGACACCTGGCCAGTGTTTAGGGCATGATGATCTGACGAATGCCAACTATTTATTATGAGAATAAGTGGTGTTTGTCATGCTGAACTCGTGATGTTCTGGGCACCTGGCCAGTGCTTAGGACATGGTGGTTTAGCATTTCTAAATACCAGATAAAACATATAAAATGGGACTTTCCAGATGCCTGGTTTGAAGCCTCTCCTGCAGGGTGGACGCATTGCTGTGGGGCCAGTTCGCGGTTCAAGAGACTCCTAGCCAGGCTAACAAGGGGGCTTCCCAGCCATTGGAAGAGGGCTTGGATGATGCTTTATTGAATCGGTCCAGCAATGGATTTTAAAAGAAATGCTGGTGTGTCTTATGGTCCATTTGGCAGAGCTAGTTACCCCTGGAGGAAGGATTCAAAGGGTTAACTGTAATGACACTGGTTGTAAAGGAACCTGGAGTTGAAAAAATGATACCAAAGATAGAACCAAGGGGAACTTTAGCTGCCCATCCGGACAGAAGTGTGTGGTACTGAACATGACATTTTCACCAGGGGTCAATCTCTGGATAACAACTAGTGGCCCAGGATGATTATATGTACAATATGCCTACGAAACAGATGAAATCTCTTTGCAGAATAAGACTGCTATTAAATGCTGCAACTTATCAGACATGTGCATGATAACTCCTCACCGAGGACGAGACTGTTGCATGAATCAATCAGACATTTTTAACGAAACCATTAAACTAGTTAATGTAAATACTTTGTTTTGCATAAATGCAACTGTAATAGAAAATAAAACTACTTGGGTAGACTATATTACTGTATTAAGAAATCATCCTATTGTTAGTAATGACAGCTTGGTTAAAGTGCCATCTACTTGCATATCGGTAGCGCAACAGTATCAAAAGAATGTTATTAATTTTAATATAACCTTTGCTTCTAGTCATAAGTGTAGAAATAGACGAGCTTGTTATGATACATTACTAGGTTGCACTGGTGCTGGTGTGGGAATATTGAATAGCATAGATATAGAATCATTAGCGAACAAGTTAAAAGTGGCAGGGACAGATGTATCACAGTTAATTTACAAGCGCAATGGATGCCTACTGTTTTTAATCTGCAGAAGTTAACGTTAGATTACGATGCAGAATTCTTGCAATTGTTTAATATGTCACAAGCTTTGCAGTTAAGCACATTCTAGAACCTATCGTAGTTTATTAATTGGACAGGATGCACTATGCAAAAAATATATGCATTAACACAAAGGAACAAAGCACAAAGTGAATAATAAATTTATATGGAGGACCGTGTTTAAGCAATGGATACCAGTCACTAATTGGATATCGGTATCTTCTAATAAAGTTATTAGGAAAAAAACATTGATCCAAACCCAAATGCAAACCGTGATAGTGGCAGACCAAATGATTGAATTAGGCTCAAAAATACAAACTGAAACTACTCACCATTGGTGGGACATATTTACTGGATGATCTCCTTCTGCCACTAAAGTATTGAACAGATTGATCCATCCGATTTTAATAATTGCAGTGATATTGTTTGTTTTAACTGTGTGGAATTGTTATTTATCCAATAAAATTAGGAGATGATGCCATTTTCATACAAATTGTATTCACAATAATCAAAGGGCCGAATGATGTGTATATATATATATATATATACATGTGTTGTGTTGATTATTGTCACTCCATTTTGTATGATATTATTCCATTTTTGAAATGCTTAATGCTTACAAGATGTTATGAGAATACAAGATGTTGTGAGACTTTTCTTTTGGAATCTCTGGCATTGTTTGGCTCATGATGTTCTGGACACCTGGCCAGTGTTTAGGGCATGATGATCTGACGAATGCCAACTATTTATTATGAGAATAAGTGGTGTTTGTCATGCTGAACTCGTGATGTTCTGGGCACCTGGCCAGTGCTTAGGACATGGTGGTTTAGCATTTCTAAATACCAGATAAAACATATAAAATGGGACTTTCCAGATGCCTGGTTTGAAGCCTCTCCTGCAGGGTGGACGCATCGCTGTGGGGCCAGTTCCCCCGGTTCAAGAGACTCCTAGCCAGGCTGACAAGGGGGCTTCCCAGCCATTG
The DNA here is from genome assembly GCA_016271365.2 of Neoceratodus forsteri. Classification (NCBI taxonomy): domain Eukaryota; kingdom Metazoa; phylum Chordata; order Ceratodontiformes; family Ceratodontidae; genus Neoceratodus; species Neoceratodus forsteri. Next base: position 1,537,965,690 of record CM057450.1, read on the forward strand.
GAAGAGGGCTTGGATGATGCTTTATTAAATCGGTGATGTATAACCTTTTGTGTTATATTTTGTTATAATAAAGCTTTGGCTTGCTGTACTTATTGTATTGTTATTGTGTGTATGTGAGTGTGAGTGAGTAAATAGCTGCCTGGTTTGAGTTGGCAGAACACTCATGCCCTCTCCAGACCATAAAAACATTGTCAATATATCATTTACATACTAAGATGTTGTTGAAAAAAAATTATTAGTAGTAGAGACTAGTATGTGAGATTGCTCAAAATCCCACATGAATAGGTTCACGTAAGAGGGGGCCATAAAGCTACCCATGGCCAGCCCTTTAATTTGAATATAAAATTCCCCTTCAAATTTGAAGAAATTATGTTTATGAACTGCTTCAGCTAATATTATGAGAAAGTCAGCTGGTGGGTACTGATCTTCTTTCCCACCAAGAGCTTTACTTAAGGCAAGTAAACCTTCCTCATGATTTATATTAGTGTATAAATCTTTAATGCCAAACCTAACTAAAATTGTATATGACCAATTTTGAACAGTCTCATTAATTTCTTTAAGTAATGCTTTCGTATGATTGGAATCTTGAATGAAAGTGTCCATAAATATGAAAGTCTACATATTTTGACATGGATTGTAACACAGAATCAAGACCAGATATAATAGGTCGACCTGATGGGTTAATCAGATCCTTATGAATTTTAGGTAATACATAAAATATCAGTGTCCTAGGATTTTTATTTTGAAGAGTATTACCCTCCTCTTCAGCACACAAATCAAATCCCACTGCCTGTTCTACCAAGTCTTTAATCTCCACTTGTATCTCTAAAGTAGGATTTTCATCAACCTTTAAATAATGTTCCTGATCATTTAATTGCCTAAGACATTCACTTCTATACTTGTCATAATCCCATAACAATGCCACCACCTTTATCTGCTGGTTTTATGATAATCGTCCTATCATTCTCTAAATCCTTCAACATGGATCTCTCTGTACGAGTTAAATTATTCCATTTAGGTACCAGTGACTCTTTTTTATGCAAATCTTTTACTTGGGAATCTACTAATCTAATAAATGTTTCTACACTATTCCTCCCTTTGGGAGGATTAAACGTGGATTGTATTCCTAAAGCTTTTTTGAGCAATTGTTTTCTGGTGACTGGCTCAGCTGGTCGATTGTTGAAACAATCAGCAAATCTAATCTTTCTGTAAAACTTTTGTAAATCTACTTGTAAAAAAAAAAGGGTCTAAAGGCCTGGTAGGTGAAAAGGAGAGTCCCTTTTTCAAAACCTTCTCTTCCTCGTAACATAAATCTTGTTAAATAATGTTGAAAACTACTGTGCTCTCCCCGTCACTCTCCCCCTGTATCTCCACCTGCCCCCTGCCCCACCTCCTTCTCTGGTGCTGCCACCACCTCCTCAATCCCCTCCTCCTCTCCTGGGTGTAAATCCCCCATAAACATTTTTGCCTTGCCAGCCCCCACTTCTTAAATCGTATCTATTCTGGTACCTGTAACTGCCAGGATCTTCTGTGGGAATAGGTTCCCTGTCTTGTTAATCCACTGTCCTCTCTAAAAAAGGATTCTGATTTTCTTGTGGAATCCTTCTAGTTCTATACCCAATGTTAACCATACTATCACCACTATCTGAATCTGTCACATAATCTTGTGAATTCTGATATTATTTCTGTGGATTTGGTACATTAGGTTTAAGGAACCAAGTATACATCTTGTTCTCACGATAATCAAAAATATCCCTACTAAACTTTTTTAACCTCTATTGTTTAATAAAGTCCTCATATTCTAATAAATCTTTGATTTTTTCAAGAGTTGAAGTGATTCAACTAATTGGACCCTCCCTTTGTAATTATCTTTAATATTATTGATTTCCTCTGTCAATCTAGTCCTTTCTTTCATACTTGCCTCAATAAGAGTCAACATGAAATCAGTTGAACATTTATTTCTTATCCCAGTCCATTTTTCATGGTGTTCTGTTGTCATAAAGCCTCAATTTGGTTCAATATGAACTTGTAACCCCACTGGAATTCTTTCATTTTTTATAAATTCACACAGGGAGATGGCATGCCATTCAAGGTGAATATCTCTCTGTTCCAAATGTTGAATTTTATTTATAATACTCTGATAACTAGTTGTTTCAGTCCAAGTTTTTGATTGGTTCAACAAACCCAGTTCTTGTTCTTGCTCTTCTATTGTAAATTGACATAATAAAAAAACAGACTCAGTACCTGGCATATTCCAATCAAAGGGTATGGTCCTACCTGTGACTAAATGATGGTGTTCATCCTTTTTATATATTTTCTCATGGTATAGTAACAGGTGCTTAAAGGATGACCCAAAGGTTAGATATTTTATAAAAAAGAGGTAATTTGAGGAAATTCTACTTCACTGAAAGGGTGGTGAAGAGATGGAACAGTCTCCCCCAGGAAGTAGTGGGGTAGCAACAGTTCAGGGATTCAAGAATGCGTGGGATAGGCACATGGGAATTATCAAGCTGGGGTGAAAGGGGGGGCTTGTGGCATCTAGGGTACCTTAAGTATTAGAAAGAGGGATAGGGCAGACTGGATGGGCCACAAGGCCCTCATCTGCCAACAATATCTATGTATCTATGTACCTATAAAATAACTAAAAAATAATATGTGATTTTAAGGGTTTAAATACCAGCATTGTTTACCATATGAATGGGAGTGATTGAGCTGGGGGCTTAATTGCTTACACTTTCTGCAGTGTAACTGAGTGGGTTGCTCCCATGAAAAAATCTTATGTTTATTCTTGTGTTTTTATTTAAAAGAGACCTACTCTAACTATTGTGGTGTTTCTATTGTATTTCAGTCTAAGTGCCCCTGGCTCTTCAGTGAATACAAGCAAATGAGTTGACAGCTGCAATAGAATGCAAATAGTGAAGCTTAAGTGAGAGTTGCTATAGCATCACACCCTCACTAGTGTTTTACTGTTTCTATAAAGTTGCTGACATGCATGCTTGCATTCATTGATGAGTTGGTGGCACTTTTAAGAGATTTAAATCAAACAGAAACACCAGAACAGTTAGACTAGGTCTGTTTTACATAGAAACAGAAGATTAAACATAAAGCTTTTTCATGAGAGCAACCTGCTTGGTCATGCTACAGAAAGTGAAAGGGGCTGAGAAAACAGAAAACCAAAGCAGAGTCAAGACAGTAGGCTTAATCAGATAAGTGATTAAAATTAAAATATATATAGGCACATATACTGTACAATATTTGAGAGATTAAGTGTGAAATTCATGCTCCAAAATAAAATTTGTTTAAATTTCATGACTGTGCCTTATTTTGAGAACTTATACATGGTAGTTGTTTAACACCAAATATAAAGATAATTCATCAATTCTAAGTTTTGGAAAATGGCATTGAAAAGTATAAGAAAGATATAATGTGGGTAACATGATGTCCATGATGTCGCATTTGCCATTTTTATTAATAAAGTACATTTTATATCACAATGCCTGTGTCTTCTATTCAGATGTAGTAGTTAGTAACTTTTTAGTATTTGCCCTTAAACCGTATCTGTCACCCATTACTACTCCATCCATTGTAGGACACTATTACATCCCAACCCATAGCTAATCACAGTTTAATTATGTCTCACACCCATTTGCTTTCCCCAGATCAGTTTGTTGGAGATACATGTGGCACGATATGCTTAAGATAAACACCAACAAATCTCTGAATTGTAAAGCATATTTTATTTTAACACAATATTTTTGAACACAAAACATGAGCAACAGGGAGACCATAACACAAATGTTTTATTATCCAACTATGACTTTAAGTATTCAGCACTTTTTATAACAATGGCATACATGTAACAAATACAGAAGATAAAGCTAAACCTAATATACAGTAAACATACAATTAAACACTCTTTTGTCATTTTCTGCTGCACATAGAATATATCTCATCTGTTGTCAGTACTAAAGAAACTGCCAATCACTCCATCTGGTCCAAAACCAGAAGAACAGAGGGAATCCATTATTTGTACAATTTAGCTAGTAGGTTAAATACAAGTGTGGAAGTAATAAGCTACATACAGCAAAAGACATTTGGAATGCACTCAGAGTCCTGACACTGCCTGGACACAGCCAAGCAAAGAAAACAGAAGAGAAAGGAATCTATTGAATAAATAACATTTCTCTTATGTAAAAGGGAAGGATTCAGTGAAAATTGCTAGAGAAATTGATGGTGCTGATTGCAAATGTACTGTACGTCTGTTGTGCCAAACAGAAAATATCATGAGAAGGCATTTATTTGAAACATAGTTTAAAACCAGACAGGGCATGATTTAATTGGAGGAAGTCATCTTCTGGAAAATGCAACTGTTGAGTCACCATTGATTGTACAGTGTCACCAAATTTCCAAACAATATCTTCAAATGGCTGTGTGGAATATTCAGGCCTGTCCTCATCAGTGACACTGTAGTTGTATTTTGCATTCTTTAGCAGACATTTTATTGTGACCCATGTATTTGAAGAAGACACAACCTCAGCTAGGTATATGACAAGTGTGTTTTTTGTCTGAGTCATAAACTTCATAGCCACAAAGATTTCTTTATTAATTTCCCTGAAAAAAAAACATTGAGAAATAAATAACTATCTCTGATAATTATCTCTGGCTTGGGGGTGGTGGTGTTGCTACTGCTGAATTTATTTTACTTATTTATTTTAATTTTGTTTTTGTTGACCAGGAAAGGAAGGTTAGACAATTCTGCCACCTCATCCCAGGGAAGGGGGGGGCTATAGATGGATGTCAGCTGACACTGAAACAGATTAAATTGTTGGTATTTTCAATGAATGGGGAAAATTTGGCTGGAGACCATGGAAATTCCCATACTCTTTTTGAGAAGTGATAGTGGATTTTTAATGTCCACCTGCAACAACCACCAGAACAGGCAGACCGGACCTCTGCTTAACATCTAATCTGAATCAGAGCACCTCAGGAGTGCAGCAACCCCCTAATGCTGCAACAGCATCAGCACTGGGATTTCCCCAATGCCTGGTGTAGGGATAGAACCCACAGCCTTCTGATCTTCTAGCCTCAGAGGAGAGTGTGCAATCTGCAGAGCCACTGACACTGGAGAGAGACAATTTCTGAAGTATGTCCAAAACATAGAAAGCCCCACCATGATAAGAAAGACACTGAGGGGCTCTCATCAGGAATGAGGTCACCTTGTATTGTAATTGATGCAATCTCATGTTGCACTTATCACCTATATCCCACTACACTGGAAAATATGTTAACACATATGTTAATGCTGAGCTCTCCCGTTGCAAGGGCAGATCTTCATATGAAGGAGGTTGTTGCAATTTTTGAAACCTAGATCATGATGCCGGTAAACTTGCAGACATCTGTGTTGGTGGAGTTGGGCACCTCAGTGGTGGTGGAGTCAGGAACCTCAGTGGCGGTGGAGTCAGAGATCTTGGTGGTGAGACAGCGTGTGAAACAATATAAGGTCCTTAAGCACCTCACCTTGCTGTCTATAGACATTGCTTTAGTACAAGAATCACATTTACTGGATTTAGAAGCAAATTGCACGAGAAGTCAGCAGTTTAGTTATGTATTTTCTGCAGGGGTTGCTACTAATAGGGCAGGGGTATTGATCCTAGTTAACAGGAAAATTACTTTCATTCCTAAGCAGGTGCTTAAGGACCCACAGGGTTGCTTTTTGTTTATTCATTGTATTTTATATGCCACCGAGGTTCTCTTGGGAACTCTTTATGGGCCTAATGTAGATTCCCCTGACTTTTTTATACAGCTAACTGAATTATTATACCCCATATCTCTTTACCAATTATCATTGGGGGGGTGCTATAAACACTGTTATGGATCCATTAATGGATTGTTCTTCTCCTGTGAGTAGAGCCCGCTCCCCGGCTCAAAGGGCCCTTCAAGAGCTTTAGAACATTATGCTATGTGTGATGTCTGGAGAGTATTACACCCTTCAGAGAAGCAATTTACCTTTCTATCGCCAGTGCATAAAACTGCTAAGCACATCGATTATATCTTTCTCTCCCAACAACTTCTCTCAGGAGTTATAGAGGCCTCTATACAGTCGGGTCCACCCTCCAACTATGCATTGGTAACATGTCGGCTTACCCTCTCAACTTTCCCTAAGAAATCTCCCCGATGGAAGATTAATAACCAAATGTTAAAGGATGCCCATATTGTTAAAACTATCAGTAAACACATAGAGCACTTTACTGAAATTAATCTTCATTCTATCTCCAGACCAGACCTGATTTGGGGCACTTTTAAAGCCTTCATTAGGGGTGTGTTAATCAGTATAGCTACACACAGGAAAAAAGAAAGAGATAGAAAACTAATATCTCTTCTTGACCAGATCCGCTCAAAGGAATCTTTGCTTTCCCATAACTTTTCGGAATCAACACAGCAGGAACTGGATAAATTAAATGAAAATTATTTGGAAATCTTAAGGGACAAAGCTGAATTCTCCATTTTGAAAGCCAAGGCACATTATTCAGATCAGGGAGAGAAAGCGGGAAGATTGTTAGCACTCCGAATCAAACAAATGGAAACGACTAGATATATCCCGTCAATCCACTCCTGGTTAGATGGAATTCTAAAAACATCTCCGGAAGATATTGTTTTGGAGTTCCAGAGGTACTACACAAATTTATATAACCCCTGAAGAAAATGTAGTATCTGTAGACTGCCTGGATGACTACTTAAGGGCATCTGGATTAACTTCACTCTTAGATGCTCAGCAGGAAGGGTTAGTGTCCCCAATAACACCTGAAGAGATTTCCAGGGTTATCAAAAATCTAACCTCAGATAAATCACCTGGCCCAGATGGTTTCTCAGCCAATTTTTATAAGATATTTCAAGGGCAATTATTACCTCTGTTACTCCCCTTATTTCAATATATTCTATCAGGTGCCCTTGTGGATCCTACTTTATGGGAGGCTTTAATAGTGCTTATCTTGAAACCCGGGAAGAATCCAGAATTACCCACGAGTTATCATCCAATATCTCTGATGAATCAGGATATCAAGATATTAGCTAAAATGCTAGCGGATCGTATAACGCCAGTTTTGCCCCATCTTATTGGTCCCGAACAAGTGGGATTCATGAAAGGGCGCTCTTCAGTGGACCACCTCCGAACCCTCTCGCACGTTCTTTCGTCATCTAGGGATGCTTCTTTTCCAGCTGCCTTGGTTTCTCTGGATGCTGAGAAGGCGTTCAACAGAGTAGGTTGGAACTTCTTATTTAGGGCCCTAAATGCTTATAAATTTCCTGAATCCTTTCAAAATTGGGTTAAAGCCCTTTATAATACTCCTTCGGCTCGATTAATGGCTAATGGGGTTATCTCAGAAAGGTTTATGTTACACTCAGGAACTAGACAGGGCTGTTTCTATCACCTTTACTTTTTAATTTATATTTAGAACCCCTCATCCGACGCTTAAAATCTTCGCCGATGATTCAAGGAGTTACTTTTCAAGGATTTGAAGTTAAAGTATAGGCTTATGCTGACGATCTATTATTACAGCTATCGCACCCGGATAAGTCAATACCAGTCATGTTATCTATTATAGAAGAATTTGCTAATTTTTCCAATTATAAATTAAATATTGACAAATCCCTTGTTTTCCCGCTTAATCATAAAGTGCTTAAATCAAGTGTTGCTGAGACGGGTGTGTCTTGGGCGCCAAACTCTTTAAAATATCAAGGCATTCAAGTTGTCAGAAATCCTGCTTTGTTTCAAAAGCTGAACTTGGATAATTTAGTAAATACTGTAGGTGCTGATTTAGACAGGTGGGCCAAATTATCAATCTTGCTTTGGGGCCGAGTGAATTTAATTAAAATGAACATTTTTCCTAGGATTTTTTATCTTTTGTATTTGCTCAATAATTGGATACCTATTACCTGGTTCCGTAAAATTAACGGTCTGATAACAAAATTTATTTGGGCTTATAGACAACCTAGGATTGCATTCTACAAACTGGTGGCTCCAAGGATAAAGGGGGTCTCCATCTTCCACACTTGATTCATTATTATTGGGCGAGTCATGTAGCAAAATACATGAGATGGGTGGAACAGATGGGAGAAGCGAACTCCAATGGTTTTTCACCTATCTGGCTCAAAATTGAGCTTTCATTAATCAAACAGAGCAGTCTCTCGCCAGTGTCGCTATTTCATGTTAGGCCGGGTGCCCTCCCTGTATTGTTGAAATCAACCCCCATTGCGACATCAATCAGAGTGCACTCTCAGATAAGCTCATTCATGGAATAGAATCATATTTTGGATTCAGCTCAACCTATAGGGGGTAACCCTATTTTAAAAGCAGGTAACAAGACAATTTCACCTAAATGGCTTCCTCAATTAGAAGATGTGAAACTTTCCCAGCTTGTTGCACTGGATAATTCTTGGCTTTCAGTTATTGAAATACTAGATAAGTTTAATATTCCCAGTAAACTTATTTTTAAAGTTTTTCAGTTAAAACATTCAATAGTGAAAGTGTTCGGGCTGACTCCGCCCCTAAGAAGCATGAGAGGTCTAGTGGATGAACTCGTGCTTACTCCTAGCAGACCTCACTCTGTATCCAGCATTTACAAAATTTTATACAACTATAAATACCTGGCTGTGTTTGCGCCGGAGAAATTTTGGACCTTATGTTTTCCCAGTTTGGAGATAGATTGGGCGGCATTGTGGTCGAATTGTCATAAGTACATTATGCAGGATAGATTATTGCTTACACAGTTTCACATACTACATAACATATATTATACTCCCCAAAAATTATACAAGTATGAGCTTATTGATTCGCCCACTTGTTCCCATTGTAAGCAAGCAGAGGGCTCGCTTTACCATATATTTTGGGCATGTCCTAAGGCCTCCTCCCTCTGGAAAGACATCCAACGGAGGATGGATCCCTTTCTGGGCCTTTCTGACTTTTTTACTCCTGAAGTATGTCTTTTAGGGGATTACACCCTCATACCAGTGATATCCAGATGGTATTATATGGCATTGATTTCCCTATCGGTAAAGAAGGTTATTCTCCATCATTGGAAGGATGATGGAGATATCTCATATATGGAATGGCTCAAAGAATTACTGGCCAATCTCAGGATGGAAAGAATGGTGGCTATTTTAAGTAACAAGATGAATAGATATATGAAAATTTGGGAACCTCTTCACACGCTGCTCACTATTTAGTTGCTCACTATTTAGTTTATTATGTATTATTATTGAACTCAATTGTAATTACCAATTTAATAAGTTTGTGCTGTGCTGATTGGGAAGGGGGATCTTAGTAGGGGGGGTGGGAGTGGGTTTGGGGGGAGAACAGCTCCAATGTATGCAGTGAAGTACTGCCTCCAGTGTCATTTGCAGTTCAAATTATCAGGATTGGTTCTGTTCTTTTTGTGTGTAAAATAATAAACTTTGATTTGAAATAAAAGAGATCTTGGTGGTGGTGGAGTCAGGGACCTCATTGGCATTGGAGTTGGGACCTCAGGCAAGTTGCTAGTGGTGTTGATTGCAATGATGGAGATCCTGACTGTTGTGGTAGAGTGTGAGAGATCCCATCTGTGGTGTTCTGTTTGCCAAATCTGCCCCAGATTTAAAACAAAAGAATCTCCAATCTCCAGTAAACTTTCTATTGCTGCACAGTCCTTTGTTGCTTATGCAATATGTGCAGAAAAAGCTCCTTTCTCTTGCAGAAACAACATATGGTTGAATTTCACTGACAGAGTGTGTCATGTGTGTTCAGCAAAGTTTTAACATCGATTCTTTAGGAATGTTTGTGGTTCACTTCCTCCTGTTTCACAAACAAGAATTTTCTTCTTGCATGCACATGTTCATCCTCATTTTTTGGGCAGCTCAAATATGATTTTCCATAAAGGAACAAATCATGTGGAATTAGTTATCACTGCTCTTCTTGATGTTACTGCTGTAGAAGCTCTCTTTTTGAGAACACTGACTTCACAAGCCAGTGTCTCTGAAAGATGCATCATCAAAGTTTCCTTTATTTTTGTATTGTGTAAGAGCACCATTTGAAAAATGAATCATTTTTGTCATGTTGATTCCTTGATTTTGTAGATATTTGGTTGCCAGACATATCAAGTGCTGAACAGACTGAAAATCATGTTTTCTGTCATCACTGATAAACATCAGAGAGTTGTGCACAACCATGCAACAGCTGGGTTGTGGACATAGGTAATATGCAATTATTGGGTGTATTGTTGCTTGATTGTATACCCAGTGGGCACTCTGTGCTTCATCCTGATAATGGTAATTGTAGTTTTCCACAAAATCAAGGCAATAGACAACACAGCCATTGGGTACTTTTCTTTGCACATTATTGAACTGCTTTGCCTGCTATTTTGCAATGCAAAGATGCTTAGAGAATGGCTCCAGTTATTCCTCCAGTTCCTCATTTAATTTATGAATCACTCCATTCTGTTGTTTATCCACATCTGTTTCTGTTTCATGACCTCATCCTTTTTTGCTGTGACATCATCCAATTGCCATCTTATCCATGTCACTGTAGAGTTCAAATGCTCCTTTAATAGATGGAACATTTTTTGTAAATACTTCTAATGCCACAATTGTCACATTCTCATTCAATACATCTCAATAGGGGGAATTCACATTTTTTGGGTAGAGTGTGAGTGCAGATGCCTCAAAATTGTTTTTTATTGATGCCTCCACAATGTTATACTGTGCACACTTTACCACAAGGCTGTGTAATTTTAGATCAATATTAAGGCAGTACTCACACAAGCACTGCATCAATTTATGTTTTGATATTGGGTTGATGTGGGTGGTGGGACCAAGATAGTGTCTCAAGGCTGAACAGCTGTGAGAAGGAGCTGAAAAACTCATAGAGCTCATAGTCTGCAACCCATCCTATTGGGCTAAAACAATGCAGCGTGGATTATTTTCTATCCCATGGAAACTTTTCTGGTAACTGGTAACTGAGCTAGTAAGCAACTGAAATGGCTGAAAAATGATTTGTGGAACAGCTTTCTTTTTTTTACATGGAGGTAAGTGCTAGTGCCTATTGCCAAACAGTGTATCCACCTGGTTGTATGGAGCTGAGACTCATGCTACTTCACTGCAGGTGTTTCACAGTCTGCAACTCAACCTACAGGGGTGAAAATAATGCTGTCTCCCATGAAAGCCTCCCTGGTAACTGAGCTAATGAAATGATAAAAGATTTTCTTTGCATCCAAGGTCTCTTTTGTTGCTCCACTAAAAACTGGCTGCACAGTATGATGCTACCTCAAAGGTGTGGAAGGCTGAATCTAGGCACCCCGGTGTTACAGTGTGAGGCTGCAGGAGGAAACTTAGTGGCTCTAAGAGCTCACAGTCTGTAACTCAACCAATTGGGCTGTAACTGTTGCTGTCTCCCATATAACCTGTGTAACCCATGTAACCCACTCTGGAAGCTGAGCTTCTGAAACAGTAAAGGAATTTCCTTTGTGTCTCATTTTTTTCTGTTTTTTTTTCTTCTCCACTTCTTCTGGCTGCCCCCACAATGATCACTGTAATCTGTGGAGGTAAGTGCTTTTGTTAACCACTAAATACTATACTTGCCTTGCTGTATGGAGGTGAAAAATATGGGGCTTTTCTGTAGATGTGTCAGGCTGAATCCAGACTCCCATGTGAGACTGTGAGAATTTGTATAGTAAAGAATGTCCAGAAAGCCCAACAATATAAGAGAAATCAAATCTTATTGTTCAAGGATCAGTTAAAAAATCAAGTGATGAGAAAAGAGCAGGTCCTTGGAAAAACTACAGTGTGCTGCTCTCACCTGAAAACATGAATGAATCTGCTGGAGGAGTTTTTGCCATGCCCACAAAATTGCAAGGCAGGGGGAGAGGTAGAACAGCAGAAAATAAAGAAAGAAGACTCTTTAAAAAGGTGGGTGAGACAGCTCCAAATAGAATATTCCTAGGAAACGTTGATGAAGCAGTCCAAGAAGGGAATAACAAAGAGGTACTGGTGAATAATCCCTCACTTAAAAAATGAGTAGTGTAAAGGAATTCTCTCAGAAAGGTTACATCCCAGCCATGGCTGAGGTAAATCTATTAGAAAGGGAAACTCCAGGAAATGACTTTCAAAACACAATAAGTGGAGCTCTGGCTATGTCCTCTAGCTTGGATAACTTGGAGTCCTCCTCTGAATAAATGGAGGAGAAAACTTTGGAGGAATTATTTTTACAAAGTGAGGAGCAATTTCAAAAACCTCTACAGGAAAATAATGAGAAGAAAGGGGAGTGGAATGAACAAACTGAGATTATGGAGGGAAAGAAGGGTGTCGGCCTGCCAAAAGTGGCTGCAAGTGGGGAAGAGGTGGAAGAGAGCAATGTTGTAAACTAGACTTTACAAAAGGCTCAAGATGGTGAAAATAATATTAAGAAAGGTACACAGCAAGGTCATATTTATTTGTGAACCTCTAATAATTCTGCACAACCACCCCCCCATGTCTGATAATATGCCAAATGAACAAACCACACCACTTGAAAATAATGATACAAGAACCCCCCACAGGCACACATGAATCAAGGTGCTGACACACAGACTAAATAGCAGTAACAAAAAGGATAAAAAGGACTTGGGAGCAAGTCCAAAAGAAACAAACAGAGGAGACCAAAAAACAGCAGAACTGAAGAGTAACTTTGAAGATTTTGCCAAAGATGCTTTGGTTGACATAAGAAAGGGCTTCTTGAAATTTGAATCTAAAATGTTGTGTGTGCAGGAAGAAATGAAAGCTTTCAAGGGGAAATACAGATCTTAAATAATAGAGTTATGGAAAATGAAAAATGCATATCTATGATGGAAGATTTAATGTCAAATACTAAAAGGGATATTAAAACTCAAAAAGAAAAGATGACGAATATTCAAGAAAAGTTGGTATCGAATGGCATTCCAGAAGGGAAAATCCGAAAATTCTGCAATTACCTGAAGGCTCTGAAAAGAAGACATTATGGGGTTCTGTGAAAAGTGACTTTCTGAGTTAGCAGGAAGGAAATTCCCTGAAGGTAAAATGAATTAGAAAGAGCACATAGAACTCCAGCTAGGAGAGCTCCAAATGCAAGATATCCTAGAGTCTTATTTGTGAAGTTTCACAAATATCAAGAGTGTGAATTAATCTTACAGAAAGCAAAGAAGAAAAAAACCCTGCTGTATCATGGTACTCAAATGTCCAATTTTCCTGATATAGCCCCAGACTTCCAAAGAAAAGGAATGCATATAATGAGGTAAAACAAATCCTTTGGGAAAAAACAAATTCCATTTTCCCACCCAACCCCAGCAATGTTAAAAAATTATGATGAAGGGAAAACTATAAATGCAAGCTCCCCACAAGAGGTAAAATAATTTCTTCATCAGACTGTGAACAAAGAACCAGAAAACCAACCCCCAGATAAGGAATGAAATAAAAATTCCTGAAATAATCTTGGGGAAAAGGCCTGAGGTGTGAAGAACAGAAAATACCTTATATAAATATGTGTAGAAAGAAAGAAAATTACATGAGGAGAAAAATGAATATATATATATATATATATATATATATATATATATATATATATATATATATATCCATTATATATTTGGCATTTATATTTAATATCACTTTATATATTTTACACTTGATACCTAACACACATGATTATTTTTTACAAGGGGAGAGAAAGGAGGAAAGGGTAGGAATATATAATGGATAACTAATTTCCAAGAGTGTGAGACTCTCTTTTGTGTAGTGAGAGAAGTGTTGGACTCCACTTAATGTGAAATCAAATGTTTTGGTCTTTAAGGGTATGGACCTAATTAGGGAAATGGGGGTGTAAAGTTTTAGACATTTGTAGAGGGGGGTTAGGAAATATATCATTAGTTGTAAGTTAGATAGCAGTTTATTTGCACTTCATAAGTGGAAAACATTGCAGAAAATATGATTAAATAGGTTTCTCCTGGAAAAACTGGCTTGTAAAAATATTATTTGAATAATTTGCTTAAATAACAAACTATATGGTAGGATTTAAGGTTCTTTCTTGAAATATTATTGGGGCTAAAAATCCAATTAAAAAGAAAAGGATAATTTCATATATTAAAAAACTTAAAGATAGACTTGTAATATTACAAGAAACTCACTTGACTGAAATTGAATTTAAAAAATGCTGTCATTTATGGGAAGGGGAGGCCCACCATATGGGATCAGATGGCAAATCAAGGGGGCTTGCCATCATCTTCTCCAGAAAAACAAATGTAGATATAAGTAGGAAAGTGAGTGATGAAGGTAATAGATACCTGATTCTGGACATTATAATTAATATCCAAGATATAACAGTAGCAGGTTTATATGGCCCAAATGAAGATAAACCATATTTCTACACATAATTTATCACTATCCTGGCTCAGTTCCCCCATCCCATTATACTAGGAGGGGATTTTAACACTGAGTTAAATCCAAGGCTGGACAGGATGGATTCCCACTCGACCCTATGAAAGTCAGCAAAGGTTATTATTAAAAGTATGGAGGCCTGGGGGCTATAAGACCTATGATGATATATTAACCCCACGGACCCGGAGTTCTCCTCTTCTTCCAATGTTTTCAGACATATTCAAGGACAGACTGGTTGTTAGGGTCCTTAAACTTAACTGCTAAGATTAAGAAAATAGGATACAAAGGGATTCTTATATCTGACCATTCTACACTGTTCTGTAGTATAGACTTATAATGCATGGGGAGCCCTTATTATTAACTGAAATCAAGCAGATTACAAACTTATAATGTATGGGGAGCCCGTATAATAGATAGCCTGGCATCTTTTAATTTCCTTGTAATCTTATTGTTCTGATGTAAGAGCTGTAAACCTTGCTTGCCTATGTCAGATTGGTGAGATTACAAGCTGGAATCAGTGGCACCCGACATAATTCCAACCCTAGAACGTGTCATGTGAGCAGTTTGAACTGTGCATCAGCAGCGGCAGTTTAAACACAGTCGCAGAGCACACAACCAGATACATCGCAATGTCCTCACCTAGTGCACAGCAAGTCACCACCTAAGTTAGCCATTTGTAAAAAAATTCACTCTTTTTCTTTTGTCTCTTACCTCCCCACCCAAATTTACAGGCAGCTGCTGGTGATCATGAATTCCCGAGTCTCATCTTACAAATGTCTACCACAACCTCTTTGTCCCACATACCTGATGCGTAACCACATGCTGACTGCTGTCCAACAGGATTTCAACTGGGTCAAGAGTGAATTTTTTTTTTTTTATTTTAAACAAGGACTTTCCCGGAATATAAGGTATCAAAATCGAAGTGTTTGTAGACATACTATATTTGTGTTAACAAAATTGTTCTGCAATAACAAATGTTTTGTGATCGTAAATGGCATGAAGTCTCTATAAGATAAGACTTATTTTGCTACTTCAGCTGTGAAAAACCCCAATACACTATAAAAGATAATGGCTGTGTTTATGGTGTTTACCAGGTTAAAATCACCTTTAACTGTTGCCATGTCGACAGTAAATCTCTCGTGCTATGCTCTCAAGGTTTACAAACATGGCATGTCAGCAGCTCAAGGTGATTACAACCCAGTAAACATTGTAAACCCAGCCATAATCCTCTGCTATGCCATTGTTATGACATCACTCTGTTGTTAACCCTTCTTGAATATGTCATATCAATGGTATAAAAAAAGGGAATGCTCACAACAAACAATGTTCTAACAAAACAGAATACTCACAACAATCAATGTTCTGTAAAGTAATTCAATCTCTGATAACACAATCTTGGTAGCCCATACACTATAAAATATTATGTATGGTTTTTGGTTAACAACCAAGCTGAAAACACTTCTCGAGGTTGCCATGATATCTGAAAACCTCTCGAGCTGTGCTCTCAAGGTTTACAATGATGTCATGGCAACCTCTCAAAGTGTTTACAGCATGGTTATTACCAAAGACCATACAATATCCTCTATGTTAGGTACACCCCAAGTAGAAGATGGAGTATAGATCCTTTATTGAGTAAAGATCCTAAGTTTCAGGAATTTATGATTAATCATTTAGAAACTTATTTGAATTTTAACTGGGGTAATAATACCTCACTGAATATCACATGGGATGCTTTAAAAGCAAATATGAGGGGTCACATTATAAAATATAAATTGTGAGTTAACTTAAAAAGGAAAAAAGAAACAAAAAACATGGAAAGAAATATGAAGAGAGCAGAAAATGATTTAAGGGAATTACAAAATCTAAAACAACAATATAATGATATTATGAATGGGAAAATGGAGAGACTAATTTTACATAGTAGGGCAATATATTATTTTCAAGCTGACAAGTCAGGTAACATTTTGGCTTACCAGCTCCAGAAATAAATAAATGAAAAACAAATAAAAGAAATTATAGTAGAAGGAAGATTAATAAGAGACCACTACTTATTAATAAAGCATTTGAGGAATTTTATACTACCTTATATACTTAGGAAAAGGGATAGAAGAGGGAAATGTTGGGTTTCAAACAGTGATACAACATTTATCTAATTACCAGAAAGAAATGTTGGATGCTCCAATAACAAGGGAGGAGACTGAGAAATAAATAAATATGTTGGGATGTGGGAAAGCTCCAGGCTCAGATGGTTTACCTTTGGAATTTCATAAAATTCTGGGGAGTAAGATAATTCCTATATTATTAGAGCTGTGTAATTACTTCTATGAGTGTATACAGATTCCAGATTAATTTAGGGAAGCAGTAATTTAGTTCTATGTAAGGAGGGAAAGGACCCTCAATTATGTTCCTCATATCGACCCATTTCCCTTCTTAACTCAGACTACAAGATATTTACAAAAATCTTGGCAACCAAAATGGAAAGGATCTTGCCTGCTATTGTTAACAAAGATCAGACAGGTTTTATTAAACTAAGGCAAGGGTTTAATAATGTTAGGAATGCATTTTCTGTTATTGAGGGAAGAATAAATTTAGAAACAATGCTATTCCTGGCCTGGTGGCCCTGAGGGTTGAGGTGCTGGATGCCACACTTCACATCATGCTGGTGACCCAAGTTCATGAACGGACTCAGGTCACCAGGGGTTGGCTGGGAAGGGAGAGGATTGAGTATCCAGAGGACAAGTCTCCTCTCCTGGGGTGGGTTGCAGGCTTCGCTCAGCTCCTTAGCAGCCTCTGGTGGAGATTGGGGGTCCTATAGGAGTAGGCACAGTAAGGGGTGGAGTGGCAGCAGACATCGGCAGCATGCCTACACAGACGTCATTGCTTGTCTGCACTCCAGGGGAAACAGCGAACATGGAAAAGCCCTGACCCTTGGTAGGCAATGGTGGGTCCAGGAGCTGACCTCCACACCCATTGCCAGGTCCACAGCCTGCCTTCGGTGCTCCCTTCATTCTGTGACAACCTGTCTAGATTGCAGAAAGGTCACCAGGAGGAGTTGGCAGTCCCACCCTGGGGGGCCGGGGTGTCAGAGGAGTGAATGGGGTTCCCCACCACTGAAAGGTAAGGCTGCAATTTCAGGTGGGTGGGACAAGGTTGCGCCGTATGTCCTCACTGGAGAGAGTTAAAAAAAATAAAATGCTGTTATCACTGGATGCTGAAAAAGCCTTTGGCAGGGTTGTGTGGGAATATGTTTTTAAGATCCTGCTCCAGATGGTGGTGGGAAATAAATTCTTGAACTGGATTAAAATCTTATAAAGGAATCCAATGGTAAGGTTGTGACTAATTAGAATACTTCAAATGACTTTGAAATGTCTAGTGGAACCAGACAGGATTGTCCCCTCTCACTGTTGCTGTTTGCCCTGGTTATAGAACCCCTAGCAAATAAAATCAAGGCTATGAGGGAAATAAAAGGGGTTAAAAAGAAAAGAAAGAGGAACAAAAATGTCATTATATGCAGACGATGTGCTGTAATAAGAAGCACAATTCAACCTGGGCACACTCTCATGCATATAAGGAAGAGACATCCAGAATTAAATGCTTGATTCCTTCATTCCAAAATTCAGCAGCACCAACACATCTGCCACGTCAACAGGATAACACTCAATGTTTCATGCAGAGGCACTGCGCTTTGTCAAAAGATACATAACAATAAGACAACACATACTTAAATAGTGAATGCATAATTAAAAACAGGTGCGTTCACAAATGGGTGCTAATGGATACAACAAATTGCTTAGCCTGTGCAGTGATAATAAAACAAAAGTGCAAATTCATACATTTTATACACAATAACATTAATGTAATTTGCATTTTCATTAATTTCAAAAATGCTAGAAAAATGCTAAAAAAACAACAATAATATATAAATGCAGTGGCAGTGGCATATTTAAGTATGTGGTGTCTCATTGTTATGTATCTCTTGACAAAGCACAGTGCATCTGTGTGAAATGTTGACTGTTATACTGGTGGTGTGGTGGAGGTGTTGGTGCTGCTGAATTTTGGAATAAAGGAATCAAGCATTTAATTCTGTATTTCTCTTCCTTATATGCATGAGTGTGTGCCCAGGTTGAATTGTGCTTCTTGTTCTGATGGTTACCTGTGAGCAACACTTACTGAGAGCAGCTCTGATTGTTTTTTGTGATGTGGTGTTATATTTAAGTAACCCAGGGACTTCCATTCCTATACTAATATGATCATACTAAGGATGAGAAAGAGCAAGAAGGCTGATATAGCCCATAAGCACTCTTGTAAATCTCAGAAGTACTATGCCAGATTATGGTATGTTAACAGAAATTTGTTAAGTCTGTATTTAAATTATTTTTTTGTTTTACTGATAATAATGTATAAAGGTAGTTTATTCCATGGATTTATAATTCCTAATGTAAGAAAGAACTTTCTGGTGAGATTATTAAACTTCTTCCCACATAGCTGGAGTGGATGGCCTCTGGTGTTATGTATAGTGATTTTAAATTCTAGGCCAAGTTCCACCATCAAATATGGGTCCTGGATGATATCAAAGAGAAAAAGCAAATCCCCACTTAACCTCATAGTGTCCAGTGTCATAAGGTTACAAATATTCAGTCTATTCTCATATGATTAAATCTTAAGCCAGCAATGTGCTTTGTGTATTTTTGTTGGACATTTTCTAGAATGGTACCTTCTGTTTATTTGAAGTGACACCACAGCTGAGAGGCATGCTCAAGGTGTGGCCTAACATATGCTCTGAATAAGGGCATAAGTACCCTACTAGCTTTAGATTTAATATTGCACTTGATTGACCAAATTACTCCATTAGCTTTTTTAACTGATTCTTGTATTTGTTCGAGTTACCCAAGTAGTTTGAAATGATTATCCCTAAATCTTTTTCATCACTAGTAGTATTAAGTGCTGTATCTCCTAAAGTATAGTGAGTAATCAGACTGGTGGAATCCAGGTGCATTACTTCACATTTGGAGTTGTTTAATTTCATGCCCATGTGTTCACCCATGAAATAATTTTATTTAAATCATCTTGTATGGTTACAGACTGACTAAGGTTATCACAAGGGCCCTGAATTTAACATTGTCTGTGTACTTTATTATAGTAGACAATTTTTGGTCATATCAGAAACAAAAACTTGAAACAAACAGGGGCCAAAAACAGACCCCTGGGAACCCACTAGTGACCCATTTTGAGTCTGATAAATAACCATTTATCAGAACTCTCTGAGGTCTGCCAGTCAGCCAATTACCTATATAATTTGTGATAATGTGTGTTGGTGTTCAAGCTTGTGAGTTTAGCTATTAGTCCCCCATGTGGCAAGACATCAAAAGCTTTACTGAAGCTGAGATAGATGACATCGCATGGTGTCTTATTATCTAGATGATGGCTAATTGTTTCGTAAAAACATATGAGATTTGTAAGACAACCACATCCCTTTTTAAAGCCATGCTGTTCAGGATCCTGAGCATCTAAGATAGGAATGATTATATCTTTTATTAGGCTTTCTATGATTTTACAAATTGGGGAGGTAAGGCTGATGGGTCTATAGTTATCACAGTTTAATTTTGGACCTTTTTTTATGAATGGGGTAACATATGCCCTTTTCTGATCCTCAAGGACACAATTTGAAGAAAGACACCCTTCAAATAATAATTTTAAGGGATGGATAAGGGTATCCTTTAATAGGTACAGTAAACGCCCAGCTATATTGTCCAGTCCTGGACAATTTTAGTTTTTCTGTGAGATCAATTTAGAGGTAATTAGATCTACTGAAAGTGTTATGTGTGGAACATCGCATAGCTCAGGGTTGGTGAGCAGTACTTGTGTATGACCAAAAGTCTCACAAAATGTATTATTAAATGTGTTGGCCATGCCTTTGGGATCTGATATTATATCATTATTTATTACTAAAGGGCCTACCTAACATTTAGGTTTTTTGAGGGATTTAATATAAGAGTTAAAGTATTTACCGTTTGATTTGTTGTCGGAATTTGCCAAACGATAGTCCCAACTAATTTTTGCTGCACGTATCAGGGATTTACTTTTCTGTTTTTTTTTTTTTTTTGTGTGAGTTTTTTGAATTATAAAAAATGTTCAGAAGTTTTCTTTTTTAGGAATGAACTATATAATCTATTTTTATTTTTCATCAGTTTTTTTGATGGAATTATTCATCCATTTGAGGGAGTGTTTAGAATTGTTATATTTGTTCATTGATGGTGTATAACTGTCCCTTAAATTAATCAAAGTGTTCTTTAGAAAATCCCAATATTCAGAGACTGATAAAGCAGTGAATTGGAGATCCCAACTGATGTTGTTAAGAGCAGATTTTGGGCCAGATATTCAAAACTTTGTGCTGGTTGCAAACCGTTTGCACAGGTTTAGTGCCAGGTTAGCATGGGTCCGCTATATTTAAAAGGTCAAAGAGCGCAAACAAACTGCATTAGTGCTGGGCAAAATTATAATGTATGCAAGGAGCAAACTGAAGGGGCATATCAGCACAATGGTATATTCTGAGAATAGCGCCGCACAAAGAGGTTTTGTACGATGTAGCACAACACTTTACATGGTGCAAATTACCACTCAGGAAAAGGTAGTCTTAACTCTGGGCAAACCAGCTTTGTGCAGTTTTGTGGCTTTGCATGAATTTTGCATGGTTTTGCATGACCCTAACTAATAAGTATGATACAGAGACATAAGCCAGACATAGAAGAACCAGTCCCAGCCATGCCAGGCAGTATGTGGTGAACTGTCTCCCAGCGGATACCATGGCAGTGCTGCCATACAGCACACACCTGCAGATCACCCTACTGTGGACACCAGCAGATGCCAGCATGCACTTGCAGCACTGTGGGCATGGAGGTGTTGAGGGAAGGGTGTACAAGTGGCCAGGCTGCACCACAGACTGGGTACAGCCACAAGCTTGGGACAATCCACACAGTGCACATGGGCCAGTGTTTGGAATACTCCAACACCAGTGTGCTTGTCTGATCATATATGTCCCCCCAGCCACATACCACACATCTGTACAGACACCACAGCGCACACACTACAGCCAGCTGTGTATATGTCACTGTGAGCATCCCATGCCAGTGGTGCAGCATCTGTGGGTCACACAACAGCATAATAGTAGTTTCCACTGTCAGTAAACACCTGCAAGTTGGGCCTGTCACTGTGTACAGTGCTGTGGTCATCACTGCCCTACACACCATAGGCGTTGCTGTGTCCTCCACACTACTGGCCCCCTTTCTACTGTAGTGTCTGTTGTGCACTGTAGCATGAACTACAGCTTGACAGTTGCATGCAGCACCACCACCAGTGCCTGTACTATGTAGTCCTCTGGGGCACAATATGCTATGCTGTACTGTACACATGTAGCCTGCAGCTACCACAATGCACTCCCAGACTGACCTACAGATGGAGCTGTGGGCAGACCCAGCTAGCCACTGTACTTCCAGACTGACCTACAGGTGGAGCTGTGGGACCCTACAATAGCGCTGGGCAAACTGCATACAAATCAGGTCATAATGAGAAGCTAATCTGGATGTTTGCCCACAGACTACCTAAGTAGGCTCATTTGCATGTCACTTTTGAATATAGCAAAGTTTTTCCATGGGCAAACGTGATTGCACTGGGCAAATGGCTTAGCTCTGCCCTAAACCTGAGCAACTGTGTTTGTGCCATAAAAACATTTTGGAAATATTGTACATTTTTGCACAATGTAATTTCACATGCACTGCTGCTTGCAGCTTTACTGACTCCACACCTTTGCTAGCACACACATTGGTCACATAGTTCACCTTTACGTTCCTTCACATTGCTGTGAACTTGGATGCTGTTGGTGTGCATTTCCTAGTTGCTATATTCAGAGCTGTCTTATCCCTGGCTTTTTGCACTGCACTCCCAGCCCAGTTTGAATGGCTTCCTTAGTATGCTATATTCAGCAGGTTTAGCACCAGGGCTATCCCTTTTGAATATAGTGGGCTATTAGGTCTGGGCTAATTTAGCACACTGGGCAGTGCTAATTTAGCCCTGGAGCAATGTTTTGAATATCTGGCCCTTTATCTGTTGTAGATTTGCTTTTTCATATAAAAATTTTTTAGTTGAATCTGTATCACAAGTAAAGCTCTTAAGCAAAGTAAAGTTAATGGTATTGTGATCACTTTTTCATACTGGTGATGCAATAGTAATGTTGGTGAGGTTTAAATGGTCACTGGAAAGCACAAGATCTAAAATATTCTCCCCCCTAGTGGGAGAGGAATAGGTTGTTTCAAATGTAATTGCTCACAAGCTGCCAAAAGTTGTTTTCCTTGCCAGTAGTAGCTGTATGATCTGGCCAATCAATTTTGTTCAGATTAAAATCACCCATTACAATCATGTCACTGTGTTCACAAGCTTGTTCAATTTCCTGAAGTAATGCTCCACAAATATCAGAAGATGAATTTGGTGCTCTATAACAAGTACCCATGATTACTGTCTCAGAATCATCGAAAAGGAGCTCAGTCCAAAGGGATTCAATGTCAGTACCATGTGTTTTGAATCTATCAGTGATATCAATAATATAATAAATATAATAATATAATAAAATTTATAATGGAGCAAATTTTATTGCACTTAAACAAGAATTGTACAATTGGGAATGGAACTATGGGTCCCCATCTCCATCTGAGTCCTGGGATAAGAGAAAAGACACACTTTTAGAGTTGTAAGAAAGTTTTGTACCAAACAAGATGATATATAATAAAAAGGGAAGGATTCCACCCTGGGTAACTATTAAATTACAGAAACTGATTAGACATAAGAAAAGAGCATACCGAATAATGAAAAAGGATAGCATTGATTTTAATAAATGGAGATTTAAAAACTTCAAAGAGAATGCAAAAATAAAATTAAAATGGAGAAAAACAGATTTGAACACTGGCTGGCATACATGAAAGATGGAGGTAAAAGCTTTTATTCTTATGTTAACAATAAAAAAACATCTCCAAGGACAATCAGGCCTCTTAAAGTTGACAATGAGGAAATAACTACATCCAAAGACATGGCAGTGGAATTCAACAAATACTTTAGTACTGTTTTCAGTCCAAAGAACAAAATTAGTAATTCCTCACCTAACAATAAAGTAGAAGACCTCCTTGAATTTTCTAGGGATGAGATACTAGCTAAACTAAATACATTAAATGTCACTAAATCTCCAGGGCATGATAGTCTACATCCTAGACTACGAAAGGAACTGAAAGATTGGCTAGTTGAGCCACTTTTTCAGATTTTTAATAAATCACTACAATACAACATCATACCAAATGATTGGAAAACTGTGGTTGTGATGCAGATATATAAAGAAGGAAAACATGATGAGATATCAAACTACGACCCATGAGCCTGACTAGCATTCTGGGAAAGATCTTTGAATCCCTGCTCAAAGGTAAATTAGAAATAGATTTAGAAAAAAAGGGACTCACAGACCATACTCAGCATGGCTTTAAAAAAATAGGTCCAGTTTATCTGGAAATCTGTTTTTTTATAAACATATTAGCAGGATGGTGGAAAATAATAATCCCGTGGATGTGATCTTTCTGGACTTATGTAAAGCCCTTGACAAAGTACCACACAACATTTTAGCAACTAAAATGAGGAGAAAAAAATAAATAATACAATTGTCAATTGGGTGGAAAAATGGTTACAAAATCATACCCAGAGAGTGTCTATTAGGGGACATTTATCTGACTTATGTCCAGTAAGTAGCAGAGTGCCACAGGGGTCAGTATTGGGCCCAACACTGTTTTCAATTTTTATTTCTGATATGACAGAGAACATTAATAGTTTCATCATCAAATTTGCTGATGACACAAAATTAGCAGCCCAGGTAAAAACAGATGAGGAAAGATCTAAACTCACAAACAATGTCATAACATTAGAAAACTGGTCGAAACAAAATCAAATGTCCTTCAACATCAGTAAATGTGTTCTAATGCACTTAGGCCCAACAAATAATCAGTATCAATTCTCATTAAATAAACACGCCTTCACATCAGTAACACTACATAATGACTTTGTTACATTAATTTCCCATGATTTATCCTTCAAGGACTACTGTAATCTTGCTGCTAACAAAGCAAATATAGTATTGGGGTGCATAAAAAGGAGTTTCAACTCAAGAGATAGGAGGTGTGTGTTGCCATTGTACAAGGCATATGTAAGACCACACTTGGACTATTATTCCCCTTGTGGAGCCCCTATCTTAGGAGGGACATAGATTGGTTGGAGGGGGTCCAGAGGAGAGTGACCAAGATGATTACAAATATGTACAACAAAGATTATGATGTAAAGCTTGACTAACTAAATTGGTACTCCCTGGAACAGCAAAGAACGAGAGGAGAGCTCCTCTTAATGTATAAACTGTCAACCGATAGCATACTAATGTTACAGTTAGGAATGAACCTCAGTCAACAGGAACAAAATCTCAGAAGTCATAAATGCCAATTGTCACTGACATACCCCAAAATTAATAAAAGGGGTTTCTTGTACACTCAAAGAATAATCTCATTATGGAATTCCCTACCTAATACAGTAGAGCATTCTCTATACCATATAGAGTTCAAAAACAAATTAGATCAATACTTATTAAACAAGGGATGATGTGCCAGCATAGCTGGTGATACACATTTATGTGCTTCGGCCTTCTGTGTATCTATCTTTCTTAGTATGAATCTTAGTATTGACATCACTGTTTACCATAAGAGCATCTCCCCCCCCCCCTTTTTTTACCTTGTCTATTCAATTTGTGAAGGCTGAGACCAGGAATGGAGGTTTCCCAGGATGCTTTCTCATCCCTCCATGTTTCAGTTATGGATATGACCAATATCCTATTCTGGCAAACTCTAAATTTGAACTCATCAAGTTTATTAGTCAGACCTCTGGAATTGAAATACATGAAATCAAGATGTTTAACAGATTTAGAAGTTGATTGCCTGTTTGTAGTAATTAGAGAAGCTGGCAAGCCTTGCTTCTTCCCCAATTTATTTAGTTTAAATGACTATTTATAACCATGCCAATGCGTTTTCCCAACAAGGCACTGCTCTTCCTGCTCAAGTGAAGGCCATCCCAGCAGTATAGCTTATGCCTATAATTAAAAATTTCCCAGTTGGTTATACAACCAATATCCTGTTTTAGACACCAACAAAATAGCCAGTTGTTGATGCTTTTAATCTTTTGAGTAATGCAAGCAGAAGCTTGTGGTGCGGGTAGAATTTCTGAGAAAATTACTTCATAACCTTTTTCAATCAATTTGTTTGATAGGACAAAATAGTCTTCCCTAATTTTTATTATGGAATGACAGTTTATATTATTTATACCTACATGCACAACTACAAGTGGCTAATCCCCAGAATCCTTCAAAATATTGTCCATCATTTCCGTAAGCTCAGCAATTTTGGCCCCTCTAAAACTTGAGCAGATATGATTGGTCTTCTTGATATCACAGATGGCACTGACCAGGTATATAATAATTGAATGACCAATAACATATACTTGTCTGGGTACAGTTGAGTCTATTGTGGGGAGATTTAGGGCAGCTTGCATATCCTCAGGTGTATTATTAGGGGTAGGAGCTGGCTCTGATGCAATATCTATCAATAAGTATTCACGATTCAGTAGAACTAGAGTTGGGGAATAATTTTGATTTGTGTGATACAAGTTTGGAAACTCAGAGGCCCAGATATTTAAACTGTCCAGGCTGTGGCACAAGACTAGGTGCAGTGCAACTTGACTGTGCAGGGGCGTTGACTGGGCGATATTCAACGGAGCTACGCCATGACACAGCATCATTGAATATCGCACCCTGGCCACCCGCAGTGCTCATGGCACAGTGGCACTGCACCAGTGCAAGTGGCCAGAGTTGAGCAGGGGGGTGTGCTAGCACAAGTTCCGTTGCGCTATGCGCATCAACCACGATATTCAAAAGTGCACATGCAAATGGAGCCATAATGTATGCAAGGCACAAATGGGGCCATTTGCATGTCATTATGGCCCCATTTGCATGTCATTATGGCCCCATTTGCATGCAGATCTGCCGATCTCCGGCAACTTGCACCTGGCGCCCTGCCAGGCAGCAGCCATTGGGGAGCAACACCCCTGCAGCGCAGCAATGTGCCCCACAGCCCGATAGCGGGTGTTTGTAAAATAAAAAACATTCCAATATCCCTGGTGGTCCAGTGGACCACTGTCAGCCCAATCGTGGGCATTTGTAAAATAAAAAAAACATTCTAATATCCCTGGTGGTCCAGTGGACTGCTGTCAGCCCAATCGTAAGCTGAAGTAAAATAAAAAACAATCCAATATCCCTGGTGGTACAGTGGACCTCCCTCCTTACCCACCCACTGATCCCCATGGCCCCGCTTCCCCCCCAGTCAGTGGCGGGTGGCAGCACCCCACCCTCCTGCTGCCCCGCCACCCGCCAACTGACACCGTCGGTAGGGCAGAACACCCATTGGTCCATAGGTGAGCCAATGGGTGTGCATCCCGTACCATACTACACATTCCAGATATGGATGGATCCATTCACATATCTAGATAATAATAATATAATATGGCTGCATGCCCATTGGCTCACACTGTGGACCAATGGGAGTACAGCCCTACTGACAGTGTCAGTCAGTGGGCAGTAGGGTTGCAGGTGGGTGGGTGCTGCCACCCACCACTGACAGGGGGGAGTGGGGTGGTGGGGATCAGTGGGTGGCTGGGGAGGGGGTCCACTGGACCACCAGGGATATTGGATTGTATTTTATTTTACTTAAGCCCATGATCAGGCTGACAGCGGTCCACTGGACGATCAGGGATATTGGATTGTCTTTTATTTTACTTAAGCCCATGATCGGGCTGACAGCAGTCCACTGGACCACCAGGGTTATTGGATTGTTTTTTATTTAACTTAAGTCCGTGATCAGGTGGACAGCAGTCCACTGGACCACCAGGAAGTTTGGAGGGTCATTTTTGTAGGTATGCCTGTGATTGGGCATGGGGGGTGCTGCCAGTTGCAGCTGGAGCTCGGGTGACCACCCACAGGTGGCAGCCGCTGTGTTGCTCCTTGCAATACAGCAGCTCACCTGTGGGTGGCCAGCCATTGTTCCTTTTTTTTTGGATCAACTTTGTGTGGCACAAGTAGGGGTTGTACATGTATGGACTCAGCACATCCCGGGCTGAATATCGGGATGTGCAGAGCATGGGCATGCCCCCCACCTGCACCACATACATTACTGATGCACTCCAGCACATCGGAATTTGTACCAGGCACAGTTCCTGTTTGAAAATCGCACCGGGGCACATCAGTGGGTTGTGCATGGTACAACACTGTTGCACCATGTGCAACCCTTTTGAATATCTGGGCCAGAAAATAAAGGTGCCCTGGAGGTACTAAGTTAAAGGGAAGCATAATCTGTGGATCCAGATTCATCAGTTAGAGGGTCAAGCCTGTTATGTAAGGTTAGGTTGAAGTGCTCAGCCTTGAGCCCTTTTTTTGCAACCTTATAGAAACATAGACTTTGATGGCAGATAAGGACCACTTGTCCCACCTAGTCTGCCCATTTCCCTACCTAGAGGATAAGCTGCAGATCCTATTTAACCAACAGCCTATTTCTTCCTACCCCCCACAAAAATTGCCTTATGTCTGTCCCATGCATTCTTGAATTCTCCCACAGTTTTAGACCCCACAACCTCCTCAGGAAGGCTGTTCCATGCATCCACCACCCTCTCTGTGAAAAAATACTTCCTCACAGTGCCCCTGAGCCGTCCCCACTCTATCTTCAAATTGTGTCCCCTTGTTCTTGCACATTTCTTTTTCTGAAAGATGCTACCCTCTTGGACTTTATTGATTCCACTGAGGTACTTCAACATTTCTATCATGTCCCCCCCCTCCTTTCCTCAAGGGTATACATATTAAGCTCATTTAGTCTCTCCTCATATGGCTTCTCTTGCATACCCTGCACAATTTTAGTTGCCCTCCTCTGAACTGCCTCCATCTTGTCCATGTCCTTGCAGAGATGGGGTCTCCAGAACTGGATGCAGTGCTCCAGATGGGGTCTCACCAACTGTCTGTAGAAGGGGATAACAATTTCC
The DNA here is from genome assembly GCA_016271365.2 of Neoceratodus forsteri. Classification (NCBI taxonomy): domain Eukaryota; kingdom Metazoa; phylum Chordata; order Ceratodontiformes; family Ceratodontidae; genus Neoceratodus; species Neoceratodus forsteri. The sequence continues at coordinate 1,537,994,250 of CM057450.1, forward strand.
TGTTTTCTGCTGGTGATACGTCTCCCTATACATCCCAGTATCCCCCAAGCCCTCCCTACTGCCTTCTCACATTGCTTGCCAACCTTAAGGTCATCTGATATGATTACCCCCAGGTCCCTTTCCAGTTTTGTTTTTACTTTGTACCAAGTACCAGTCCTTGTCTGGGTCAGTGATGACTTCTGCTTCTCTAGTTCACATTTTTTTAGTCAGTTCTGCTTGTTTAGTACTGGCAGGCTCTGGAAGAAAAATATTATCAGATGTAACCTTAGTACTCAGATGAAGAGCTAAACTACCTAAGCTTTGCTGACATGTACGATCTGACTCAGCCAAAGCATGGGTCTGTATTGAAGACGGTGATACATAGTTAGTATTGAAGGTGTCTTTCCAATATTTCAGTCTTGCTGCCACATCCCCTTCACTAGCTTCTTTAACTGCCAGTCTAGAGGTAAATGTTGATATCTCCCTTGACATCTCAAGATTTTGTCTGCATTTATTACAAATGAAGGGAAAGGTTTGAAATCAATGCCATAGTGTACATATTGCAGTCATGACATTTAGTCCCCATCCCACCATCAATGGTAGTAATAGTAGCAGGCATAATTGAGGAATTAGGCTATCTATACAAAGAAAAGACACTTGTTTGTTAGTTAAAAGTTTATTTGGGGATTTACAAAAAATCTCAATAGGAAACCAAAGAAGATGGAATTTTTTTTTTAAATACATTTGGTAGAACCAGAACCCTTAGCCTACTATTAAGAATCAGGAACAAGGCTCAACTCCACAGATATAATAGTATATGAGGGGCAACCTAAGCTAATCAGCTGTGCAACAAAACATCACGACAATTTACAACAGGTATAATTAGTCAAACTCAGTGGAAATGACACCCTGAACTGTAACCTTAGTGTTTGGTCCCACAAAGACAAAGAGCAAAAAAAAAACAGCTTGTTTGTTATATTGCTGATGTTTTAATTAAGTATAACTGGGCAGGACCTTAATTAATGAGTTTATGTCCTGTCTCTTATCCTCTATAGCGTCTATAGTTTGTGCTTTTAATTTCTCAAACAAGTACAGTCTGTATCACTACTTTAATCACAAACTGCTGCCTTAATGATGACAGTTCTTGCAATGCAATTTTACCTTGCTTCCAGTAAATTGTGTACTTTGTTTTTAAATTTAGGTGGATGGCCCTGGTCCCTAAATCCCACTGGACCCACAGAATGAGTGCAGAGACAAGAGCCCATCTCCGCACATGGTGACTCACACTCACCCCACTTGAGCTCACCCCACTCACTCAAGAGTGAGATTTAAATCCCTCAGGACCAGGAAGTGAACTGGTCACATGACTCACATTCACTCAGTCATTAAAATAAATGTTTTAGCCCCTATTTTTCTTTAAATTCAATGCTAGTAGCCTTAATGTGAGCAGTCTAGCTCAGAGCAGCAACAAACTATAAAATGTTTAGCCTCCTTCAGGAATCAGATATTTGAGAATGTAGTCCCTCCTCAGAGCATGGACTACATTACCCACTGTCCACTGCAGAAAATCAAGCCCAGTAAAATAATGTATGTAAAAGCACAAAGCGCTATAAAAATTCCTTAAGGAAATCACAGAGCAACTGGAAACTCTCCTCTCATGCAGGAGCAATAACTAATAGTGCCCTGCTTGCTCAGGGGTGAAATTTAAAACCCCCAGCACCAGGAAGTGAACTGGTCACATGACCCATGTTCACTCGGTCATCAAAATAAATGTTTTAGCCCCTGTTTTTCTTTAAATTCACAGCTAGTAGCCCTAATGTGAGCAGTCTAGCTCAGAGCAGCAACAAACTATAAAATGCTTAACCTCCTGCAGGAATCAGATGCTTGGGAATGTAATCCCTCCTCAGAACATGAACTACATTACCAACTGTCCCCTGCAGCAAATTGAGCCCAGTAAAACAATGTATGTTAATGCGCAAAGCATTATAAAAAAAATGCCATAAGGAATTTACAGAGCAACTGGAAATGCTCCTCTCATGCAGAAGCAATAAATAATACTGGAAGTCATAAAAACCTATTGAAAAGAATCAGGATATAAAATCAATTGGCAATAATCAGAAATCCTAAGACCAAGGAAGGAATCCCCCCACCCATCAGGGTTAGAAAAATTGACTGTAAGTATGGAAAGAATCAGATATTTAGGAATCTGTCTTACAAGAGACCTGAAATTAATGCTGGATTACAATTTCAAAATTATTTTAAACAAGATCAGACAGGATTTAGAGAAACCAGTACATTTATCTATAACACTTATGGGTTGGGTTCAAATGATAAAGATGGTTGTGTTACAAAAAATGTTATATGTACTACAGGCTTTTCCTCTCCTCATACCGAAGAAACAAATTAAACACTTGGTAAGATGATGCAAAGATTTCTATGGGAAAATAAAAAAACAAGACTCACTTTAGCTAAAGTCATGGATGAGGAAGTTAGTGGGGACTGAACCTCTCAAACTTCAAAAAATATCAATATGTGGCTATACTTGCACATTTTAAAGAATACTACACCGAAAAGCCACCCGGGGGAGGGGGATGGAATATGAAAAAAGCTATTTTCAAGGAAAAAAATCACTTCGACATGTATAAAGCCTATACTAAAAAGAAGATGGGGCAAATTAAAAGCATTAGTATGAAAGCCTCTTTAGAAGCTTGGAATTAATATTACAAAGAAAGGAAAGAACATATCTGAATTAATATACATAGCCCTATTGTTTGTACTGAAGAATTAAACCCAGATGGTTCAAGGAAAGCAACTAACTCTTGAGAAAGGCTTAATACTGTATACTAGACATAGAGAACTCATATAATAATGATCAGCTATTATCATTTGAAGAATTACAAAACAAATTTTGACTTCCAAATCAAGAGAGAGATTCAATTATATTAAAATAAAATCCAAGCTGGGGAGAATATTGGGAAAGAATTTAATTTACCCAAAATCACATCTTTACAGACCTGGATCATTAATAAAGACCATCATAAGAAATTAGTATCTAAAATATGTAAGAACCTGGGTAACATAGAAACATAGAACATAGAAGTTGATGGCAGATAAGGACCTCAAGGCCCATCCAGTCTGCCCATTCCTTTTTCTACCTTATAAATGTGCCATAGCCCTTTGCTCTGTCAGTGGTCTATCTATTCATAGTCATTTGTATTGCTCCCTTATGCCTATCCCATGCCTGTTTGAAGCCCTGCACTGTATTCATAGCCACCACTTCTTGTGGTAAGCCATTCCATCATCCACCACCCTTTCTGTGAAAGAATTTCCTCATTCCCCTTAATGGCCTCCCTCTAATCTCATGCTGTGTCCTCTTGTCCTGCTATTTTTCTTATATTTAAACATGTTAGACTCTTTCACCTTGTTTATGCCCTTAAGGTGTTTGAATGCCTCGATCATATCACCTCTCCCTCCTTTGCTCTAGGGTATACATATTGAGCTCCGTTAGTCTGTCCTCATATGTTTCTGTGCAGTCCCTGCACCATTTTGGTTGCCCTTCTCTGGACTGCCTCAATTTGGTTAATGTCCTTGTGAAGGTGTGGCCTCCAATACTGCCGCAGTACTCCAGATGGGACCTAACCAGTGTCTTGTACAGAGGATTATGACCTCCTCACGACATGATACCCCTACTAATACACCCTAACACCCCCTAGCCTTACCTACTGTTTAGAGGTCTGCTTGGTGATTTTAGGTCATCAGTGATGATGATGCCCAAGTCTCTTTCTTCCTTTGTGACTGCTAGCAACTCCCTCCCAGCCTATAGGTGGCTTCAGGGTTTCTCTCCCTATGTGCATGATTTTGCACTCTTTGCATTAAATCCCAGTTGCCACTCTTCTGACCATTCTGCTAGTTTATCCAGATCTCTTCTCATTCTGCCCACCCCATCTGGATCATCTACTCTGTTGCAGATCTTGGTGTCATCTGCAAACAGACAAGCCTTACCCTCTAGTCCATCTGCAAGGTCACTAATGAAGATGTTGAAGAGGACTGGCCCCAGGACTGATCCCTGAGGTACCCCACTTATGACTTGCATCTCTTCTGACTGTATACCATTTACCACCACTCTCTGTTTTCTGCCCGTCAACCAGTTTGCCACCCAGTTGACCAACTTCTGACCCACCCCCAGCCTACCCAGCTTATTTATCAATCTTCTATGTGGAACAGTGTCAAAAGCTTTGCTGAAGTCAAGGTAGGTGACATCAACTGCTCCCCCTTGGTCCACCACTCTGGTTACCCAGTCAAAGAAATCTATGAGATTAGTTTGACAGGACCTTCCTTTTGTAAACCCATGCTGTCTTGGATCCTGTGCCCCTATGGATTCCAGGTGTTGCACTATCCTTTCTTTAAGGAGTGCCTCCATAATCTTGCCCACTACTGAGGTAAGACTGACCGGTCTGTAGTTCCCCGCCTCCTCCCTGCTACCACTCTTGTGGAGCAGGATCACATGAGCCCTTCTCCAGTCTTCTGGGACCTCTCCTGTGCTCAGCGACTCACTAAACAATTCTGCTAATGGCTCTGCTAGTTCCTCCTTTAGCTCCTTAAGTACCCTGGGATGTATGCCATCAGGTCCCATTGCCTTATCCACCCTGAGCTTAACAAGCTCTTGTAGGACCCTTTCTTTTGTGAAGGGAGTAGTGCTCACCTCCCTCCCCCCTGTGTCCATGATGCTGAGCTGTGGGCCCTGCCCTACCTTCTCTTCAGAAAATACTGAGCAAAAGTATCTATTTAGGATAGATGCCTTTACAGGTATGAGTATAGGAAATAGACAACAGAAACTAAAACACTGTTAGGCAAAAAGAGCTTCAATATCAGATATCGGAAAAAAATGGGAACATATTTTAAAATCACATAAACTGGCTATATGTTCTAGATTAAATCAAATTCAGTTTAATATGTGAAGGATTTATTATACTCCACAATTACTGAATAAAATTAATAATAATAATAATATCTCTTCATTCTGTAATAGGTGTAAAACACAAAAGGGTCCTCTAAAACATGTGGTAGATACATGAGGGCTGTTGCAAACTTTTTGAACCAATGTATTTGCCATGCTAAATAAAATAAGTGGGGCAAATTTAAACTTTGAACCCAACTTTTGTCATATTAAGTGTATCAAGAAATCAAACTATTCCTAAATTTAAATAAATAAAATATGAAATCTGGGTTTAATTATTGCTAAGAGATACATAGCTAAGCTATGGAAGAATGAAAGTTCGTCAGATTATTCCTTATAGAGAAATCTATTTTTGGAGTGCATACATCTGGAAAAAACAATATTGCATGAATGTAAATGCAATTAAAAAATGTAATAAAACATGGGAACCTGTTTTGAAAATGATAAACACATTGCAAATATAAATAAAGGGAGGGAAAAAATAAAAAAGACATTGGGCTAACGTTTCAAGGGTGCAGTTTAACAAATTTGCTATACCCAACTTGCAAAACTTTCCTCTTTGACTTGTTCATAAGTTGACAGGAGGGATGTTTCAAGTGCCCTTTTCACCATCATGTCCTTCTTACGATTAAGTTTTATAGCTGGCAAATTTCTGGCTATATCACTCAACTAATAAAAGTTATGAACTGCGTGAAATGTTGATGTAGGTATGGCATCCTTTCATGCCTTCCTCTTGCTCATATAGTCTTTATCTAAGACTGATTCAGCACAAAGGACATTTCAGCTGAACCCAAACTACCGATGAAGGTCTAACTTTCTGAATTGCTTTCTTATCAGTAGGAACTAATGAAGAAGTCTTCTCATTCTTATGTCATCCTTCTTCTGAGATTTCTTAAGGGCTTCAAGTGTTACTTGCAAACTATTTGCTTCAAAAAAATCCAGGTGTTTGTTTTTAGACAGTGTCAGTATGCATGTTTCTGTAATAGCTTGCCTTTTTCTTTGCGTGCTATTAAATACAATTGAAGAGAAATCTTCTGCAAATTTTTGAGGACTATTGGGCATGGCTTTCTGGGATCTGGATATGGCTTTTCTCCTGGCAGCTTGGCTCTTAAATGGGTTCAACACTACAGTGGTCTTCTGTGGTGATGGTAAGCAGCTGCTAGGGTGCTGCATCAAGACAGCACCAGATTTTGATGACTGTCATTAGAGCACCTGCACTGTGCCCACCTCCCTGAGGTGTGCCCCCCCGAGTTAGTATATTTAGTTAGGGTGTGTGTGTGTGGTGAGCACAGCATCCCACAAAAATACAGGTTGCCATAAATGACAGTCACCAATAACTGGCACTGTCTTAATTTGGCACCCTAAATGCAGTGCCAAGATTAGGCAGAACCTGTAATGATACCAATGGGGACACAGGAGAAGAGGAATTTAGTATTATGCTGGTCTCAGACTGAATATTGGATGCATCAGTATCTGTTCCAATTACTGTACTTGGTGAACATGAAGTGTGCCTTTTCTGTGCATACAACATATGCCTTTGCTCATTTGTTTGTCTCCTTTTTTGTGATGTCACAGTTTTCCTTTGTTTTTTTTTTGTTCATCTTCGGTTCTCTCAATTTCTCAGCTTCTGCTCTTGTCTTCTTCCTCCTTTCTATGCTGACTGTCTCCTTATTCTCTCATTTTCTTTGCCTGTATTGTTGCATGCAAAGCCTTGTCTTTTCCCTGTACTGCACTTTTTTCTCCTCAGACATTGTACTCTTGTATTGATTAACATGTTCATTTTTGAATGTATGATAAGCTTTATACTTTTCCTTGTCTGCTTTAATCCTTGCTCTGTATTCCTTCATGCTGTCTTTTGGGGCTTTCCTTTGTTTTCCAACACAGCTGTGAGATCCAACTACTTCAGTATGTTGCTGATCTTCCCCTCTACCACCACCAACATGAAGTTCTGATGCTGATTTATCTTTCCGTGGTTAATGCTCTCATAATCTTATGCACAGGAATTCCATCTAAATTCAGAAATACAAAATCCAGAAACAGTCATATACGTTTTAATACTTGTTGCCATGTGCTTGGTTTTGTGGCTCAACATAAGGTTGCTGTAGGGTTCTAATGACACTATTTTGGCTAGATGATCATATGTACAGGATGATGGAGTTGCAATACTGCAAGATTGCAGACAGTACAAGTAAGAAAGGACCTAATGGTTAATGTGGACAGATTTCCTAAGAAAACAGGACATGAGCTACTGTGGTGAAGAAAGCACCATGTCTTGGTTGAACCACATCAGGACTAAAGCAACCAGTGGCAGGATAAACATATGAAAATCATGGAGTTGCAACACTGCAAGACTGCAGACAGTTCAAGTAAGAAAGGATCTAATGGGTAATGTAGACAGATCTCCTAAGAAAACAGAAATGAACTGCTGTGGTAAAGAAAGCACCATGTCTTGGTTGAACCATGGGAGAACTACAGCATCCAGTGCTGGTCAGTGTAATATAGAATAGAAAATGAAGAGGACAAGAGAATTCACCAGATGGACATCAATTGGCAAGACAAACATGTGAAGATGATGGAGTTGCAATACCTTAAGACTGCAGACAGTTCCAGTAAGAAAGGATGCAATAGTTACTGTGGACAGCTCTTCAATGAAAACAGAAATGAGCTGCTGTGGTAAAGAAAGCACCAAGTCTAGGTTGAACCACATGAGAACTACAGCATCTAGTAGTGTGGAGTTCTGCGTGAATAAGCCCAGGATCCCTGTGACCAGCTAGTGGCAGGAACTGATGCGAGGCCTGGTGTTATCTGCATCAAAGCCTAACACCACAGATTGCTTTCTTGGGGCAATACACAGAAACTGTCACAAGTAGTAATTATGCATATAATACCACATATATGTTCAGCACAGTTGGGCTATGGAAGAGAAACTAAGAAGCAGTAACACCATGCCTATGGTGTATGTTGAGAAAAAGCAAAAACAGTAAGACAGATAGTATATCGCACAAAAACACCAAAAATACAACAAAAATATAAAAACCCAGGAATACTCTGTTGAAGCTGTTGCACAATACTTCGGGACTGGAAAACATTTTTGGCTGCAATCTTACACAAAAAAGAATAATGAAAAGAATATTAAAAATCAATTCAAAAATATAACTCTCTTTATGTGTAGTATACTGGCAAATGAATATAAAGTGATGAATTAAAGCCATACCAATGCTATTGCCCAGGATAATGTTCATTACAAAGGACACCTTTGTTTCAGTGCCTTTGTAATTAACATTAACTGCAACAATTAAATGAGCCTAAAAGTGCACATCACCCAAACTGATGCAAAGTTACTGACACTGAGGGTGACTGGGTGGTAGTCAACACCAGCAGCACCCCCAGTAAAAAAAAACATTATTTCACATTATGTTTATGCCCATGGAAGCCATGCTGGGCCTAATGTGCAGCACATGGGACACCAAACAATTGCTGAGTACCACCAGCAGTGGCTCAGAAATGAAAGAAATAGTATACATTTCACACAAATATGGTGCTTCCTTGAGTGCTTGTTAAACCTCTGTAGGCATTTGGGCAAATGGATGTCAAATAGAGCGTAAAGGCCATGCAATTGCCAAGGATAATGTTCATTACAAAGGACACCTCTGTTTTGGTGTCTTTGTAATGAACATTAACTGCAACAGTCAAACAAGCCTAAAAGTGCACAACATCACCCAAACTGATGCAAAGTTACTGGAACCAAGGGTGACTGGGTGGCAGTCACCACCAGCAGCACCCCTAGTAAGAAAACATTATTTTACATCATGTTTATTCCCATGAAAGCCATGTTGGGCCTAATATGCAGCATATGGGACACCAGACAATTAATAAGATCCAGCAGCATTGGCTCAGAAATTTAAAAAAAAATAGTATACATTTCACACACAAATGGTGCTTCCACTAGATCTTGTTAAACCTCTGCAGGAATTTTGGCAAACGGATGTAAACCAGAGCTTAAAAGCTGAGTGATTGCCCAGGACAATGTTCATTACAAAGGACACCTCTGTTTTGATGTCTTTGTAATGAGCATGAATGAGCAACTGACATCACTTCTGCTACATTGCAGAATTAGAATGAGCATACCCCCAGTAAATATACCAAAAACTAGATTTCTGGTTACTTCATTTTAAAGGTATATGCTGTTTTCTAACCCTGATTTCACTATCTGTTCAAATAAACCTGTGTCAGTGAAGAACTGCTGATGATGTCATCTCAGGAACTCACAGTCTAGTACTCCCTGTCAGTAAGTTTATAGGACCTGTGTCTCCAAAGTTCTAAAGAACAAGTGCAATGGTTTTCACACATGAAACAGGCAGCACCATTCAATAAACATGGCTTTAAAAATGATATGTGTTTCAGGTTTTGTAACAAACCTGACAATTATTTTGTGGGTGCCTTTTTGTTTAGGCCCTTTTTTCCAGGGTTGCTGGATGCTGGGTCATAGCACACTGTTGTGAGATTTGAAGACTAAATAAGTTTCTGATGTGGTGAAAGGCTGAGATCATTCACAGCTAATATTATTACACTGAAGCAATTTTTAAGAATGCCCTTTAAAACAATTATTCCATCTCTTTGCCAGTGGGGGTGAGAGAGGCAATGCTGTTTTGAATCCTTACTAGGAGTTTCTAATTTAGCCAGCGCAATGTGTTCTCCCTGTCACGCTCTTTTTGACCTACATTCAAGCTCATCTATGTTTTTCTCTAAATTACAATGATCATTTTACCAGAGTTAACATTTCCACCTCTAGTAGGAATTGATACATATAAGGTCCCTATTAAAACTTACTGTACAGCAGACACTGAGAAACAGCAGTGAAGTTACTAACATTACAATCCTAGCAGCAATACAACTTCCTAACAGGCATGGTAAAATAGCACTCCAAATAGCATCAGCAGCCTGGAGGCATGCTGACTCAGCATCCAGCAACCCTGGAGCCACTGAATGTAGGTCAAAACAGCCTGACAGTGAGAACACATTGGGTTGGCTAAATTAAAAACTCCTAGTAAGGTTTCACAACAGCATTGCCTCACCCACCTCCATTGACAAGGAGATGGAATATATAGAATAGTGGATGGTTGACCATCCACAACAAGGCTGTGTTTCCATCGAGGGAGTCGATGACATTATTGAAACCTCGAGAGCGAAGCTCAAGAGGTTTCTGTGATGCCATCGACTCCTGAGATAGAAACAAAGCTTTTGTTATGGATGGTCAACCATCCACTATTTTATATAGTATATGGTTGCCCACGATTTTGCAAGGTTCATACCTTGCATTCACATTTCTTTTTTTTTTTTCCTTTCTCTTTCTGCACTCACATACCTGAGAATTCCAGTGCTTGATGCAGTCCTGCCCCAGAAGGTACCGGTTCGCCCGACTCCTCGCTACCATCCCCACGCCACACTAACAACCATAAATTGTGGCAGTAAATTAAAAAAAAGAAACACTGAAAACAGTTTGGACACACAGAGCTGATCACACAGTCTGTGTCCAAACTGTAGTTATAAACTGCTTGCCTGCTTTTTTTTTTAATCCCTGTTGGGAATCAGCCAGTCAGGTGGTAGGGCAAGTCAAAAAATTGTACTATCGATGTGATGTCAGAATTATAGTACAACGACATTTTTGATCTTTGAACTGTACTACAACAAGATTTTGAAGCCATTGTTTTCCATCCACAATAAACCCTAACCATATACTATAATTGTTTTAAAGTGCCATCCTTAGTAGTCATCTCAATTGAATGATAGGTGTGAATGATCTCAGCCTTTCACCATATCAGAAACTTATTCAGTCTACAAATCTCACAACAGTGTGCAATGATCTAGCATCCAGCAACCCTAGAAAACAGATCACCCCCCAAAAAAGGCATCCCACAAAAAAATTGTCAACTTTGTTACAAAACCTGAAACATACATTGTTTTTTAAGCAATGTTTATTGAATGGTGCTGTCTGTTTTACTTGTGAAAACCATTGAGCATGATCTTTACAACTTTGGAGAAACATGTCATATAAGCCTGCTGGCAGGGAGTACTAGACTGTGAGTTCCTGAGATGACATCAGCTGAAGCTTTTTACTGAAACAGGCTTTTTTGATCAGGTTATGACATCAGGGTTACAAAATAGCTCATAACTTAAAAATGAAGTAACAAAGAAATCTAGGTTTTGTCAGAAATTTACTGGGGTTATGCTGATTCTAATTCTGCAATGCAGCACTTTTGGCCAGAGTGGTGTCAGTTGCTCTTTAACTGCTTCAGTCAAACGAGCCTCAAAGTGCACATCACCCAAACTGATGCAAAGTTACTGGAACGGAGGATGACTGTGGTGGCAATCACTGCCAGCATCACCCCCAGTATTATGTTTCATCACATTTACACCCACAGAAGCCATGCTAGGCCTAACATGCAGCACATGATACACCAAGTAATTACTGAGATTCATTGCAACAACCAAATAAGCCTAAAAGTGCACAAAAAAACCCAGATGATGCAAAGTTACTGGAACCAATGGTGACTGGGTGGCAGTCACCACCAGTATTACCCCCAGTAAGAAAACATTATTTTATATCATGTTTACTCCCACAGAAGCCATGCTATGCCTAACATGCAACTCATGGCCCAAACAATTACTGAAATTCACTTTACTAGCCAAACAAGCATAAAAGTGCACACACACACAAAAAAAAAACCTGATGAAAAATTACTGGACTCAAGGATGACTGAGTGGCAGTCACAACTGGCATCACTCCCAGTAAGAACACATTATTTTACATCACGTTTACTCCCACAGAACCCATAATAGGCCTAACATGCAGCACATAGCACACCAAATAATTACTGAGATTCACTGCAACAACCAAATGAGCCTAAAAGTAGCAGTAGTAGTAGTAGTAGTAAAAATATTTATTTTTAGACAGGATAGTACTTTAGGCCCTAAGACCTATTTACAAAGTAGTCCTGCTTCACTTTCATACAAGGTTACAAAGCATTTATAATCTGACACTAGACATAAACAAATATCATACAACATTCTAAAACTTCCTATCCTATCCATAATAAGCAGAGATTATCTACAATACATTTCATCATTCATATCTAACAAGTAGACATAAACAAATTAAAATAATCAGTACATATACCATAAGAAAGCAGACAGTGATTTAACATTCCACCCTTGACTTAAAAGTACTTCTAACGTATACATTCTACAATGTAATTTTCATCCATTCTGGTTTTGAATATAAAAACAACCAAATAGCATGCTCAAAATCTTTGCATTGCTCAAAATGCAATTCATATTTCTGGAGAAGAGTGCTGCTGGTGTGTGGCATCCAGAGCACCCCCCCCACCCAAAGAAGCATGACATATATTCAACATTCAAACATTTTAACTGCCTAATGGCTTTTCTTACTTTAAATTCCATGTAAAAAGGGGTCCTCTTAGTTTTCAGATTGGAATTCCAAAGTGAGCAAGCTACACCACCCCTTCACGGTGGGACCTTTCGTGTAGTCCCTACACTAGCTTCTCAGCTCTGAAATGCCTGCAGTGGCTACTCATAAATATAGATTGCTGCCTAAATTGGCTTAAATCACATGGCCTTATTGGCTCCTTAAATTGATTCCACCAGAACTTCCAAAAGTGGTGGCAGGGAGCATGCTAAGGGAGTACCACAACTCCCAAAACTCTAAAAACAACCAAATAGCATGCTCAAAACCTTTGCATTGCTCAAAATGCAATTCACATTTCTGGAGAAGGGTGCTGCTGGTGTGTGGCATCCAGTGCACCCCCCAAAGAAACATGGCATATATTCAACATTCAAACATTTTAACTGCCTATATGTACCATGGGGGTGTTGTGCACTGGTATTCTGTTTTAACTGCTGTTGTTTACCACAACCCAGTAGCACCCCAAGCATAAATGTGAATTACATTTGTGGGCAATACAGAGTGGAGCATGTTGATTTGGGGAAGGTGTGGCACCCCTTGCAACATGCTCCCTTCCACCCCCTGTAAATGTTCCTGGGTGGAAGAACCTTATTTAAGGAGCCAATTAGGCATTGTATTGTACGCCAATTCAAGCAACACTCTATATTTGTGAGTAGCCACTGCAGGCATTTCAGAGCTATTAAGCTAGTGTAGGGACTATACCGAAAGGGTCCCACAGTGGAGTAGTGGTATAGCTTGCTCACTTTGGAATTCCAATCTGAAAACTAAGAGGACCCCCTTTTTTATATGAAGTTTAAAGTAAGTAGAACCAGTGGCCATGAAATTGTTTAAATATTAATATGTACCATGGGGGGGTGCACTGGTATTCTGTTTTAACTGCTGTTGTTTACCACAACCCAGTAGCACCCCTGAGCAAGAATGTGAATTACATTTGTGGGCAATACAGAGTGGAGCATGTTGATTTGGGAAGGTGTGGCACCCCTTGCAACATGCTCCCTTCCACCACCTGTAAATGTTCCTGGGTGGAAGAACCTTATTTAAGGAGCCAATTAGGCATTGTATTGTAGGCCAATTCGGGCAACACTCTATATTTGTGAGTAGCCACTGCAGGCATTTCAGAGCTATTAAGCTAATGTAGGGACTATACCGAAAGGGTCCCACTGTGGAGTGGTGGCATAGCTTGCTCACTTTGGAATTCCAATCTGAAAACTAAGAGGACCCCCTTTTTTACATGAAGTTTAAAGTAAGTAGAGCCAGTGGCCATGACATTGTTTAAATATTAATATGTACCATGGGGGGGAGGGTTGTGCACTGGTATTCTGTTTTAACAGGTTTTGAATATAGACAGTTTTGCAAGATTTCTTATCTGTGGTGAAATCTCATTCCATGTTTTAGCAGCCCATGCTTGTAACATCATACTCCCATATCTAGTGTTAGTTTTTGGAAAATGTAAACCCCTAAATTTTACTTCCCTGAGTATATATGCATATTGATCAGTCTCACAACCAAACCTGATGTCCATATTCCCCTTAATTATTCCATTTTTAACCTTAAAAATAGAAAATTGTTTTTTATACCGGGTGGACAAATTGTCCCATTTTAACTCTCTATACATGGGAAAGTGATGTGTTTTATACTTACAATTAAAGATAAACCTTGCTAACCAATTATATGATTTAACTAATTTGTCCAAGTGTTTTTGTTCAGCAAGATTATAAACTAAATTTCCATATTCCAACACAGGTAATATACGTTGAGTAGCATTTTTTTTTTTGTATCTGAGTATTTAATATTTGAGAGGACCTATGCAATGCACCAATTCTATTGTTTACCTTCTTAGACACATTATCAATATGATCAGAAAAAGTAGGGGAACTATCAATTAGTACTCCCAGATACTTGTATTGTTAATTGTTTCCCACCCCTTGTTACTATTCTCTTGTTAATATTTATTTTATTATTAACTCTGATTTGTTTTTTTACTAAAGTACATTACTTGTGTTTTCTTTTCACTAAGAACTAATTTAGAAACCAAAATCCAGTCTTGGAGGACATCAAAATAGGTTTGCAATCTTTCCAACATTTCTTCTTGGGATTTTGCTGATGCCAAAAGTACAGTATCATCTGTGTAGAGACATATATCAGTGTTTTTTATCTGTAATGGCAGGTCATTCACATATATCAAAACCAACAGTGGCCCCAGGATTAATCCCTGGGGCACACCTCTTGTTATTTTACCAATTTCTGAATATTGACTATCTATTTCAACTAATTGTTGCCTATCACTTAAATAAGATTCAAATCATTTCAAAATCTTAGGAGTGATCCCAATACTCCCCATCCTCTCAAACAGCAAGTGGTGGTCCACTAAACTAAATGCTTTGGACAGGTCGACGAACACCATGCCCATGGACTCCCCCACATCCAAGGCTATAGCCAACTTGTCCACAAAGTCCATGAGCACAGTGCCCATTGAATAACCTGTCCTAAAGTCATGCTGAAATTTTGTGAGTTTGGAATATTTTTCCAAATACTCATGCAATTGAATGTACGCCATTCGCACCATTACTTTTGAAAGGATGGGGAGGACCACTATCAGTCTGTAATTAAAGGGGTCATTTACAATTCCTCCTTTAAATATGGGCACTATTTTTGCAATCTTCCAAATTTCTGGGAATGTGCTCTTCAATAAACTCTGATTTAATAAATCTATGATTATCGGTGTCAATAAATCTATTGCATCTTTAATGAATTTTGAGTCAATCTTATCCAGACCACATGATTTCCTAATATTCAACTTTTTAATTTCACCCCTAACTTCTTTTATAGTAATTTTTCTGAAATAAAATTGGGGAGAACATTCAACAACATCCACAGATCTATAAGGATCATTTGGAACATTGACTGGAATATCTATGCCTAGTAAGGTAGTGAAATAGTGGTTCAATACCTGCATTTTTTTTTATCTAATTCACCCCCTTTGTTTGCCATTTTTATTGTCTGTTTAGTTCTTAGTGGATTTTCCATGTCTTTTGTAGTATCCCAATATTGCTTTGAGTCTGTTGTATTTTCCATTTTATTGTAATAGAATGTTTTCCTAGCCTGCTTGATAAGTCTTGACACTCATAATGCTTTAATTTGTAATTATCCAAGTCGGCCCTATGTTTTGTTTTATGGGCTTTCTTCCAAATCCTATTCCTAATACATATATATTTCTTTAAGTACTCGTTAACCCAGGGAAGATGCTTTTTTTGTAACCTTTTAGTCTTATAAGGAGCATGTCTATCATAAACACTCGAGAAAGTTCTTGAGAACTCTACAACACCCAAATTTATATCTGGTATTAGACACAACCTTTCCAGTTTTTCATTTTCCAAGTCCTTAACAAAAGGCTCCCAATGATAATTTGTAAAGTCCCTCCTTACCACGGTCTTCTCATGCTCTTTAATAGGATAATTTTGTGTCATTATACACAGTACCGAATTGTGATCACCTTAGTTAGGGGGCAAGACCTGACAACCATTGGTGTGGAATCCTTTTGAAAGAAATATCAGATCAAGAATGCTACCCTGACTGTTTACCCCATTTTTTCTTGTGATTTGATTCACTATCTGCTTTACATTTAAAATTTCAAAATGTTCCTCTAATTTTAGACCCTTGGGTTTACTCCAGGCAGCATTAAAATCTCCAATAAGGACAATATTTGTTCCCTCAGCCAGAGAGGCTAACTTTGTTACCAAAATCTCAAAACTTGTTCACATGTACTTTTGGCAGATAATAGACTACACCTATAAGAAGTTTTAATTGGTTACATTCAACACAGAGGCATTCTATATCTTCTATCATTCCCTGAAATACTGACTGGAATAATCCAATTTTGTTTTTAATGTATAAAAGACCCCCCGTTTTCCTCTATCTTGCCTAAAAAGTGTATACTAATCAATTTCAACCTCATTAACCTGTACTTTTCAGTTAACCAAGACTCAGTTATATCAATTATATTAGCTTTAATTGTTGTACCCACATCCTAAATTCCTGTACATTATTTATTATACTTCATACATTCTTTAAAACTATTTTTAAATCTGACTTTAACTAAATGTGGGGGCCTGGATTAATTTCAATGTCTCCTGCTAGAAGCAGAGCAAGATACCATGCAGTTGGATTAGAAAACAAGGAAACCCCAAATGATGAAAAATTACTGGAACCGTGGGTGACTGGGTGGCAGTCATCACCAGCATCACCCCCAGTAAGAAAACATGATTTTACATCATGTTTACTCCCACAGATGCCATGCTAGGCCTAACATGCAGCACAAGACTCAAACAATTACCGAGATTCACTGCAACAGCCAAACAAACTTAAAAGTGCACAAAAAAAACCATGAGAAAAGATTACTGGAACCAAACGTGACTGGGTGGCAGTCACTCTGACATCACCTCCAGTAAGAAAACATTTTTTTACATCACATTTACTCCCATGGGAGCTATGCTAGGCCTAACATGTAGCACATGGCACACCAAACAGTTACCACGGAAGCCATGTTGGGCCTACAGTACCATGCAGCATATGGCCCAAACAATTACTGAGATTCACTGTAACAGCCAACTGAGCCTAACACTGCACAAAATCCCCAAATGATGAAATGTTACTGGCACTGAGGGTGATTGAGTGGCAGTCATCACTTGCATCACCCCAGTAAGAAAACATTATTTTACATCATGTTTACTCACACAGTAGCCATGCTAGGCCTAACATGCAGCACACAGCACACCAAACAATTACCACAGAAGCCATGTTGGGCCTACCATGCAGCACATGGCCCAAACAATTACTGAGATTCCCTGCAATAGCCAAATGAATCTAAAAGTGCACAAAAACACCACAAATGATGCAAAGTTAATGGAACCAAGTGGTGACTTCACTTTTACTCCCACATTTTACATTCCTTAGTAGACATTACCACACACTAAAACTTAGAATCACAGTATACAATGCAATTATTATTTTTTTGCTTCTTTAAAATCCTTTTAATCTTTATGCCTGTATGCTCCTCCAGCCTTTTTATTTAATCCCTTTTTATGTGTTCTTAATTTATGCCCTGTAATGTACATGATCTCCCCCCACACCACCACCACCAGACTTTACTCATGAGCACCTTTATAAGTATCTTTAACATGTCCTATTTCAGTTTCACGTCACTTTAGTTTCATTAAATGGTACCACCTATACCCAACGTACTGTATTATAAGACCCCCCCAACCAAGGACCATAGAAGAGTGCACAGACAAGTGAAAAAATGAGGATGTTTGTACCAGGATTCAGTTTGAAGTTTAGTAGTTGAACCTACAAGCAACAGTTATAAAGAGCAGTTCATGATGCGATGTCTCCCACAAATGATCTCAGATGATCCAATTCATTAATTCCCAGAAACTGCAGGTTTTTCTAAGTAAATATGAGAATAGAACAACCCCCCCCACTCCACACACACACACACACACACACACAAAATGATCCCCTACATAGACCAGGTCCAATTCATTTAATCCACAGAAGTTTTTTTTTCTAAGTACATATCAGAACCCCACACACAAAACAATCCCCTGCAAATACCAGGTCCAATTCATTTAATCCCCAGAAACTGCAGTTTTTTTTCTCACTGCCACAGCATAGAACAGCCTTCCAAACTGCAGTTTTTATTATTTCAGTACCACAGAATAGAATGGAACCAACTCCCCCTCCCCCCCAGCATTTCAGCACCATGAGGCAAGGACCGACTGCAGTTTTTCAATGCCCTGTGTTTCCTCATCCCAGATCTGAAGCATACCTGTGTAAATGTGCAACACACCTCCAAATTGAACAGGTAGAGCAGCAGAAGCACATACAGATATGCTGACTCAATTGCTTCTCATGTGCTGACCACCGAACTCTGACCAGACAACACATCTTTCCAACAATGGAGGTGGTGGAGAAAAGAACACCAAACCTCCAGCTCCATGGATTTAAAGGGCAATGGAGAGACAAAGGCAGGTGTGGCCACACATTTCTGGTTCACCAGATTCTGTGTCTCCTCATGAACCAACACAAACATGTGTCACAAAATGACACAATACTAACTAGCTATGCAAACATCTAATTTTGCAATTGAACTTAACCTCATCAACTGCAAGGTTTTGGCAATATATACATAAAGTCACCTGTCACATTGATGCATTCAGACCACAATTGTTGGCAATTACAGAAACAGGCTGGCTAGTGATATGCTAAAAATGGACACTACGTGTAAGGAATGTTGGGGCAATACAAAAGTAAAAAAAAAAGAGCCACAACTTTTATTTTGTAAAGGGAGTTCATAGAGAGATGCTGAAATGAAGTAATTAGGCAACAAATGAACAACAGTTGGGTTTGTTGGGCACACTAAAGAGCAGTAATTAAGTACATAAAGTGGAACTGGCAGCAATGTCACAAAATGGAGTCCTACTTAGAGTAAATAGGTGCTTGTGATAAAACAGAGAGAACACAGTAGAACCAAACCAGGTGATGTTATATTTAATATCTCTCCTATTATGGCACTACAAATGAGGAATTTTATGTGAACATTTTAACAATTCAGAAAAAAGTTACAGGGTGTCAATATGGAGTAGATATGAGTATCTCTCTCTAAGTATGTATATATATATATATATATATATATATATATATATATATATATATATATATATATATATATATTAACAGTTAGGTTGCACAGCCATTTCTATGGTAAACCTCAAAGTTTGCACTTTAATAACTTTGCAACCGTTTGTTCAATTTGGCTACAACTTGGAAAGCAGACCCACTTTCCATCGATCTCTGGATTGGAAAATTTTCATTCCAGTTGGATGTACAGTTGCAGAACTGTGGGGTGCTCAAAAAGTGAAAAATTACCCTTTTTTGCAAATTCTTCGGTAAGCCATAATAGACTGAAGAATGCATTTGAGTGGATTCAAATTTATTTGTGTACATGTGTCCTGGGTTGAATTGGTGCATTTTAAAGATTTGGTTAAAAAATATTGCTCCGTTCAAAAATGTGTTCCATTTTTTCATGTTCCATTATAGCCTATGGAAACATTTATATGTGCACTGCGACACTTTTCATAATTATATTTTTCGTTGTTTTCGTCCTGCTGCCATCTTGTTTTCAGTTAGCGAGAGAGAAAAAAACAGTGCACTTTATTAAACACCAACACTTGTGTTTACCTAATAGGGCCCCGAGGAACATGAATCTGGCATTAGTTTTTCACCAGCTGGTCTGGAAATGTGTTTTTTAAATTTTTTTCCCCATTTTGCCATTTTTTGTTTATGGCAATATTTTATGTTACCACGAAAATAATTGTGATCATAAGGAAAATAACAGCAGCACTATTATTTGTGTTCATGGTCACATTCCCATTATAGAGATAGGAGTGTCATGATAACATTTAAAATAATCATGGTAACACTGCACAAACACATTTTTTAAATGTGTTGTTTTCTTTGACACTTCATTGTGGCAAGGTGAATTATGCTATTGGCCTGAAATGTTCAGGGTGGCAAGCCCTAGTCCTACATATGCACCTTTTGGTGGTTTTGTATGAAAAGATTGTACAGGACCATAATTACAGCATTCTGAAGTTCAGAAATTTTCCCATAGGATAACATTGCAGCATCTGTGATGCCTTTCAGGGCCCATATCTCAAAATGGTTTGAGATACAGATTTTTTGTTGCAAAAATTCTGGGTTGGAAAGCTAAGAATACCACGCAATTTGTGTTTTTTTCTACCTTGTACAGTTACTGAGATATTTGGGAATTAGTGCTCCAGTTGCTCATTTTCATGTCCATAGGTCACTATTATGCCCTCAGAATTAGCACTCACAGTGCTTTTCAGTGCCCATATCTTGGAAACAATGTGAGTCATGTATTCAGTTGACTATGTCACAAGAACTACTCACTGTCATGATTACAATGACACTTGAATTTTTTTCCTAGCTGCTACAGTTCTTGAGATATTGGCAAATTAGTGTTATGAGGGCTCCTTGCCATATAAGGCTGCTGTATGGCTCTACAGACACATATCATTATACACAAATGGGCAGCTTAGGCCTCGTGATCCCACCAAAATATAACATTTACTTATTACACTTTTTCAAAAAGAAAGGACATTCCTTGCAAAAAACTTCATTAATGCATCAGTTAGAGTTGTTTCAACACTGACAAAAGTGTGGAAATTCAACATAAGGGTTACCACCCCACCACCCCAACCCCACACCCCCATCCTCAAAACCCTAACTCAGCCCCCATCCCCACCCCCACACACACATATGCAAGCAGAGGACAGGCCAAGGCAAAACAACCAATCAGAGACAACCAGCATCAGGTAACAGAAGTAACATAGAACACTATAAATGTACTACAAGACACATCCATGATCATGGTCCACCAACTGTATGAGTTCTGCTGCCATCAGAGTGCCTTGGGGATACTCACACATGATAGGCAACCATGTGAGATGACCCACAGTAAGCATTTTTCTGTTACAAACATCAATAACAAGATTTAAGCAGATGCCTATATTGTTAAGAAATGATGAAACACACAGTATGTTATCTATAGATAGCTGTATTGGAAATAAGAGTTTGTAAAACACTAGCAACAGTCGGTGGATGTTTGCATATTGTTTTCTGATAGAGTGAGTCAGCCCTAATAACAAATGGTAATAATAATACAAGTAATGTTTTGTGGTATAGTTTATAAGCAACATGTGACAGCAACAATTGTAACATCCAAAGCTAACAATAACATGCTGCTAATGGGTATTTCCAGGTAATGCAGCAGTATAACAACATGTGATGGTACTAGTTTCATACCTGAGCAGTATCTGAAAAGTACTATGTATGTGTCAGCTCTATGTTTCCTGCTACCATATGCCTATGTAGCAACAATACCTGCAGTGAGCCAGTCATTGAATATGACACATAAAAATCAATATTTACAAAATTTGTACAGACTAAGTTTCACTGTATGAAAAAGATATGCCAGCTATAATGTGTCTTAATACTGTGCTGGCAGTATAGAGTCGATCATACTATATTTGTTTTTTCATTACATAGTGTTATGTGAAATGAGTACAGTGTAGTGATTATTGTGTTTACCCATGTGACTGACTTGTATAGTGTCTTACAATCTTGCATATGTCTTGCATATGTGTGTGTGAGGAGGATGGGGTTGGGGAGATCCAGAGTTAGGGTTTTGAGGATGGGGGCATGGGGGGTGGGGTGGTGGGGTGTGTAACTAATGTAATTTTCATACTTTTGTTGCTGTGGAAATAACACTAACTGATGCATTAATGAATTTTTTGCAAAGAATATATATATATATATATATATATATATATATTTATATTCATGGAAAAAAACTCTGTTTAATGCATTAGTTTAGGTTGTTCCACAGTGACAAAAATGAGAAATGTGGTGTTAGGGTTGAAGCCCCCTGAACCCCCAGCCTGCCCCTCCAAAAAGGCATCGGGATGTGCATTGGGGTCGTCGGTCCTAACTCTCACCCCATTCTCCTATACCTCAGCTTGTTTACACATGTGATGAGGTGAGAGTTAGGGATGATGACCCCAATGCACACCCCAATGCCAGTTGGGGGGGCAGGCTGGGGGGATGCAAGGGAGGACTTTCAACTCTAACACCGAATTTCCTCGCTTTTGTCACTGTGGAACAACCCTAACTGATGCATTAAACTGAGTTTTCTGTCATGAAGTTCCCTTCTTTTGGAGAATGAGGACTATAAATAGTGAATAGAATGTGGTGGTGGGAGCACGGGCCCTACAGGCACCGTACTCCCACCACGTGATTTTTTGTCACGTAGCAATGGTAACTGCAACGCAAACACAATCAGAAACGGTAATGCACATGGTGACGCAAATGTAAGTGGTAACGCAACTGATAATAGAAACGCAAGTGCAAACCTGATGCCAAAGTGAAAAGTTACACAAACAGAGATGCAAACGCAAGCACGTGCAGAAATGCAACTGGTAATGTGCACGGTCACGATATCACAATTGGAAATGCAAATGGTAACGGTAACAGCAACAATAACGGCAAAGCAAACAGAAATGCAAATGGAAGCACATGCAGAAACCCAAACCATTACATGCATGGTCATGGTACCACAATTGGATACACAAATGGTAATGGTAACAGCAAGAATAATGCCAAAGGAAACAGAAATGGAAACACAAATGCAAGAGCATACGGAAATGCAAACCGTAATGCGCATGGTCACGGTAAAGCAACTGGAAATGCAAATGTCAGTGTTAGTGGCTCAGCAGGTAGCACACTCTACTCCGAGGCCAGGAGATCAGAATACTGTGGGTTCTATCCCCACACCAGGCACTTGGGTTAATATCTCAGTACTGACACTGCAGTGCAGTGTGAGGGGGTGCTGCACTCCTGAGGTGCCATCTTTCGGATGAGACGTTAAACTGAGGTCCCATCTGCCTGTTCCGGTGGTAGTTCAGGTGGATGATAAAGATCCCATGCCACTTCTCAAGAAGAGATGGGGAGTTTTTATTGAAAGCACATCAAAACAAAAAGGTGTAATATTTCACATTAATAGTACATTTGAAAAATCGTTTAGCATTTGTAAAGAAAAAAGAATGCATTATTATTTGACACATATATTATCTAAACAAGTATAAGCTTATTACAACAAAACATACTAAACAAAGAAAACCTCTCATTATTTATAGTTCCCATTTACTTATATTTGATAAAAATAGATAATCCTTTACACCACTGAAACACTTTCTGAGAGGTATTAATAGCTTTGTCCTTTAAGTAAACTGACCTCATTGTTTCCATGGCTAATATATAGAAGGTATAAGACATAAGTTTTTGCTGTAAGACTCATTGACATCGAGCATGCCAAATATAAAACTTCAGACAACAAAAAAAGGACTACTAATGTACCATGGCCATAATGAGTAAGTAGATGTGGAAAAAAAAAATTTGCTAATCTAATTTTAGCAACCACTTAAATTCCCATTTTTGACTCCAAAAAAAGCCATAAACCTTTCACATAAGAGCAACTGAATAAAAAATGATCCATTGTTTCTTCTAAAGCATGGCACTGAAGAGATGGGCAATACCTTTCACACATCATCGTATGTTTTGCATTACCTTTAATATTTAATCTTCCATAGGCTGAGAGCCACAAAACGTCCGACATATGCTGGGGTACTCTTTCATTATTCAGTTGTTTAATAACAAACTTCTTAAGGGAAGGGGGGCAATTTGCAAGCTCTGGTTCAACTGGCGTGAATCTTCTCCTGAATAATCTTGTATAACTTAGCCCCAACATATTCTCTTACCACTGAATGAGAGATAGTCCATTTAAGTAGCTTTAGAGCACAAGGTTTGAAATACAATGGGACATAAATGTGATTTAGGAGTCTGGGAAGCAGAATATCACATATGTCAAAAAAGCTATAAAAAAATATTTTTAATCCATAAGTGTTGTATGCCCACTGGGTTAAGAGGTTAAAAATTCAGATTTTGTGAAAGAAATAAAGCAAAGAAAAAGACTATAGGAGCCACCATATCCAGTCCACCTTGAGTTACAGTTAAGTAAGTAAAACAGCGCTTTATGGGGTTCAGTCTACTACCCCATAACGTGGAGAAAAAACAAGCATATAAATGAGTTTCTAAACCTATAAGGAGAGGAAAAACCACAGCAATATATAGTAACCCTGGTATCAGAACTTTTGTTTATAATATTGATCCTTTTAATTTTTGGAAAGTATCTACCCTTTCCATCTCTGTACCTTTAACTTAGCCCTTTTAGGGCAATATCCCAGTTTTCATAAAGACAGTTCTGAGAACCAAAAAGGATATCCAATATCTTACAAAGGCTTGAAGAAACAATTATACCCAAAATATTTATTTGGTTACTTGTTCCAGGCCCTATAAAGAGACCTTTAGATTTTTCCAAATTTTATTTGGAGTTAGAAACCTTCCCATAACTAGCAAGATATTGTACTACAGTAGGGATTTGTATTATATCAGATAAAACAAGCATTTGTCAATGCTGAATGTTGCTTGCTTCTATGTGCTGTTTAGGTATTTGGAAGTCATTGGAGTGCAAATATTGAAAATTTGTGAACTTACGAGCGTGCGTAGGAACTGCGCAATGCACGCTCGTAAAACAGTCATTTTTAGGAATTTTTTCATAAAATTTTCAACATAGCCATTTTAAGACCTCTGCTCATCAACAGTGTCACTGTGATTTTGTTAATGTGTCCCATACATTGAGTTTGCACACCGACTGCACCATTGTGCGCTACATGGACGGAAACACGTTTTGGGCAGGATGTGAAAAATGATAGCTGTACTGCTCATAAGGAGGTGTGGTAAAATGGCAATGTTGAAAATCTGGAGTGGAAATATAGAAAATTCGCAAACCTACGAGCGTGCGTGGGAACTGTGCAATGCACAGTCATAAAACAGTCATTTTTAGGAATTCTTTCACCAAATTTTAAAAATTCCCAGTTTAAGATCTCTGCTCATGAACAGTGACACTGTGATTTTCTTAATGTGTCCCATACACTGAGTTTGCACACTGACTGCGCCATTGTGCGCTACATGGGCAGAAACATTTTTGGGCAGGATGTGAAAAATGACAGCTGTACTGCTCATGAGGAGGTGTGGTAAAATGGCAATGTTGAAAATCTGGAGTGAAAATATTGAAAATTCGCAAACTTACAAGCGTGCATAGGAACAGTGCAACGCACACTCGTAAAACAGTCATTTTTAGGAATTTTTTCACCAAATTTTCAACACAGGAATTTTAAGACCTCTGCTCATGATCAGTGTCACTGTGATTTTCTTAATGTGTCCCATACATTGAGTTCGCACACCGACTGCGCCATTATGTGCTACATGGACGGAAACATGTTTTGGGCAGGATGTGAAAAATGACAGCTGTACTGCTCATGAGGAGGTGTGATAAAATGCTAATGTTGAAAATCTGGAGTGAAAATATTGAAAATTCGCAAACTTATGAGCGTGCGTAGGAACTGCGCAATGCACGTTCGTAAAACAGTCATTTTTAGGAATTTTTTCACCAAATTTTCAACATAGCCATTTTAAGACCTCTGCTCATGAACAGCATCACTGTGATTTTCTTAATTTGTCCCATACATTGATTTCACACACCGACTGCGCCATTCTGTGCTACATGGCGGAAACACATTTTGGGTGAGATGTGAAAAATGACAGCTGTACTACTCATAAGAAGGTGTGGTAAAATGGCAATGTTGAAAATCTGGAGTGAAAATATTGAAATTTTGTGAACTTATGAGCCTGCGTAGGAACTGCACAACGCACGCTCGTAAAACAGTCATTTTTTGGAATTTTGGCACCAAATTTTCAACATGGGGTTTTTGGGACCCCTTCTCATGAATGATGTCACTGTCATGGCAGTATTCAGGCCTGAAGGGTGATTTCACAGTCACTGCACAGTCACTGCGCGAAATCACCCTTGGCGCAACTAACACCATGACAGTGACATCATTCATGAGAAGGTCCCAAAACCCCATGTTGAAAATTTGGTGCAAAAATTCCAAAAAATGCCTGAGATATCAACAAAGATGAAACCCCCCCTCTGTAGCCCATTATACAGCTTACCGGCATTTCCTCAGTTCGCGGTCGGCTTTGAAGAGTGCAGATGTGTTCCTGGTCCACGAATCGTTGTGCAGAGTCCAGAGGTAAGTATGGGGTGGGAGGTTGTGGGAGAGCTGGGTGCGCAGTGGGTTGGTGTGGGTTGTGGGAGGGTTGGGAGGCACTGCAGGACGCTTTTGGCTTTCAGGTATTTAAAAAAAAACGGACGATGGGACCCTTTGCCATGCTAGGTGGGCTCCCCAGCATGGCAAAGAATGAGGGGCATTCAGCCAATGGAGTTGGGCACCCCATCGGCCAAAATACCCTTTCCACGCTGGGGTTGGCCCCAGCGTAGCCTAACCACCCAGGGGGAGGGCGCAGCTCAGCCGATGGGGATTAGGCACCCGTATATACGTGCGTCGGTGGCGCGCAGCCTGCCTGCGGGGAGCTGCGTGAGCAGCCTCTTATCGCTGCTCACTGAAGCGTAGCTCTCCCTTTCAACTGTATGCCACTGCATTTTGGAGCGTGTCATAGACAGCTCCAAAATGCGGTGGCTTACAGGGGCCGCGCCTGCCAACACACTGACTGAATTGGAGGAGGAGGTGACACACCTCCGAAATCTCTGATGATGGCACTGTGTTTCTTGCACATGCATGCAAGCAACATAAAAACACAAATATCATCTGCATAGGCCTGTACCAGCACAGAATCCCTACCCTGATTACCACAAATACCAGGGGCTAATATTCTAAGCAGGGGATTGAGAGAAAAAGCATATAACAAGGAGCTTAAAGGACACCCCTGCCTCACTTCAGACTTTACTAAGATGGGAAGGTTAAACCACCCTTTAATAACTGGCTATACAACTACAGACTCATACATTGATTTAATCCACCATATAAAACCTACAGGTAAACCATAATGTTTTAGAATTAAAACCAAAAAGGGCCTAGAAACTCTATCAAAGGCCTTATTTTGATCTAAAGATAGAATACAATCCTGTTTTTTGACCTATTTACATGTTCAATTACCTCCCTAAGGATTACTAAAGCACCTTGGATTTTCCTATTGGGAATACCACACAACTGCAAGGGGTATATCAAATCTCCGGCCACTCCCTGTAATCTATTATTTAATACTTGAGATCTTTTCAAAATAGGAGTACAAAATTGTAATAGGCATCCAGTTAGTTAATTTTACTTTATCCCCTCCTTTAAAGAGATAAACCAGTAAGCCTGATGAAAAATGTGTAGGTATAGAGGGTTTTTTTCTGCAGAGATAAAAAAACTCTTTCAAGGCATATTGCCAAGATGTTACAAAAACATTTATAGAACTCGTAGGGAAAGCCATCTTGACCTGGTGAAGTACCTAATTTTTGTGAAAGAATAACTTTTGAAATTTCAGAAACCGAAATGGGGTTAGCAAGCATATGGAGTTCTATATGTGGAAAGTGGGGGTTCTCAACTTTTTGTAAAAAATCAATAATTTTGGTCCTTTTTGGAGAGTCCTGAAAATCCTGTGTCCTCACATAGTTCAGAATTACTGTATATTATAAATCCCTAAACTGGAGTTTATGAGATCCCCCTTCTCGTCTTGTAAATCTTACATACATGGCATAGCATGTGTTCCCTTGAAGGCCTCAAAAGGGTCTCCAAATGGGTTTTTCTGTGTCCCAAAAGAAAGCTCTGTATGCAAGGTCTGAGCCCTGTCATACTGGCATGCCCTCATTTCTATTTTTATTCACTCGATTTGTGAGGAAAGGTCTTCTCTAGAGGTATTTGCCCTGGAGAATAAATAATGTAGTTTAGCACTTAGTTTAAAATAATGAAAAACTGTGTTTTCACCATTTGTTTCCCATAGTTTTGGAACCATTTTTAATATCTACCTTAGTATCCTCCCACCATTCCCACAAATCACCATATAAATCTGTCATGGATGTTCTAGCCCAGAGGAGACCGGTCATACCCTTTACCACCCATGGGTCTTTTAGTGCAGATGTATTTAGTTTCCATCTATTACCCATCTTTTGTTTGGGGGGATGAAGTAAACCTCAAAGAAACCAAAAGATGGTCTGAAAATTCACTGGGAAGAGCATTACAAAAAGGGGATAGTAAACTATTTGAAAAAAATATATAATTTATAGTAGTGGTTAATTTCCCTTTCCTAAAGATATGTTGTGGCCTTGACTTTTGAAAGTTCATCCAATTTTTTAGATCAGCTAATTTAATAATTCTCCCCAGGGATGAGGAGTCACAATATATTTTTTACCCCGAGGACCCTACCCTGGGATGAGGGAGTTCACAATTAAAGTCTCCCCCAAAATGATGTGATTGGTAGTAGCTAGAAAAGGTAAAATAGTATTAAATAAAGAAACTCTCCTTGCTTTGGTTTATGGACCATAAACAATTATAAATCTAAAGTTTAACTGACACCATTTACTGTTGATTATCAATAATCTACCAGGTATTAGATCTATCAGTTTATTTAAAGTAAAATCATAAGAACTAAAAAGAATTCCCACCCCGTCTGCCTGGTTCTGTCCAAAGGACCAGTAGGAAGGCCCCCAAATCCACTGTGCAGAAAAGAGACTACATTGATCTGCCGTATATATCCAGGACTCTTGTAAAAAACAAATATTAAATTTTACTGAAAAAGAGAATGAAAAAAAGCAAGTCTTTTTGACTTGTTGAGTAAACTACAACAATTTAAAGACCCAATACTTAAATTAGCCAAAGGTATTACCTAAGGAACTTTTTTCCTTCTTTTCTTATTTTCCCCTTTATAATCAGGTTGGGCAATCTTATTACTGGAAGTTTGTGCAGAGCATGCTATTCCTATCTCCATATCAGAATCACCCCCCATTGTATCCAAAATAGCATAGGCATTCTCCATTTCAAAGTTAGGGGGGTCTTGAGGGGGAAGGGGGTTTGTAGCCCTAGTAATCCTTTTATCCAGAGGGGTGACCTGTTTCTGGGGATGGACTGAGATTTTAGGTTCCTCTACCTCCTAGTAACACACAGGGGGGAAGTCAATCACATTTGATAGATCGGGGGCTTCTCTATTTTCTTTATTTGCAGGTGGGACTGATTCAGGAATAACCTTTATACTGAGATTCTTTGTTTTTGAGCCCCTTTGAGGGGAGGGGGGTCAGATCTCATATTTATTTAGGTTTTAGCAAGGGCTTCATCCTGTGCTTTTTGGAGGCTTTGTTTTTTGCCATCCATGGGCAATCTCTATATCCATGCCCCAATTCATCACATAATTCACATTTCAACATATTATTACACTGGAAACTACCATGTCCCACCTCCCCACAAATCTCTCAGCAGGGAGTGTCACATGAGCTGGACAAGTGGTTACAGGCCCCACATTAATAACAAGCCCAGGGCTGCCCAGTGTAAAAACAAACTCCCCTGTCCCTCCCCAAAGTAAAGAAATTTGGGATATGTTCAATTTCATTGTTTGACTGTCTTAGTTTAACCTTATATTTCCAGCTTCCAGTCCAAAAAAGTTCTGAGTCCAGCACAGCTTCGGGGGCACTTAGCACCTCACATTTTTGGGAGAGCCAAAACGTTATGTCCTCCACATGAACCCCTTCATTCGGAACATTGCTGTCGCAAATTGTATTAAAGGCTGGGTTAAGGGAATAACTAGAAAGGGGGACCACAAGGGACAAAACTTAAGCTGATTATATCTCTGCCAGAAAAGATCCAGCAGAAATGAGGATCTAAAGCTTATGTCATAGTTGCCCTCCCCAGAAATGCTAATGAAAGAGAAGACATCTTTTGATGAAAAATTCAAAGATTCCTTAAGAAGGTGTTTTCCTACATAAACTCAATTAGGCCTTATATTTAGGCCTCCCTTGTGACGTATTTGCACAGCGTTCCTCCGTGGTGCTGCTTCTTTCTTTGTTTGAGAAAATAGATCAGATAGAAGAGGTCTGGGATGAGAGGAGCCCTCAGGGTTCTCTCCTGGATCCTTTGACTCTGTTAATTCATGAATAGGATCTGTACCAGTTGCTTTTAAATTATTGTTTGTACCACCATCCTGGTCTGAAGAAGAGGGTAGAACCTTACTGACAGGGCCTGAGATAGTAGGGTCCCAATCTGTAGATTTCTGAAAGAAGGGAAAAGAGGGTGTGACCACTCTGGGCCAGGAATCCATATTCCTGCAGGGCCCATTTTAAACCCTGATTCAGAGAGGGCTACATCAGGGTACCAAATGTTAGAAGAGACATTAGATTCTGAGGATATAGAGAAGGTAAACTGAATAAGATCCGAAGTAGACTGGTCTTGTACCTTCTCAGGAGTTGCTTGTGGGTGATTAGACTCCTCTTGTAATAGGGGAGCTGGAATTAAGTTATGATTTGCAGCCATTACAGCTGCCCTTTTGAGCTTAGATCCCTCTGAGGAAATTTTTACAGTCTGCCCTTTAGCAGAAAAAGAAGTTTGTTACATGGTCCTGTTTTAATGGGTCCATTTGGAAGACAACACCCTCACCTGGTATTTGCTTAGTAAGGCTGTGAACTTTTGCCTCAGTTTTACCTAATGAAAAAGTAGAACCAATTGTGAAAAGTTTTTCTTGCCTGTTCACTTCTTGTCTTGCTTCTCCTGAGGCCAATTCCTCAACTGAGCCTGCTTCTGTAACAATAGTACTTGGTTTATCGGCAATTACATCTTTAACCAACTCAGTCTCAGAACTCATCACATAAAAAGGTACCAGCATTAGGCACTCACTATCCATTGTGATTGTACTGCCAGCTGATCCTTTCTAGTCTAATGTCAGTGTTTTAGTCGGTGTTTGACAGAGGAGATGCTCTGAAGCCTGGGCAGAGTCTTTCTTTGATGTTTCTGTGTCATAATTATTGGCATCACGTGTCAAAACACTTGGAGCTCTTGTTATCACATATATCCTTAGTTGTTTTTAAATTCCGGTATCATTAGAACTTTTAACTTTTTCTCTGATATATCCAAAGGATCCAAAACACTAGTAAAAAGAGGATTTCCACTTATCTGTTGATTTTCCATCGAAACCTGATGATTGTTCTCCAAAGGTATGTTTTGGAAGACAAACAATCTTCCCCTCCATTTCCATTTGAAATAAACTTCATAAATTCTTCTGTTTTACTTAAATCCATAAAGGCCTCTTGCATTCCAAGACTAGGAGAGGATGCTCTCTCCCCTGTCTCACTGACGTCCATATCATCCACCAGCTCCTGCAAATCTCCATCTCCCCTGCCACATCAGCACTTTCTCCTCCACTGCTGTCTGGCTCCAAACTGAGCTCCTCCACTCCACAGGAAGTCAAGCCCCCTACTGGTAGAGCAGGAGAATTTCCCCAGTGCCCTGGCCAAATTCCCCCCATTCACTAAAAATACCACCAACAGCTTAATCTGGTTCAAGGTCAGTTGACATTCATCTGTTATCCCCCTCTCCTCTTGCGTTGTGCCTGAATATAGGCAACATTTGTCTAGTGCACTTACCCAGTCAACAAAAATGAAATATATATAAAACAAAATGGTAATGGTAACAGCAACAATAACACCAAAGGAAACAGAATTGGAAAAGCAAATGCAACTGCATACGGAAACACAAACCTTAACATGCACGGTCACGGCACTGCAATTGGAAATGCACATGGTAATGGTAACAGCAACAATAATGCCAAAGGAAACAGAAATGGAAATGGAAATGCAAACACAGACAGAAACGCAAACCGTAATGCGAACAGTCATAGTAACAAAATTGGAAACACAAATAGCAATGTTAAGAGCAACAATAATGCCAAAGGAAATAAAAATGGAAATGGAAATGCAAGTGTGTATGGAAATGCAAACTGTAATGCGCACGGTGATGGTAACACAATTGGAAGCGCAAATGGAAACGGTAACAGCAACGGTGATGCCAAACGAAAGACAAATGCAAATGGAAGGGCAGCTGCAAATGCAAATGAAAATGCACATGGTTATGTAAATGTAAATGCAAACACAAACAGAAGTGGAAATGCAAATGGTAACAGTAACACAAACACAAGCACAAATGAAAATACAACGGGTAACGCACATGGTGGAGTACACGGGAACAGTAATGCAACCGGGTACAGAAACGCAAGTAGAAATGCTAAAGGTAACAGTAACGGAAGTGCACACCCTGGTTTTCCCCAACAGCTGCATAGAGAAACACAGTAAGCACCAAGAATGTATGCATAATAATGGGGCTCAGAGCAGAAAATGAGGAGCTGGAATCCTAAATTGCTTATATCTTAGGAACCGTATGACATAGAAAAAAAAATTAAAATTTCATATGAATTATGACTTTTCTAGCTAGTTTTTTACTTAGCCCCCATTTGGGGGGAGCTAAGCATTTTTCAGAAGAAAAGTACATATCTCTCACCATTTCCAAGATAGGGGCTCCGAAAGGCGCGACGGACATCATAATATTATCCTATGGGAAAAAACATGAACATGGGGGCTAAGTGCAAAACTAGCCAGGAAAGTTATAGTTCATACGAAATTTTAATTTTTTTTCTACGTCATATGGTTCCTGAGATATAAGCAATTTAGTATTCCAACTTCTCATTTTTTGCTCTGAGCCCCATTATTATGCATACATTTTTTGTACTCACTGTGTTTCTCTATGCAGTTGTTGGGGAAAACAAGGGTGTGTGCTTACGTTACTGTTACCCTTACCATTTCTGCCTATTTCTAAACCCGCTTGCATTACTTGTTACCCTGTACGCCACGCGGTGTATTACCCTTTACGTTTCCATTTGTGCTTGTGTTTGCGCTACTGTTACCATTTGCATTTCCACTTCTGTTTGTCTTTGCGTTTACATTTGCGTCACCGTGTGCATTTTCATTTGTGTTTGTGGATGCCCTTCCATTTGCGTTTCGATTTGTCTTTCATTTGGCATTATCATTGGTGTTATCATTACCGTTTGCATTTCCAATTGTGCTACCATCACCATGCTTGATATGTTTTGCATTTCCATACACGCTTGCATTAGCATTTCCGTTTATGTTTCCTTTGGTGTTATTGTTGATGTTACCATTACCATTTGTGTTTACAATTGTGGTACCGTAACTGTGCATGTTATGGTTTGTGTATCCGTACGCGTTTGCATTTGCATTTCTCTTTGCTTTGGCATTATTTTTGCTGTTACAATTATCATTTGTGTTTGCGATTGCGGTACCATGACCGTGCACGTTACGCTTTGCATTTATATACACACTTGCATTTGCATTTCTGTTTCTGTTTCCTTTTGCATTATTGTTGCTGTTACAGTTACCATTTGCATTTACAACAGTGGTACCATGACTGTGCACGTTACCAGTTGATTTTCCATATGCGCTTGTGTTTCCGTTTGCGTCACTGTTCGCTTTGGAGTCAATTTCTGCTTGCGTTTGTATTAACATTTGCTTTACCATTTACATTTGCATCACCATGTGTGTAACCATTAGTGCTTGCATTTGCATAGCAGTTACCATTACTATGTCATATAAAATCACGTGGTGGGAGCACGGGGCCCGAAGGACCAGCACTCCCACCACCACATTCCATTCACTATTTATAGTCCTCATTCTCAAAATGAAGGGAAATTCATAGTAATAACCTCTGTTTAATGCATCAGTTAGAGTTGTTCCACAGTGAAAAAAAGTGATAAAATTCGGTGTTAGGGTTTAAAGCCTCCTTTGCACCATCCCAGCCAACCCCCCCAACCGGCATCGGGGTGTGTATTGGGGTCGTCGGTCCTAACTCTCACTCCGTTCTCCTATGCCTCAGCTTGTTTACACATGTGATGGGGTGAGAGTTAGGGCTGACAACCCCGATGCACATCCTGATGCTGGCTGGGGGGTGGGCTGGGGTGGTGCAAGGAGGGCTTTCAACCCTAACACCAAATTTCCTCACTTTTGTCGCTGTGGAACAACCCTAACTGATGCATTAAATAGAGTTTTTTACCATGAATATATATAGATACAGTAGATAGATAGATAGATAGATAGATAGATAGATAGATAGATAGATAGATATATAGCTAGATCTAGATATATAGATATATAAAAAGGAGCTCATACAATGATTCCCAGATCAAGGTGCTACATATATAATCTGTACAAATAAATACATATGTCCTTACATTTCTAGTGATATATCAATATGTCTGTGGAAAGATGATGTAACCCCTAGGGGGATTGAGAACCCCTTTTTAAGCAAACTTTATACATAATATCTAGATAAAATGCAGCAGTTTTAATAATTAGTTCATCGTTGCTAGTAAATAATATCTGCAAGATCAATTGCACATCATTTGTCTGTATATTTTGCAGAAGTGGAGTAAGCCATTTAGATCTAGCTCCATCATACCATCTATAGTCTAGAATGACATGTTTCAGGTCTTCGATATCATGAGCATTATAGCCACAATATCTCACACATTTGTCAATATAGCCTTGGTATATCTGGCTTTGATGACATTACTCGGGATCAGCTCCATGCAGAAAAGAGTGTACACTCATTTGATTAAAATCAGTTAGGACATCTAAATAGTATCTATAAAAATGATTTGCATCAAATGTAATCAACCAATTTGATATTGAAAGTTTTTGATTATTCTCAAGATCTTTAGTTTGTAGTTATCTAAAATTTTCATAGTGATAACTGCTGGTATTTAAGGCTGATGGAAATTTCTTTTGATACATACTTTTCCAAAAACATCAAGTTATTTTCTCTTAAAACAGTTAGTATATTTTTTCAGCAACCCTTGCTGCTGGAGGTTTTGATTAAACCAAGAATACTTCTCCCTAAGACAGATACATGATATTTGATTTTGATTCATGTGTGTTACTTTTATCCAATAATTTATCTTCCTGGCCTGGATAAGAGCCAGTAAGGGTGCAGTACACAGTTCAGGTTTAATTAAAGAAGCTGGAGAGGCAGGGCTTAAACCTAAAGTTGTTCTTAACAGTTTCATAAGGGGAGCCTCTAGGGGAATTAGATCTACTAGTATCCCACATTTCTGTGTTGTATAAGAGTTGTGCATTATATTTTGATTTAATTGCTTGTAATAAAGGTCTAATTGCTTTGCCATCATATTTTTTATTAAATAAATTTAAGGAGCTAGCTGTTTGTTTCAGTTTAATCTATAATTGACTAACACGTTTAGTCTATTGACCATTTGAAGCAAAATGCAAACCAAGATATTTATAATCTTTAACAGTGGTAAGTTTCTTATTACCTATTTGCCAGCGTTTTGTACATCATCCAGAGAGCAAACATGCAAAGAGCTGCAGATCTTTCTTCTTCAACACCTGCTGTTAAACTGACCAGCAGAGTAGGAGGAGCAGTCACTTGAGAGGGGGGGAGGAGAGAGAGAGAGAGAGAGAGAGAGAGAGAAAGACAGTGTTGCTATAGCAACCCTTAGACTCCCATCTAATCCAAAAAAAGATCAGGTGACAGCATTGCTTGTGGAATTATTTTGTGTGTTCCACAGAAAATGTTAGCGAATGGCAGACTTTTGGGACATATTGTGGAATTGTCAACAAAATTACAGTAAATTAAAGTTTTCAATTATACTATATAAAATGTAACTTTGGACAAGAGGGACAGTATCACTACATAAAGAGACAGGAACAGTAAGAAACAATGCTTTGCAAATTCAGTACCCACCTAAATTAATGAAATCACATGACTTGATACTTTGTGGAACACATTTTCCATGACTTACACCTCTGAATGGTGTTTTTTTCTGTAATAAATATTTTTCACACTTCATTATATATTTTCCTCAGTACACTTAATTATTCTGCAAATCAGGTGAAAATTCCATAGAAAGTGTGAATTTCACCAAAGGCAAATCTCTGG
This sequence comes from Neoceratodus forsteri, assembly GCA_016271365.2. Lineage (NCBI taxonomy): Eukaryota > Metazoa > Chordata > Ceratodontiformes > Ceratodontidae > Neoceratodus > Neoceratodus forsteri. Next base: position 1,538,030,212 of record CM057450.1, read on the forward strand.
CGAAATTCTGTAGAAATTATGGAATTCTGTGAATTTTCCACAGAAATGGAATCCACAATTTTTACCCCAGCCCTACTCCCTGGTTGTTATGGCCATTATTGAAGATGCAGCATTTGCATGCTACATTGATACCACAGCATCCCTGGGATTGGTGGAGTGAGCAGGTTTTGAAAAATATTAAAAGTGGTGGACCTGCTTAGCTAGAGTGGCCACTTTAGTAGAACAAGGCAATGTTGGTGGATTAATTCAGCTGGCATTTGCTAGTTAGAGGTTTTATTTATTTCATTGTGTTCACTTGTCTTTTTTTTAAATGTGTTATATACAGCATGTTTGGGAAGGAGCTGAGAGCAGCAGTAGCCAGAGTGTGTGCTGCCAGTGACTTCAATTAACAGAAGTAAAGGAGTGAAAAGCACAGCAAGAGTGAATTTATGCACAATTTGTACAAAGGCACTGTATGTGTGTGTGTTTGTATATATATATATATATATACATATATATATATATATATATATATATATAGTAGCACGGTAGTGCTACCATAGTTAGGGTTGAGGAGCCATTTACATGTTAAACCCAAAATTTTGCACCTTAATAACTAACTTTGCAACCGTTTGACAGATTTGCCTGAAAGTTGGAATACATGATCAAGACCCATACGCCTTGGATCTGCCAAGTTTTGTACCGGTTGGATACACGGCTGTGGAGTTATGTGATCTGTGCGTGCATTTATGCTTTTTCTGGAATTCTATGGTCACGCCTACAGGTCGCACTGTTTGTATGACCAGCTCGAAATCTTCAGGGAATATGTGGCCGGGGTTCCTGATGTGTCGTTTGAAGATTTCGTGAAAAAATATTAAACGGTTCAAAAGTTAATCAAAAAACAATTTCCCATTATAAGTCAATGGGAAAAGTTAACAAAAGGTTCAACACTTTCACAAATGCATTTTTTACTGTCGCAAATGGCCCTTTTACTGTCACAAATCCACCATTTTGTTTTCAGTTATTGATCAGAAAAATGCTTGGCATTTAAAATTGAGATCCTCTAGCAACCTAATTCTTTTTGAATTCACCTAGTCGGGCCCTGAGGATGCTAGCCATGTCTTTATTTTGGGGTAAAACACCCCAGAAATATGTTTTTCAGATTTCTGGAAAAAGTACTTTCTCAAAGTAATGTCACACTCACGAAAATGTCGCAAATTTTTGCGAAACCTTTTGCAAATCACGACACTACTTTGCGACACTATGCCCAAAATAACAGTAATTCTTTGGCATCCTGCTGCAAAAGAACGGTTTGGAGTTTTGGGCTGAGATTTGAAGGGAACGCAGCTGACATCTCAAAGATGTACCTTTCAGTGTTTTGTTGAAAAAATATTACACAGTGGCAAAGTTACAGTACTCCAAAGTTGACACTTTTTCCCATAGGATAACATTACGGCATACGACGCATAGCAGCAATCGTTTGGCGCCCTGCTGCAAAATAACGGTTTGGTCTTTTGGGCTGAAATTTGCAGAGAACACAGCCAACATCCCACAGATGTGCCTTTCAGTGGTTTGGTGAAACAATATTACAGGGAGGCAAAGTTATGGCACTCCAAACTTCTGTTTTTTTCCCATAGGATAACATTATGGCATTTGCCGCGCATTTCAGGGCCCGTATCTTGAAAACGGTGTGAGATACGGACTTTTCAGAAAAAAAATTCTTAGCCCCCACTGGGGCTGAGTACAAAACTAGCTAGGAAACTGATAATTCATATGACTTTTACATTTTTTTCTATGTTGTATGGTTACTGAGATATAAGCAATTTACTATTCCAAATCCTCATTTTTGTGTTCCGAGAGTCATTATTTTGCATACATTCTTTGTACTCACTGTCTTTGTCTATGCAGCTTTTGGGGAAAACCAGCCTGTGAGCTTACCTTACTGTTACCATTACCATTTCCGCTTGCTGTTCCGTACCCGTTTCACTTACCGCTCACGCCACGCCACCATGTGCATTACCCTTATGCTTACTTGCGTGTTGTATTTGCGCTTGTTTTTAACATTTCTGTCTACAGTACTGTTTCTCTTTCTGTTTTGCTTTGCGTCACCATGTGCATTATGATTTGTTGTAGGCACAATGTTACTATGTGACAAGACATCACGGGCGGGAGTGCGCCTGCCGCCAGAGGTTACATGGCGGGAAGCCGGGGCCCCAGGCCCCGCCACCACATTACATTCACTATTTTCATTATCATTCTCAAAAGAAGGGAAATTAGAGGCAAAAACTCTGTTTAATGCATCAGTTAGGATTGTTCCACAGCGACAGAAGCGAGGAATTCAGTGTTAGGGTTGAAAACCCTAACTCCGAATTCACCCCCCCCAGCACCACACACACACATGCAAGTACGGGGGAGGACCAAGGCAACACAACCAATGACAGACTACCAGCAGCAGGTGACAGAAATAACAAACAATTGTCTAAATGTACTACAAGATATTCCCACCCACCTGACCAGGTACTGCATGCTCAGTGGAGATCAACAGCAAAACTGAGGCCATGTACACCAAACGTACACGTCCCTGATTGCAGCTGCACACAATGTACCACACTTAGTAGTTGCATGGCCTTATCTACCGATGCCCCACACCACACCACAACTGGTACTGTGCCGTTAGTCAATATAAATGCTGAAGGTGCATGATCACAGTTGTACAAAGGTTTTAGCACTAGTGAGTATACATTAATTAAGAGAACTACATAAATTAACTACAAGACACAGCCATGCTCAAGATAAAAGTAGTGTTGCATTTAGTATGTGATTTACATAGTAGTACATTTACTGCAACTGTTTACTCAAGATAGAGAGGCTGATGTAAACATATGGAAAAGCATTGCCTGTTCAACGCTGTTAAATTCGTACTGCCAGTATCAGATGCATTCTTACTGATGAAGGTGTACTGCTGATGTACATACATATACCTTCAGTGTGTTTGAATACTAAAGATGCAGTAAGCATTCTTTGTAAGAAACAGTGTAATTGCATGGATCAGGCCAAGCAACTTCTAAATATCATAGCACTACTGAGCCAACAATGATGTAGCTGTATCGGAGATGTCTATAGGATAGATTTTCCTGTAGGCACTTACTGAGTATGTTGTACCTGATAAAGACAATGTCATTGCATCTGTGATGACTAACTTTTTGAAATAGTGATACATTTACTATTGTTGCAATGAGTGATCTGTGCCACTTATGGACACAGCCTAATTTTTTAACAGTTGTTTCATGCTCAGGCTGTATGCCTAGTGTTTGGGTTTTCCACAATTCTGTCACTGATGCTATCAAAGTGATAACTATGTTAATTGTGCTACAATGGGAATCAAGTAGTTATAGTGTAGCTATAAACAGAATGTCTTTTAGTATTGATTTAACTCACAATGGGATAAGTGTACTAGGACGGCAGGGGTTATTCTCTATCACTGACTCTGTCAGTTATAATCACACTAAGGTTTCGATGACTGTAATGATCAAGTTACACTGTTCATCTTCATGAGTTCATATTCGCAGCCATTCTCCAGTAACTAGACAGTGGATGGTGTAACTGGGTGGGACGCTGTGTTACAAAGCTCCTGCAGTGCCTAGCAGAGGGAGAGTATCTACACATGAAGGAAATTAAGCAATAAGGCATGACCAACAGTCATCTTAAATGGTCTGTTAATCACCCTCTAGGGGTTTAATGTTGAATGAGGAGTAGCCAAGTGCCACATGTCACTAGACAGTGATAAACTGACCATTAACATAATACCTGGCAGTGGCTTATTGCTATCATAATAAAACTGTTTTTTTAAACAACATTAAACCATGTTCATCATATGGTTAGGCTCTACATTTATGTTAATAAAAACTAAACATAAGGCTGTTAGAATGTTTACAGCCAATCAGAAAGCTGCATTTCTCAAACCATTGTTATAATCAGAGAAATTATACCTGTACAACTCCTTGGTTTTGCTCAACTCTATTGCTCAGGTGGCCCACCACATGTGGTGTGGTGTGGGGCATCGGTAGTTAAGGCCATGCAACTACTAAGTGTGGTACATTGTGTGCAGCTGCAATCAGGGATGTGTATGTTTGGTGTACATGGCCTCAGTTTTGCTGTTGATCTCCACTGAGCATGCAGTACCTGGTCAGGTGGGTGGGGATGTCTTGTAGTACATCTAGACAATTGTTTGTTATTTCTGTCACCTGCTGCTGGTTGTCTGTCATTGTTCATGTTGTCTTGGTCCTCCCCCTGTACTTGCATGTATGTGTGTGTGTCTGTGTGTGTGTGGTGCTGGGGGGGTGAATTCGGAGTTAGGGTTTTCAACCCTAACACCGAATTTCCTCGCTTTTGTCGCTGTGGAACAACCCTAACTGATGCATTAAACGGAGTTTTTCCTCTAATATCTATATATATATATATATATATATATATGTGAATATACCACTCTGAGGTGTGCCAGTTGTGCTCGATAAATGCATGCCAATTGTCGTTAATGCATAACGCAGAGGCTGCAGGCAGTCGTCAACCGCCCAAGGTGTGCGTATATCAGAGCATGACCACAACCCTCAGAGTGGCATATCTATCTTATAAAATGGCCAAAGATTTTTTGGGGGTGGTGGAAAAGTAGTCCCTCTGTCTAGCTGGTAAATAAATGATATGTGCAGAGGTTTAAAATAAGGTTGTATTGAAAATGAGAGAGCAAGTATGATTGGGAGCACTTTCACTGTAATTGGTGATAAGTACCTGCTAAATAATATGGTAGAGGATTTAATAAACACTGCCTGTGTACCAAAAAGTAGAAGGAACTAGTTGTTTTTAGTAGTGTCCTCTTAATTTGTGTGAAAAAGCTGCATCTGAGGCGATCGCTGATGTCGACCATTCTTCTGAAATGTAGGAGGGTGACGGCGCAAGACAGAAAGTGAGATCTGCCAAGAGACTAGTAGTTTCTCTGTTTAAAAATACAGGTGATTTCTCCTAAGAGTTTAGGCCTTTGCACATGTTCATATTGTATGCGAAAGGAAGGAGGATAGACCCAGTGAGTCGGCAAACTTTAGAAGGCAGAAGGAAGTGAGAGCGAGTGCTGCCAGCAACACCTGGTCTCGCCTGCCTATGTCCCTAAAGCTACCGACTCGGTCTATTCCTCGTCCCTTCGCAGATACAGTATGTAACTTGTATTACCCAAAGGAACACAAACCAACAGGAGGGAGTCATTTTTCTATTTTTAAACAGAGAGGGGCTTGCTGTGCTCTTGACAGGTTCTCACTTTCTGAAATGTGCACTGCTCGGTCACGCCACATTTCAGCAGTGAAAGTGAAAGTCGCCCACGATCGCAGTACTTCCTAAATGCAGCTTTTTCAGAGAAATTAAGAGAAGACAACGAAAAAATGTATGTTCTCCTGCTTTTCTATATACAGCTAGGTTTGTGTTAATCAGACTGATTGGTCACAGTGGTTACAGTAATAAAAGTGGTTGTACACTGTGAGACTGTGAAAATGGCAGGCAGGATTTGATTTTTAAATTACATTTTATGTAAACATTAATGGTATGATGAAGAGATCAGTTTGTACAGTGTGGGGCTACTACTGGTATATTTACTTATGCCTGTGGGTGTCAGTTGCATATGTGTGTTAGTGTGGGTGCCTAGCTGCACCAGGTGTGGAGTAGTCTCACTGCTGGTGAAAAGGTTTTGAGGACTGGAAAGTAGTTCAGGCGTGGTCGTACTGGAAGGCATGCGGTCATTGGGAAATAATGCACGGTCATGTGATGTGTTCTGTCCAATTGTATAAGTGGGATTTCTATGATTTTACCACCCCATTTTATAAATATATATATATGTGTGTGTGTGTGTGTGTGTATACGCACAAGGCCGTAGGATGAGTACGTCAACCACCCAAGGCGTGCGTATATCAGAGCGCTACCGCACACCTCAGAGTGGTTTAGCCATCTTATAAAATGTCAGAATTGTTTTGGAGGGGGGTAAAAGTACAGATGTGCGATTTGCTCTGATATATGCGCAGTCATGTGATGATCAGTAGCCAGTCATTTCAAGCAATTTCCTACCCATTTTATAAATATATATATATATATAGCTTGATCCTGACAGAAAAATGGTCAGAAATCATCAAAGTTGCACATTTAAAGTGGTCATGCAAGCAGGCTGGTGGCGAAGTGGAGGTGCTTGATTGTGTGTGTATTCCAGTACGAAAAAAGTTATAGTTCAAATTTTAAAAATGAAATGAAAATGAAGCTTTTTTCAGTAAAATATAGATCAGAGCTATAAGGATAGTGTGAATTGAAAGAGGTGTGATGGAGAGAGTTGATTGTGAGTGGGAGCAGGTGGGCGGCTTGCAGAGGCTTTAGGGACAGCTACTGTTTACTTAAAAATAAGAAAACAGATTTTGTTTCATTTTTATTAGCTCATTTGCAGCACAGAAAGAGGGATACTGCTCAGAGAAGTCATGAAATGTTAGACAGAAGCACAGGATCTAACAGCAGGTTCTAATGAATGCAAGAACATTTCAAAATAAATGTGGTTGGAAGAAGTGCCTGTGTGCACTGGGGTGGGGAGCAGTCATTCATGATGTAGAAAATGTGTACATAAATGAATGGTGACATAGTAACTGTGTACATAAATGTAAAATTCTACATTTATACACCCAGTTGCTCAGATAAACAGATTTATCAAACTCCATTTATATCCACACCTGTTGTGTGTGTGTGTGTGTGTGTGTGTGTATATATATATATATAACAAACATATATATATATATGTGAGTGTTGAATATGGAAAATATCAGAATGGGCACTTAGTGACCTCAGGTGTTATATCACGAGTGGTGGAGCATAGCGGAGCCATGAGTACTATATCCCTAGGTCACTAAGCATGAATTCTATTTCCCATGTTCAACACTCACACATTATGTGTGTGGTTTATACAATAGGGCCCCATTTTGCGGAGTTGTCGAATAATGTAGTGCTGGTATGACTTACTTTTTTCTTTTGGTGTTGATCTGCCAGGTTATTATGGTCTGTGTAAGAGTGGTTTGTTTCCTGATTAGTGTCCATTGGTGTTAGCAGAGTGGCTTGATGTTGTGGTGATATAGGCACAGTGTGTTTTTTTTTATCACACTCTACTTAAATAGGCACAGTTGTTTTATTTTTGTTATCACACTCTGCTGACATATTGCTTGCCCAAGACACACTGGTGGTGTTTTTATGGCTAACTAAAGTATAGCATGTCAGTAATCCCCTATTGTAGATATGTATATATAAATATATATAATATATATATATATATATATATATATATATATATATATATATATATATATATTCTATGCAGAAAACTGTGTTAATGCATCAGTTAGGGTTATTCTACAGTGACAAAAGTGAGGAAATTCGACATTAGGGTTACCACCCCTTGAACCCCACCCCCACAACAGGCATCGGGGTGTACGTTGGGTTCATCAGCCCTCTCACCCCATTCCATGAGTAAACAAACTGAGGTGATGCATTGTAGAAGAATGGGGTGAGAGGTGAGAGTTAGGGCCAACGACCCCAACGCACACCCCAATGCCTGTTGGTGGGGTATGGGGTCTATGGGTGGGAACCCTAATGTCAAATTTCCTCACCTTTGTCACTGTAGAAGAACCCTAACTGATGCATTAGCAAAGTTTTTTGCATAGAATTTTCTTACTTTTTAAGAAAGAATAGAAAAGTAGAAAGTTGCGCAAGTTGGTGGGGCCCCGCACTCCCACTAACTTGTAAGTGTCGGGCCACATTACACACCCAATGACTAAAAAGTACATTGACAACAGCAAGGCCAGCCACCAAACAAATGTCAATCTAGTAGAACAATAGAAAATGGCTGTCCACAAAACGTAAACTGCGCCACACAATGTCTCCACAAAAAATACATTGTTCGACACATAAATACCACCATTAACATCTGCAGGACATGCCGTCAACACCCTCCAAATTTCAAGTAAAAAGACCAATCTGTGTCCGAGATATAACATGTCAAAATTTGAAATTTTCATTCGTCAGTGTGGCACAGTTCCACACCTGTTGACATTTAACACACACAATGACTGAAAACTACATACATGACACTAAAGCTAGGCACCCTATCAATTTCAAGCCACCAGCACAATCCAAAACACTGTCCTCAACATGTAAAGTGCATCACACAATATCTCCACAAACATTTTTTTCTCTGACACATAAACACCATAATTCACACCTACAGGACATGCCATAAACACCCTCCAAATTTCAAGTAAAAAGACCAAACCATTTCCGAGGTATTCAATGTTAAAGATTGGTAAAATTTCCCTATCTATTCCATTATAACAAATCTGGCCATTTTGTCCCCCCTCACGATCAAAGATGGCGATCAAAGAATCTCACGATCAAAGAATTTGCTGGCTCGCAATCAAAGAATTTTCAGGCTCATGAACAAAGAATTAAAAATGCTATAAATCATTGAAGTAATAGCGGTAAACCACTGCCATGGGTCAACAGAACGAGGCCCCCTAAGCAAAACCCACCTCATTTGACTTCCTAGGGCACCCCTGGGCTGAGAAAATGTATTTTTTAATCTGACCATTTCGTCCCTCGGTCTGATCGCCTCTTTGCATTAGTGCTGCTAATACACACAGTTGGTGGCTGGCCATGGAGATGAGAGGTGGGCTGTGCCAGTCAGCAGCTTGGTATGAGTGGGGGGGTGTTGGGTGGGCTGGCATGGCTGGGTGGAGGTGTGGGGGGCTACTAGACTACCAGGGAATTGGAGATCGTAATGTGTTTTATGATGATCGGGGGGTCGCTAGACTAGCAGGGATATGGACACTAATTTTAATTTTATACAGATCTGGAGGGCAGCTACACTACCAGGGATACCACAAGAAGTGGTGGCTATGAATACAGTGCAGGGCTTCAAACAGGCATGGGATAGGCATAAGGGAGCAATACAAATGACTATGAATAGACAGGCCACTGACAGAGCAAATGCCGATGGCACATTTATAAGGTAGAAAAAGAAATGGGCAGGCTGAATGGGCCTTGCGGTCCTTATCTGCCATCAACTTCTATGTTTCTATGGATATGAAGAGCATTATAAATTTAATGCACATTGGAGGGGCCACTAGACTATCAGGGATATACCGAACACTATAAATTTTATTCAGATAGGGGAGCGCTAGACTACCAGGGATAAGGAGAACATTATTTTTTTTTACAGATCGGGGGGACCGCTAGACTGCCAGGGATATACAAAACATTATTTATTAAATACACATTGGAGGGGCTGCTAGACTACCAGGGATATGAACAACATTATCTGTTAAATGCACATGGGGGGGCCGCTGGACTACCAGGAATATGCAAAACATTATTTTTTTTTTATAGAAGACTTGGTTTGCTGGCCAAGGCACCTAGCTTCACCTGAGCTCTTTCCTTCTAAGACTGCTTGAAAGGCAGAGTAGAGAAACTTACCAGAGCAAGGGAGAAGGATTAAGACTTAGTTTGGCTAAGCAGATTTACTGTGTGGTGGTGTTTTGGTTTTTTACTCACAGGGATTGCTACTGTTTGTTGCTAACATTTCATTGCTTTATTTTTTCTCTGATTCAAATTGTTGTTGCAGGTATACCTTCTTCTGCATTATTGCAAGGTGTGCCTACAGATTGTGTGCTAACAGATTACTGCTGTAATCTTCTGATTCAAATTGTCTTTTGCAAGGTATATCTTCTGTTACTGCTTTATTTTTCTCTGGAGCAAAGTGTTTCTTACAGGGTATATCTTCTCTGAAATTATTACAGGTGGTGCTTTCAGGTTTTCAGTTTTATCTAACATTAGGATAAGCTTTCAGGGTTACTGCATTGGTTGTTGACTGATTGTTTCTGCTCTTACCTCCTTGTTCTTTCGTCCGTGGTTCTTCTTTTAGGCAGGGGAAGGGCCAGCCACCCACCCCATCCCCAACCACGCCACGCTACACTCCTTTTATAGGGTACCACAGTTGTGACATTTCCTGTGGCAGAGCAGGAAGGGGCAGATCAGTGGGGCCTCCACAGGATCTCATTTACGGGCACTAGTAATTTAACTTGTTATAACAAGTTAAACAAAGCACAATTAAACCATTACTTGCATTTTTCCTTTTTTCCTTCTAATTATTCTAACTAGGTTACAAACCCAGCAACTTATTTGGAATGGATTTCATTAACTGCAGGTACTGTGGAACAATTTTCAGAAGGACAGTCTTACAGGATTTAGGACACTGTCCTACATGCTGGGCTTTGGAGATCTTAGGTCTCAGCTCCGGGCAGCATGGGCAGAGATTGCACGCCTCAAATTTCATATTGAAGAGGAAATACATTATAAGAACCACCCGCCATTTCCCCAGCATCCAACAGAAAAACCTCGACAGCAGAGGGTAGTTGGTCCAGGAGGTTGGCAGATGGTTAGGAGGAGCAAATCAGGTGCCCCATCACTCTCTGCTCTCCAACACATTACCTCCAAAAACCATATAAACACTACAAACAGGTATCTGCCTCTATCTCTGAAATCAAATAAAGAGGCAGAAGACACTGCAGAGCAGGACACTGCGGCACAGGAGCTAGCACAACAATACTCACCCAAATCAGGAACCAAACTAAACAAGCACAAAGGAAATCAAAAACTTCTGATCATAGGAGACTCCATGATTCGGGAGTTGATACCATCTCCAGCCAGGGTGATGGTCAGATGTCTCCCAGGTACATCAGCATGGAGAGACACTGACCGCATTAGCTAAAATTGTTCACAAAGCAGGAGAAAACATTGATGTCCTAGTACACGGAGGACCTACGATCTTGCCAGCCGGTCAGTTGTGGAGACCAAGGAACACCTGACTAAGCTGGGTGACAAACTATCATCTATTTCATCCGGCATCTCCTTCTCTGAGATCCTGCCAGTCTGGGAGAAGGAGCAGATGGACGGAAGGTCAGAGAAGGGGAGATAGGGAGCTAAACACGTGGCTCAGGACTGGTGGCAGGAAAAGGACACAGATTTGTAGGAACTGGCAACAGTTCTGGGAGCCAGAAAGTTCTTTAAATTTGATGGACTGCATCTGACTAAAGAGGAGTCAGTGCATTGGGGCAGAAGTTTGACATCTTTGCAGAATATTTAAACTAGCAAATGGGGAGAGGGGTGCAGCACCCCATACGTCGAATGGGAAGAACACCCTCCCCTCAGCTAGTGGTCAAACAGGAATTCAGCGTGTTTGCCGTTCATTTGCATCACCAGGTAAGAAAAAAGGTTTGTCTCCCCATACGATGCACAGGGGTAATGCCAAACTTCACCCAACAAATAACACACCAAAATCTGGCCAATGGAAAATCATGTACAAATGCTCACAGCCTGAGAAATAAGATCCCAGACCTGCAGGCAATAATGTCAGAGGCTAAACTGGACATAGTAGCAATTAGTGAGACGTGGTTTACCAGTAACCACATTGGGAGACTTCAGTACCTGGCTATGTATTGTTCAGAAGAGACTGAGGGCAAAAAGGGAGTGGCCCTGTATGTTAATGAAAATATCAAAGCTACAGAAATTCAGAATACACATAAGGAGCCAGAAGAACTGTGGGTCACCCTGGAAACAGAAATGGGACAGCCATAAGAACTGGGGTTGTCTACAGGCCCCCAGACCAGGGGGAGGACATAGACACATTACTGTTAGAAGATATACAAATATGACAGCTAAAGGGGAGGTTCTGATAATGGGAGACTTCAACATGCCAGATACAGATTGGTCAATACCAGCAGGAACATCTGCCAGAACTAGACTCATAGTGGATTCCCTGCAGGGGGAGGGCCTCAAACAACTGGTACAACAACCCACAAGAGACAGGGCTATCCTAGATCTAGTATTGACTAACAAGAAGGGATCACAGATCTCCAGGTAGAAGGTCATCTGGGGCCAGTGACCATCACATGGTATGGTTCAATTTGGCTACTACATCTAAATCATCCCATTCCAAGGCAAAAATATGGGACTTCAGAGGAGCTGACTTTGATAAGATGGCCAACAGAGTTAAGCTAGCCCTGGCAAAAAGAAACACAAGTGAGGAGGTACAGGCAAAGTGGGCAAGCATTAAGGATACAATACTTGAAGCAACATCCCATTGTGTTAGACAGAAAAGGAAGTGCAAAAGAAGAAGGAAACCACTTTGGTTCTCAAATACAGTAGCAGAAAAGGTCAGAGCCAAAAGGCTGGCCTTCAGGAAATATAAGGGAACACAGCGGGATGAAGATAGGGAGGCATACCAAACTGCCCTAAGGGAAGCAGGGAAGGCAGTAAGGCAGGCAAAGTCCCAAACTGAGGAAACACTACTAACGAACAGTAAAAGAAGGTAACAAGACTTTCTATAGATACATTAGTGAAAGGAGAAAGTCCAGAGGGGTATTGCTAAGCTTAATGGAGAAAAGGGAGCATGTGAGGAGGAGGACACTGTAAAGGCATCTATCCTAAATAGATACTTTTGCTCAGTATTTACTGAAGAGAAGGTAGGGCAGGGCCCACAGCTCAGCATCATGGACACAGGGGAGGGAGGTGAGCACCACTCCCTTCACAAAAGAAAGGGGTCTCACAATAGCCAAGCCTCAGGGTGGATAAGGCAATGGGACCTGATGGCATACATCCCAGGGTACCAAGGAGCTAAAGGAGGAACTAGCAGAGCCATTAGCAGAATTGTTTAGTGAGTCTCTGAGCACAGGAGAGGTCCCAGAAGACTGGAGAAGGGCTCATGTGATCCCGCCCACAGAGTGGTAGCAGGGAGGAGGCAGGGAACTACAGACCAGTCAGTCTTACCTCAGTAGTGGGCAAGATTATGGAGCACTCCTTAAGGAAAGGATAGTGCAACACCTGGAATCCATGGGAACAGGATCCAAGACAGCATGGGTTTACAAAGGAAGGTCCTGTCAAACTAATCTCATAGATTTATTTGACTGGGTAACCAAGTGGTGGACCAAGGGGAGCAGTTGATGTACGCCTACCTTGACTTCAGCAAAGCTTTTGACACTGTTCCACATAGAAGATTGATAAATAAGCTAGGTAGGCTCGGGGGTCAGAAGTTGGTCAACTGGGTGGCAAACTGGATGACTGGCAGAAAACAGAGAGTGGTGGTAAATGGTATACAGTCAGAAGAGATGCAAGTCACAAGTGGGGTACCTCAGGGATCAGTCCTGGGGCCAGTCCTATTCAACATCTTCATTAGTGACCTCGCAGATGGACTAGAGGGTGAGCTTGTCTGTTTGCAGATGAACCAAGATCTGCAACAGAGCAGATGATCCAGATGGGGTGGGCAGAATGAGAAGAGGTCTGGATAAACTAGCAAAATGGTCAGAAGAGTGGCAACTGGGATTTAATGCAAAGAAGTGCAAAATCATGCACATAGGGAAGAGAAACCTGGAGCCACTTATAGGCTGGGAGGGAGTTGCTAGCAGTCACAAAGGAAGAAAGAGACTTGGGCATCATCATCACTGATGACCTAAAATCATCCAAGCAGACCTCTAAAGCAGTAGGTAAGGCTAGGGGGTGTTAGAGTGTATCAGTAGGGGTATCACAAGTCGTAGAGGAGATAATAATCCATCTGTACAAGACATTGGTTAGGCCCCATCTGAGATACGTGCAGTATTGGAGGCCACACCTTCACAAGGACATTAACCAAATTGAGGCAGTCCAGAAGAGGCAACCAAAATGGTGCAGGGACTGCATCAGAAGACATATGAGGACAGATTAACGGAGCTCAATATGTATACTCTTGAGCAAAGGAGGGAGAGAAGTGATATGATCGAGACATTTAAACACCTTAAGGGCATAAACAAGGTGAAAGAGTCTAACATGTTTAAATATAAGAAAAATAGCAGAACAAGAGGACACAGCATGAGATTAGAGGGAGGCCAATTAAGGGGGAATGTGAGGAAATTCTTTTCACAGAAAGGGTGGTAGATGCATGGAATGGCTTACCACAAGAAGTGGTGGCTATGAATACAGTGCAGGGCTTCAAACAGGCATGGGATAGGCATAAGGAGCAATACAAATGACTATGAATAGATAGGTCACTGACAGAGCAAAGGCCAATGGCACATTTATAAGGTAGAAAAAGAAATGGGCAGACTGGATGGGCCTTGCGGTCCTTATCTGCCGTCAACTTCTATGTTCTATGTTTCTATGTATACAGATCAGGAAGGGGCCACTAGACTACCAGGGATATTGAAAACATTATTTATTTTATTCAGATCGGGCAGAACGAAGCCCCCTAAGCAAAACCCACCCACATTTAACTTCCTAGGGCACCCCAATGCTGAGAAAATTGATTCAAAAATCTTGCCATCTCATCCCTCGCTTGCGATGCATGATCGCGATCAAAGAATCTTGTGATCAAAGAATTTGCAGGCTTGTGATCAAAGATCATTAGTGAGCCGTGAATTAAGGTTTTAAAAGCTTATAACTCTATTTTTTGACTGATTTGGATGAAATCAAAGGCATGCCTCAATAGAGCGGAGTCTCCTGAGTAAAACCCATCCAAGTTTTACTTCAGAAGTGACCCCTGAGCCGAGATATTTGTGTTTTTCTGATCAGAAATTTAAAAACAAGATGGCGGATCTCACGATCAAAGAATTTTTTAAATTCTCGGGGACAGTGATTCTTGAACTGCAAGGCTGCAAATTCTTTGATCACCAGGTGGGACCAGATGGCCAGAACCCCATTCTTTGTTCGCAAAACATACATATACATTTTCCCATTGACTTATAATGGGAACTTAAAAGTGGCATAACATTTGAATGTCTTAATATTTTTTCACCAAATGAAAAGCGGCATGTTCGGCCAACAAAGCTCTTTCATATGAGCATCTCACAGGGCAGCATGCCACACAATGGCCGTGCAGAGCCACATCAAAAATCCCAAAAGCTGCCTCCAAAAATGGATAATTTAGCATTTTTCAGTGTTTTTGTACTCAAAGATCATAAGTCCGACCAAAATGCAATTTGACAGATCACGAGAGCTACCATGCTCCACAGTGCATACCCAATTTCAGGCAAATCCATTGAATGGGTCCAAAGTTATTAACATGCAAACTTTTAAGTTTAACATAGAAGTGACAACTGAATCCTAACTATAGTGACACGACTGCCACTATTATATATATACATACATATATATATATATATGTAGATATATGCAAACAACTTTGTTAATGCATCAGTTAGGGTAACTAAGGACACAAAAAGTAGGAAATGTGGTGTTAGGGTTTCCTACCCTAACTTTGCACCCCAACCCCCAAAACAGCAAAAGGAAACAACATTAGGGTTCTTGGTCTCCAGAGTTTTGGTGAATCAGTGATGAGGTGCTCCTTTGGGTTATTAACCCATATGCTCACCCCTCTCCCAACCCATAGTTTCTAGTCCAAAGCACAAGGTACCATTGCAAAGCAGTGCCTCATAGCAATACACTCTTCAAAGGTAGACAAGTATGTCTCACTACATGTTACCAACACAGTTTATTGTAGATTTTCTCATATAGGACCATGCAGACCCAGCGTGAAAAGAGAAGTTAGTGTGTGACATTGTTTGCTTATAGAACGGGGTGGTCTTTAGGCTTGACATCCTTAAGGAAGACCCACCACAGATTCAGTAAGACTCCCTAGACCCAAAACCTTTCTCTGCTTGGTGGGAGGGGGTGGGGAGTTAGGTTAGGAACCCTAATACCACATTTCCCTACTTTTGTGGCATTAAGTTACCCTAACTAATCCGTTATATATTTTTTTGCAAATAATTTCCTTTCTTTTTGAGATAGTGGAATTGTATCCTCACTCATGCAGGTCGCTTTTGGCCCTGTGCCAAGGATAGACTCCACCATATACAGCGGTGCAGGGCATGGCATCCCCCCAGCCAATTGAATGTAACTTGCAGAGTTGTCTGCACAGGACTGGCTACCATATAGTGAAGACAACTGCTCTCATTCAGTCTTTACACATTCATTTTTTACACATTCACTCTTCACACATTCACTCTTTGTTCTTTCAGCTATACAAGGCAAAAATATATGAAAGGACAAAGAGTGAATGTGTAAAGAATGGAGGTGTAAAAAGTGAATGTGTAAAGAGTTAATAAAGACAATTGTCTTCCATGTATGGTACCTGGGCCTCAGGGCAGCAGCTATGAATGTTGGGGCCCAGGACAAGTCACTTGAAATGGGCTCCTGTTTCCCAAACCACTTAATGCCAGGGGTAATGCCAGCTCCTCAGGTGGACCCCTCCTGAGCTTGGGCCCCTAGACAAAGTCCCCACTTTTCCCCACATTACTGTGGCCCTGCTAGGCCTGTGTGGACAATCATGTAGCTTGCATTCCCTGGCTAGGGATGTGTTGCACAACAGCCTCATCTCACCAACCTCACTCCACCCAGCTGGGTCACTGAGCTTGCCCTGAACTCAGCTCACTGGCATGGGATCATAAAGCATACCCTCTGGGGTGAAGACTGGCACTACACACAAAGTTCCTTAACAATTATATATTTTTTAATTTTGACCCCCAAATTTCAAGACAGTCATTTTATGACTCCTGTCATAAACATGAAATGTGGCATTTATAGTATATTGGCCAAAATGTCATTTCACACCAGAAGTGCAAAAGCACATCTCGTTCATGATTTAAAAAAAAAATTATATCTGTCATGTTTATGAGGTGGTGTGGAAAATGGCTATGTTGAAAGTTTATAGTCAAACTTTTGAAAACTAGCAAAGTTATGAGTGAATGTTGAAATACTGGAAAGTTTGCACATAATCTGGACATTTTACTGTATTTGCACACCAGATTTTCAGCATAGCCTATTTATTACTCCACCGCATGAACCAGTAGGTGAAAATTTTCAAATCCCCACTGAAATGTCATTCTGTGCCACAGGTGCAAAAACACACTTTGGCCAGGATTTGAAAAATGACAGCTGTCACGTTTATGAGGTGGTGTGAAGAAATTGCTATGCTGAACATTTGGGGTCAAAATATTTAAAATTACCAAAGTTACAAGCAAAAGTGTAGAAAAATTTAAATGCAAGCTCATAACTTTGTAATTTTTACTTATTTTGACCCCATGTTTTCAACATAGCCTTCATATGACCCCAACTCATGAACAAGGATGGTGTAAATTGTCAAATTTCATCCTAAAGGTGATTTTGCCAAGTGACTGTGAAATTGCCTTTCAGGCTTGATGTGCATAATTACACTGGCACTGGTCACGATGGAGGGTCTGAAAAAGGCCATGTTCAAAATTTGGGGTTGAAATATGCAACAATGACAAAGATACAAATCAAGGGTCAAAACCTCATTAAAACACAATACATTGAACCACACTTGCTTTACTTTCTCATATTGCAGTCAGTGGTTCCAGCAGCAAGATGTGTCTTCAATCGGAGAGTGGATCTAGGCCATGGGTTCAGGTGAGTTGAGGATGTATGGGGTGCGTGGTGGTGGGTACTGAGTTGGAGGTCAGGGTGGGTGGGTGAGATTGGTGAGGGACCATTTTCTTTTTTACAGGATTACAAAAAAATACATTGAAGGATTTTTTTCTTTTTTTCAGGAAACATATGCAACATTAGGGACTGGTCACCCCATTGACAGGTGACCGTTTCACAGCACCATTCCTGTCACTATGCTGGACATTCTGGATTTTGGGGTGCCCAGAAAATATATTTCTGGTAAGTGTTTCAAAAAACAAACATCAGAATCTAGCTAAATGGGTCCCATTCAGCTAGGTGCATGTATTTGGTTTTTTGAAAATGTATAATTTTTATGTGTTTTCAATGTTTTTGTGTGTGAAAAAAAACAAGATGGTGGATAGCACAGTCATGTTCCATGTGATCAGTATTTGTTTCAGCATGACATGTAAATCATAAAAAAGAACACACAGGCTTTTTTCTTTTAAATTGTTTGTGTCAGGATGTTCATTTTAAAACCATTATAACCCTGGAACTGTAGAATATTTTTTCATGAGGCACACCCTTTCCATGGGCCCCTGAAAATTTAATTAAAAAATTCCACAGTGTTGAGGCTGCAAGTGAGAGCAAAAAATACCCAGTGTTATGAAAAGGGAAACCAAACATGTTTTTTTTTTGCACTCCGAATCTTGAAAACTGTACAAGATGATGTCACAAAACTTCTCACGTCTTGGAACAGTCTGAGCATGCTTGGCAAATTTTGGAGTGTTTTGTTAAATGATGTCAAAGTTATTTAGGTGCAAAAATCAAGGTATAATGTTAAACAGTCTATTCAACCCTAACTATAATGGTTCTATCACACCCCTATAAGATAGATAGATATTTATGGTGTGTGTATCTATGATAATCTTGGAGTGTCATGCACACACACACACTCTAACATATGGTACATATACAGTATGTGTATGAGAATCTCTGGAGTGTCCACTATTGACTGCAGTATGAAGAATGCAATAAACTATGATCACATTACACGGATGGGTCTTTAGTTTATTTCTGACTAAAGCATAAATTATAGCTCATATTGAAAATTTTTTATGTATTTATTAATTTTAATGTTTCACCAGGAAAAGCATACTGAGTAGTAAATGTTCATTTCCAGATGCATCCTGGGGCAGAGGTGATGCAGATAGACAGTAAATGCAAAGGCAAAAGACAGATACAAATAATGAAAACTGATAAGTTATACAACAAGTACACAGGATGACACAATCAAAAAAACAGTCATTTCAAACAATCAGCAATATGCTAGAAACTAAATTAAACAGTCAGATAAATCAGTAACATAATGTAAGTGCTAAACTCCATAACTAGCAGGGAGGCAAAACTATGGGGTGGATATTAAGCACCTGTACAGGAAGGGGAGAAATGGTCCTTTAGGAGAGAGGAGAATTACTAATATAGTTGAATTGTGAGTTGAATATGAATGCTTTTGCACAAGTATATTTATTGAAACAATTCCCTGATGTTGCTGTGCCAGTATATCTATGGAAATAGTTCCCTGAAATGAAGCTTAAAGACTGGAAGGAATGGCCAACATTCTGAAAATACAGCAGTCAGCACAATATTGTGCAATGACAGAGAACATTATAGCCCTAGTAAGAAATTTAAAGAAATGTGTGGGTCACTACTTATGAAAGGATTTATTTATTTGAAAATTGGTGCCCAGGAGAAGCACACTGTGTCAAAGATTGTTTCCAGGTGCAACATGGGGGAAGGGGAGATAGAGTAGAAAAATACATTAGACAGTCACATTTTGCAGTCACAATAAAGTGCAAGCAGAATATAATAATGAATACAGAATTAAGTGCAGATGAAGCAACAGGGCAAAAACAAACATTAAGAAAGTAAGTAAAATGTATTTCTCAAGCGCCCATTCCCAGGACCTCAGAGTGCTGTACATCAAAAACAACCACGGAAGAAATATAATAAAAACAATAAAAAACACAGATCAATACATGCAAAACACAGCATATCTACACTAATGTGGTTTGACATTATTGCTTCAGGGACTGATTATCCTAGATTAAAGGCCTCCTGAAACAACAAAGACATTAAGCCCTTCTTAAAGGCTTCCACTGAGGGAACATCCTGAAGACATTGAGGTATCCTGTTCCACAGGGCAGGTCCCTTGAGTGCAAACACCTGATCACCAGATAATTTCAACCTGACCCTGAAAATGGCAAGGAGGCACCACTGGAGGATCAGAGAGGATGAGAGGTCTGATAGGGATTCAGAAGGTCTCTCAGATAGTCAGGAATCAGACTGTTTAGGGTTTTATAGGACAGAAGACCCACCTTGAAGGTGATATGCCATTCAACCAGCAGCCAGTGCAGTTCATGCAAAACTGGAGTTACATGATGAGACCTAGGAAGGCCTGTCAATATCCTGGCTACAGCACTCTGCACCATCTGCAGGTGCTGTAGGACTTTAAGCAAGAGAATATGGCACTTACATAACCTAGCTTCACACACTTAGGATATTGATTTCCCAGAATATTATAATTAGATTCCACATGAAAGATAAATGCAGTTAGTAACGAAAGGACTACTGAGCAGGCCAATATTTCTTATACAGTATCTCTACTACAGTTTTTCAAGGCTAACATGCCATCTATCGGTACGCTATATATACCCACACAGCTGTATATTTGCGCACACACACACACACACACACACACGTAGTCACATGACCAACAGGTTACATGACAGGCAGTTAAAATTCAAAATTCAAAGACCCTGCTCACATCTAGACTCAGTGACCCCATTTGGAGATTATCTCACAATACATATTTGATAGAAAAAACATAATGGGCCTCATATTCAAAAGTGGCAGGCTGCATTGTACAGGTGCCTGTGCCATGCAACTCAACTGCACTGGCCCAAAAAAATATTATATTCAGAAGATGCACTATAATATACTGTCGCACATGTGCAGCTGAATATCCTGAACATGCGTTATCATGCAGTGGGAGATGCATGGCATAGTAGGTGCTCAGAACCCAGTGTGGAGAGCACACAGAAGTGCACAATAGAAAGTTACTTGCATGGCACACAGATTTTCAATATTCAGCCAGGAAATACAAATGGCCTCATTGGACAGTCAGTGCCCAAACAGCACATTTGCATCTCATTACTGGAATGCATTCAGGCCATTTACATACCATTGGCATGCACAGTTCCAGTATTTCAGGGCAGCACCACCACCAAACAAAGGTGATCAAGAGGTACTGAAGCCTAGCAGGCAGATGAGAATGCATGGTTGTGTGTGGGTGGACTGCACTGGCCCAAGTACATACCCCTATGTACATACCCCATATACTACAAACCCCCCCAACCCTTTAGCACCCAAACATATGCCAAGGTGTGTGACAAATGGTCAGAATGTGTGACACAGCAGCACATATGACAGTGCAAGCTCAGAAGACTGGAAATAAGTGCACCAATGTTGCTGCTATGTGTTGATACCAAGCATCTTATATTATTATGCAATTCTGCATAACAGTCTTAGTGATCGGTGTGTAATGTCACCCACTCTATGTGGGTCAGAGGGTGTCTGAGTGATAACATGAGTGCTGTACCCTGTACTGTGTGACAGTTGAGAGGTCTTCAGTGCTACTGCGAATGGGCAAGTCCATGCCCTAGGTAGCTGCATGCACAACACTGGAAGGGTTCAGTGTCTTTGGGGCATGCCCCTGCTGCCTCCAGGCTGCAGGTGGTGCCACCCCTGCCCCATGCTACTCAGAGTAGTGCACTGTCCACCATCAGTACACCACAGTAACCTGAACCCAGGGTCCCTGTGGCATTTCCATACTGCAGGGATGGCATCGGTGACATGTAAGTGGTCCCTGGTGGTGTGAGTCTGGCATGGACATGCTTTGTGCATCTCTAGTGTTTCACTGTGAGTGTGTGCCAAGGGGTTTTCCCTGACCAATGCCATGCTGCCACCATACATCCTGCTCACCATTGTCCCAGATGATACCATGGGTGCATGCCTTCACCGGGTGGCATTCTGATGGCCACAGGGGTGCAGGCCATGGCACCTGGCACATAGTATATCTGTCTGCTCCACTGGCATGGTAGAGGGGCACCTGACTTCTGGCAGCTGGGCGTTCCTGACCTAGGTGTGGTATGGGGGTGGCTACCTGGGCGGTGGTGGTGGAGTCACCTAGCAGCAGCTGGCAGGTGTCAAATGTGCAGGCACAGTGACTGCTGTGTGTGGGTGCCTGAAGCACATCCTGGTGCACCTCCAGGGGCTGTCTCAGGGTCACCTGTCTGCAGTTCTGCAGCCTGCCTGTGGGTGGCTAGCTGATTTATGCCATACAACTTACATACCTAACTTTGTGCAGCACAGTTTTGTGATGCACAACACATGCACTGCACTTTTGGCTGAATATACCCATGTAGGGCATATTCAGGTTCCCACCCCCTATATTTGTGCAGCATATAATATTTCTGTGTGATTGCACATTCAGATATGCGCAACACATCTCTCCCCTTTTGAATATTGCACCACAGCACATTTTCTGAGATGTGCTGTGCATCTCCATTTTCTGCCATGCATCTACATTGAATATGTGGGCCCATGTATTCTTATCAAGATGATTAGTACATAGAGTATACTATAAACACAGATAAAAATATTGATAAGCCTTAAATTCAGGATAGAAATTCTAATACGATTATGCTAATAAGAAATAAGGCAGAATAAGTTATTTAGCCACATAAAAGTTGGAGAAATGTGGGGAGGAGAAAGAAAGGATTGGGAAGAAAGAGTGACATGGAAGAAAGGGAGTTTGGGAACAGGTAACACAAATCTATGGTAAACAGTACAAATTGGAACATCAGTTTTTTTTAAACATGTATCCCATATGAAACTATAAATCAAATAAAATTACACGTAATGCAAACAACATGGTTACCTTTGCCTTTACTGCTTATGTACACAACAAAATTACATCAATGATACAAATACATACACATATAAATTGTTTGACTTATGCAAAAATATTTACTTAGGCTAAATCTATGTGCATTATTCATTAAAATCCTATCAACAAGTCATGCATTTCTCTTTTACCCACCATTGCTGTTAAGGCCAGAAGATGATTGGCTCCTACCTAATATTCTGGTGGAAAAAGACAGCATATGTATCATCATGAAATAAGAACAGTAATAGAAAGGGGGTGATAGGAAGTGAGGGTGTATTCTAAGTCATCTGTATCATAACTGATGTGATACATGCTAGACCATGCCAAATAATACTAGTATCATAATACTGATCCATAAGAATATGAGATGGCTTCACTCCTGAGCACCATCAACTGTTGCTGCTTAGGAGAATAAAAATATGGTTACAGAAGGTGTAAATGCTTCTTTTATTTCCCCAACATCTCGGATGGTCCCCATCCACCTAGACCCCCCAAGCCCCATCACCTCAATGTCCACCAAGACTAACTGTCAGCCAGTACCCCCAGAGCTTGTCCCATGGCAAGGTCAGCAGCATCCCCCAATCCACCAGTGTGAACCAGATCCAGTAGTTGGACAGGTGAGCCCAGCTAGTTAGGTGTGTGCCTGCAACTGTCTATGCACCCTTCTACTGCTGAGGGTTTTTCTTATTTTCTTCTCCCGAGGGGTGTAGCATGAAATGATGCCATGACGCATGACCCACACACCTGCGTACCATGTGTCGGTGTCTGCCCGTCCCCCTGCTCACTCTGTGGCAGTCCTGGGTGCTTTTCCCCCTAGCTTACTGCTAGGGGCCAGGCATACACCAGGCTCTGCAATCCCTGCCCCCAAAGGAGGAGAATGGTCCTCCAGACCCTCGATCCTCCTCCCCCCAGTTAGCCCTCTGATGGCCTGAGTTTGCTACCAAACTCTGATCACTGGCATTGCAAGCCTTGGTGCTACTGCTTCACCAGCAAGCTAGCCTCAAATGACCTGACAATACCGCTCTGAGGCAGCAACTGTATCTAACTTTGTATCAGTTCTGTAAATAGATCCTAGCTAAGCTGTAGAGGCAATTTGCCCTTGTCTGATTTGTATGTACCATGACTGTCTATTTAGAACTGCTTAGACTGCTTTGTCGAAGTTTTGAACCTTACTAATTGTACCACACATGTATGATACCCCATTGTACCCTGCTCCTAATTGTTTCTTATGTCAATTTTCTTGGGACATGAAGCCTTTGAAAATGAGTCTATGACTCAAAGGGTTGTAATTCCTATGATCTTAAATAAATAAATAAAAACATGCCATACTTAAAAGAGGCATAGGATATTTTTATTATTGTTGTAGGTAAAATTGGGGTCAGGACAACCAAGCTTCAAAATCCATATTACACACAAACCGTGAGTATATGGTGGTACAGGATAAATAATTAAACTTCACTTGTCCTTCAGAGCCTCATGGTATAATGTTCTGAGGCAAGGTTAAAAAAAGAAATGGGGAAGGGAGGTAAAAATCATTACAATGGCCAAGTCTAGATGTGACAAAAGCATGTGCTGGGGAGGTTAAGTCTTCAGGGGAATTAAGGTTTTGATCTGGGTGATGTTTCTAAGATGTTAAAAGCCACCCTGGGTAATGGCTGACACCTGAGCTTCAAATATCTGCCTCTTCCAGAAAGACCCCTAGATTCTTCACCTTAGTGGAGGCTACCAAACTAGAAGAACTGAGCACTAGGCCTGCTGTATCCTCAGAAGCCTCCACACCTCACAATCGACCAGGTTCAATCACCAGTAATACAATACAAGTCACATTAAACTGTTCCACCAATGAGTTGGTTTAGCATTGTTTTTTACAGTTGGCAATGCATTGGCAACTCATATTGCATTGTTTTTCAATGCTTTACCAGCTCAAGAGCAATGTTTTTAAAATGTTTTTGCAACTCATTTGGATTGCATCAGCAGTCCAGTCACAATGCAATACAAAACTGAGTTTTAACTCTTAAGAAACAGTTTGTACAGGACTTTGTATTGGATCCAGCAACACTTATGCAACTCAGTCAGAAATGCTAAAGCAACTCATTGGAGTAACAGTTTAATGTGACTTGTACTGTACCTCTGTCTTATCAGGATTAAGTCTTTGCCAGCTTGTTGACATCCAGTCCTGAATCTTGACCAAGCAAAAGTTAACACCTTGAGCATACATGGTGTCCCAGCTGCAAATGGCAGGTACAACTGAACATCATCAACACAGCGATGAAAATTCAGATTGTACCATCTAATGATACCTCCCAGATGCAGCATATACATCATGAACAACATGGGAGTGAGAATTGATCTCTGAGGCACACTACAGAGCAGGGGCTTTCAGAGTGAAGAGAAATCCCCCAATACCACTCTCTGCATCCTATCCCCAAGGATGGACTCAAACCAGCAAATGACAGTGCCAGCAAGTTCACAGTGCTCCCTCAGATAATCCACAGCAACCAATAGTTCACATCATCATAGGCTGAAGAGAGAGTGAGGAGAACACAAACTGACCATTCTCCTCTGTTCCTTGCCTTAAGGAGGTCATTGTGTACCATGACCATCATGGTCTCAGTTCAGTGCCTTAACCTAAACCATGACTGGAGAGGGTCATATATGTCAAAAGTCATGAGGTGATCTTCAAGCTGCAGCACCACCATCTTCTTAAAAATCTTACCCAAAAAGAGGAGGTTAAGATTGTGGTATAATTCACCAAACAGTCCAGATCCAAGGATTGTTTCTTTAAAAGAAAAGTGGCCTAACCACTGCATTTTTCAAAACATTTGGAAAGCCCCAAGAGAAATGGAACAATGCACTATTTCAGTGATCACTGGACCCAGAAAACCTACACACCTCAACACAAATTGTGTTGGGCCTGAGTCCAGTTCATAAAAGGTGGGCTGCAGCTCTGATATCAGTCCATAGACCTCTTCTACCAAAACTGGCCTAAATTGATTCCACAAAAACAGACTGCCCTAGCCTGTCACCTGCTCAATCATGCCAGGCAGCGACAACCTGTTTGGGGAAATCCTGGACTGAATTGAGAACACCTTTTCAGAGAAAAACTGAGTAAACTCTTCTCACCATGCAGATGAATTTGCAGTCACCAAGTGCAGACAGACTGGATGGAATAGTCTGTCTACCCTCTAGAAGAGCTGAGCTGGTCAGTTTCTCCCTGCTGTAATTTCCACAGACAGGAATGCTGCCTTCTTATGGGAAATTGCTCTTTGATACTCACCATAGTGAGTACTCAAAGCCAGTCTGTCCCCATCATCCCATGAGATCCTCGAACAATGCTTCACCTCTGACCCTTGGACTTTATCTACCTAAGCTACCTGTCAAACCACAGGGATTTCAAGTTCAAAGTTCATGGAAGACTATAGTCCATATAGCTCACAACTAGGACAGGTGTTGCGAGCTACAGTTTATGGACTACTGTCTTCTATGCTCTGTATAAACCTACATTATGAAACCTGTGAATGTCCTGGGTGATATACGGACTGGTGTGACTGCAATGAAGGCCAAGGTAATGGTCCTATTATAGGCCAGTGCCACTGACTCTGATTCAGTTGCACACACAGACCACACTCCTGATAAATCAACCACTGCCAGGAGTCCTTCCAGGGACAACCACTGTAAACAATGGTAGTTGACCATCTCCACACAGTGTAGACTACCAGGGTGGGTCAATGAACAAGAACCTCACAGTACAATGATTTGACAAACTGGCCAGATCAATCTTGAGGTTATTAATCTCAAGTTCCAGTGAGAAGACTAAGTCCTAGGTATAACCTTGTTGGTGAGTCATAGCTGTAACTACCAGAGTTCAGGAGGGTTTGAAGGCACTGAGGGTGGACAAGGCACCAGGCCCAGATGGCATCCACCCCAGGGTACTGAAGGAGCTGGCAGAGATCCTTGCAGGATCTTTGGCATACCTATTTAATGCCTCACTACATTCGGGGTGTGTACCTCAGGACTGGAGGATGGCTCATGTGGTGCCCCTCCACAAGAGTGGCCCCAAGGATGAACCAGGAAACTACAGACCAGTGAGCCTCATAGCCATCGTGGGTAAGCTAATGGAGACTATCCTGAAGGAGAGGCTGGTGGCCCTCCTAGGGGCCAAAGGACTACAGGACAGCAGACAGCATGGCTTCATACAGGGCAGATCCTGCCAAACCAACCTGGTGGAGTTCTATGACTGGGTAACAAGGCAACTGGACAGGGGACATGCAGTGGATGTCCTGTATCTGGACTTCAGTAAGGCATTCGACTCAGTGCAACATGGAAGGCTGGGAAGGAAGTTAGTAGGCACAGGGGCGGGTGCAAAGCTGGTTAGATGGGTAGGAAACTGGCTTCAGGGAAGGCAACAGAGGGTGGTGGTGGTGGTGGTGGGTGGGGAGCCCTCACACCCAAGGGCAGTGACGAGCAGTGTTCCACAGGGCTCGGTGTTGGGACCAGTGTTGTTTGGGATATTCATTGCAGACATATTATGGGACTTCCAGAGCAAGATCAGACTGTTTGCTGATGATACCAAGGTAGACACGGTGGCGGATGACCTAGGGGGATGGCAGGGGTTGCAGGATGATCTGGCAAAGACCTGGCAATGGGGATTTAATGCCAAAAAGTGCAAGGTGCTGCATTTTGGGATGAAGAACCTATGGAGGAGTTACCAGCTGGGGGGAGTGCAGCTAGCCCAGACAGAGGAGGAGAAGGATCTAGGGGTGCTCATTACAGGGTCAATGAACAACTCGGCACAATGTAGGAAGGCAGCTGCAAAGGCCAACAAAATTCTGGGTTGTATTGCAAGGGGTATATCCTCGAGGAGGGAGGAGGTGATTCTGCCACTGTATAGGTCATTAGTTAGACTGCATCTGGAGCACTGCGTGCAGTACTGGCGCCCGTATCAGAAGATGGACATTAAGTTACTGGAGGGGGTGCAGCACAGGGCGACAAAGATGATCAAGGGGCTGGGGGACTTATACGAGAGGAGGTTGAGGAAGTTGAACATGTACTCACTGGAGGAGAGGAGGGACAGGGGTGACATGATTGAAACCTTCAAATACATGAAAGGAATAAACAAGACAGGTACAGAGGGGATGCTCAAAGTAAGGGAGGGGAGGGCCGCCAGAGGCATGATATGAGACTGGAGGAGGAAGGTTCAGGAGGAGATGAGGAGACACTTTTTTAGAGAGAGGGTGGTGGCTGGGTGGAATGCGTTACCTGCAGAAGTGGTATCCAGTAGAACAGTGGACTGCTTCAAAAGGGGATGGGACAGGACAAGGGGGAGGGTTAATGAAGGGGAAGGGTGGAAGGGAGGGGCAGCTGCAGAATAAGGGGTGCTAGCTGCACATTCAAGCAGACTTGATAGACCTCTAGGCCTTTATCTGCTGGCAAATTCCGTATGTCCATAGTGTCAGGCCCAGTGATTCCATCAGCTTTAGAAAATCCTGAACAAAGTGCAAGATTTCACTGTTGACTCAGACATTGAAGTCACCCAGAATCAACCATCTAGGTTACTGCAACACCTTCTTGATAATGAATTCCATGATTTCCTTCAGGATCACACCCAGTGACCCGGAGGTCAGTACACAAGAAGGGTCCACCAACCTGCACCTAAACCCCAAGCACAGCCATGTATGCAAACAACCAAATTTCCCCAACAGGGAGAATGGTGAAATTCATCTCAAATCTAAAAGAGATAGCCACCCCCTGTGTCCCCCTGAGGTAGTGGACTGTGAAGAATCCAACCAGGACAGTTGCCTCCAAAACAGGATCAGAATCATCACCTAGCCAGGTCTCCATAATGCAAGTCAGATCAAGTGAAGAACAAGACATTAAATCCATCTTGATGGCTGTCTAGTTCCTCATTGATCTAGCATTGTGACATACTGTGCTGAGGGAATGAGAGGAAGCTGCTGGCCTCGTTCAGCTACCTGCCCACTCGGTTCATTGGGATCCCAGGGCATGGGTACCAACCATGTTTCATGTCTCTCAGACACATTTCACCCCTGGATGCCTATTGGTCCTCACTAGACCTGTGTTGCCTCCCTGTGAGCCCCATGCCCCAACCACATACCATCCCACCTCCTGATATCTTCCTCTTTGCAGTACCAGTATATCACCACTAGCAGGAGGATTATCAAAGGGGCAGAGGTCTAGCAGCTGGGATGGGGAGTAGCTAAGCTGAGGGGCCCCAGTCCCATGCACATGATGCTACTGTATAAAACAATCCTCCCACACTAAAATCACAATTCCACACACCACCCCACAACAGTAAACCAAACACACACTACTGACACCAACACTAACCAGTCACTCTGCTGGTTCATTCATGACCAGTCAGATACCTCTCTACTGGGATAAGATGGCAACTGCAAAGGAATATCAGGTAGGGGGAAAACAGGAGAAGGAGTGTGGTTGAAGTAGTTTCAGCTGATGCCTGAGGGAACCGAGGGAAGTGAAGCAGAAGGTGGGGGGGGAAATTCCAAAGTGTGGTACAATGATAGGAAAAAGCAGGTTGCCCAGTAGAAGAGCTAGGATGAGGAATGGGAAAAGTGTGATGATCCCTGGAGTGAAGGGAACAGGGGGCAGAGGGAATAAGGGAGAGGACTGAGAAAAGGTAGGATAGAAGGGACCCAAACCAGCTAATTGGATACAATGGATGCAGAGTGGCTCTGGTGATGGGACAGTAGAGACAGAATGGATGGCATTGATGTGGGCAGAGAACTCAAGCTTGCTGTCTAGCCAGACAGCAAGGTACTTGAAGGATTGAACCACTTCAAGGGGGGTGCCATCTAAGGTGGAGAAAATGGGCAGGGTGGGGAATCTAATCAGCTTCCGACTGGTGCCAAAGGTCATTGTGTTGACCTGGAGTTGGTTGGAGAGGAATCAGTAAAGAATGTTGTGGAAGTTTTGCTGTAGCAGACCTTCCATGTTTGCAGTAGAGGGACCATATGTGTTGATAACTGTGTCATCTGCATACATGTGTATGTAAGTTGGCACATGTAGAGGGAAGGGCATTAAGAAAAATGAAGGCAGTGGGACCAGGAGGGAACTCTGAGGGACCTCAGACTGTATGGGAAGTGGCAATTTTTTAAATACCAAATGTGAAGCAGCAGAGACTGGATTTATAACATAGACTAATGGAGTTTAGCGAGGAAATTGGTGGAAAACAGGAGTGTAGCCAATACTGTGGGGTTTTGGCTTGAGAACTCTATTTGTATGTGTTGATTTATTTGTTTGCTTGTTATGTTTACCAGGTGGGTGCACAGAAACAAGGAACTGTTTTCAGGCATGACTCGGGCCATGAAGATGGTACAAAAAATGATAAAAGCAAACAGATACAAAAGGTAAAGTGACAGCAGGTAGTTTCAATACACATGTGACACATTTAAGTAGTGTGATACAAATAGAACAGATCTGTACAAAATTGGGAATAATAAGAACACTGTACAAACAAATCAAGTACACAGAGGTTCAGTGGCAGCACAGTGCCCAACATAATACAATCCACTAACAGCAATTTTCAGATATAATTTATACCAACTTATTGCATGCAAAAATAGACAACAATATATTTTACCATAAAGCTACACAACAGTTTGTGTATATTTGTTATCTTGCTGTATGATTCCACATGTGGGGCAAATAAAAACTCAAAGACAATACCTTTTATAACAAAACAAATTAGAGCCCAACTTGATAGCAATGATCACTGGAACATAAACATACTTCTAGTATCTTCAACTAAAATCATATAAGATCATTACATTCACACAGTACAAGGTGTTACATCTTGGGTGGGGAAACTCTAAACACAGGTACACCCTGGGAGGAGAGGAGCTGGAGGCCTCAACAGGGGGAAAAAGACCTAGGAGTGATGGTAGATGCATGTATGAATAACTCCAAGCAGTGCAGGAGAGTGGCTAGCAAAGCAAACAGGATGTTGGGATGCATCATAAGGGGGATCACCTCTAGGAGCAGGGAAGAGATTCTGTCACTGTATAATGGATTGGTTAGACCACACCTTGAGTGCTGTGTACAGTACTGGAGACCACACTACAGCTCCTGGAGAAGGTACAGAGGAGGACAACTAAGATGATATGAGGACTAGGGGATTTGATGTATGAGGACAGACTTGAGGAGCTCTGCCTGTTTTCATTGGAGGAGAGGAGAGACGGGGGGGGCATGACTGAGGTCTTCAAGTACCTCAAGGGAATAAATAGGGTAAACACAGAGGGGATCTTTAGACTAAAGCAAGGAGGTATCACCAGAGGGCATGGTTTGAAGTTGGAAGGTGGAAGGGTGAGGGGAAGAGGAGGAGGTTTTTCACTGAGAGGGTGGTGGATCCTTGGAATGTGCTGCCTGGCGAGCTGGTTTAGAGATCCACAGTGGAGGGCTTCAAGAGAGGGTGGGACAGACACAGAAAGCGGATGTATCAGATGATGGCCTGGCCCAGGGGGTGGGGATGGATGATAGGGGTTTCTGGAACACAAGGGGGGGGGGCCTCGGTACACAACTAGGGATCTGAGGTTCGAGCAGACTCAATAGACCATAAGGACTAATCTGCTGGCAATTAGTATGTTAGTATGTTAGTACAGTACATACTGTACAAAGGACTCTGCATAGCTGTACCAGTTAAAATGTGAATCAGAAATAAAATGGAAAAAACAGATTTCTGCTTCTGAATCCACATCAACCAGGAGATGCCTAGAGACAAATAAATCAAGATTTCAGTCAGCCACAATAACCAAGTACAGCACTGGGCCTCGGTGGCTCACTGGAGTTGCTCTATAAAGTCAAATAGCCTTTAATATGCACAAAGTAGCAAGTGGGCCTCTACCACTACTCCATCTAGCATTGCTGGCACCATTAAGGAAATGAGATGACAAACAAAACATGAACTGAAAGATTAAGAGACTTGTGGCTTAAACATCAAAACTCACATGGATCTCAACTTAATGTGTTTCTTTGGGGGGTACCCCCACCCCAACACACACACACACACAGTTTCTGTATATTCTTTTCCTAGAAAGTTATATCAGTAATGTGCTGTAGTTTTAATGTGAACTGAACATGTTTTTATAGTATGCCAAACAGAAACAGATACAAAAATAATCATTACAAAAATATGGAAAGTTTTCTTTTTCATGACAAAAGGCATTCATGCATTTAAAGTTTATTAACTGCATGCAATCAAGACACTTTAGAGTTAGTAAGTCCTTGTAACTAATATCATGATTGAAATTTTAAATAGACAATATTCTTCCATTTAGCATAAACATAGTTTTTGTAGAAATGAAAAAAACACAATGCACTGACATTATATAAATGCTAAAGCATGCATGTTATTTTAGTTATTTTTTATGATACAATAGTAAAAAACATAGAAAAACTTTTTCACTATTCCATGAATTGAAATCCTTTTTTGGGAAAGCTTTCTCAGGATATGTATGTTAATGATCATTCATGGCTAGTGACTATTCTTGTACAGACTGTTATTGATGGCAGATAGACTACAGAAGTATAGTTTCCTTTGGTGTTTAACTACTTGTTTGAACAGTATTAGGTTTCACTTGTTATATTATGAACTTAATCAGGAGGAAAAACTTAACTTACTGCTGGGGCTAGCTGTTCATAAACATACATTTCCTAAATTTAGTGTTAAAGTTTTAACAGAGAAGTAAAGTTGTGGTAAGAGAATATGTCATGTGGCATTTATTGAACATTACATGAGATCACTTCAGCTGTAGGTCAGTAGTTCAAATCCAGCTTGAGTTTTAGTGGCTGAAAGCTCCTAAATGACTGACCATTGACCTATGCAAAGTGAGTATTGGTAGCCTTAAACTAGTTCCCAGAGAATAAGTAAGTATCCATATTAAAGAAACCAGCATTACAGTTAGGAGTACCTTACAATCTTATTTGCCATGTAACATGGGAGGCCAAGGACTGAATGAAGCATGCAGCCTGAGCTTATTTTCATCCTTTGATTGTGAACCCTCTGTAACAAATCTGAGTCACATTAATGGGGTATTGTGTGAAGTGTTTGTCGAATCTGTCCAGGATGTACTTGCCATGGGGATTAAATAGCAAACTTAGATTTAACAGTGCACATGCACTAACAAATGTTTGCTAAACACATTTTTAAAAGGAGGCATTGTGGTCTAGTCTAGTAGTTATTTCACTGGCTTACAAATAGGTAGATTGAAGGCTCAAACTCCACTAAAGCCAAACAAAGTACTTACTGGGTGACCTTGGGCAAGTAACTTAACCTCTCAGTACTCCAATTCATCCAGCTGTGGAAATGGGTAGAATCAGGACCCCACTGGAAATGAGATGCTACATCTCAACTGGGCTATCTTGGGACAACTAAAAGTTATTTTTTGAAACAAATATATATGCTGACTTTTTTCTCAATAGGTCAGTCCTGAAGAAGACCTGTGGCTGAAGCATCAACGCTAAATATTTGCAGTCCTTACAATGACTCAGTATGCTATTTTTCACATGAGGATGATTATTTTTTGGAGCGATAAAGCTGCAAAGTATTCATTATTTTTGTCCCATTAGTAATTGATGCTTTCCAAAAGCACATTTCACTTATTTGGTTTTAAATGTACCTTTAGTTTTACATGTACCATTTAGGTCAAATAAGAGAAAAACATAAACATTTGGATATGCTACTACCCCCTCTGTCTCTTTAATATTTCAATGCCTACATCATCCCACGTACTGAGATATTTGAAAGGTGTTTGTAGATGATTATTTTTTTTACTAAGTTCACATGGAGTTGTTTGCTCAGTTTAATAATAGTCTATCTTGTTCAGCTTGAGCAAGCTGCTCCCTGTGGAAAAAATGGTAGTAATAAATCAATAGTCTAGATGTAATCTTAGGTGTCTAGAATGCATGAGAGAGATTTTGGAGCATAATGGTGTTGGTTGTCTATTGTCATTCAGACATGAGCAGCATCAGAAGAGGGCTTGTGTGAACCTGATAAGAGTTGGTCAAAAGTGGGCCATAAATCAAACAGAAGCAATATTCTACAGAACACACACACACACACACACACACTGAAAAAAGTGACAGAGCTGCAATTTACCATTACATTCAGTAGACGTTTCATAATACAAATGTCAGACCTTCACTGAATAAACACCATAGATGTCTACCTGGCACCATCTTGAAAACTTGCCTCTCTAGTAAACTAATTCTGGGAGTGCAGCCATGAGAACGAAGCCATCACTTAAAGTTACTCTTGGGAAGAACCTAGTAGAGTACAGCTGAACTTATCAACTACAGTATATACCAGCAGCTGAAATTACATTTCCCCAGTACACTGCAATTCTATTGGCAGTTACTGCATATTCACCAAGGGAACTGCAGTTCCATTAATAGTACAATCTATTGTGAATTACTAAGGTGATTTTTGACAATTAATGCATAGAGTCCTGTTCCTCTTATTATGTGTACAGTGAACTCGCAGGAGCAGTAGGAGGGCACACTCCACTTCAGTGCCGGGGGAGGGCAGTGAACTATATAAACTATATACAGTATATATATATATATATATATATATATATATATATGATAGTGGCACAGTAGCACCAGTATAGTTAGGGTTGCCCCAAGGTTTCAATGTTGAACCCCTAACTTTGCACCTTAATAGCTTTGGCAGTGTTCAAAGACATTGCCTCAAATTTGGCATGGTCTAAGTATGTGGAAAGTTTAGTGATGGCAGCTTGTGTGGTTTCTGAGAGGCACATATGTCATTTTCCTGCAGAGGACTAATTATTTTCCCTATACTTTTAATGTTTTTTTTTTTTGTGCTCTCACCTGCAACCTAGATGGAATGGAACTTTTTAAAAATCTTTCAGAGTACAAGCAGCCAGTCTGCATACCAAATGAGTGCGCACTGGGACATAGTGCTCCAGAAACCAACAATGAGATATTAGTAAAAAATTTCCTTTGATAAAGGACTGGGGGAGCAGTCCGAAACATGTTAGGAGTTTTGTAAAATAAAGTCTTTTACTTCACGTGTTTCTCTAAAGAGTTGTATGTGCTCAAAGCCTTTTTTACTAATAATACAAGCAGCCAGTGCAAAGATAAAACAAGGCCTGTAGGCTTCTGAACGGTGCATCCCTCCGCACCCATACTTGCCTGCTCTATTCTACTGCCAACCTGCTCACCTTGGAGGAGTGCCTGTGCTACCAACCTGCTTACTTGCCAAAAAATCCCTGCTAGGACTCCTCTCCCCAGGGGTCACCGCATCCCTGCGGCTTGCATCCCCATCCATTGCCACCCGTAGCTCAGTTAAGGCCACCTTTCTGGTACCCCATACCAAGACCTCCCTAGCCCAAAGGTCCTTCCACTACTGTGCCCCCACGTTGTTCAACTCCCTCCCACTCTCTGTCACTAAGTCTACCAAAATTCATCCCTTTAAAGTCGCTCTCCATAACCACCTCTTTGGTGCCCGAAGCTGTAGTTGCCCTTAATCAACCTAATGTTGGGGTCCTTCCCCATTTCTTGCCCATAGCCTTGACAATGTCCATTGGACTGCTCTCCCCTTTCTTTTATTTTTTTTATATGATTGCTATTTACTGCATGTAACTTTATCCCTAAACCACTGTTATATTGTGTTCTCTTTGTTATCTGTATTGCACCTGCATGTTACCATGGTTGTATCTCACACTGTAACCATGTCTACCCTCCCTGTGATGAGGTGCCTTTGTAAATGAGTCCCTGATTCAAAGGTTGTAAATCTGACTTTCAAATAAATAAATAAAAATATTAAATGGTTCCAGAGTAATAAGGATGTAAAGTTTTTTTTCAGAGCTGTTCTGAGCATGCTTATTAGGGTTTTTGGATAACCCTTTGCTACAACATGAGAGTTTTTTTCTTTCTCACCACTTGCTTTTCACAATACTATTTTTATGTTGATTGCATGCAGCGCAAACAACATATTGCGGCAGCTTTCTCAGTAGCAGGCTGTGGAGGCGTGGCACTATTGTGGCCAATGCCCCCACAGCCTGCAAAAGCTTGTCCCGTTTCTCCCAGTGCTGTTGCAGGCTGCTGGTGACAGTAGTTTGGAATGTTTGCACCAACTACTGACAATTTCGCCACTGCAATCAGGGGCCACCTCGTCATTGCAGTGTCAGCCATCCGCTGCAATGAGGGAGTGACCCATCATTGCAGGGCGGGATGTAAACACCATGATATTGTTTGTGAACATGGCGGCGGGTTGCCGCCGTGTTCACAAAAAACCCCATGTTTATGTGCTGATGGGACCCCAAACCCGTCGGCCTTGGTGCCTCATTGTTTCTGGTGCCAACGGGAGAGCCCACTCCCCGTTGGCATTCTGTAACCCCCCCACTTTTATTCCTGCAGACGGGGTGCCCAATCCCCATTGGCATAATTAAATCCCCCCCTTTGTGTGCTGACGGGGGTGCCCAATCCCCCATCGGTTACTGTTGACCGCCAAATGAAAGCCATTGGTGGCACACTGGGAGCCCACCCCAGTATGCCACATGCCCCTGTAAAGGGAAAAATGGTCCCGCAGAGTCTTTTTTTTTTTTACCTGCAAAAAAGGAAATGGTCCCTCATAGTGTCTCTGGCCCCCACCCTCAACCCGCACCCACCCACTGCGCACCTTGCCTCCCCACACCCCCCTCACCCCATACTTACCTCTGGAGCATGGCGTGATGATCTTCGGTGGGTCAGGAACACGTCTGCACTCTTCAAAGCCGACCGTGAACTGAGGAAATGCCGGTAAGCTGTATAAAATAATAAATAGGTTTTTTTCAACTGTATTACATATCTCGGGCATTTTTGGGACTTTTTTCACCAAATTTTCAACATGGGGTTTTTGGGACCCCTCCTCATGAATTCTTGAACTGGCATGGCATTAATCGGCCCCGAAAGGTGATTTCGCGGTCACTGCACGTAATCACCTTTTGGGACTGATTAATGAAACAACAGTGTGAGCGTTCATGAGGAGGGCTCTCAAAAAGCCTATGTTGCAAATTTGGTGGAAAAATTAAAAAAAATGACTGTTTTAAGAGCATGCACTGCGCAGTTGCTACGCACGCTCATAACGTCATGAATTTGCAATATTTTCATGCCAGATTTTCAAAATTGGCATTTTTTCACACCTCCTTGTGAACAGTATAGCTGTCATTGTTCACATCCTGGCTGAAATGTGTTTTTGCCCTTCTGGCACAGAATAGCGTGGTCGCTGTGGGAAATCAGTGTTCGGGACAGATTAAGAAAATGATAGTGACACTGTTCATGAGTAGAGGTCCTGAAATGGCTGTGTTGATAATTTGGTAATGATACTACATAAAATGACTGTGTTATGAGCGTGCATTGCGCAGTTTGCTCACACACTCGTAACTTAGCAAATTTATAATATTTTCACTCCAGATTTTCAACTTTGCCATTTTCCCACAGCTACTTATGAACAGTGCAGCTGTCATTTTTCCCATCCTGGCTGAAATGTGTTTTCACACTTCGGCACAGAATAGAGCGGTCACTGTGGGAAATCCCTGTCCGGGACAGATTAAGAAAATGACAGTGATACTGTTCATGAGCAGATATTCTAAAATGCCTGTGTTGAAAATTTGGTGATGATAGCCCATCAAATGACTGTGTCACAAGTGTGCATTGCACACTTTCCACACACTCTTGTAACTTCGCAGATTTGTAATATTGTCATGCCAGGTTTTCAAAAGTGGCATTTTTTCACACCTCCTTATGAGCAGTACAGCTGTCATTTTTGACATCCTGACTGAAATGTGGTTTCACAGTTGCGGCACAGAATAATGCGGTCACTGTGGGAAATCAGTGTTTGGGACAGATTAAGAAAATGACAGTGGCACTGTTCATGAGCAGAGGTCCTAAAAGTCCTATGTTGAAAATTTGGTGATGAAACTCCGTAACATGACTGTGTCACAAGTGTGCATTGCACACTTTCCACACACCCTTGTACCTTCACACATTTGTAATATTTTCACACCACATTTTCAACAGTGGCACTTTTTCACAACTCCTTATGAACAGTACAGCTGCCATTTTTCACATCCTGGCTGAAATATGTTTTTGCATTTCTGCCAGAGAATAGCACAGTCGCTGTGGGAAAACAGTGTTTGGGACAGATTAAGATCGAATGATTGGGGGGGGAATGACCGAGCTCTGTCGGGACTGCTGTGTATTTGTTTGTGGGTAGAAAATGGCCCCAGCGCAAGAGCCCAGTACAAAAGGGCAGCCTGCAGCACTGGGAGAAACAGAACAAGAGAGCGAGTGAGGGAGGGGGAGTGAGCGAACTCACCAGAGCGCTTTCAGGACTGCTGTGGATTTCTTTGTGGGCAGAAAAAGGTGTCAACACAGGCAGGAGCCCAGTAGAAAAGGCCAGCCTGCAGCGGTGGGAGAAACAGTATGAGTGAGTGAGACAGGGGGCCTGAATGAGCTCAACAGAGCTCTATCAGGACTGCTGCAGATTTCTTTGTGGGCAGAAAAAGGCACCAATGCAGGCAGGAGCCCTGTACAAAAGGGTCACTTGCAATGCCAGGACAAACAGAATGAACGCGTGACAGAGGGAGACTGAGGACAACCTCAACGGAGCTCTGTTGGGACAACTGTGTATTGCTTTGTGGTTAGACAAAGGTGCCAATGCAGCCATGAGCCCCGTACACAAGCGCAGCCTGCAGCACCAAGAGAAACAGAATGAGTGAAGTGACAGCGCGGTAGTGAGTGAGCTCAACAGAGCTGTATTGTGACTGCTGCGGATTTCTTTGTGGGCAGAAAATGTGGCAATGCAGGCAGGAGCCCAGTACAAAAGGCCAGCTTGCAGCACCAGCAGAAATGGAATGAGTGAGTGAGAGAGGGGGAGCGAGCGAGCTCAATGGAGCTGTGTCAGGACTGCTTCAGATTTCTTTCTGGCCAGACCAAGCCGCCAATGCAGGCAGGAGCCCAGTACAAAAGGGTAGCCTGCAGGGGCAGGAATCAAAGAGTGAGTCAATGAGGGTGGGGGGAGTGAGTGAGCTCAACGGAGCTCTGTTGGAACTGCTGCAGATTTGTTTGTGGGCAGAAAAAGACAGCAATGCACGCAGGGGCCCAGTACAAAAGGGCAGTCTGCAGTGGCGGGAAAACCAGAATGAGCGAGTGAGAGAGGGGGAGTGAGCGAACTCAACAGAGCTCTATTGTAACTGCTGCAAATTTCTTTGTGGGCAGACGAAGGTGGCAATGCAAGCAGGAGCCCAATAGAAAAGGGCAGCCTTCAGCACGGACAGAAATTGAATGAGAGGGGGGAGTCAGCAGGCTCAACAGACGTGTCAGGACTGCTGCAGATTTCTCAGTGGGCAGAAAAAGCCACTAACAGAGGCAGGAGCCCAGTACAAAAAGGCAGTCTGCAGTGCCAGGAGAACCAAAATGAGCGAGTGAGAGAGGGGGAGTGAGCCACCTCAA
Source organism: Neoceratodus forsteri (assembly GCA_016271365.2). Lineage (NCBI taxonomy): Eukaryota > Metazoa > Chordata > Ceratodontiformes > Ceratodontidae > Neoceratodus > Neoceratodus forsteri. The sequence continues at coordinate 1,538,069,183 of CM057450.1, forward strand.
TGACGCTCTGTTGGGACAGCTTTGTTTTTCTCAGTGGGCAGAACAAGGTGCCAACACAGGCAGGAGCCCAGTACAAAACAGCAGCCTGCAGCAAGGGGAGACACAGACTGAGCGAGTGACAGAGGGGCAGTAAGCGAGCTCAGCACACCAACGCAATCAACATTCGGCATTGACAAATGCTTGTTTTTTCATGTTATGAGGGCTGCAATCTTGTTTTTTTTTTTTCCTGAATTAAAACAGATGGAAAAGACATAAAAATGGTGTATTAAAAAAAAACACATGAACTGAGCTAAATGGAATCCATTTAATTAGATTCTTGTGTTTGTTTAAAAAAAAAAAACTCAAGAAATACCTTTTATAGGCATTGCAAAATGCAGGGTACCCAGCTTCATGAGAGGAGCCATTCACCTGGATTCTCTGTAGGAAAACAGTGGGACTTCCTTGCTTTGTGAAGCAGCACCTGGAGTGCACTGCTGGCTTATATTCCCACATGTATAGTGGCATACAGAATATAGGAGCATTTGGTGTTCAGAACTGTTACCTGCTGCAACCAAATCTCAGATCCTTATTTCTACACACTATCCTAAGACCTTTCAGAAATTGCTTTACCTTTTTTTTATTATTTTATGTGCCAGAATAAAAGAAAGCCAAGCCAGACAGGATGCCAAACCCCTGGGGAAAAAAGTAACTAGTCAAAAGCGTGTGTGAATTACAGCACAGTAAAAACTGCAAAGTGAAAATAGCATGAGTGAAAAGAGCTACTAGGAAATTATAGCATGGGCATAACAGCGCCATACTGGTAGCTCTTTTCACTCAGGCTGAGCATTCTAATACTTCTATTGTACTCTAGGTGAGCAAGCTAGCTCTGTGGTTTTGTGGCCAGCACAACAAGCAGTAAGTGTGTGGGACTGCCAGCAGAGCCAGGTTCGAGTCTACCTCCTGCCCATGATTTTTTTTTTGTATGGTGTTAGGTGCGATTCGGAGAATGTTTATATTTAATATGGAGGTGTGGGAGTGATGCCCCCTACATTGGGGTTGAAGGGAGTATAGCACCCTGCATAAAATTCTAGCACAGTTCATCAGCGATTTCAATTGCCACCCCCAGCTGTATCCCCCAAGTTTCCAATATGGTTTGTCCTGCATCCTCCTGACTTTCTAATAGTCACTGTCCTTCCAATTTTCTCTCCCCCCACTTGCTTCACCCACCCCCGGAGTACAGAGTCCTGCTCCTTCATTTTGTCCTCTGTCTTGTGTCCTTCCTTGCGTGGTGGGGCTTTCAGAGCTCTGCAGTCGAATGAACGCTGCATGTTTACTTGCCTTTTTCCCATGCTGCTATCATTACTGACACTGTTTTGCTTGCACTGTTTTCTACTGCATAATTATTGTGTAGCTGTTTTGACCTAGTCCCATGAAAAGACATTGACATGCAGCCACGCAAAACTCCACTGTATGCTAGGCTCTGAAATTTGCTTGTTACTAGCATTCCCTAAGCAAAACCATTACAAAATTTTGTGCAGTCAGTGCTAATAATTTAAAGTATATTGAATTAAAACTCTGCTGTACCTGTGCAATGTTGGTCCCTGAAATGCTCAAACCACATGCTTCCATGAACACCCCAGCTCTCTCCCTGTTTCTCTTACATGTTAACTCCTGAGTAGACTTTATAGACCATGAGGCCTAATCTGCTGGCATTTTTAGTATGTTAGTACACACACACTATCTGCAGTCATGATTGTAAATAATGCCTCCTGCCAAAGTATGACACCAAAGACATGAAGTGCTGGGGCAATGATTTTCACCATCTCTTTACCATTGTAAGCAATGCGTTACAATAAAAAAAAATCACGGCCACTTATTTCTGTCTTGACTACCTGGTGTGCATCAATTCTGTGTCTTTTTTATGAATGTAAGTAAGTAACTTCAGGACTTAGTAAATGAAATGTTCAGAGAGACAGATCAGGCAGAGATATGAAAGCAATGTTTGCTCTAGTCAGCATGTCAGAATGTCAACGTGGCAACTTGTTGCTTATCAAAACAGCAGTTCAGAAACACATAGAAAATTTACATTTTAAAAACAAAAGAAAAGTTTTACATTCATTAATTGTTTCATCACCTGCTAAATCAGTACCCTTTTCCTCCAGCTGTGATCAGGCTAAAATGCAGGATTACATTGCAGTACATTGGAAGGACTCAGAGCATGAAATTCGCACTTTTGTGTGAGCAAGTCTCTGACTGCAAAATATAACTAATGCAATAATTACCCATTTACAGTATCTATCTCTGTTTCTTTCATTTTTTTCATTCCCTTCCCCTCCAGCTCAGCCAGCACTTCCTTGTCCTTCCCTGATATAGTTAAAAATAATGGATTGGGGCCCAACCCCATACCGCTTGGCCAAACCCTCCCCTCCTGGTTGCAAGCCTCCAGTCTATAGGTGGCACCATTGGGGTGCCCATGCCAGGTGCTGCTTTACAGTAAAAACTGACACAGGGGTGCCCAATTCTCAGTGTTGGATCCAATAGAATAATACAGTATATCTGAAAAAAAGAAAACAGTCCCTTAATTGTCTATTTTTTATTAGATAAACCTGTAAAAAAAGAAAATGGTCCCTCACTGATCTGACCATCCTGCCTCACACCCCACCCAACTCCCCATTCAGCACCGATCACCCCATATCCCTTACACACCCTCTCTAACCTAAAATTATCCCATGGTGTACATCCACTCTCTGATCGACAAGATGTCTTGCTGCTGGAACTGGCGACTGTGGTATGAGAAAATAAGGCAAGTCCAGTTTAATCCCCACCTAATGAACAACGGTGGTGACATTTTTCAAATCTGTCCTGAAAGGAGATTTTGTGGTCACTGTGCAAAATCACCTTTTGGGCAAGATTTGAACATTTTCACCTACTGGGTTCATGAGGTGGCATCTTAAGAAGGCTTTGTTGAATCTTTGATGTAATAATATTGTAAAATGTCTAAGTTTTTTGTGAACATTGAAACATTTCAATGTTCACTTGCAACTTCACTAATTTTCAATATTTTCAATCAAACTATCAACATTGCCATTAAATGTCCCACCTCTTAAAAAAGGCAGTTGAAATTTCAAATACGTATTGAAATGTGGTTTTGCCGTTGCTATGCAAAATCACATTACAGGTGGGATTTGAACATTTTCACTAACCGGTTTCATGAGATGGGCTCATAGGAAGGCAATGTTGAAAATGTGGTGTAAAAATATGATAAAATGACTAATTTATGAGTGAACATTGCGATATTTCAACATTCAGTCGTAACTTCACAACTTTTCAGTATCTTGAGTCCAAACTTTCAACATAGCATTTTTTCACACTACCTGATAAGCATGACAGTTATAATTTTTTTTAAAGTCCTGGACTAGAAGTGTTTTCACACTTGCAGTGCAAAATGACATTTCAGTAAATACACTAAAAATGCCACACAAGTCATGTTTATAAGGGGAGTCATAAAATGACTATCTTGAAAATTAGGGGTCAAAATAAAAAACAAACAAACAAAAAAAACAATAATGATTATTTAGAAACTTTGGGCCTGATTCTAGAAAAGTCACGCCTGGCATAACAGCACTTGGGCCAAGTAGAATGGCGCATGTAGCAACTTATGCCAGCAGTTGCGACATGCATGATTCTACAAAGTGGCCTGTGACATGTTGCAGGCCACTTGCACCGAACAGCTGTTATCCCAGCAGTTGCACATTAAAACCCCCTGTGACATGGCACTGGGGGTTTATGGCAGCAGTTGCACCCCATACCTGAAGGGCAGCAACAAAGTCCCCAAAGTGGGGATTCTACAAGAACTCCCGGAGAAGAATGGGCAACGTAAGTTACACCAGCTTTTAGCTGGTGTAACTCACGGATGCCCCCTGGGGTCCTGTAGACCCACCTGCAGTCATGCAACAGTTGTCCTCCCCCCATGCCCAACATAACCCAGTGGGTGCCCTGCATGGCTACCGACACCAGCTGCCCTGAAGTGTACATGTAATGCCCTGCAGAGCTACCCAGACCAACTGCCCCGTCATGTACATGTAATGCCCCACAGGGCTACCCACAGCAACTGCCCCGCCATGTACAAGTAATGCCCCACAGGGCTACCCACACCCACAGCCTCCAGACCCCATTGTGGTGCCCTGCAGGGCAGCACTGTCATCCCCCACCAGTGTCCCGACCCCTGAGTCACTGGCCACAAATGCAGCAAATACCCTGCCCTGGTAGCCTAGTGGCCACCCACCCAGCCATGCCAGCCCATTCAGCACCCCCCACCTGTCCCCAGTTGGTGACTGGCACAGCTCACCTCTCACCACCACAGCCAGCAGCCGACTGAGTTCAGTATGAATGCATACTGTAAAGACATGCTCAGAGATTAATTTCTGATCATGTCTTTTCAGTATGCGCTCATACTGAACTCAGTTGGAGGCTGGCCATGTTGGTGAGAGGTGGGTTGTGTCAGTTTCTGGCTGAGGATGGGTGGGGGATGCTGTGTGGGCTGGCACAGCTGGGTGGGGGGCCACTAGGCTGCCAGGGCATGGTATTTGCCACATTTGCAGCTGTGACTCGGAGTCAGGGCATGGGAGGAGGGATGACAGAGCCGCCCTGTGGGGCATATCTCAATGGGAGATTTGGGGAGGCTGGAGGTGTGGGAAGCCCTGTGGGGCACTTACTGGAGGCATTGGGGACATGAGGTGTGACCAGCCCTGCGGAGCACTTACTGGATGCTTCTGGAGGGGTCAGTTGGTGTGGGCAGCCCTGTGGGGCAGTTATTGACAGGGGGTGTGGGCAGCCCTGTGGGATGCCTACTGTGACATGCTGGGCATGGGGGAGCACATGCGACCTGCATTGCAGCATGCTCGCCAGGTGCACTCTCTGTTCGGCGTACCTGGTGGCATATGCTAGATTGAAGGACTTAGCTGCGGTGACCCTGCCCTTCTAGAATAGAGCACAGGGTCAATGTCACAGTTGTGAGTGGAGCAAGTTGTGTTTGGTGGCGACTTGTGTCACCCTTCTGGAATCAGGCCCTTTGTGTGTATCGTCAGCCTTTACCCCAGCAGGTATTGCTTTGTGAGCCTGAGCTGGTAAACTAAGTTTGGGGATGAGATCAGTGAGTCAGCTGGATGGGGTGAAGCAGAGGGGTATGGCACTGACATGTGACATCACCCCCTAACTAGGGAGGGAAAGGTGCAGGGTTGCCCATATGGACCCAAGTACCATATAATGAAGACAGTTCTTCTCTTGGCATAGGACCTGCACCTCTGCACCTGTGGAGACAGAGGGTCCTGTGCACTGGCTGAGAGATGGACTATCTGCCCTGTGCATCTGTATCTGTAGCCACATGGAAGTGCAGGGCCCAGAGGGCCAACTAGACAGCCCCATGAATTCTTGACATTCGTCACTGAACAGGGCCCTGCACTGCCATAGATGGATGAAGTCTTTCTTTGTAAAGGGCCCAGAGAACCCTACATGGCTGTATCTGTTCACTTTGTATAGCTGCATCTTGTATATGAAAGTCCCAGAGAGACCTGCATGAATGAGGATATGATTCCACTATCTCAAAATAGAATGAAAATTCTTTGCAAAAAACTGTGTTAATGCACCAGTTAGGATTCAACTTAAAGCAATAAGAGTAGAAAAATGTGGTATTAGGGTTTCCAGCACTAAATCTACACCCCCTCCCCCAAGCAGCAAAAGAAACATTTTTTTTTAGAGTTTTGGATCTCTGGAGTCTTGGCAAATCAGTGGTGGGGTCTTCCTTAGGATTGTCAACCATAATGCCCACCCCCACACTTGAGCAAACAAGGTCAGATGTTATCTCTTTTCTTCATGCAAGGCCCAAGCCTTGTGTGAAGAAAGGTACAATAGATTTTGTTGGCAACATGTGGTGAGACATACTTCTCTGTCATTGAAGAGTATATCACTATGAGGCACTAGCTTGCAGCTGTACCTTGTGCTTTGGATAAGAGGCTACAGGCTTGGGGTGAAGTGATAAGAATTAGGGTTGACAACCCCAAGGAAGACCCCACCATTGGCTTGCCAAGAGTCTGAAAACCCAAAGCCCTAATGGTTTTTACTTTTGCTGCTTGGGGAGTGTAAGTAGGGAGTTAGGGTTGAAAACCTTAAGGACACATTTCCCTATTTTTGATGGACTAAGTTGAATCCTAACTGGTGCATTAACACAGTTTTTTTGAAAAGAAGATATCTATTTTCTTTTCAGGTGTCAGTGTGGCTCAGTTGAATAGCACATCTGCCTCTGGACCAGAGATTCATGAGTTCTTGTCCCACACCGGGATTGGACTCGTACCTAAAAAAAGCTGGCACCTGAGTGCAGTATTGGGGGTGCTATACTGCTGGAGTGCACTGTTGTTTGGATAAGACATTAAATCAAGGTCCCTTCTACCCATCCTGATGCTGTTCTGGTGGGTGTCCAGGTGGAAGTAGAAGAACCCAGGGCATTCTTCGCAAAGAGTAGGGGACATTCCAGATTTCCTAGCTAAAATTCTCCTTCCCATAAAACTGGTTCTTGCAGTTGTCCAGTCTGTGTGTGGGTGTTGATGTGTGATATGGCCACCATTACAAATTCAGTCACTTTGCTACCAGTCTAGCATTGCTTGTAAAGTACTTTGGGATACACTGTGTATGAAAAGTGCTATATAAATACTGATTCTACTTCTATGTCTCTATCTATATTTTTTCTTTGCAAAAAACTTTGTTAATGCATCAGGTAAGGTTGTTACTAAAGTGACAAAAGCAGGGAAATGTGGTGTTAGGGTTTCCAAACATAACACCCCACCATCACCCTGCAGTCACTGATAGGCATCGGGGTGTGCCTTGGGGTCATCAGCCCTAACACTCATCCCATTCCATAAGCAAATAAGCTGAGAAGGATGCAGTATAGGAGAATGGGGTGACCGTTAGGGATGATGGCTCCAAGGCACACCCCAACACATGTCGGTGTCTGCAGGGTATGGATGGGGTGTTAGGGTTTGAAACCCTAACTTCACATTTTCCTGCTTTTGTCACTTTAGTAACAACCCTAACTGATGCATTAATGTTGTTTTTTTGCAATGAGTTTCCTTATTTTTTCAGATAGTATAATCAGTTCCTTATTTGTCTATGGGAGCACAGGGCCCTCTGGGCCCTGTGTTCCCATCCCTCCATAGACACGTATATATGTGTGTAGCTGTGGTAGCATAGAGCCCTCTGGGCCCTGCACTTCCATTTTATGGGACAACAGTGACCAAATTGTCAGCATAGCCATCGTATTATCCCACCTCATGTACCCCAGTACAGAAAAATTTTCAAATCTATCCCAAAACATAATTCTGTGCAATTGGAATGCCATTCCATGCCACAGGCACTAAAACGCATTTTGGGTAGAATTTGAAAAATTACAACTGAGACATACTTGAGGTGGGGTAATAAGAAGGCTATGTTGAAAATTTGGGGTCAAAATATTTAACATTTCTGAAGTTACAAGCGGGCATAGAGAAATTGCAACCAAATTTAATTACTTTGGCATTTTTTCATATTTTAACTCCAAATTTTCAACATAGTCTTCTTATGACCCCACCTCATAAGCCACATAGGTGAAAATGTTCAAATCCATGCCAACATGCCATTTTACACCACAGGTATGAAAACATGTTTCAGGCAGGATGTGAAAAATGACAGTTGTACTGTTCATGAGGTGGTGTAAAAAAACAACAGCTGTGTAGAAAATTTAGAGTCAAAATATTAAAAATGATCAAAGTTATGCACATGCATAGAAACATTTCAATGAACACTTGTAACTCAGATATTTTTAGTAATTGTTTTCACCAAATTTCTAACATGGGATTTTTGGGACCTCTCCTCATGAATGCTGGCAATGTCAATTTGTTAATCAGCCCTGAAAGGTAATTTCACAGAGCAACAGCAAAATTACCTTTAAGGCTGATTAATGAAATGACAGTCAAAGTGTTCATGAGGTGGGGTGCCAAAAACCCTATTTTGAAAATTTGGTGGAAAAATATCTAAAAATAATAAAGTTATAAACCTATGTTCAGAACGCCTTTGCAATACATTATATGGCACTTACCTCTGGTTGCAGTTCAGTTCTGAAGAGTTCAAACATGTCCTGATTCACAGAAAATGACAGGGAATGACCTTGGAGGTAAGTATAGGGTAATGGGGAGGTGTGGGGTGGTGGGTGCATAGTGAGAGAGTTGGTATGGGGAAGGAGGATGGCCAGGACAATGAGGGATTGTTTTCTTTTTTCAGGGACAAAAAAGATATAGGTGGATGGGTTCTTTGTATTTAGGCACAAATTAAACAGTTATTTGGGGACACTGGGAGTGGGCTCCTCAGTGTCCCACACTACTGGGGGGGGGCTTTCATTGCTGACATTTGGATTGGGCCTCCGATGTCAGCAAACAATAAGTCAAGGAACTACAGGGGGCATCGGACACCGGTGGTGAGCATAAATAAAATTATTACAAAGGGAGGGTGGAGGGGTGCTGCTAGACACCAAGGCAAGATGGGGGGGTGCCACTAGAACTGGGGATAGGAAACAGTGATCATCAGGTGGGTGGTGCCACTAGACATCAGGAAAACAGGTAGGTTAAACACAAACCTGCAGTTGGCAGCACGAGTTCCAGCTGTGGCTGCAGAATTCAAGAAAAGCCTGCTGTTTTCATAGAGAGAATGCGACTGAAGCAGTCTTCTCGCCAACCTTGGCACCAAAGATTTTGGGTGCCCACAACCGGTGATTCTGGCCACAGTTAAAAAAATCTGAATGTATCTAAATGGTCTTGTTTTGCAAAATTCTGGTGTTTCTTTTTTGTTTTACATTAATTTTTCATGTTTTCGTTTTTTCTGTATCACGCTAATGGGAAAACAAAATGGCGGACACAACAGAGCTCTGCAAAACTACAGTAGGGTCTATGTGTCCCTACATGAGAAAAGACAGTAGCTACTGTGAAAACAAGAGAGCTATGTGAAAACAAACTAGACTCTATGTGACCCTACATGAAAAAATGCAGTACCTCCTGTGATACCAAACGTATGTTCATGTGGAACAGCTAACTTTTCCTATAGTGAATAATGGGAAAATTAAAAATGTAATAACTTTTGATTGGAATATAGTTGTTCACCAAACCTTCACAAGGCACATCCATAAGGCAAAAACGTTCTACCCTGAAACTTTCAGACCACAACCTAAAACCATCTCGGAGAAACAGGTGGACAAAGAAACTGCAAAAAAATGGTAAATGTAGGGACATTTGACATTATGTATTTCAGAAACCACATAATAGATTCAGATAAAATTTGACAGATCATGAGATCTCTATATAGCAATTAGCATGCCAAATTTCCTGTAAATCTATCAAACAGTTCCAAAGTAATTAAAGTTAAATGATTTGGCTTTAACATACTGTAGAAGTTTGCAGTATACTGGTGCCTCTGTGCCAGTATAATATATATTCATTGCCAAAAACCTCATTAATGCATCAGTTAGGGTTCATAGTAAAGTGACAAATGTATGGAAATGTGGTGTTAGGGCTCCCAACCCTAACACCCCATCTCACCCCCCCACACAACCCTACCACCCCACCCACACTGTCCACACACCAACAGGTGTCAGGGTGTGCCATGGGGTAATCAGCCCTAATGCTCACCCCATTAAATTGGTAAGGAAGATAAGATGGTACAGTATAGAAGAATGGGGTAAGTGTTAGGGCTGATGACCTCAAGGCACACCCCAACACCTGTTGGTGTGAGGACAGTGGGGATGGGGTGGGGTGGTAGGATTGTGTGGGGGGTGAGGTTGGGTGTTAGGGTACGGAACCCTAACAATATATTTCCATACTTTTGTCACTTTGATATGAAGCCAAACTGCTGCATTAACAAAGTTATTTGTGATGAATGTCCTTACTTTTTCAGATAGTATAATAGTATCCCTATTTTACTGTGGGAGTGCAAGGTCCTTTGAACCCTATGCTCTAATCCCTCTGTAGATGCACATATGGGTGCAGGTGTGGAAGTGCAGGGCCCAGAGGGCCCTGCGCTTCAACGTATAGAACAGCAGTGACCAAATTGTAAGCAAAGCTATCTTATTACCCCACCTCATGTACCCCAGTACTACAACAAAATTGTGAAATGCAAGCCAAAAAGTAATTATGCTCAACTCTATTGTCATTCTGTGCCACAGGTGTGAAAATGTATTGTGGGCAGGATTTGAAAAGTAACTGCTGTGTAATATGAAGGCTATGTAGATAATCTGGGTCAAAATATTTAAATTTTCCAAAGTTATGAGTGTGCATAGCAGAACTGCAATGAATGGTCATCTGTATTTCACAGTTTCATATTTTGACCCCAGATTTTCAACATAGTCTTCTTATGACCACACATCATGAACCCCATAGGTGAAAAAAGTAAAATCTATGCCAAAATGTCATTCTGCACCAGAGATGTGAAAACACATTTTGGGCAGGATGTGAAAAATGACAGTGTGCTGTTCATGAGGTGGTGTGAAAAAAATGGATATGTTGAAAATTTGGTGGCAAAATATTGTAAAGTTCCAAAGTTAAGTGTATGCTTAGAAAACATTCAATGGACACATATAACTTGGGCATTTTCAAGAATTTTGTTCACAAAATTTTTAACATTGCTTTTTGTGACCCCTTCTCATGAACACTGTCATTTTGTTACTCAGTCCCAAAAGGTGATTTTATGCAGCTACTGCGAAATCACCTTCTGGGCCCAATTAATGAAAAGACAGTGACAGTGTTTATGAGCTGGGGTCCCAAAAAGCCCATGTTGAAAATGTGGTGAAAAAATACCTAATAATGGCTGAAATATTACTATAAGTTCAAAATGCCATAAAAAGACATTATATAGCACTTACCTTGATTCTTTATTTCACAGTACTCTTTTAAGAGTGTAGATGTGTCCCAGTCAACAGAAGATAACAGCCAATGATCTCCATTGGTAAGTATAGGGCAAGGGGGGTGTGAGGTTGTGGGTGCTCCTGGGAGGATCAGGATGGGGGGGACTGGGGAGAGGACAAGGGACCATTTTCTTTTTTTTCAGGATTCAAAATTAAAGACGCCATGGGACTGTTTTCTTTTTCTACAGGGTAACTTTTACAATTGTTGGGAACACTGGAAGTGGGCTCTCCAGTGACCCACAGCACTGGCAGGAAGTGGTAGAACACACGCATTGTAGGCTTGGTGCTAATCCTGGGTCACCTGTAGTGGTAGCTCAGTGCACTACTATTGGGACATCAGGGACTGCAACATCTCATAACTCTTGAGGAGCATAGAGACTCCCTGGTGTCCAAATTTGCATATTTAAACATTGATGCCACCAATAAGGATATATTGAGGTGTTCCAGCAGAACAGAGATCTGACACTGCTTCCCTGGAACGTCATTCTTATTTAATGATGTTATAGTGGACTTCTTGACCAGTGCACTGTGCTAGGATTAACAAATGCTTCCTGGACACTCACTGACCCATCTGCTGCTCTGTTTTCTAAGCCATTTCAGAAAGATCACTAAAAGTAATTTAAAGTAAAAGTTGTAAGATCCTCATGGCTTCATCACAGACACAATTCAGATGCCAGTAGAACATTTCTGGGGACACTCGGAGTGTGGTCCCCAGTGTCCCACACTGGCAGTGGGGGCTTACAGTGCCAACAGGTGGATTGGGCACCCCTTGTCAGCAAGAACATACAAAACATTTTTCAAAACACTGAGAGTGGGCTCCCCAGTGTCCCACACTGTGGGGGGTGTTGAACATATGTTGGGACACTGGGAGTGGGCTCCCCAATGTCCCACACTGGTGGGGGAAGTGTAATACTACTGACACGGGGATTGGGCACCCCAATATTAGCACACACAAGCATAGAAACAGTCTACAGATAAGGACTGCTATGAACATGCAGTCTGGCTGAAAGGATAAAATATGAATATATTTTATATTAACATTCCTCGGCCCCCTTCCCCTTAGAGTTAGTAAAACAAGGAAAAAAGGTATTCTCTTGGTAAATGCCAACAGGTGTTTGGTGTTTACCTAAATGGGGGCTGAGGAATCCGATTCTGGGGTCTGTTTGCCCCTAAAACGTACAGGTGGGATTTTAGGAAGTAGTGCTGCAACCTCCCCCCAAACTTTCACACAACAGCTAAGGTATTGTCACAATCTGTGGCATTTTCACACAGGTAGTGTCGCAATGTGTGGCAATAGTGCAGCAAATTTTGTGACATTACTAATGGCTGAATGCAAAAAACATATTTTTGGAGATTATTTGAAAAAACTAATACTAGAATCATGTCCCTCATGCCCCAATTAGGTAAACACATCTGTTGGTGTTTACCAAGGGGCAGTAGTTTTTGAATTACATCATTTTTTTCCCACATCGCTAACTGAAAACAAGATGGAGGAAGCACAAAAGAACAGAAGCCATTTGTGAAAGAGAATGGCACTTTCACAAAAGAGAATAGTACTTTCACATGAGACAGCTCATTTTTACCTTAGGAAATAATGGGAAACTAGAATTTTTTATAACTTTTAAACAGATTAAAATTTTTTTCACCAAACCTTCAAAAGGCACATCTGTGGGGGTGTGGCCTGATACTGAGAAGAATGGCTGCTTGAAGCGATAGCACTGCAACACTGTACATTGTCCAGAAAAAATCCAGGATGTCTGTGGCTTAAAATCTAAGTAAGGAAGACTTTATAATATAAAAACATTACCTGACAATCACTGTTCTTTTGGGAACTGTATCTGCAAGGGAACCAGAAATATTATCTTCTTTAGTCTGCCATGGGATCGGGGCCCTCATCTGCCCATAAGCTTCGGCATGGAGTCCAAATCTCCCCCAACGCATGACCCCAACCTACAAGAAATAAGGGGCATGTTTAGAGAAGTCATGAAAAAAATGGGGAATTTGGAGACTGCAGCTCAGTGCAACACGTTCAACATTATCAAACTATCCCACAGGGCAAATATAATGAAGCAAAGACTTACAGACACTAAGGACATCAATCACCACATCGACTCCTGCCTGCAAGAACAAGACCGCGTGATCCAGCTTCTCTAGAGCACCTAGAAGACCTGGAAAACTGCAGCCACCAGAATAACCTCTGGCTGGTGAACCTTCCAGAAGGTTGTGATGGGAAAGATGACATTCTTTTCCTGCAACGAGAGCTCCCTGGGATCCTAGGCTGGCAGGGGGGAGCCACCCTTGAGACTGATCGCACTCACCGACCACTGGTATCGTGGTCTGCACCTGGGTACCACCAGCCTCTGATCTTCACTAGATGCCTATGGTTTTGAGACAAGGAATTGATCATACTTGCTGCCAAACAAATGAGGGAGCTAAACTGGAGGGGCCAAAAAATACAAGTATTTGCTGACTATTTTTAAGAATTGTCATCCAGGTGTAGGGCCTTTATGCTGATGAGGAAAGCATGTACAACCAACGGGCTGGAGTACACCATCAGGTACCCAACCACACTGCTGATCATTGGGAATGGGTCCTTCAGATTTTTATATTGCCTGGAGGCAGCAGAGGCTTTCCTGGCCTCCAATGCACCAACATTGAATTGGAGCAACTTGGGGAGCCGAACAGGTCTTTTGAATCACCAAACAAGCCCAACCCAATGGACTGTTCCACGCCGTATGTCCAATACACCCCACCCTCACAGAAATAATCTGTGGACCAGAGTTTGCACACTCCTGAGACCGGGGAATGGTTCCCAGTGCAGAAGGAGCAATGCCAAAATTGGAAAAAGCTCAGGAAAAAAGGAATCCACCTGGACAAGATGCCATAGATCTATCCTTGCAGTCACAGCAGGAGCCAAGAATCTGGGGCTTCATCTGATTCGATGGACCAGCCAGTAGGCCCCAATGGCTTCTCCGTGCTGAAGGATCTGCAAAAATACAGTATTCCCTAGAGACTGCATCCGACAGCTTAAGCAGCAGACACACTGGATTAAGGGGCCTCAACAGATTGTCCTGTTCCTGGGCTGAAGCGGTAGAGGATGTGGTGAAAATGGACCAGGCACAGACCTAAGCACCTTCAGCGGATTTGCCTTCAGGGGCCTTCCCACTCATGCCTATGCTAGTTGTTTTGGAGGAGTGAGGAACCAGCTCTATACTTTCTCTCTGTTTTGTTAACACCTGCTGTTACTAGTAGTGGGCGAAGTGGGCTCAATCCACTCCGTGAAGTGATTCGTGGAGCAAAGGTGAATTCGTGGAGTGCTCCACAATGCGAAGCGGAGTACTTTGCATTATAATGAGGAACGCGAAGTGCATTGAAAACAGCTACTTCATGTTGCTCTGCCTCCACTGGTCACTTCTCTTTCAATTTTTAAGGCGAAGTACATTGGTGGCAGTTCACTTCACCTCACTATGCCTTGTTTTTGAGCTCCGAAGGAGGATTTTGCAGTGATTCATGGGAGTTCAGGTCACATGGGCTCTATCTTGAACTGCACAGCCTCAGTTTGAGGTAGTATGAGTAGGAAGGAGTAGGAGACAGTGTGCTCTAATAGCTGTCTGTAGGAATCTTTTAAAAGCTGTTCAAAAAGCATTTTTGCTTTTTTGGGGGGATCCAACAGTAGTTCATCAATTGTAGGAAACCCTCCTGTGCTCACATCATCGAGCATTTTTGTTTGTGTGTGGATTTTGAATGTAAATTGACAACATTCAGTGTGTGTGGTGAAAGACAGTGAAGTGTGCTGTGTGGGGGAGGGGTGTATCTGTGTGTAGGTAGATTTAAGTTGGAGAACTAGTGATTTCTTTGTGTTTTGGTAATATTTGTGTTATGTAACTGGCTGTGTTACTGTACACATAGTAAAATTGTCAGTGATAGTACAAATTTTCCTGCTGCTTGTTGTGTGAATGTGGTGCAGCATTTCATAAGGTCAGGTTGTTTAAATTACAAATTTATATTATGTGGCACTGAGTACACTGAACTTTTGCATTTGCATCTCATTCCTCATTCAGCATTGTACACAAAGTGTTCTGTGTTGTGTGTGCAGTGTTGTGTGCATCAAATATAATACATCTTTTAAAATTTGTGACACAGATCAGTGTAAGTGCAACTAAGCGCAGTAGTGTGAACCTGCTATCCACTGCAGCTGCCTGATTTTGTGCTGTGATTGTGTTCTTTGTTCTTAGTGTTGCTGCTTGTAGTGCCGTAAAAATTGGCACTGTCTGTATTCAGTGCCCCCCCCAAGTTGAAAAGGTATTTTTTTCCATACTGGATTGTTTTTGTGACCCCATCAGCACCACTGGTTACTGAAGTTGTTTTAATTCTGTGACGGTGTCACAACACAGTAGTCCCTTATCTGTTGCTGAAGCCACAGTTGTTTACTTTGCTTCACATCCAGCTAGCGAGTTGCGACCCTCCAGTCAGAAAGTGAATGTATCAAAATCTGAATTTGGTAATAATATTTGTGGTTGATCCCCCAGAATGCCTGCAAAGAGATGTGCAAGCAAAGCTGTTTCTGGCCATGGCAATGTTGGCAGTAAGAGGGTCTGTGGGTGTGGTAGTAGTACGTGGACGGAGAAGTGCATTGCTGTTGTGAGGAAAGGTATTTCTCCTGCAATGTTTTTTACAGCCCAATCAGTAGCTTCACTGATAGTTGGAGGAGATGATGTTTTCCCAGCCAGTGATGTTAGTGTTACTGGTGTTAGTGGTGGTGGAGGTAGTATTAGTATTGTTGTGTCAAGTTCTAATTCGATCAGTGTACCGTATCAAACATACTGAGTGTGAAGCAATTACAGCCGAGTGACAAGCGTAGATGATGTCATACTTCCCAGTAACATCCCATTAACTGAACCTGATTCTGATGATCATGTCAACGATACCATACAATGTGATATTCCATCCACTGTGGCACTTAACGTCACTCATTTTCCATGCAACAGTGATTCACAGTGTGGTGAAAAAAATATCAGGTGACGGTGGTGTAGATGCTGATGATGAATGTGATGATGATGATGTTGCTGTTGTTGCAACATGCAGTCCACATGTTAGCATCCAAGCAGAAGATGTGGATGTGTGTGACAGTGATGTTGATGAATATGATGATGATTTAATTGACCCCAGTTGGGAACCAGAGAAAAATAAATTAAAAGTGGCTGTGTCTGAATCTGTTTGCGGGAATCTCCCCCGTAAAAACTTGTGATTTACCAGTTTTACTGGATGGTGATGATGATGATGATGATGACCCAGTACTCAATAGGATAGGTAGTCGTGGTGATCAGTTGCAGTCCAGGTGTGCAGTGCCAGAAACATCACGTGCCTCCCCAACTTCAGTGCTTAAAATAACAGACTTAAATAAGCCACATCATCATGGACATGTTAAAAGCACAGCATCACAGTCCCTTGTTTGGGATTTTTTTTGTTCCAGATGCAAATGATGATTCAGTTGCCATCTGCTAGGTTTGCCAGGTGCGTGTGAGTCGAGGTAAAAAGGGGAGGCATCTTGGGACAGGATGACAGCATACACATCTTAAGAATAGGCACTTGGCTCTGTGGACTCAGCACAAGCTGGCAGCTAATACCAGACTTGGGCATTCACCCGTATCACTGGCGGCAACCATAGCCAGCATGTTATCCCCTTCCATGACCATTAAGCGCAGTAGGAAATTAAACATGTGCAGTAGTGTGGAAATAAGAGCAGAGGATTACTACAGGCATGATGAGGTGGAGGACTATAATGACTTTGAAATGTTGTCCAGTGCTGGTGAGAGTAGCAGTTTTTGTAGTGGTGTTGGTGGTGGTGGTGAATGCAGTATGTCTAGTGCAAGTGGTACATCAACCCCAGTTGTCAAATCCGGAAAAATAACATCATTTCTGGGTTTGTCATCATCACCTGTGCAACTGTCTTCATCAAATGTCCACACTCCATCCCCTGCCAATGCCATTCATCACAGAGCACAACCATTTGTGACCAACAACACACACCATGTAAAACGTTTAAGTCAGCCCACATTACAGAGTGTTTTTGCGCATAAGTTGAAGTACCCCCAAATCATACAGTGTCATATGAACTTAATGCTGCTGTAGCGGAAATGCTGGCAATTGATCTTTTACCCTTCTCCTTTGTGGAGAATTCTGGGTTCTGGTGGTTTGCTGCCTGTGCCTGTCCAAAATGGAAAGTCCCATCCAGGACATACTTTTCTACCCGTGCTGTTCCTGAGTTGTTCCGCACTGTCTCAGACATAGTAAAACATGCCCTTCAACATTCCTCCTCTCCATTCATCCATTTAAGTATGGATATGTGGAAAAGTGGCAAAACAGCGGGGAGTTCATATCTGTGTATAACTGCACACTGGGCACAGGTGCCGGGGGTTGTTTGCGATGCTGGCAGTGTGAATAATCAGTGCAGGAAGGTGGATTGTCGTGGTAGCAATCTTCCTGGAATTCGCCAGCATGCAACAATTGCTATGCGCAGTGTGACCTGTTCACACACTGGTGAGAACATGTTGGACATGGTACTGACTGAAACTGACAGATGGCTAAACCCTCTGTCCCTGAGAGCTGGTTTCATAGCAAGTGACAATGGGTCAAATGTGGTGAAATGCATCATGAATGGTGTTTTTTTTTCGTGTTCCATGCATGGCCCACTGTTTAAATCTTGTGGTTCAGGAGTTTCTGCAGCACCCTGACATAAAGGAAATGCTGACCATTGCACGGCGTATCTGCTCTCACTTTTCAAGATCTGGAAGGCCCGTGACCAACTACGGCAGTTGCAGATACAAAACAGCCTGCCTCAGCACCGCTTGAAGCTGGAAGTTGTCACCGATGGAACTCCACGTTATACACGGCAGAGAGGTTGTATGAACAATACAAAGCCATCACAGAATATCTTGTTATGCACACTAGCCGTGACAGTTCTGGGGCCTCCATGTCTATGACGACCGAACAGTTGCGCCTCATGGATTCTGTAATAACAATTTTGCGGCCTTTTGAACATGCTACACAGGCAGTGAGTGGTGAGTCTGCCTCCATTAGCCAATCAATTCCACTGCAGCGGGTGCTGAGGCAGACATTGGTGAATGTACAGCATAGCCTTGATGTTGCCGGAGATGGTGGTAGCAGTATGTTGCTGCAACACATGCTGGCAGTATTCAACCATAATCGTCAAATTGTGAGCATTCAGCATAGTGACAACTTTGCCATGGCAACAATGCTGGACCCACAATACAAATGTGGAATTGCATCAGTACTGGAGGGAGGGCCTGAACAGGAAAAAAATATCAGTGGTCAACTGGTTCGCTTGGTTCATGGGGCACAGAAGTCACGTGCCAAGGTTTGCAAACCTCAGCAGCATAATCCAGCTGAAGGTATAGCTGGAGGACCAGCAAGCATATCGTGCAAGGGTAAGGGGACTGTAGTTCCTGGTGGTCTGTCATCCAAAGTGGTTGGCATCATCCCGCTTTGGGAGGCTTTGTCCTAAGTGGGTATTTGTGACATCAATGATTCCGGGGAACAGACTGATGCATCAACAATTGGACTTAGTGCGGCACAGAGAATGGTTGAGTCATATTTGTCTGAATACAGGCATCTGACAATAAGTGAAGATCCTCTTTTGTACTGGAGTGGAAAGGTCAGTGAATGGCCAGAGCTGACTGCAGCGGCACTGAAGTACCTCACATGCCCACCCTCCAGTGTAAGTCTTGAGAGGATATTCAGCTCAGCAGGTGCAATAGTCAGGGATCGTTGGACAAACCTGTCTCCTGGCAAGTGTTAGTTTGCTAACATTCATTAAAATGAATGAGAGGCACATACCAGACTGCAACCTCAGTATTCATACCCTGGCCTAGTCATGGTGGTCTTGCTGATGTGGAAATGGAGCATCCTGGTGGCACTGGCAATGGCTGCCTGAAACGGCCCACCACTGATGTAGATGATGACACAATGGAGAAAGAATTTCCCAGTGATCAGACTTCAGACATCGATGACTGTGAGGGCAGTTTTCTTTATGAGAATGATGATGCGGCTAATGTTGGTAGGTTTTAACTGCAGTATTTAAAAGGCAGTGTGCCCCCCACCACAGACCACCACCACCACCGGGACTGATGTTCTCCAAGTCTGCTGCCACTATGAGTCTGTCTGCCCACCCCGGACCACCACCACCGGGACTGATGTTCTCCAAGTCTGCTGCCACCATGAGTCTGTCTACCCACCCCGGACCACCACCACTGGGACTGATCCAAAAAAGTTTGTCAGCATAATCAGTCACACCCCTCCCCAACCCGAGCTTGGGCACACTTGCAACACGCAGAAGTCGTTTCATTCCATGACCATGACCATCATTAAGAACCGGACTCCAGAAGAATGCTGATGAAATCTGTGAAAAAATTAAAAAATAACAAACCATTACAGACAAAACTGAAAATATGATCCCCCAAAAGAAATACTTACCTTCATGTGCTTGAGAATTATCCAGTTCCATTTAAGTGCAAAAATTCTCTTTGAGCACTGGAAGGCTGCACAGCAACAGTTCGGAGATGGAGTCACCTGTGTGTGATGCAGAACAATAGCATGAATACATGTCCATGTCAAGTTCAACCCCCCTCATCATCACCTACAAAATATACAACCATATATATATATATATTTATATATATATCTACTCACCAAGGCTACTATTACTGTACATCCAAAGAGAACCTTTCAATCCAGTTGAGATGATCACTTTTCACTTCTCTGCACACAAGGAGGATGCATTATGGGCCTGCAGAAAAAATCTGTGGACTCTGTGCCACTGTTGTGCGCATGAACATACGAACATATGAAATTTGCCAGCAGATAAAGGCCTAGAGGTCTATCAAGACTGCTCGAATGTGCAGCTAGCACCCTTTATTCTGCAGGTGCCCCTCCCTTCCACCCTTCCCCTTCATTAACCTTCCCCCTTGTCCTGTCCCATCCCTTTTGAAGCAGTCCACTGTTCTACTGGATACCACTTCTGCAGGTAGCATTCCACCCAGCCACCACCTCTCTCTAAAAAGTGTCTCCTCATCTCCCTCCTGAACCTTCCTCCTCCAGTCTGATATCATGGCCCTGGTGTCCCTCCCTCCCTTACTTTGAACAGCCCTCTGTACCTGTCTTGTTTATTCCTTTCATGTATTTAAAGGTTTCAATTATGTCCCCTCTGTCCCTCCTGTCCTCCAGTGAGTACATGTTCAACTCCCTCAACCTCCTCTCATATGAAAAGTCCCACAGCTCCTTGATCATCTTTGTCACCCTGTGCTGCATCCCCTCCAGTAACTTAATGTCCCTCTTCAGATACGGGCGCCAGTACTGCACACAGTACTCCAGGTGTGGTCTAACTAATGACCTATACAGTGGCAGAATCACCTCCTCCCTCCTCGAGGATATACCCCTTGCAATACAACCCAGAATTTTGTTGGCCTATGCAGCTGCCTTCCTACATTGTGCTGAATTGTTCATTGACCCTGTAATGAGCACCCCCAGATCCTTCTCCTCCTCTGTCTGGGCTAGCTGCACTCCCCCTAGCTGGTAACTCCTCCTTGGGTTCTTCATCCCAAAATGCAGCACCATGTACTTTTTGGCATTAAACCCAAGTTTCCAGGTGTCTGACCAGGTTTCAAGCTTTGCCAGATCATCCTGCAACCCCTGCCACCCCCCTAGGTCATCCACCACTGCTCCTACCTTGGTATCATCAGCAAACAGGCTGATCTTGCTCTTGATGTCCCATGATATATCTGCAATGCATATCCCAAACAACACTGGTCCCAATACCGAGCCCTGTGGAACACTGCTAGTCACTACCCTTTGGTGTGAGAGATCCCCACCCACCACCACCCTCTGTTGCCTTCCCTGAAGCCAGTTTCCTACCCATCTCAGCAGTTTTGCACCCGCCCCCGTACCTACTAACTTACTTCCCAGCCTTCCATGTGGCACCGAGTCGAATGTCTTACTGAAGTCCAGATACAGGACATCCACTGCATGGCCCCTGTCCAGTTGCCTAGTTACCCAGTCATAGAACTCCACCAGGTTGGTTTGGCAGGATCTGCCCATGGAAGCCATGCTGTCTGCTGTCCTATAGTCCTTTGGCCTCTGGGAGGCCACCAGCCTCTCCTTCAGGATAGTCTCCATTAGCTTACCCATGATGGATGTGAGGCTCACTGATCTGTAGTTTCCTGGTTCATCCTTGGGGCCACTTTTGTGGAGGGGCACCATGAGCCATCCTCTAGTCCTGAGGTACACACCCTGAATGTAGTGAGGCATTACATAGGTCTGCCAAAGGTCCTGCAAGGACCTCTGCCAGCTCCTTCAGTACCCTGGGGTGGATGCCATCTGGGCCTGGCACCTTGTCCACCCTCAGTGCCTTCAAACCCTCCCGAACTCTGCCCTTCATGATTTCCCCATCTGTCACCCCTTCCCCCTGTTTCTGCCATTTCTCTCCCCTTGGGTGTCACCCCCCTCTTCTCTTTAGTAAATACTGAGCAGAAGTACTCATTTAGTGCTTCTGCCTTATTGCACCCTGCTTCCACCAACCCCCTCCTTCCTAATCCTTACTATGTGGTCCTTACAGCTCCTTTTCTCCCTGATGTATCTAAAGAGTCCTTCTCCTCCTCTTAATGCCTTGTGCCAGCCTGAGTTCCGTAGATGCTTTGGCTCCCTTACTGCCCTTGTCACCTCCTTCAATTCTGTCAAGTACTCCTCCCTGTCCTCCCCCCTCCCTATTTTCTTGTACTTCCTAAAGGTAGCTCTTTTTCTCCTTACCTTTTCCATGACCTTCTTGCTCAACCAGCTTGGTTTCTTAGCCCTAGCCTTCTTGCTCTGGGCCTTGCAGCAGGTTTTGGTTGCCTCCACTATCCCCAGCTTTATGAGCTCCCACCTCTGGTTAGTGTTCATACTAGACTGAATTCTGGCCAGGTACCCTTTTACCAGTTCCCCCCATCCTCCCAAAGTTGGCCCTCCTGAAGTCCAGCACTCTTGTGCCTGATTCCATTCCTTCCTTGCCCATATCCAATGTGAGCCATACTGAGTGGTGGTCACTCCCTAGCAGCGGTTCCTCCACTATAAGTTCTCTCACAAAGTCCCCATTTGCCAGCACAAGGTCAAGGGTATTTTCTAACGTGGTTGGTTCACTGACCATTTGCAGCAGGCAGCTGTCCTGGAAGGCATCCAGCAGTACCTGCTCCCTTCTGTTCCTGGTTGTTGGGGTACTCCAGTCCACTCCTGGCATGCTGAAGTCCCCCACAATCACCACACTACCCTTCTCGCAGGTCCTCCTGATCTGTTCTGCTAGTTCCCTGTCTAACTCCTCCATCTGAGATGGTGGCCTGTACACCACTCCCATTCTAGAATCCTATTCTTGGAATCCTGGATTTGCATCCAAAGTGACTCTATACTACCCTCCTCCCTTCCTCCCTTACACTTCAGTCCTTCCTTCACATATAGTGCCACACCCCCTCCTTTCCCAATCACCCTGTCCCTACGAAATAACCTGTACCCTGGTACAGACAGGTCCCAGTCATTGTATTGGGTGGCCCATGTTTCTGTGATGGCTGCAATGTCCACCGCTTCCTCTGCCATGAGCACCTGTAATGCTGCAGTTTTCCTCCCAAGGCTCCTAGCATTAAGGGTAACCACCTTCCACCCTTTCCCCCTATTCCATCCTGCCCTCCTTTCCTAGCATCACCAATAGTACTTGCCATTTGTCCTCTGTCACTGTTATGGGGGGTAAGCTCATATGGTTTCCCAACTTGTGGTCTCTGCATATCTCTTGCCCAATTGCCACCCTCCACTTCTAGTATAATTTCCCAACTTCCTCTATGTACTCCTCCATCCTCTGTTTCAACACTTTCTTTCCCTCCTCACTCAAGTGTAGTCTGTCCTTGGCATAGAGACTACTGTCCTCCCAGGTCCCTCCCCACCCCCTCCAACAGCCCATACCCTTTAGCACAACACCAGGTTCTTAGCCATCCTTTAAATTCCTCTATTCTCTGCTTTCTTGTTGTGCTTGCCTTGGGCACTGGAAGTATCTCTGAAAAAGTTACTGATCTTCCTGCCCTCTAACATAAATGTGCTAGTTCCTCAAACCTCCTCTGGACTATATCTACTGCCTTGTCAGCTAGGTCGTTTGTCCCAAGATGTATAATTAAATGAGGCTTGTCCCTACCCCTTCTAGCATATTTCAGAACAGATTGTCCCACCCTTTCCACTGTCCTTCCTAGCATGGCCTCCACCCAAATGCGACTATGTCTCTCCCCCTTGCTACCCCACCTGACTCCTTTTAGTATTGAGTCCCCCAGCACTAAGATTCCACCACTCTTACTCTCTTGCTTGCTTCCATTCCTCTCCCTCTCTCATTTCCAGCTCCTCTTCTTCCTCCTGCACATTATTTACCCCTTTTTCCCCTGTTGCAATTCTCCCAGCAGAACTTCGCCCCACTCCAGTTTGGTCCAGGCATTTATCAATTACTCCTTTAATTTCATCATTTCCCTCCTCCTCCTTCTTCCTCTCTTGCAGTACAAAACTATTTTCTAAAGACCCTTCACAAATGCCCGTTCCCTCTCTCTGCATAGTAACCTGTTCTCTCCTTTCCACTCCATGACTTTTGCCACTTCTTCACCTCCCCTCACAAGTCCCTATCGCCTCCCTCCATTTGTCTTTTGTCTCCTGACCTGGTTTCCCTGGCAATCGTTCTTCCTGACCTGGGCCCCTTTGTCTCTGCTTCCCTTCTTCTGACCCTCTCCTCACCACTGTTGGCTTAAATCACCCTCCCTCATCTGCCCTTCTTCCTCCCTCCAGTATTGGGTTAAACCCACCCCCAATCTGCCTTGCATGTCTTAGTTCCTCCTGCAGACCCTCGATCTTCCTTCTAAGTTTCTCTATGTGGTTGCACACTAAACATCCTCCCTTACTCCAGGCAATTTTTAGAAAGATTGTTGCACCACAGTTGTTGCAGCCTACCACCCTACCCATTGCTGTCATTGCCCACCAGCGAGCTCCCACCCTTCCAGATGCAGGATCCCAAACACTCCCCCAAGTCTCCCCTCTCCCCCCTCTATCAGTGCAAAACATTCTTTTCTTTATTTCCCTTACCTCCTTTGTTGTACACATTTAGATAGACTGAGCAACTGCTTTTTATATTCCTATCCTTCCTATCCACACTCAAAAAGAGACTTTAAGTAGCTATTTCACAACCTTCTTCAAACTCTTACTCCTCCTTTTCCCAATGCATGACTGAGTGTGCCATAAATTCTGGGGGACTTTGCATGTGCTGAAACAGTCTCATTTCACTGTGTTACCACATGTCAATTTTCTGGACACATGGAGAATGCATTCTGGGCCTGCAGCAAAAAATCTGGGGACTCTGTGCCACCACTGCGTGCATGATTGAGTACACCATAAATTCTGAGGGACTTTGTATGTGCTGAAACAGTCTCATTTCACTGTGTTACCACTTGTCAATTTTCTGGACACATGGAGGATGCATTTTGGGCCTGCAGAAAAAATCTGGGGACTCTGTGCCACTGTTGTGCGCAAGACTGAGTGCGCCATAAATTCTGGGGGACTTTGTATGTGCTGAAACAGTCTCATTTCACTGTGTTACCACATGTCAATTTTCTGGACACATGGAGAATGCATTCTGGGCCTGCAGAAAAGATCTGGGGACTCTGTGCCATCACTGCATGCATGATTGAGTGCGTCATAAATTCTGGGGGACTTTGTATGTGCTGAAACACTCTCATTTCACTGTGTTACCACTTGTCAATGTTCTGGACACAAGACAGATGTCTTTTGCGGATGCAGAAAAATGAAGCACCAAAACAGCGCACATACACAAAACACACAGACACTTAACAGAAGGAAGGGGCCCCAGAATACAAAGTGTAATGCATACTGAAGACAACAGAAAAAGGGCATAATTACATACAAGGGTCAGGGATGGTGGAGGAATTCATTTTATGGCACAGCAAGGAAGGTGGGGGGAATATGGCGTGAGGAAGCAAAACTAATGTGGGATCCTATGGTGATCCAGCAGCAGTTCCAGCATGGACTTAATTTGAAGCTGATGTCCCTCTATGTCATCCAGCTGCTTCTCCACAGCACTCATCCTCTCACTGTTCTCCTCAACAGCACTCCAGAGAACTGCTAAGTCAGACAGTGTTACACGCACTTCACTGGCATCCACTCCTTCGACAGGCTGACCTGCTGGTGGTGGTGGTGGTGGGGGTGGGGGTGCTGGTTGAGCAACAGGTGCTGCTGTGGCCCTCCTCTTCTTAGGGATGCTGTGCCCGCTATGCACAATGCCATCCTCTGCCATGGAATGGCCAGCAGGTGCAGTCATGGTCCATTCGGTGGCAGCCTGCCACTCCAACTTGTGGTGATTAAGCATATAGGTGCGCTGGTCGCCAGTCCCCAGGTGACTCCCCCGGGGGCCACGGTGCACCTCCACCGCACATAGGCGACACTTAACCACACTGCTGTCCCTCCCGACACAGTCAAAAAACTGCCAAACAATGGAGGTGCGGGGAGGACCAGGCATAGGCAAGGGAGGGCCAGATGAACTGGCAGTAGGCTGTTCACACTGCTCAACAGTTCTGATGGTGGGATCCACACCTGGGCCTGGGGGAACAGGCACATCCTGCTCCAAAGGACCTTGTGCTGGACTTGGTGGTGGTGGTGGTGGTAGTGGTTGAACTGCCTCAGAGTCAGGAGGTGGTGCTGGTCCTGCTTCCAGGGGTTGGACACTCAGAAGTTTAGAGTGGCCCAACACAAATGGGCGCCCATGCCCCCATGCATGCGCACGGTACGATGACACGTACTACCACGCTCTCCCAGAGCTGCCCCAGCCCCAGACATTCCCTCACCTTGCTCCATCTCACTACACAAGCACATCACACACACAGTCACACACACACACAGACAAACAACTAGGTAAGAAAAATAAAATTTACAGAAAGAACAAATTAAGTAAAAAACAGTACAGAAAAGACAAAAAAATGTAGCTTTTAAAAAAGCTGTTGGTTTAAGTATTAAATTTTAACTCTCTCTGCAATCAAAAAAAAACACTCCTCTCTCTAGTACACACACACTCCTCTCACTCAGTCTGCACAGGAGAAAGTGAAACTGTCTGTATGACTCATTTCCTTCCTGCCTGGCTAGAGAGCATGTGACTTACAGTACTGTAAGCCATGTGATCTGTGGGGACTGCCAAGTCTGAAACACCAAGTGGATCACTTAGAATCATAATGAGGAACGTGAAGTCCATTGAAAACAATGACTTCGCCTTACCTCGCATTCTCATTATGCCAACTTGAAGTGGTAATGACAGGGCAAAGTGAGCACTTTGCATTGCCCACTCCACAATGCGAAGTGCCTACTTCGCGTGCACTTTGCCAGTGAATTTTAAATTCGCTGCATCTCTACCTGTTACCCTCTGGGTCTGAACTACTCCCTCACTGTACAGTCGTATATGGGGGAGGGAGGGAGGTGGGCATGTTTTGAAGTAAACCAGTCCTGCTCTTCAGGCCTCAGATACTCCACCCCCCTTTTTTCACAGTGGTTCTGACCCAAATTTGGAAATGGTTTTCGGCCTGCTGTAAGGCCTTTGGGGACTATTGTCCTAAGTTTATAGTACAAATACAAATGTGCACTTTGACAATTATCCTGGGGCCCGGTCTAGTGGTTTACCATTTCCATGGATGCTGTTAAACATTTTAGGAGGCCACAGATTAAGTGAAGCCCCTGGTCCCAGTTGTGTTTTTGTCCCTCTTTCTGAGGTCACTGTCTGAAATCCTTTCTAGAAAGGTAGAGAAGAGGTCCTTAAAGTGCCCTGTCATGGGTCTACACAGTTGGTGGGTCCACATGTTCCAATGCGGGGGATCATACAAGTCCTGAGTATACCTAGCCAATCTGCCAGCCCCTACCCCCTGAATTTTGCCTCTTCTCTTCAAAATTCATGGAGGGAGGCAGAAGTTTTGGCTCTTATTTAACAAGGCCCCCCCGGAACCCTTGGAGAATGACTGGCTATACCCCACCAGCCACGGGGGTTAGTACCCAGTACCCCAAATTATAGGTTCTTGAAGACAGAGGGCTGTACCCTATACAGAACCCAAGAAATTATGGGGATCCAGCCATCTGTAGAGCTGAAATGGGTGCTGTCCAAGGCACATGGGTGGATATATGAAGCCCTCCCAGCAGACCAGCACCTAGGATGATAGTAGTCTTCTTCCTCTGTTTTATTAGATTTGTGTTTCTTTTGCACCCTAAGGGACATTCATGCACCTAAGGGACCTTTTGATTTACTCACAGTTCCCCTATTTTCCACTTCACTTGTTTTTATTCTACATCCTTAAGGCTGCAGAATGCTGAAAGAACCAACAGGGTAGGAGCTGCTGAATGACTGCTGTCTTCAGAATAAGTTTCTGTAGCCCACCTAGCTGGTGCCCCCCCTGGCAACTTCCACTGACATCTTGCTTGCCAGACAGCCAATGTCACAGGCGGCTGCTGGTCAAAAAAGAGGGTCTCAAAGGGGAATGGAAACCACAAGTTCCTAACAGTTTCCAGCATGTTGTGATTTTCTCTTATAGAGGTTCAATGTACAAGTGTTTTTCTTAATAAGACAGGCAATCAGGGCATTGGACAAAAGAAGGGAGGAGGCAGAAAGAGGAATGGGGGAAGACCAAGGGGGAGTTTATCATCAAGTGTATTGCTAGAGGTGGTCTCAGGTTGCAGCAACCCTATTAGGCCCAAACAACCCATAAGCACAAGGCTACCCTATGGAGAATAGGTTGATATCCTGGAATGTAAGGGGGCTTGACTCACCAGTTAAGAGGGGAAAAAAGTATTATTACATCTTAAAAAACTGAGCCCCAGATTGCATTCCTACAGGAGACCAGGTTTCCTACAGGTGAGGCCAAAAAGCTATGCCAAGGACAGGCAGGTGTAGAGCTCCACAGTGCAGCTCCTGCACTAAAAAGGGGGGGCTCCATTCTGCTGCACAAGGACATGGGTTGGAAAATAGCTCACTTAAAGAATTACAAAGAAGGCAAATGGATTCTGGTGGAAATGGAGACCCCTGAAGGGCCCCTCATTTTAGTTAATATATACACACCTAACCTGGACTGCATGCAGTTCTTTCATGAGCTAAACCAAACCCTTATAGATTTAAAAAGTGGGAAGGCCCAGACAGTGATGGGAGGGGACTTTAACCTCACACTTGACACTGAAATGGATAGGAGTAAGGGTAATGTGGAACCACACAAGTAGGCAGCCAATGCAACCTTAAGATTAATGGAACAGCATTCCCTACTTGACAAATGGGGCACCAAGAATCCCAGTATTAGAGATTACACCTGTTTCTCTGCCACACATGGCTATTCTAGCCAGATAGACTTGTAGTCAATGTCCTGCTTCTTATATGCAGGGGTAACCAAGGCCCAGACACTCCCCATAATCATCTCTGACCATGCTCCTTTGGAACTATGTATCAGGAGGTGCCCAGCCCAGCCAAGGTCCCCCTCATGGCAGCTGGATGCACTATTGCTGGAAGAGCCCCAATTCCTGACATGTCTGGTGCCTGAAATAGAAGACTATTGGAGCAATAATGATAATGGGTACATTTCTGACACTACACTGTGGGAGGCTTTCAAAGCCACCATAAGGGGTAGAATAATTTCCTTTGCCTCATCCAGAAAGAAATACAAGGAGGCTGAACAGGCTGACTTAGAGCAAACCTTAGCAGGTCTAGAGGCCCAATACAAGACTATTGTGACTGCAGACCCACACACACTCACTACTGGCCCAGCTCTCCAGTATTAGGATACAGCTCAACACCCACTTAACTAGGCAGGCAGAGTTTAATCTCAGGCAAATACACCATTCGTACTGGAAAGGAGGCAAAAAGGCCAGTAAGGTAATGGCATACTGCCTCAAAAATAGGCAGGCAGCCAGAACTATTCAGACCCTAAACATCAAATCAGGTTCCAAAACTGCCACTCAGAAAGGGATTAACTCAATCATGGCACAGTTCTATGAACAGCTATATGCTTCCTCCTCACCCCAGACTCCACAACAATTGAGACTTTTGTGTCAGAACTTCCAATACTGAAACTATCTGAGGCCATGGTGGTCCCACATGAGACACCACTAACAAAAGCCGAGGTCACAGAGGCCATTAAGTTGATGAATGCACATAAGTACCTGGGAAAGAATGGCCCATGCCCATAGATTTTTATCAGATGAAAAGGGTGAGAGTGGCTGAGTACCTGCTGTGGGTCTATCAGGACTCCCTGACCAAAGGGGTGCTTCCCCCCCACCATGAGGGAAGCCTTAATAACTGTCTTCCCTTAAAAAGACAAAAATCCACTCTCCCCAGGCAGTTATCGCCCAATCTCCCTCATTATTCCTGACACCAAGATTTTGGCCAAGATCCTGGCAGGGAGGCTGGAGAAACTACTACCTGGCTGGATACACCCAGCGCAGGTGGGCTTTGTCAAGGGGAGAGTAGGTTCTGACCACCACAGAGCCTTGATCACTCTCATGCATGTAGCCCAGGCCTCCAAGTCCCCTATGATGGCCTTAGCTATAGACATTGAGAAAATCTTTGACTCTGTCATATGGTTTTATTTGATGCATGCCCTGGAGAAAATGGGGATAGGACCTGGATTCAGAGCATGGGTCCAACTCTTGTACTCTTCCCCCTTTGCCTCAGTACTTACCAACCGGACGATGTCCCCAGTCTTTGACCTAAACAAAGACACTAGACAGGGCTGCCCCCTGTCACCACTGCTGTTTGTTCTGACTATAGAGCCACTGGCAATAGCAATATGAGAATCAAGGGGTATATTAGGGATATGGGTGGGGGACTCCACCATGAAAACATTCCCATATGCAGATGGTCTACTGATCATCATAGCATATATCGCAGAGATTATACAAACAGTCCTGGACACTTTCGCCAAGTTCCCACAAACCTCTGGACTGTGAGTTAACCAAACCAAAACTAAGGCCATCCAACTTAACAATGCGTGCTCTGACCCGACTTCCATGTTGAGGACCTTAAATGGTTTCCAGGTGGCATTAAATATTGGGAGTCACGATGCACCACAATCTCATCAAAATGGTCACACTGAACTTCAGTAGCTTAACTGAGACCATAAGAAATTATTTAGAAAGGTTGAAGCCCCTGCAGTTGTCTCTGTTGAGTAAGCTCAACTCCATTGAACTAATGGCCTTACCCGAAATCTTGTACCTGCTAGCTCATCTCCCTGTAAATACCCCCATATGGTTTCAAAAATAGATGCACTAGTAAGGAGTTTCTATGGGAAGGGTGCCCTCTCAGCTTTAGCAGGCAAAAACTACACCAACACTGTAGCAAAGAGGGGGGGTTACCATGGTTCCAGGGGTACCACATGGCATTCATCATATCACAGGTAGTTCAGTGGTTTTCTCCAATAGGGCACAATTTTCCAATCTGGGTCACCCAGAAGCAGAACTCACAGGGTCACCCTCCCCAGTAGTATAGATGCACACCAAGAAAAGAAGCACTAGGCCCCTGACTCCCCCGATGGTAATATCTATGAAATATTGGAAGAAGGTACACAGTATCAAGCAGTTGAACCTGTTCCCATGGGTGTATATGTCCCTGTGGAACAACAACCACCTCACGGTGAGTAGACTGCCCTTACAATTGTGGCTATGGGAATCCCATGGCATTAGGTTGGTAAGAGATCTGCAGATACCTGGCACAAGTAACATTGACTCATTTGAGTCCCTAAAGGTGAGATATCACATCTGTGGGATGTATTTCTGGAAGTACTTTCAGATCAGGAACGCGATCTCACATGTGCTGAATGCCCCTCCCAGAACTGGACAACCCCTGAACCCTCACACATTGAGGCCTGGATGAAACTGACCAAGAGCAGAGCTAGCAGAACCTACAAACCCTAAGGGAAGCCTCACCTGATCTCACCCTTTCAGCCAAAGCTCAGTGGGAGCAGGAGCTGGAAATTACAATTTCAGAACAACCATGGGACCACTGTTGGTCGAGAATTCACACAGCATGCAGAGACGGTCACACATACCTTATCATGAACAAAACCTTGCTGAGATAATATTACACCCCAGCAGAACTTAAGCAGCTGGGGCTACTACTGATTGATAACTGCTGGAGGTGTGGACAAGTGGGAGCCCATCTGTACTACACCCTATGGGAATGCCCTCAGATAAAATCACTTTGGAACAAAATACAGGGCATGTGCCATGAGGTAGTACCAGAGGTGCCCCCAGATCCCCCTTTACTACTACTGGGATGTGGCCTCATGGGCCGCCCTAGGGACAACCTGGCAGCCATAGTGGGTGCTGTAGTGAAAAGTTTAATCCTGATGGAATGCTGCACCATGGACAGCCACACTTTCCTGGAATTCCTGATGTCATTAGCACAGGTATCCACCTTTGAAAGACTTTCTAGTTTTGCTGCCGGCACTATGTCCAGGTATAAAGCTTGTTGGCAGCCCTTCCTGGAGTCAAAATACTGCCATAAGGCCCAAGAGGAACCCTCTGGGGGGGATCCATCTCCCGTTGCATCGCAGTTCTTTCACAGATACAACCCCCCAAGCCATCTGCCCCTTGTTGCCGAAGAGGACTATGCCCTGCCTTAAGATATCCATATTGTAAATAAGTTTATGTAGTTAAGAACACAGCTGTTTATTTGGACATATATGTTATATTCTGAGGTGACGTTAGGCCTGCATATGGTTCTATCCAGTACCCATCTCACATGGTATGCAATACACTGCAAAATGTATCCTTAAAAAGTATATACAGAGGGTGTTCACCCTTGTTGTGATGTTCTCCAGTTGTCACCAAATGCTGTGGTGGACTCTGGAGGTGTTATGTGTGTTGGTTTCCAATAAAAATATTCAACATAAAAAAAGGCACATCTGTGATGCAGGCCCCATATACCCTGAAAGTTTTGGACCAAACTGCCAAGCAGTTTCAGAGAAATGGCGCGACAAAGAAATTGCCAAAAAAGTGGCATTTTTCAAAATTTTTGACATTCCATAGCTCCACACCATGCATTCAACCAGAATAAGACCTGCCAGATCCAGAGATCTGTGCTATCAGATGGAGCATGCATAATTTCAGGTGAATCTGTTGAATGGTTGCAAAGTTATTAAAGTGCAAAATTTTGGGTTTAGCATAGAATTGACTGTTGAAACCTAATTGTGGTGGCACTACC
The DNA here is from genome assembly GCA_016271365.2 of Neoceratodus forsteri. Classification (NCBI taxonomy): domain Eukaryota; kingdom Metazoa; phylum Chordata; order Ceratodontiformes; family Ceratodontidae; genus Neoceratodus; species Neoceratodus forsteri. The sequence goes on from CM057450.1 coordinate 1,538,101,432, forward strand.
GTGCCACATTATAAAGGCGTGGTGGTGCCACTTTAGTTAGGGTTGAACTGGCAGTTCAATGTTAAACCCAGTTCTTTGCAACTTAATAACTTTGTGGTCATTTAGTGAATTAGTGCAAAATTTAGCATGCGCTGTCAGAGTCTCAAGATGTGGAATGTTTTGTAAGGGCATCTTGTATGGTTTTCAAAATATAAAGACTCAAAAAAGTGAAAAAAAAACACTTTTTTCCCTATACTTAACAATGGGGATTTTATGCTCTCACCTACAACCTAGACAGTATTACATTTCTTCATTACATATTCAGGGTGATTGGGCTATTGCCATGGGTGTGCCTTTGAATGGTCTTGTGAAAAAATATTGTACAGTTTTTGAATTCTAATGATTTTTTATATAATCTTGAACTTCAATCAGAAAAAAAAATATTTCGATCAGTAAAAAACTTCACAAGTGCTAACATGTAGTACTTTACTGTTCTTGCATAGAAACACTGATTGCAAAAGTTATAAAAAAACACAATCGTACCTGCTTTTTTGCACGATTTACTTGCCGTGCTGGGAAAAAAGCTCAAAATGGTTGCCATTTTCATTTTACAGAAGTAGCAAGGTTGTGTATATGATGGGATCATAAGTCTTGATCTAATCTCAGCAATCTCAAGAAAACATTCATATCCCGTGCAGGATCCTGACACAGTTTGATACAGTCCATGGTATGGCAACTCAGGGTTCTTCTGTCCCAGTAAGATAGCACAGCCCATTCCAGCCCCCAATCAGTGCTTCTGGGTCACTCTCTGCATTGATTACCCAAAATGGTACTGGGGGACTGAGGAAAACCTGATGGCCAAGAGATTCGGCTTTCCTTTTCCCAGTATGTATTTCACTTTCCTGGATCAGCCCCGGTTAGTAGACTGCCCAGATCATTTGGAGCCAGCAGGACGGTTGCTTTCCATTGCCAGCAGCAGCACCAAACAGCCCATCATTCTGCCATGACTCCACCTGATTAGAGATGCAGCAAAGTTTTTCTCCATGGGTGAATATGTTGCAAAGTCACAAAATTCACATCCATGGAGCACTTTGTGTAATTTTCCTAAATTACTTGGAATTTGCCTTTTGTGACTTTGCCTTGCTTTTTGTGGTTTTAAGTGCAAATTGCACTTTAAAAAGCAAACAAACAAGGAGAAGTCACATCCCCCCCCCACAACCAGCAGCCTGACTTCCCTTTCCTCCCTGGTGTCTAGTGCCCCCAACGCGATCGCTGGCCACCAAATTAAAATAAATATATTTTTTCATTAAATCCTAATATATCCCCAGTCCTTCCAGTTGCCTAGTGGTGGTATCTACTCCTGATCTCTGGCCACTACAGATCCACCCAGGCACCCTGTCTTGGTGTCTAGTGGCTCCACCCACCCCCCACCAATTGCTGCCCACATTCAATTTCCGACCAGTCCACAATACTGTCTCCTTAAATTAAAAAAGTTTCCTTTTATCCCTGGTATCTAGTAGACCCCTCCACTGCCCATCCTGTCAGGCAGTTCCCTTACCCCACTCCCACAAACCTGAACCCTGAGTGGGCCACCGACACAGCTCTTCACTCACCTCCATGGCCAGCAGCCCAAGTCAGCTCAATGAATGAGCGTGTACCATTCCGCCCCCTGTGGGTGACTGGAGCAGCCCCTCCCCTTCTCTACAACCTTGAAACTGACAAAAATTGAGCACAATTAGCAAAATTCTTTGCAGTGCAACTTTCATTGACTTCACCCACCTCTACACCTGATTCTGTTTGGTAGTAACTGGTACTTTTGTACATCTGTATGATCTGTATGTACTCTAGCAGTATTGCTAATTTTGAATAAGTTCAATAAAAATAAAAAAATAAATTCAAGGGGTGCTATGGCACGTCATCTATAAACAGCTAGTCAGTGAGTTTACCTTCACACCTGTCATAATCCCAAAATGTCCTAGTACGCTAAGCATCTTTCTCTGGTGCCTAGTGGCACCCCCCACCTCCACCCTCTGAAGCTGTCCCCACTGTTTACATATCTTTCCCTGACATCTAGTGGTACCCTCCCCACCCTCTGAAGCTATCCTTGCTGTTTACACATCTTTCTATGGTGTCTAGTGGCACCCCCAGCCTCCAATGCCATCCCCATTGTTTAAAAATCTTACCCTGGTGTCTAGTGGCACCTCTACCCTCTGATACATTTCCCATTGTTCACATATCTTGCCCTGGTGTCTAGTGGCACCCCAACCCTCCTGTTGCTGGCCAACTCTGAAAAAAAGAAAACAGCCCCTCAATGGGTTTTTTTTCTAACCTGTAAAAAAAGAAATCTGTCCCTTGCTGATCAGCCCCACCCCCACCTCCACCTCCCACTCAGCACCCACCACCTCACACTCCCCAGTACACCCCCACACAGCCTCACTCACCTGAACAGGTCCAAGGTTCAAGACCCATTCTCCAATCAAAAACACGTTTTTGCTGCTGATACTGGCGACTGCAATATGAGAAATTAAGGTAAACGCTGTTCAATGTATTTCAATGGGGGTTTCAAGTTTTATTCATAACTTCAGCCATCGTTTGACATTTTTGCACCAAATTTTCAACATAGCCATTTGGGGACCCGGCCTCATGAACAATATGACTGTCCATATGCAACTCGTGCCCAAAAGCTGATTTTGTGGTCCCCTGGTGAATTCACCTTTCAGGCAGGATTAATATAATGACAGTCATATTGTTCATGAGGTGGGGTCATAAGAAGCCTATGTTTAAAAAGTGGGGTTAAAATATGTAAAAATGCCAAATCTATGACCATTCATTGTAATTTTGCTATGCACGCTCATACCTTTTGACATTTCCAATATTTGACTCCAGATTTTCAACATAGCCTTCTTATTACCCCACCTAATGTATGTCACATCTATCATTTTTCAAATAGTTGCCAAAATGTGTTTTTGCACCTGTGGTGCAGAATGCCTTTGCAGTTGCTCAGAATTACGTTTTGGAAGGGATTCAAAAATTGTCTGCACTGGGTACATGAGGTGGGGTTATAAGATTGCTATGCTGACAAATTGGTCACTGTTGGTCTATAAATGAAAGTGCAGGGCCTGGAAGGCCCTGTGCTTCCACAGCTGCATACATATACACATCTATGGCGGGGTGGGCGTGCAGGGCCCAGAGTGCTCCCACAGGCAAACATGGATACAATTATACTATCTCAAAAAGTAAGGAAATAAACTGCAAAAAAAAAAAAGTGTTAATGCTCTAGTTAGGGTTATAGCCACAAAAGTAGGGAAATGTGGCATTAGGGCTTTCAAACCTAACACCCCATCCCCAAGCTGCCTCACCAACAGGTGTTGGGGTGTGCCTTGGGGTTGTCAGCCCTAACACTCTCCCCACTCTCCTATACTGTACACATCTCAACTTACTTACTTATGGAATGGAGTAAACATTAGGACTGATGACCCCAAGGCACACCCCCGACACCTGTTGATGTATGCAGCGTACCATAATATGTATATATATATCAATATCTATATATATATATAAAATTGGGCAGGCATGGAGCAGTGCCATAGACCTCTGGATATGCCATAGAAACATAGAATTTGATGGCAGATAAGGACCGCTTGGCCCACCCAGTCTGCTCATTTCCCTACCTACTGGATAAGCTGCAGATCCTAGTTAACCAGCAGCCTGCTTCTTCCTACCCCAACCCCCCAGAATTTCCTTATGACTATCCCATGCATGCTTGAATTCCCCCACTGATTTTGACTCCATAACCTCCGAAGGCTGTTCCATGCATCCACAACCCTCTCTGTAAAAATACTTCCTTAAATTACCTCTGAGCGCCCCCAATCTTCAAATTGTGCCCTCTTGTTCTTGCAGATCTCTTTTTTTGAAAGATGCTACCCTCTTGGACTTTGTTGATTCCCTTGAGGTACTTGAAAGTTTCTATCATGTCCCCCCTCTCCCTCCTTTCCTCGAGGCTATACATATTAAGCTCCTTAAGTCTCTCTTCATATGACTTCCAGTGCAGACCCTGCACCATTTAAGTTGCCCTCCTCTGGACAGCTTCCATCCTGTCTATGTCTTTAGCGGAGACTGGGTCTCCAGAACTGCACACAGTACTCCAGATGGGGTCTCACCAGCTGTCTGTACAGAGCGATAATAACTTCCTGTTTTCTACTGGTGATGCCTCTCCTTATGCATCCCAGTATCCCCCCAGCCCTCCTTGATTCCCTCTCACATTGCTTGCCCATCTTTAGGTCATCTGATATGACTACCCCCAGATCCCTTTCCATTCTTGTTATTGTTAGTATCTCACTCCCCATTGTGTACTCTTCCCCTGGGTTTTTGTTTCCCAGGTGCATTACCTTGCACTTCTTAGCATTGAATCTAAGCTGCCATACATTTGACCATTCCTCTAACCTTGCCAAGTCCCTTCTCATCCTTTCCACCCCACCCTGTGCATCAACTCTGTTGCAGATCTTAGTGTCATCTGCAAAGAGACATACTTTGTAATGATCGGATATATGGTTGTGGAGCAATAAAGCGCAATGGAAAGTTGTATTTATGCTTTTTTGCCCATTCTTTGCTCACGCCTGTAGTTAGCATGGTTTGTGCGAACAGTCCTAAAGCTTCAGGGAGCATGCAGCCAGTGTCCCTGATGTGCCTTGCAAAGATTTTATGAAAAAATATTAAATGGTTCAAATGTTATTCAAAAAACAAGTTTCCCATTATAGTCAATGGGAAAAGTTAACAAAAAGTTTGACAGTGTCGCAAATGCAGTTTTTAGTGTTGCAAATGACCCCTGAAATGTTGCAAATCTGTCATTTTGTTTTCAGTTACTGGTCACAGAAATGCTTGCCATTTAAATTTGGGACCCTCTAGGGACACAATTCTTATTGTGTTCACCTAGTCAAGCTCTGAGGATGCTCTGAGGATGCTAGCCATGTCATTCTTGGGGGCTTAAATACCCCTGAAATATGTTTTTGAAATTTTTTGAAACAGTAGTGTCACAAAGTTGTGTTGCACATTGACATTTTCAAGATTTATTTTGCGAAAAGTGTCATTATTTGTGACACTACTTTGTGACACTATGCCCAAAATAACAGGAATTCTTTGCCACCCTGCTGCAAAAAAAATGGTTTGGTCTTTTGGGCTGAATTTGGAGGCAAGAAAGCCAACATCCCCCAGATGTGTCTTTTCGTGGTTTTCTGACAAAATATTACAGGGCTGCAAAGTTACGGCACTCCAAAGTTGACTATTTTTCCCATAGACTAACATTATGGCATCTGCCACGCCCTTCAGAGTCCATATCTCAAATGTGCTTCATGATATGGACTTTTCATCGGAAAAGTGCTTAGCCCCCCCGCTAGTGGCCTAAGTGCAAAACTAGCCAGGAAAATCATAAATCATATGAAATTTTAATTTTTTTTCTATGTCATACAGTTCCTGAGATGTAAGCAATTTAGTATTCCAAATGTTCATTTTCTGCTCTGAGTGCCATTATTATGCATACATTCTTTGTATTTACTGTGTTTCTCTTTGCAGCTTTTGGGTCAAAAAGGCTGTGCATTTTCGTTACTGTTACAGTTAGCGTTTCCACTTGTGTTTCCGTTAACGTTTACGTTATCATTCCCATCTACGCCACCGTATGCATTACCCTTTGCGTTTTCATTTGTGCTTGTGTTTGCATTATTACCATTTGCGTTTCCATTGCTGATTTTGTTTGCATTTCCTTTTGCGTCACTGAGTGCATTGCCATTTGCGTTTACATACACACTTCCATTTGCGCTTCCATTTCTGTTTGTGTTTCCTTTGGCATCATCGTTGCTGTTACTGTAAGTGTCTGCGTTTCCAATTGCATTACCATGACTGTGTGCATTACGGTTTGCATTTCCGTATGTGCTTGCATTTGCATTTCTGCTTTCATTAACATTTGCACTTGTGTTTCTATTACCGTTTGCATTATCATTTACATTTCCATCACCTTGTACGTTAGCATTTGCGCTTGCATTTACATTGCTGCTACTTCACTATTTATAGTGCACATTCTCAAAAAGAAGGAAAATTCATGGCCAAAAACTCTGTTTAAATCATCAGTTAGGGTTGTTCCACAGTGACAAAAGTGAGGAATTTCGATGTTAGGGTTCCAACCCCCTTGCACTCCACCCCACCCACCCCAACAAACAGGCATCAAGGTGTGCATTGGGGTCATCAGTTCTAACTCTCACCCCATTCTCCTATACTGCACCACCTCAGCTTGTTTACATTTGATGGGGTGAGAGTTAGGACCACGATCCAATGCACACCCCCAATGCCTGTTTGTTGGGGTGGTGGGGTGGTGCAAGTGGGTGGGAACCCTAACATTGAATGTCCTCACTTTTGTCACTATGGAACAACCCTAACAATTTTTCATATATATATATATATATATATATATATCTATATATATATATTTTGTACTGGCTCAGTAGCACCAGTATAGTTAGGGTTCAACAGTCACTTCTATGTTAAACTCAAAATTTTGCACTTTAATAACTTTTCAACTGTTTGACTGACTCCCATGAAAACTTGCAAGTATATGACAAGTTTTGTTCTGGTCAGATGTATGGCTGCAGAGATACAGAATGTCACAAAATGTGAAAATTACCACTTTTTTGTCAAATCTTTGTCATGCTGTTTCTCCAAAACCACTTGGGGGTTTAGTCTGAAACTTTTAGCACATATGGGATCTGGTTCTCAGATGTGTCTTATGAAGGTTTGCTGAAAAAATACCACTCCATTCAAAAGTTATTAAAATTCAAAGTTTCCCATTATTTCCTAATGGAAAAATTAGATGTGCTGTGCGAAAACACTATTTTGCTTTCGTGAAAGCACTATTTGCTGCCGCAAATGCTGGAGTATTGTCATGCTGCCTCCATCTTTTTTCAGTTAGCAATGTGGAAAAAACAATATAATTCAAAAAATACTGCCACTTGGTAAACACTAGCAGTTGTGTTTACTTAATTGGGGCCCTAGGAACATGATTCTGTCATATATTTTTTAAAATACTGTCCAGAAATATGTTTTTTTTCTTGGCCACTGAAATTGCAGCACTATTTCTGCAAAAATGAAACAAATTGCAGCACTGCTCTTGTGAAAATGCCGCAAAATGCAGCACTATTTTGCAAAACACCTGCTGTTGTGCAAAACTACAGGGGTGGGGTTACAGCACTACTTTTTAAAAAGTTTACAGTACATTTTAGGGGCAAACAGACCCCAAAATCAGATTCATCTGCCCCTATTTAGGTAAAAACCTGGTGTGGTGTTTACCTAAATCCAACCTTTTTTCCCCTTTTTCTGCCTCTAAGGGGAAGGGGACCAAGACATGCTAATATAACATATATGAACTGACATCATGGTGCCCAATACCCATGTCAGCAGTATAGAAACCCCACTCACCAGTGTAGGACACTTGGGAGCCCAATCCCATTGTCCAGTTATCTGCTACATCCCCCCAGCACTGTGGGACACTGGGAGCCCACTCCCAGTGTCCCAAAAAATGTATTTCAGTGATTTGCCAACAGCGGGGTGCTGAATACCCGTGTCAGCACTGGAAGCCCCCCACCTGTGTGTGACACTGGGGATCCCACTCACAGTGTTCCCAGATATGCTCTACCCCCAACAGTGTCCCCTAATACTATTACACTGTACGTGTAAAACACAAAACAGTTCCCTGACATCTTTTATTCTTTTTATCCTGAAAAAATGGTCCCTCATCATCTCCCCATCTGCCCTCATCCACACCCTCCCACTGAGCACACACTACCCCACAAACCCCCCCTTGCCACATACTTACCACTGGAGGTCATCGGATGTCATCTTCTGTGGACTGGGACATGTCTGCACTCCAAAGCTGAATGGTGAACTGAAGAATCAAGGTAAGTGCTGTGTAATGTATTTCAATGGTGTTTTGAACTAATGTTGATATCTTTGGCATTTTAAGAGACTTTTTTACCAAATTTTCAACATGGTCTTTTTTTGTACCCCAGCGTCACTGTTGTTTTGTTAATCAGGCCCAGAAGGTGGTTTGGATTGGGACCGACTAATAAAATGACAGTGCCAGTGTTGATGAGGTGGGATCCCAACAAGACAATGTTGAAAATCTGGTGAAAGAAGTCTTACAAATTGCCAAGTCATGAGCATTCATTGAAATTTTTCTATGCAGGTGCATAACTTTGCTAATTTTTAATATGTTGATGCAAAATTTTCAACATGGCCATTTCTCCACACCACCTCATGAACAGTACAGCTGTCATTTTTCAGATCCTGCCCAAAATGTGTTTTCAAACCTGTGGCACAGAATGGGGTTTTGGCATGGATTTTATAATTTTCAACTATGGGGTTTATGAGGTGTGGCCATAAAAAGACTAAGTTGAACATTTGGGGTCAAAACATGAAAATGTGCCAAACTTATGACAATTCATTGCAATTTCACTATGCCTGCTTGCACATTTGGAAATGTTAAATATTTTTACTCCAGGTTTTCAACATAACCTTCTTATTACCCCCACCTCATGCATGTCACAGTTGTCATTTTTCAAATCCTGCCCACAATGGGCCCTATGCACTAACTGGTGGGTTATACATGCCTGAGGCACATGTCCCACCCACTTAACTTCATGACCCTAGATCAGTGCAGACTGCACAGCATTTATGACCATTGTACCCACGGGGTGTCTTTTCATGGCCATGTCCCCTCAGGGTGGAGCTGCAGACCTGGGTAGGCATCCAATTGAATGCCTGTATCGGATCCCTCAGTGGATTGCCTTGTGCCCCTGTGGCAGGCACACAGAGTAGGGGCCAGTCACGTTACACAGCGATGGAGGAACACCTGTCAGGCATTCACCTGAGCAACTGCCCCAGCCCTCCTCTGCAGCCTAGCAGGCTGGGGCAGCATGGATGTCTGGTGGCTGGTGACACCACACCTGGTGGATGCTGTACATGGGAGCACATACTGGGTTATATCCAGTCTAGGCTGCTGTACCTGGTGCTTCATCAGTCTGGCACTATGTGGCTTAGTGAATGCTGTGTAGTGCAGGTACATCCCCAACATGCCCAAAGTGCAGTGCTCCCAGAGGGGCTAGAATGGCAGGCACACAAGTATCTTGTGCACCCTTGGTTAATGCCACCAGGAGTCCACAGAACCCCCACAGTGCAGCATTTACATGTAAGTTTGCCTACATGCCTCAGTTATGCAGTGCATAGGCAACTATTTTGTTTATGCATAGGACCCCATGTGTTTTCTCACATGTGGGGCAGAATCTTGCAGTTGTGCATAATTATGTTTTGGCTTGGATTTCACAATTTCTCTGTATCGGGGTGCATGAGATGGGGTAATAAGATGGATATGCTGACAATTTGGACAATGTTGTTCTATACATGAAAGTATAGGGCCTGGAGGTCCCTGTGCTTTCACACCTACATACATATGCACATCTATGAGTGGATTGGACCATAGGGCCTGGAGCGCCCTGCACTTCCACAGACAAATATGGATATAATTATACTATTTGAAAAAGTAAAGAAATTCATTGCAAAAAAAACTTGTTAATGCATCAGTTAGGGTTCTTACTAATGTGACAAAAGCAGGGAAATATGATGCTAGGATTTCCAGCCCTAACACTCCACCCCCAATCTTCAGATACTGGCAGGCATCAGGGGTGTGCCTTTTGATCGTCGGCTGTAATGCTCACCCCATTCTCCCATACTGTCCCTGATTCAGCTTATTTACTTATAGAATGAGGTGAGGGACAGGGCCTACAACCCAAAGGCACACCCCTGATTCCTGTCACTATCTGCATGATGGAGGTGGGGTGTCAGGGCTGGAAACCCTAACACCACATTTCCCTGCTTTTGTCGCTTTATTAAGAACCTTTACTGATGCATTTATGATGTTTTTGCAATGAATATATTTATGTTGCCTTGACCCTAACTGGAGCATTAAAGAAGTTTTTTTGCAGCCTATTTCCTTACATTTTGACATAGTATAATAGTATCCTTATTTTACTGTGGGAGCATATGGTCATTTGGACCCTGCACTCCCATCCCTCTGTAGATGGGTATATATATATATATATATATATATATATATATATATATATATATATATATGTAACTGTAGAAGCACAGTGCCATCTGGGCCCTGCGTTTCCATTTGTAGGACAACAGTGACCAAACTGTCAGCATAGCCAGCTTATTACTCTACCACATGTACGTGGTACAGAAAATTGTTGCATCCCCACCAAAACATAATTCTGCACAACTGCAACACCATTTCATGCCACAGGTGTGAAAACACATTTTAGGCAGGATTTGAACAATGACAGCTGTGACATAAATGAGGTGTAGTAATAAGCAGACTATATAAAAAACCTGGGTCAAAATATTTAAAATTTCCTAAGTTACAAATGTGCATAGTGAAATTCCAATGACTAGTCACAACATTGGCATTTTTTCATATTTTGATTCCAAATTTTCAACATGGTCTTCTTATGATCCCATCTCATAAACCCCATACTGTAGGTGAAAATGTTCAAATCCATGACAAAACACCATTCTGTGCCACAGGTGCAAAAACACACTTAGGACAGGATCTGAAAAATGACAGCTTTACTGGTCATGAGATGGTGTGAAAGAACGGCTATGTTGAAAATTTGGAAGTCAAAATATTGAAAATCACCAAAGTTATGCATGTGCATAGAAACATTTCAATGAATGCTCATAATTCAGCCATTTTTAGGAATTTGTTTCACCAAATTTTCAACCTGGCCTTTTTGGGACCAACACTGGTGGTGAAATTTTGTTATTTAATTCCAAAAGGTGATTTTACACAGTGACTAGGAAATCACCTTCCAGACCCAATTAACACCGTGACACTACCAGTGTTCATGGGGTGGGGTCCCAAAAAATGCCACGTGGAAAATTTGGTAAAAACAAAATCCTAAAAATGGCAAAGTTATGAACATAAGTTCAAAATACCATTGAAATACATTATACAGCACTTATTTTAATTCCTCAGTTCATAATTTGGCTTTGAAGAGTGCAGACATGTCTTAGTCCACAGATGATGACAGAATTTGATATCAGCTGGTAAGTATAGGGTAAGAGGGGTGTGTGGGGAGGTGGGTGCTCAATGAGAGGGTCAGATTGGGTGTAGGGGTCAGCAGCGATGACAAAGGACTGTTTTCTTTGTTTCAGGTAGAAAAGAAAAGATGTTGAGGCATTGTTTTTCTATTGCAGGAACCTGTCACATTAATAAACCATCTCGGGACACTGGGGGTAGGCTCCTCAGTGTTTCACACTGCTGAGAAGGGCTCTAAATGCTGACACTGTGATTGGGCCCCCTGATGTCAGCTACAGTTAATAAAATAATGGGCTGCAGGAGATGCATCAGATGCCAGGGTTGGGCAACCCAGAGAAGGATTATATAAATATGAAACTGCACCTAGCTCTTCTGTATAAATGTATAAAAAGGACAGTGATTGGATGGTGGAGGAGTACCAATAGACACCAGGGAACATATAAATGTATAATGCGGACGGTGATTGGCGGGTAGTGGGTGCCACTAGACACTAGGGAATATATAAATTAATAATTGGAATGGTGATCCGAGGGTGAGCGGGTGCCACTGGACACCAGGGAAGATATTATTTATGGAGATAGTGTGTGGTGGGGGGCTCACACCACCAACCACCAGAGAAATGGTGGGGTGGCTTACAACTCACACTGTGACTGGCAGCATGAGTTCAATTGTGACTACAGAAATCAAGAAAATCTGCTGTTCTCATACAGAGAATGCCGGGGAGGTTCCTTTCACTAAGCTGGGCATCTGGGATTTGGGATACCCAGAAAAATTATTTCTGGCCCAAACATCCTAATCTAGCTAAACAGGGCCCATTTAGCTAGGTTTTGGTGTTTGATTTTTAAAATGAGAACATTTTATGTATTTTCAATGTGTTTTAGTTGGTTAGAAAAAAATAACAAGATGGCAGCTCATAAAAAAGGAATTTCTCTGGCAAAAAAGGGTTGGTCTCTCACAAAAAAGAGTACTTTTTTGTGAGGCCAAATCCTTTGTCGAACTTCTAACCTCTATCCTGGAAAGTGATCTTCCCATTGAAAACAATGGGAATTTAAAAACTGAATAACTTTACAGTAGATTAATATTTTGTCTAAAAAACAAATACATGGCAGTTCTGTTACACAAGCTGTTTCGACCATAAAAAGTTATACCAGAATGCCATGCCACCTGGGTGTAAGATGATGAAGAAAAAATTGCAAAAAGTGGTGACTTTAATGGTTTTTACACTATACAGATCTCAGAATCTGCACATCTCCATTGAGGCACAGGTAAGGAAGCATAGGAAAACCAGGAGCAGTTGTAAAATTCACAAGTGGTTTATTTTTAACAGTAAAATAAAAAAAAAATTGTTCAGTATAACTGTTTACAAAGGCAATATAAACAGAGAAGTCCTTCTGGGTTTCTTCTCAATTTGTTGTTGTTGTTGTTGTTGTTGTTTATTCACTTAACGTGGAAGCACACTGGAAACAAGTTCCTTTACAGGTGCGACTCCACATATATTGCATACAGACAATACATAATCAAACATACATATATACAATGCAGCAAATGGCAGACAAAAATGTCTTTGTTACGTATAAAATTCATAAAAAATTCACAAAAACAGTTACAATTAAATTGAGATTAAATACATCCTTAATGCATCGGCAAACTTTTGACAGAACCAACCCTAATATCTTGAGGAATTTCATTCCAAATAAATGGAGCAATATAAGCAAAGAATCTTTGTTCACTTTTAGATTTCATAAAAGGAATCTAGAGAAACCTACTGTCTGACCTATGTCTAGAATAATGACCATCAATATATGGTCTAAAAAACTTTGAAATACCATGTGGAATTCCAGAGTCCATAACTTTATATATGAACTTGACACACAGTATTGGAAATTTAATGAAACCGTAACCAGCCCATTTCTTTCAAAATCACACAATGATGAGATGACTTAGAACAATTTAAAGCAAACTTAGCTATCAAGTGAAGTAAAGTGGATTTCTTTGAAATCACTGTCACAGAAGCAGTGTCAGTAATCATAGCTGCATAGTTCACAATAGAAGTAAGGCAATTTGAAATAACCAGCCTAGACTCAGGAATAAGAAATGAAACTGATTCTGTACAAAGAACCTAATCTACAATGTATTCTTGAGGTAACCCTCAAAAATGAGATTCATAACTTAGATGAGAATCTAGTAATACCCCAAGATATTGAAATGTGTCAACATAGTCAAACAGTAATCCATCAAGAGATTTAACTTCCAAAGTACCAACCTCAGATCTCAGTCTAGGTAGGGTACCAAAACCATCACCTTTGTCTTAGATTTGTTTAAGAGTAATTTACAGGCCATAAGTGAAGACTGAAAATTGCACATTTCCTCTGTTAAAGAAACACCTAGATCTCAACTGACAAACCCTCATATAAATTACTGCATCGTCAGCATAAAGTGTTAGAGAAGCATTATTAATCACACTTACTAGTTGATCAAAAAACAAAGAAAACAAAAGTGGCCCCAAAATAGAACCTTGTGAAACCCCACACTTAACCATTACAGAGTCTGATACAGCACCCCTATATTTAACCTTTGAAACCTATTTGTTAAATAATCCCTCGTCCAGTCCAAGAAAGACTCACCAACTCCCAATGACTCAAGTCTAGAAATCAACAATTGGTGATCAACTGAGTCGAATGCCTTGGTCAGAAGTCCACGAACACGGCACCGTCAGACACCCTTTATCCATGCCATTAAGTACCGCGTTCGTGAACTCGACCAAAGGCAGTCTCAGTACTCCTTCCCTTTCTAAAACCATGTTGGTTCTGAGACAATAATCCAAAGCGATCCACATACCCAATCAACTGATTATAAACTATTCTTTCCTGAACTTTAGCTAAAGCAGACAAGATAGAAATAGGTCTGTAGTTACAAAACTCATGTTGTGAACCAGATTTAAATATAGGAGTGACCAAAGTATGTTTCCATATATTAGGTATAGTACCTGTAACAAAGAACAAATTGAAAATAATACTAACTGGAAGTGCAATAACTGAGGCAGCATCCACCAATAAACTAAGACATAAGCCATCAGAACCAGCTGAGCTGTCCCTCTTAATACAATGCAACAACCTCTACCTCCTTCGATAGTAGTACTCTTAAATACAGTTTAGGATTAACTGTAAAATCTTCAGTCAATCCCAAGTAGTTCACCTTGGACTGGTCACTAAAGGAAGCAGGCAATGCAGTAAATTTCAAATTAAACTCGTTAGCTATCTTCAATGGACAAGACAACAAGTCACCGTTCAACCTCATTGAACCTGGTTGACAAACATTAGGTCTTATAAAATTGTTAATTGTTTTCCAAAAGTAGTAGCGTTAGATAACCCTTCACATTGTTTATGACTGAATATCATCTGTTTTAGCCTTCCTTATCTTAGCTTCACATTGGTTCCTTAAAGTCCTATACGCATGATAACCAGAAGCAGAATGGTTCATTTTATATGTTTTCCAGGCCTTGTCTCGTTGTCTCATGAGTTTAATCAAAGGAGGTGTTAACCACCCATAAGTTTTCCCTCGGACCCTTCTTTTAACAAGGGGAGCTAACTGGTCCAAAACATGTGTAAACTCAGTAATGAAAAAATTTCCAAACTCAGTCTGTCTCAGTCTCTGTCTCTCTCTTTCAAAAGATTGCAGCTCTGTTTTTATAAGACTTTGCAACCCCGCTCATTAAGAAAACAGTATGCTTCTCACACAGTGTTCTTGTAAGTTTCAGCAAATGCAGCAAAAACTACATTGTGACCCAGAACTGACCTATTGCATACAGCTTCTCAGAGAGTTTGCAGAGTTCCAAACAGCTTTTTGCAACCATTTCAACAGCATAACTATATAAATTTCAACGGTAAAACTATATACATTTCTAAACAAAGGGATCCCAGTGTCAGTTACATTTCCACATAATGATTCACATATATTTTTATACCAGCAGATATGCAAGGGGGAAGAATAGACAGAACACCAAGAGAAGGTAGAGAAATAGTGAGAGGCAGAATTGCAAGACCATTGGGGTGATCAAGTCCTAGTTCTCATGAGACAATTTGTTGTGAAACCAGACAAACAGAAAAGGAGAGAATAGAACAGATCCCTGCATTTAAACTCTTTCTGCTTAACAAATGGGATAGGGCCATACTCAGCCCTGTCACAACATCAAACCAGAATGAAGCTTGCCAAGTCAAGAGATCTATCCCACAGGACAGCACATGCTGACTTTTGTGCAAATCCATTGATCAGTTGCAAATTTATTAAATTGCAGAATTTGAGGTTTAACATTAAACATGCTACTCAACTCTAACTATGGTGGCATTCATTGCAAAAATCTTCATTAATGCATCAGTTAGGGTTCTTATTAAAACCCAAAAGTAGGGAAATGTGATGTTAGGGTTTACAAATCTAATACCTCACCTCCCACCCTGCAGACACTGACAGGCATCAGGGTTGTGCCTTGAGTCATCAGCCTAATGCTCACCCCATTCCATAAGTAATCAAGCTGAGATAGGCACAGTTTAGAGAATGGAGTTTCCTATACCCTACACTATATGCTGTCAGGAGGGGTGTACACCTGTTTTTTGTGAATTGTGGGTAGCGTACAGTCAGGTATTCAAACTCAGATAACATTTTCAAAAGTGCATTTTCTAACACTTCATCAATCTCTGTTTTAAAGTTTATAGTAGAATCAAATGTCAATTGTTCATAAAAAATAGTGTTCTTTGATGTCTGTCACATTCTGCCACATATTTACTGGTGTCCAGTACAACCATGGCTCCTCCTTTATCTACCCTTTTTATTGTTATTCCTTTCTCATTCTGTAATGTGTGCAATGCTTCCCTTTCTTCTTTTCTAAGGTTGTCATAAGTTCTTTCATTTTGTTGAAATATTCTCCTGAATTTGTTTTCACACACTTGTTTGAAAATTGCAATGCTTGCATTATAGGGTGGATTAAAGGTGGGGGGGGGTTAAATCCACTTAGATGAAGGTCTTGTCTTCTAATCCCATTTTCCTCTTGTGGGTCAGGTATTTCTTGCAAATAGTCTATATGGTTGCCTTCTAGCTGCCAGTCTTGTATAGATATCCCTTTGGGATCTTGATGTTCTATGCTGTCCCCATTATTACCTCCCACACTAGAATGTTTATCCCAGAATGCTTTTAAATTCAGAGTTCTCATGAATCTATTTAAGTCTATGAATAATTCAAACTGTAAAATATTGCAATTAGGTGTGTAGGAAAGTTCTTTTTGTAGTAGTTTTATTTCTGCTTCACTTAAACTTTTGTTTGACAGGTTAACTGCATTCACTTCTATTTTGATTACTTGTTCACGTTCCCAGGTTTCCCTGAGTTCTCCATTGCATTTTCTTTTCCTACCACCCCTTCTAGTCTTCTTGGGAGCTGTTGTTGAGTTTGAGTTTGCTGTTGTTGAAAACTCACTGCTCTCGTGATTACATGTGGGTCCCTGTCCATCTCCTCCTCCTCCTGGTCCTCCTCTAAAAAATGTTCTTGGGCATCACTGTCTGACCCACTGGTGGATGTATATCCAGAGGGGACGCTCCTCTATTTTTCAGTAAGTTAAACAAGCATTAGTCAATGATGAATGCTGTCACGCTGGCATTGGCACTGGCAGTGGCAGAGCTAGAGGTGCATAATAGAAATGGTAGTGAAGTACTGAAGTGGTACTAACCCCACCCCACCCCAGAGAGGACAGGCAGTGGGTGTGCCTTTTGGCTCATCAGGTATATTTGCAAAAACATTTCAGGCAGGATATGTAAAATGACAGCTGTACTATTCATAAGGAGGTGTGGAAAAATGCCAATTTTGAACATGTGGAGTGAAAATATTACAAAGGCAGGAAGTCACAAGCGTGCTTGCAAACTGAGCAACGTGTGGTCATAAAACACTAACTGTATGGACTGTCAGCCCCAAATTTGCAACATAGGCATTTTAGGAACTCTGCTAATGAACAGTGTCACTGTCATTTCCATAATGTGTCTCAAACATGGACGTTCTACAGCGACCGCGCTATTCTGAGCCGGAACTGCGAAAACACATTTTGATAAGGATTTGAAAAATGACAGCTATACTGTTCATAAGGAGGTGCAGAACAATGGCAATGTTGAAAATCTGGAGTGAAAATATTATAAATTTGCGAACTTATGAGTGAGCATGCAAACTGCGCAACGCATGCTCGTAACACAGTCATGTTATGGAGTATCTTCACCAAATGTTCAGCATAGTCATAGTAGGACCTCTGCTCATGGACAGTGTAACTGTCATTTTCATAATTTGCCCCAAGCACTGATTTCCCACAGCTACCATGGTATTGTGCGCCGGAAGTGTGGAAACACATTCTGGCCAGGATGTGAAAAACGACAGCTGTACTGTTCACAAGGAGGTGTAGAAAAATGACAATGTTGAAAATCTAGCATTAAAATATTGCAAATTCATGAAGTTATGAGCGTGCGTAGCAACTGCGCAATGCACACTCGTAAAACAGCCATTTTTTGGATTTTTTCCACCAAATTTGCAACATAGGCTTTTTGACAGCCCACCTCATGAACACTGCTGCTGTTCTGTGTTAATTGGTCCCAAAGGTGATTCTGCACAGTGACCGCGAAATCACCTTTCAGGACTGATTAACATCATAACTGTAACAGAATTCATGAGGAGGGGTCCAAAAAACCCCATGTGGAAAATGTAGTGCAAAAATTCCAAAAAATGCCAGAGATATGCATCAAAGTTGAAAAAAACCCTATTTATTCCATTATACAGTTACCGGCATATCCTCAGTTCGTGGTCGGCTTTGAAGAGTGCAGACATGTTCCTGGTCCACTGAAGATCACACACAAGACTCCAAGGTAAGTATGGGGTGAGGAGGGGTGTGGGGAGGCAGAGCACGAGTGGGTGGGTGCAGGTGGTGGGTAGGGAGACTATGATGGACCGATTATATACAAGAGGAAAAAAACTAACATCGGAACTGTTTTTTTTCCAGGGACTTGGCATGCAGGTGGGCTACCAGCATGCCACCTTACTGTTTGTGGGGGGTTGTTGCCGATTGAGGATTGTGCACCCTTGTTGGCACACAACAAAAAAAGGGGGTTAGTTTATACCGACAGGGATTGGGCACCCCATCGCACACAAGGAAAGTGAGGAGATAAGAGCCGAGGGGATTGGGCACCCACCTCGGCATATAAGAAATGGGGAACTGCTTTATGCTGACAAGGAGTGGGCTCTCCCATCAGCAAATCTGTGTGACCAGAGTAAGCCGGCAGGGGGATTGGGCACCCCGGAAGTCGGCAGTTGTGAGGCCGCCTGCCATGCTGATAATGTGGCAAGCATGTTGGAAGGGTTCGCTGCATCTGACAAGCTTTGCTCGGATTGCAGCGGACATTTCCTTAGATGTGCTCACCACATTAGAATGCATGGTGTGGCACCAGCATGCAGGTTGATTGGGGAATGAGGGATGCACCTACTGATGTTTGCCCTGCATTTGCCCAACAGTGACCGCACCTCCAAATTCCCACTGCTGCAAGATGTTGGCTGCGCAAGCACACCAACATAAAAATGACAACTTTGCTTCTATAGCCCTAATGTTTAACATACTTATTTGTAGCCCATGTTTCAAAACAATGTCACATCTTCAGTCTTGTCAGTATCCAAAAAGTAAACCAAAAATAAATTGCTGTTAACAGTGATTTTGAACAGATCAAACTTCCCAAAGAGGGACAGCTTGTTGTTTTCATCTGATTTTTCTAATTCCCTCAATTTAAACAAGCATTTGTCAATGCTGAATTTTGTCTTGCTGGTATTGGCATAGGTAGTGTAGGAATTAGGGAGATGCATAATAGGAATGGCAGTGAAGTATTGCGCTAACACCACCCCCACTCACTCCTGCAGAGACTGAAAGGCATTGGGGTGTGTCTTTGGGTCATCAGCTATACATGCTTAAGCCATTCCACCTCACCCTGCAGACAGCAACAGGTGTCATGGTGTGCCTTGGGGTCTTCAGCCCTTACCCACACCCCATTCCATAAGGAAATAAGCTGAGATGGATGCAGTATAGGAGAATGGGATGAATGTTAAGGCCAAAGACCCCAAGGCACTCCTCAATTTCTGTCAATGGCTGCAGGGTGGGGGTGGAATGCCATGAGCATTACGGCCAACGAACCCAAGTCACACTCCTGACACCTGTCAGTCTCCACAGGGTGAGGTGTTACAGTTGGAAACCATAACACCCCTGGTGTTGGTTGGTATTTTCACTCCAAATTTTGAATGTGAGCTTTTTGGGACCCCACCTCATGAGCAGTGGCAGTATAATTTCATTACTTAATCCCAAAAGGTGATTTCACACAGCAACTGCATGATTCGGTGCCACAGGTGTGAAAATACATTTTGGGCAGAATGTGAAAATGACAGCTGTACTAGTCATGAGGAGGTGTGAATAAGGACAATGTTGAAAATCTGGAGAAAATAAAAAAATTCGCAAAGTTATGAGTGTGCATAGAAACTGCACAACACACACCCATAACGCAATCAATTGTTGACATTTTTTCATCAAATTTTCAACATGGGCATTTTGGGACCTCCACTCAGGAACAGTGGCACTGTGATTCTGTTAATCTCTCCCAAAAGTTGATTTCTCACAGTGACTGCACCATTCTGTGCAACAAGTGCAAAAACACATTTCAGGCAGGATGTGAACAATGACAGCTGTACTGTTCATAAGGAGGTATGAAAAAATGGCAATGTTGAACATCTGGAGTGAAAATATAAAAAAATTGGTGAAATTACGAGTTTGTGTAGAAACTGCACAATGCACACTCATAGTGCAGTAATTTTTGGGGAATGTTTTCACCAAATTTCCAACATGGGTGATTGGGATTCCCATCTCATGAACAGTGGCACTGTCATTTTATTAATCGGTCCCAAAAGGCGATCCTGTGCAGCGACCACGAAATCATCTTTCGGGACTGAGTAACAAAATAATAGTGACATGTTCATGAGGTGGGGTCCCAAGCACCCCATGTTGAAAACTTGGGGTCAAAATTCCTAAAAATTGCTGCGATATCAACATAAGTTGAAACTCCCATTGACAGCCATTATACACACTTACCTTTGATTCTTCAGTTTGCCGGTCTGCTATGAAGAGTGCAGATGTGTCCCACTCCACAGAAGATCGCTGCTTTCCACCTCTGGAGGTAAGTATGGGGTAATGGAGGGTGCAGGGAGGTGGGTGTTCAATGGGAGGGTGGGGATGGGGAGGGGCAGTGGAGAGACTATAAGGGACTGTTTTCTTCTTTGTAGATTAAAAAAACTGCCGGGGGATGGTTTTCTTAATTTACAGGTGCAAAAACCCCAAACAAACAAAAAACTTTTGGGCACACTGGGATGCACTCCCAGTGTGCTGACTCAGGGATTGGGTACCTCGATGTTGGCTTTCCAGGGAGTGTGTGGTGGATGGCAGGAACCGCCAATGTGGAAAGGCACGAAGGGGATGATTTATTTATTGAAATATTTCACCAGGAAAGGCACATTGAACAAACAAGTTGCTCTCATAGAGCAAGAGCTGAGGACAGAGTGCTCAGCATGTGGCAGGAGTTGAAGAGGTTGCGAGGGAGGGGGAAGGTGCCACTGTAATGATGAAACTGTCTGTGATTGCAGCAGCAGATTCATTTCAACTCCTTGGCTCTCTTTGAAGCGGCTGTTATCACCAGCATGCTCACTGATTAGTGACTCAGAAATGCACCCACTAAGCTGTCCCCTTCATTCGCCACAACCCTGACACACTTTTGACATGTGCTACTAGGACAAGATGTTACTTGCACGTGCATGCAAGCCAACATAAAAAGAGGTATGAAAATATGGTCATTATTATTCATGAACTATGGCATGACTCTAGTCATCCAAGCTACACCCTTATGCAGATATTTTTGAAGTGCTTACTGAGGATGCTCAGAATCAGCATTTTACAAATTAATAACTTTTAAATTACTTATTATTTTTCATCAAACAAGCAAAGAAAATCCTTCTGAGGCAAGCCCTTTGTACCCTGAAAATGCCAAAATTGACCCCTGAGGTACTCCACAGCAAAGAGCAATAGCATCTGAAATGTTTCTGCTCAATGCCACCTGCTGCACTCTGCCAGATAAGTAAGACTCAAACCATTGCATACCTGAGAGTCCTACATAGTGTCTCAGAACAGCAGTACTCCATGGTCTACCATGTTAAATGCCAAGAATAGATCCAGTAACACCAAGACAAAACAATGGTGACTGTCTCTAGCCTGGAGAAGGTAAATGAACACCTTGACAAGAGCAGTCTCTGTACTGTAATGAGGCCTGAACCCAAACTGAAAAGGTACAAGGATCTCAAAACATTTTTTATCTATTTATTTTTTGTTGACCGGGTAAGTGCACTAGACAAATCCTACCTATTTTCAGGCACGACCCGGGGGAGAGGGATACAGATGAATGCCAACTGACCTTGAACCAGATTAAGCTGTTGGTGGTATTTTTAGTGAATGAGGGAAATTTGGCCAGGACACCGGGGAAATTCCCCTACTCTTTCAATAAGTGCCATGGGATCTTTAACATCCACCTGAACTACCACCAATCCAGGCAGATGGGACCTCGGTTTAACGTCTCATCCGAAGCGGCACCTCAGAAGTGCAGCATCCCTCTCATGCTGCACTACAGTGTCAGTATTGGGATATTAACCCAAGTGCCAGATGTGGGAACTGAACCCACAGCTCTCTGACCTCCCAGCCTCAGAGGTGAGTGTGCTACCTACTGAGCCACTGACACTATTTCAAAGGGTTCTGTAGCTGCATCAACACTACCTTCTTAATAACCTTCCCAAAGAATGCTAGGTTTGAGATATTCCTCTGATTCACTAGATCATCAGGGTCCAGGGATGGTTTCTTCAGAAAGGATTTTACCTCTGCTCCTTCAGTCTAGTTGAGAACATGCTCTCCCAAAGTGAACACTTGACAGTCTCAGCTAAAACTGGAGCCAGAGTCAACCAGAAACTTGAGTGAAAGCTGGTGGGCCCTGAATCTAAAATTCAGTATGTGGGACACAGCCCCAGGACCACTCAGAAACCCTCCACAACCATTACTGGATCAAATGCCACCCAAAGTGAAAGAATGCTCAAGTCCCTCACCTTCTGACCACTGCTGGCCTATGACAGGCTACCTGAACAGACTTTGGCCCAGATGGGGGAACACCTTGCTAAGAAAAAGGAAAAAATTGATTAAACTCATTGCACTTTTCTTTTTTTTCCATAGAGATTTTTCTGCTCCCCAGCAGAATGTTCGACTGTATCAACCTATCCCATGAGCACAGGCTGTTATGATCCCCTCACCAGGTCTGAGACCTGGCAGACCATTAGTGCTTTCCTAAGGAAGGCTTCCTGTAATCCAGCCTCTGTATTTTCCACTGGTTTTCCCTCCTGTGGCCTGTGGATGTGCAATGAATGTGATGTCCAAGCTGCACTTCTACAGAGATAGCCCCAGCATTCTGAATACAGAATCCCTTCCCTTGCATCGTGGCATCACATGTGCAGGTATCCAGCTACCATTGGGTGTCAGGCACACCGCATGCTACAATAATCCCTTCTTTGAGGAAGGAGAGTTGTCCTAGGGATGCTCAATCCTTCCTCTCCTGCCAGCCCCAAGCAACTCAAGTCTTTCCCTACCCTGGGTCACTGGCGTGGCAGGAGGTAAGGTGCTGAGTGCCTCATTCCTTCACGCCACCAGGCTGGTTCATCATTGCACTTTTCTGCTGTATAAGCTCCTCACAAGTGAAGACAGAAAGGAATTAACAATCTGTCTACAGTGTTGAAGAGCTGAGCCAGAAAAGCTAGATGATTTTTTACCTTCTGATATCACACATGGCAAGAACATTGTCTTTTTCAGTGTGATAGCCCCATGATACTCTCTGCAGTGAGCATGGAGCACCAATTTGTCCTCCTTAGAGCTTGTCCTCCTGCACGAACATGAAAACCTCCACCCCTTGGTCTTCAACCACCTCAGATCAACATCAAACCAAAGAGATCTGGGGTGGGACATCAATGGGTGAACACGATTAGGCACCAGTGAGTTGAAGGCCGCTGCATGAGTTTTATTATACCTGCTCCATGGCATTCTTTTGCACCATTGGCACAAGTTGAGTCTATTGTCTAGATGTTCAGAACAGCCAGGAGATTATTTGCTTCCACATTTTTAAAAGGGCAATATCCGACCATCTCCACAGAGGGGGTTTCAAAATTGGGGGACTCACAATGAAATTGTATTGCTCTGTATTCCACTGCAGTAGGATTTTCACAATGTCCTATGCTGGTTCTACTCCAACCATCTCCTGGTCAACACTAAAAAAAATGGTGCCCTTGACCTTTGGTGCCAGCCAGAGATTGGCCAGGCTTTCAAGACTTCCAGTCTTCTGCATGCTGGATGACTCCCCACTTGATGCAGTGCAATCCTTCACGTAGCTGGGCATGTAGCAAGACAACAAGTGCAACTTCTCAGCCCACGTTGATGCGATCCATGCAAAACTGCAGCCTAAGTTGGGTGCCCAGTACCATAATAAAGCCTCTTTTCACTGCTAGTCTGCAGAGAGCTGGATACAAAAATGGTTCTCCTGTTTTTTTATTATGCAGATGTGGTACTGCTCTTTTTACTTCCCTAGGCAGACTGGGCAACCTTGTGTAATGCCTTTTGTTGCTTGCTTCATGACAAACTCCCTTTCACGTACTCACTATTGCTCCCTCTGCTCCTCCTTTTCCATCATCACCCTTACATCTTGTTGCCAGTTACACTGTACCTCATTCATATTCAAATACTGGTTCAGTTCCCTTCCCTCCTTCCTCTTATCATGCCACTGCCCCGTTATGCCTGCTCCATGCTTTCCACTCCAGGGACCAGTGAACCTTCTCCATTCCATATCCCCATTCCTCTGCAGGGCAATTAACCTTCTGCTATTGTCCTACAACTCTCTTGAACCAGCTTCCTCATCCTTCTCCAACTTCACCACCTCAGACTCTTTCAGGCACCAGCTGAAACTCCTTCCAGCCTGACCTGCTTCTGTGTCTCCTTAGAGGGATTCCCTGTCATACACTGGCAAAAATGGATTCTGGTTCTTTCCTATCCAAATGCCTAGTGCACTGCCTGCTTGTTTGGTTAACATTCCTGTAACAAAATTTGTGTTGTATCTTGCATGTGCACTTGGCTTGTTACAGACATGCATATTTTCACTTTCAACTGTTCCAAAATTACCTGTGATTCATTATACTTTGTACTTGTGACTGCACTTTACTTCTGTAATTTCAAATGCACTGTAATTTGTTTGTTGTTCTTCCGATTTCCCTTTCCATTGATCACACCTGCAAACAAGCCTCATCTCAGTGTACCTTTCCCAGTCACCAATTTTTAAATTAATGAATTAATCAGTGATGATCTGACCACCTGACTGGATTAACCTTGACATCTTGAATGTCAAGACTAAATGCAAAAAATAAATTTAAGGTATGGCCTTTTTGGTGGGTCTCAGTGGCAACTGCCTGCACTAGGCCCAGTGAATACATCAACTGGAGGAACTGTTGTCCAAACTGAGAGTCCTCATCATTGACCCAAGAGTTGAATTCACCCAGCACAAACAGGCTTTATGTGTCCACTACTAGGTTGTCCATGAAGCCCTCCAGTTCCAGCAGAAAATTACCTGAATGCCACAGTGGATGGTACATGAGGATGATTCTGCAACCTGTACCCAGACCCCTTGCTGATGGGGTGCCTGATCTCAGGTCAGTATCATGATCCTCCTCAACTTTGATGGCACACTGGGAGCCCACCCGATGTGCTCAACTATTTCTTTTTATTTTAACTTGTTGAAAAGAAAACTGTGCTCTGTTGTCTTCGATGCAGAATCCTGCATTGAAATTTGCAAAAACGTTGTTGCAGGATCCTGTTTCGAAATATTGCTGATGGGGGTGCCCAATCCTCCTGTCGACATCATTATCTCCCCCCCCAACTTTGGTGGCACACTCAGAGCCCACCCAGTGTGCCCAATTATTGTTTTTTTATTTTAACCTGTGAAAAAAGAAAACCATCCCCATTGTCTTCGATGCAGAATCCAGCATCTAAATTTGTGAACATGTCAATGCAGGATCCTGTATTGAAGCATTGCCGATGGGGTGCACAATCCCCTGTTGGCATCATAGTCTCCCCAACTTTGGTTGCACAGTTTGAGCCCACCCCAATGTGCCTAATTATTTCTTCTCACCCCTACCACCACCAACATCCCCCACACTCCACCAACAGGTGTCAGGTGTGCCATTGGGTCATAAGGGCTAATTCTCACACCATTCCACATGTAAACAAACTTACACTACAGTATAAGACAATGGGGTGAGATTTAGGCCTTGATGACCCAATGGCACACTCTGATGCCTGTTGGTGGGGATGTGGGTTGGGTCAGGGATAGGAACCCTGGGGTGGGGTGTTAGGGTTGGAAACCATAATGCCTCATTTCCCTGCTTTTATCACTGTGGTATTCACCCTAACTGATGAATTAAGAAAGTTTTTGGCAAAGAATATATATTATACTGGTATGATACTGCCAGCATATTTAGGGTGAAAGGTAAATTCTATGTTAAATCCAAATATGTGAATGTTAATAAATTTGGAACCGATCAATGGGTTTGCATGAAATTTGGCATGCACAATAACTAGATCTCCTAACTTGCCAAATTCCATTGGAATCCATTGTGTGGTTTCTGAGATACAGAGTGTTGAAAAAACAGAAAAATCTTTGTTTTTTGACATTTCTTTGACCACCTGGATCTCAGAAACAGTTTTAGGTTGTGGTTTGAAATTTTCAGGGTAGAAAGTCCTTGCCTCACAGATGTGCTTTTGAAGGTTTGGTGAAAATAATATTAATCCATTCAAAATTTATTAAACTTTAAAGTGTCCCATTATAGCCTATGGGAAAGAAAATATATGATCTGAAAGTGAAAGCAGGTAAACAGCCCCAAAAAACAGTTTCTTTGCACTTCATAGCAAGAAAATGGTCAGGGGTTCGGGACTGAAATTTGCAGAGTGGCAAGCCTGTGCCCACAGATGTGCCCTTTGTTGGTTTGGTAAAGAAATGGACACTGGTTCCATAGTTACAGCAGTCTGAAGGGTTTCCGGACGAGCTTGCATTTTCTTCTCCGTTTCCTTAACTTTTCGCTTTTGGCATCAGTTTGTGCTTGCGTTTCTATTACCTTTTGCATTACCATTTACATTTGTGTTACCACGTTTTTGCATTGTAGTTACCATTACTATGTGACAAAACATCATGTGGTGGGAGTGTGGGGCCCGAAGGACCCATGGTCCCACCACCACATTCCATTAACTATTTATACTCTGCATTCTCAGAAAGAAGGGAAATCCATGGCAAAAAACTCAATTTAATGCATCAGTTAGGGTCATTCCACAGCGACAAAAGTAAGAAAATTCAATGTTAAGGTTAAAAAAAACCTTGCCCCCCACCCCACCCCCCAACCTGCATCGGGGTGTGCATTGGGGTCATCAGTCCTAACTCTCACCCCATTCTCCTATACTTCACCACCTCAGCTTCTTTATACATGGGATGGAGTGAAAGTTAGGACCAATGACCTCGACACACACCCCGATGCTGGTTGGGGGTCGGGGTGCGGGGCAAGGTGGTTTACAACCCTAATATCGAATTTCCTTACTTCTGTTGCTGTGGAAGAACCCTAACTGATGCATTAAACAAAGCTGAGTCCACCTAAAGGAGTACTATGGTCACCAGAGAGAAAAATGCATATTTCAAAGCGTTTTCAAGATACGGGCACCAAAAGGTACTCAGTGCTATCCTATGGGACATTTGGCAACTTTGGAGCACTGTAACTAGGGAACCATCATCAATTTTGTGACAAAACCACCAAAAGGCACATTTTTGAGGCCAGGGCTTGCAACGCTGCAAATTTCAACCAAAAAAGCCCTAACCATTATTTTGCTATGAAATGGCAAAGAAATTTTCTAATTTGGGGCTTTAATTCCATGAAATTTCACAACTTTCCAAAACTCCAATAGGTCAATATAGGGTACTTTCACGAAACTAAAAAGTAGCATCGCAACATTACTGGTAATTTCGTGAAACTAAAGGTAGTGTTGCAACACTACTGGTACTTTCATGAAACTAAAGGTAGTGTTGCAACCCTACTGTTACTTTCCCAAAACTAAAGGTAGTGTTGCAACACTACTGGTACTTTTCTGGCCCACTTTTGAGATATGGGCACCAAAAGGTGGCACAGATGCTGATATCTCAGTAATGTTTTCCATAGATGCCTTTTGCTGGTTTACTGGAAACATTTAAACCAGTTCCATTGTAAATGTAGTGTAATGTAAGTGGTATGTGGTTGTGGTAGCATGGGCACTCCGGGCCCTGAGCTCCCCTGATGCTGAAAATATTTGCGTAACGGTATGCAAATGTGGGAGCACAGGCTCTCTGGGCTCTGCACTGCCACTTACACATAAGTACTGGGACATAACACATGCCTACAGACATGAAAATTAACCCTTGGAACACAAATTTGCCAATATCTCAGTGACTGTAGCATCTATGAAAAAAATTCCATTCTGTGGTATTCATGACTTTGAAACCTTCACCCATGCTTTTGCTTATTCCACCTAAAGGTGGACTGAACTGTGAGTAGCAAAAAACCCGTATCTCAAACTGTTTTTGAGATACGAGCATTGAAAGGTGCAATGGGTGTTGCAATGTTATCCTATTGGGAATTTCGCAAGAAAATTACACAACGGAAGCTCATAACACAGTGAATTTTTTGAATTTTGAGCCAAATTTTCAACATGGACTTTTGGGACCTATACTTATGAACACTGGCACTGTGATTTCATTAATTCATCCTGAGAGTTGGTTTTGCACAGTGACCATGCCATTCTGCAGCTCAAGTGCAAAAACATGTTTCAGGCAGGATGTAAAATAAAACGTTGTACTGTTCATAAGGAGGCCTGAAAAATGGCAATGTTGAAAATCTGGAGTGAAAATGCCAACAATTTGCAAAGTTAATACACGTGTGTGGAAACATAAGAACATAAGAATTTGCCTGTAAAAGGGGACCTCTTGATCCATCTAGTCTTCCCAAAATATCTACCCGCCTCCTCTTAGACTATTTCCATTTTGTGCATAGTGTTTATCCCATGCAAGTTGAGTTCTCTTACATTTTTGAGCCTACTACCTCTTGTGGTAGGCTATTCCAGAGGTCCACCACCCTCTTGGAAAAAAGTACTCCTGATGTTCCCCTAAATGTACCTCCTGTCAGTCTTAGATTGTGTCCTCTTGTATTACTCTCTGATTTCATCTGAAACAGGTTTTCCTTCTGCTGTGTGTTAATTTCCTTCATATACTTAAACATTTCGATCATGTCCCCCCTATCTCTTCTCTGTTCAAAGCAGCAGTGCAACGAAAAGGGGTTAAAATTTGACCCTACCCTTTTTTCTTCCTAATTAATGCCAGATGCATTCCACTTTATTTTGGTGGTGAAGTTTTCAGTTTATATTATCATTTAAGCATTTTATGAAAGTTTTAAAATAATTATTTCTCAAGAAATAAAGATGGCCACCTCATTTTTGCATTGAAATAATACTGTGGACCTGAGGAGGGTAAGAACCCAGACAAAAATGAAAATGTACTGTATACAGCATAGAAAGCATCCAGAAACCCCAAATCAACAGTTCTGTCAATATTTTTCATAAACACAGCAGAAAAATAGCTTTTTGGAAAACATTTTCGTTGCACTGCTGCTTTAAGTGAGTATAGCTGTAAGTCAGCCAGTCTGGTTTCATATGGCTCCTGGTGCAAACCCTGTACCATCTTTGTAGCCCTTCTCTACACCACCTCCAGTCTGTTGATATCCTTCTTCAGGTGCAGCCTTCAAAACTGGATGCAATATTCCATATGCGGGCTGATCAGTGATCTGTAGAGTGGCATTATCACCTCTCTTTTTCTGCTAGTTATACCCCTTCCAATGAGTCTGAGGATGATGTTTGCTTTCTGCACTGCCCTTTCTTATTGCTTGCTCATCCTAAGGTCATCTGTAAAGATTATGGCAAGACACCTCTCCACCTGTGTTTCTTCAAGCTGGTGTCCTAGTAGCATGTATTTCTTACTGGGATTTCTTTTACCCAGATGCATGACCTTGCATTTTTTGGCATTGAACTTCAATTGCCAATTTTTGGACCATCCTTCCAGCCTCTTCAGATCCTTTTCCATTTTTAAGACTCCCTCTTGGGTGTCCACCCTTTTGCAGAGTTTTGAATCATCTGAAAACAGGCATACTTTCCCCCTCCATCTCATCAGCGATGTCACTGATGAAAATGTTGAAGAGGATTGGGCCTAATACTAACCCCTGTGGCACTCCACTGGTTACCTTGGCCTCCCCTTACTGAGCTCCATTGACTAAAACCCTCTGTGTCCTATCCTTGAGCCAGTTTGCAATCCAGTTGACTGTCTTCCTACTAAATCCTTTATTCTCTAGCTTATTCATAAACCTTCTATGGGATATGGTGTCAAAGGCCTTGCTCAAGCCTAGGTACACCACATCCACTGCCCCTCCCTGATCCACTGTTCTGGTCACCCAGTTGAAGAATTATATCATGTTTGCTAGGCATGATTTTCCTGCTGTAAATCCTTATTGCTTGGGGTCAAGCTTTCTGGATTCTTTTAGATGATCCACTCTTCTATTTTTCAGCAGGGTTTCCATAATTTTTCCTACCGCTGAGGTCAGACTGACTGGGCGGTACTTCCCAGGCTCTTCCCTGCTGCCACTTTTATGTAAGGATACCACCAAAGCCTTTTACCAGTCTAGTGGTATTGTGCCACTTTCCAGTGGCTTATTAAAAAGGTCAGTGAGCGGTGTTGCAATTTTTCCCATAACTTTCCTAGGGTGGATTCCATTGGATCCCATTGCTTTGTCTACTTTTAGTTTGCTAAGCTCTTCAAGGACTCTTTCTCTTGAGAAGAGAAAGTCATCTGCTGTTCTACTGTTGCACACTGCATTTCCCAAATTAGGGCCACTGCCTTGGTCATCAGTGGTGAAGACTGAGCAGAAGAATTTGTTTAGCACTTCTGCCTTGTCTTCATTCTTTTCAACTATCTGTCCTTCAGTCGATTTTAGCCTGATTATCCCACCCTTACTCTTTTTTCTTTTGCTTATGTACCTAAAAAAATGTTTTGTCCCCCTTTGTTACTTCCTGTGCTATTTTCTCCTCTGTCTGGGCTTTGGTTATCCTAATAGCCTTTCTCGCTTCTCTTAGCATTGATATGTAATGCTGCCTGCCTGTTTCTTTCTTCGTCTGCTTATACTGTTTGAAGGCCCTTTTTTGTGTTTTACTTTTGTTGCTATTTCTTTGGAGAAGCACAGCCACTTTTTCTTCTGTTTGACTTGTTGATGTGCTTTGTGCACTGTTCAATAACTTGAAGTAAAGCTGTCTTCAGGGCTTCCCAACTTCTCTCACATTCCATGAGTTGTTGATTTCCAGCAAGTTTCTTAACTGGGTTTTCATGACGCTGAAGTCTGCCTTGCAGAAACCAAGTATTTTGAGCTTTGTGTGACTGCTTCCGCTATCCTTTCCAATGTTAACCAGATTGACCTGTGGTTGCCCAGTTCCCAGATTTCCCCTACGGTTATGCCTGAGATTCTAGTACTGTTTGTTAGCACCATGTCCAGGATAGTCTGATCTCTGGTGGGGACTGCACTGGCTAATTAAGTCCTGCCCCCTTTAGGGCAAGTAGGAACTCTTTGCTGCATTCAGACAATGCCATGAATGAGGACCAATTTACATCAGGTTGATTGAAATCCCCCACTAATAACAGGTTTCCCATGTCAGCCATCAAGAAGATGTTTTCCAGGAGCTCCTTATCTATGTCATAGTCTTGGGAGGGAGGGAGGTCTATATATGACTCCCACTTGGATGGGGGCTTTGTCCCCTGCTCCTAGGGTGCCCCATAGAGCTTCTAGTCTTCCCTGTTTTGCTTGGAATTCTATTGCTGAGATTCCTTCTCTTACATATAATGCCACCTCTCCCCCCTTTTTTCAAATATGGTCCTTCCTAAAAAGTGTGTAATCTGGTATAGCAACATCCCAGGTATGGTTCTCCATAAACTGGGTTTCCGTGACTGCTACCCAGTTTAATTTGGCTTCTGTCATTAAAGCAGAGAGGTCAGAGATTTTATTTGACAGACTACATGCACTGACAAACATAGCCCTCCATCCCTGTTTCGATCAGTGTGGTGAGGTAGTAGAATCGGTATGCTATATATCAATATTGCTTCTCTTGTGCCTATTATACTTATCCCTTTGTCTGTTATGTCTTGATAACTACTGGTTCTGAGATCACTAAAAGAGCCCTTTTCCAAACTAGCTGTTGGTGGGGGAGGGGCTCCTGACATCCTTCTTGCCGCGAGGTGTCCTTGCTGCTCCTCCCCACTCACTGATTTAAATGAAACAGCACAATGCATGCTCATAATGTGGTCATTTTTGGAAATTTTTTCACGATATTTTCAACATGGGCTTTTTGGGACCTCCCCTCATGAACAGTGGCACTGTGACTTTGTTAATCCATCTCTAAAGTTGATTTTGCACAGTGACTGCACCATTCTGTGCCACAGGTGTGAAAATACATTTTGGGCAGGATGTGAAAAATGACAGCTTTACTGTTCATAAGGAGGTGTGACAAAATGACAATGTGAAAATCTGGAGTACAAATATTAAAAATTGGTGAAGTTATGAGTGTGCATAGAAACTTTACAATGCACAATCATAATGCAGTCATTTTTTGGACTTTTTACACCAAATTTTGAACATGGGCTTTTTGGGTCCCCTCATAATGAACAGTGCTACTGTCATTTCATTAATTGGTCCCAAAAGCTGATTCTGCACAATGACCACAAAATCACCTTTCAGGACTGAGTAATGAAATGACAGTGACTGTGTTCATGAGGTGTGGTTAGAAGAATCCCATGTTGAAAATTTGGGGCCAAAATTCAAAAAATTGGCTGAGATATCAACATAAGTTGAACAGCCCCACTCATTGACTCCCATTATACAGCTTACCTTAATTCCTTAGATCACAGTTTGGCTTTGAAGAGTGCAGACATGTCCCTGGTCCTGAGAAGATCACTGCTCCTGACCTCTGGAGGTAAGTATGGGTGGGGGGGTGTGAGGAGGTGGGTGCTAAGTGGGAAGGTGAGGATGGGGGAGGGAGACTTGGGAGACAACGAGGGACTGTTTTCTTCTTTACTGGAAAAAATATATTGTGGGATGACTTTCTTTATTTCACAGGTACATAAAAAAATGAATGTATTTTGGCACACTAGGGTAGGCTCCCAGTGTGCCACATGACTTTTTAAGGGGGATACATGCTGCTAACTGGGGGATTGGGTACCCCATTGGCAAAGAAAGTGGGCTTGGAAAGTAGCGCGCATCTGACACTGGGAGTGGGCATCTCGGTGTCAAAGAGATAAAAACATTGAAAGCAATCTGGGCACACTGGGGTGGGCTCCCAGTGTGCCACATAAGTGTGTGGGATGGGGGGAGGCATACCGACACAGGGATTGGGCACACAATTGTGGGTGACTGTGATACAAGTTCGATGCAGGATCTTGCATTGAAAATTTCAATGCAGAATCTTGCATCGAAGCTGAAAAACTTCAAAGGACAGGTTTTCTTTTTACTGCCCTAGATAAACACTGTCAGCTGTGTTTACCTAATCAGGGGCTGAGGAACACACTGGGGCATCAGATTTTCAATCTGACCCCCAGAAATGCATTTTCTGGTTCTAGTGTCTGAAATTGTGGAAGAAGTAGGTGTGAGACTTTCGACAAAGTGTGACACTTTTGCAAAATTGCCATATCCTTTCTGCCACAATTTCTGACACTATGGGGTCTCAATCATGAAAATGGCATTTCTGGGGTCAGATTGAAAATCTGATACCTCTGGTGTGTTCCTCATCCCCCAATTAGATAAACACAACTGACAGTGTTTACCTAGGAGCAGTAATTATTGAATTTCAGCCATTTTTGTGTGCTGCTAACTGAAAACAAGATGGTTGCAGCTCCAAAACAAAGTGACATAGCTCAAAAGCTTTTAAAAGCAAAATTGCTTTTGAAAAATCTTTTAAAAGCTTTTGAGCTGGACATATATTATTTCCCACTAAGCTATAATGAAAAACTTTGAAGTTTAATAACTTTTGAAAAAATAAATATTTCTTCATCCAATCTTCAGAAGGCACTTCCTTGACCCAGACCCCATATAACCAGAAAATGTCAGACTAGTTGGCCAAACCATTCAGGCTGTAGAGAAGAGCAAAAATTCAAAACAGTTGAGGAATTTTCACACTTTTCCATGCTCCACAGCTCTGCACACTGAAAATCTGACAAGAACAAAAATGTTGAAATCCAGAGATCAATGGTATCACACTACACATGCAAAATTTCAGGCAGGTCAGACAAATGGTTGCAAAGTATTTAAATTCCAAACTTTCGGTTTAACATAGAAGTGGCTACACAACTTAATTATACTGGCCCTCCTGACTAGTAATACATATATATATATGCTGTATATATGGAGAGAGAGAGAGAGAGAGAGAGAGATACTGTATATATATATATATATATATATATATATATATATATATATATATATATATATATATATATATAGAGAGAGAGAGAGAGAGATACATATACATTGCAAAAATCTCCATTAATGCAACAGATAGTGTTGTTCCATAGAAACAAAAGTGAGAAAATTTGGCAGTAGAGTTTTCAACCCTAACTCCACCTCCCAATCCCACACACATACACCCACACACAGACACATATGCAAAAGACACATACAAGCATGGCACTGTACAATGCAACACAACCAGTCATTAATGCACCATAAGGTAACTGAAAGAACATACAACTCTGTAACGTACCACAAGAGGCATCCATCATCATGTTTCAGCAACTATATAACTTTTGCTGTCATCCCACTGTCTTTGGGGGGTACAGCCCCATGGTCTCCTGCTATATAAGATGGCCACTGCATATACTCTGTACTTCTATACACAATGTGGTGAACACATGTACATCAAGCATTGTCATTAATTTGTGTATGTGACTTACATACAAACATACAAATAAGCCAGCAGAAGAAGGCCATTTGGTCTATAAAGTCTACACATAATGCTGGACACACAGCTTGAGCTAATGTCCCTGCCCTCCTCCCCACTCCTCCCATCCTCCCTACCCATGAGCCTTACTTTCCCCCAATGCCTATCCTAGCATCTCTTAAATCTGCAACCTGTCTTGACTTAAATGACCTCTTCTGGTAGTGCACTCCAAGTCTGCACCACCCTCTCAGTGAAGAAGTGCTTTTTGACCTCCTTCCTAAACCTCCCACCCTCAACACTTGGCATGATACCTTACTCTTGTACTCCCCAAACACAATAAATTTAGCCTTACCTTATTGCTAGATCTGCACTATCAGCACATGACCATGTAGCATATATGGACTAAATGATAGCAATCAAAAATAACATCAGCGTTAAAGCATCTATCAAATATGCTGATTGGTAGATTCAGTAACAGTACATAGTGGCAGTTGTGCTGTTTGAATACTGTACTAAGACTAATAATCACATTCAGTGTGTGAGGGAATCTGAATAAGTCTGCTATAACATTTTGTCAGTACACTGGCATGACATAGATAGGAGCAGTTTATAAGGCTCTGATGTCATGACAGTGGGATGACATGGTTCTAGATATTTTACTTTGACTGGATAATGAAACCTTCTCATGAATAATACAGATACATATAAACAGTGCATTCTGTACATTATGTAAAATTATCTCATTGTATGGAACAGACTGCATAGCACAAAGCACAGTGCACTCTCAGTCTCACATTGCCATAGCACAACAGACTGTATATCTAATGTTGTACACAATATTTCTACATCTACACAAAGCAACAGTTTCCATCAATGATAATTGAAGCATAAAGTAATAGTTACTTAAGCAATGTGTTTACATGCATCTAGTGGAAGAGTGTACATACCCAACTGTTGGAGTACCTAACACTTCACATCTGTTTCTATATCTCTATCCACACAGAATATGAATGTCTATATATGACACTCACACTGTACATTCATTTACACCCTGTGTTCCTATCTCTATAAACTATCATCTCTATATATCTGCATAGAATATGGTGCAGCGTGACACTTCTGCTGCAATTTATTAAGTAATGCACAGCTATACAGAAATAGTTAGATATAGGCATAGCTATTCAAGAGGTAAGCAGTTTTTCAAGAAAATAGTTTACAAAGATTTAGGAGCACCTTACCAATTTTTTTCCAGACTATGTGGGTGTACCTCTGCAAGACAATGGGATGGCAGCAGAAGTTATACAGTTGCTGAAACATGATGATGGATGCCTCTTTTGGTATGCTTACAGAGTTGTATGTTCTTTCTGTTACCTTATGGTGTGATTCTAATTGGATGTGTTGCCTTGTACCATATGATTGCATGTGTCTTGTATGTGTGTCTGTCTTTTTGTGGGTGTGCATGTGGGGGGTGGGGCAGAGTTAGGGTTGAAAACCTTAACACCAAATTTCCTCGCTTTTGTCGCTGTGGAACAACCCTAATTGTTGCATTAATGGAGTATTGTGCAATGAATTCCCTTACTTTTTGAGAAAGACAAACAAAATCGTTAACCTTTTTTTGTTTGTTGTGTTTACAAGCAATGTGAAGAGTTTCATTACAAAAAATAGCATCTGGTAAATAGTTATAGAGAATACTGGATGGGCAGCTACACTCAACCTATGTGTTCTACATAGATGGATTCTGATTCCTCTGACCTCAGGAGCAAAGCTCAAGAGGTTCATGGTAATCAGAACCCAGAGATGGCAAAACACACTAGTTGTGCATACAGATGCTTATCCTGTATTTTTAATAGTGTATAGTACGTGTGAAATATGTCTCTTACCTGTTTTGTTTTCAAATGAAACCAACTCATGAAGCCTCTAGAGGTTCTAGAATGCTATTCTGCTACAGAAGGGTAGAATGACATTCCATGACCTTGCAACTGTAGTACAACACCATTTTGAAAGGGATGGAATTCTATACAGAACAACACTCCACTATACACTATTGACTTTTCTTTTTTTTATATGATTATGACATGTCACAGCTGACTGACACTTGACTTTATCCCCCCACCCCACCCTGCAACCCACTGCAATACCACTTTTTAGAAACATAACACATGTACCAGTCATCTGAACAGGCAACTACTCCATTGGCAGGGGTCCTGCAACAAGTACAGCATCCCCTCACCACGCAACCCACTGCAATTATTCTCTTTAGAAACATAACATGTGAAGCACTGTTCTGAACAGACACTTATTTACCTCTATTTGCTGAACTGATGGAATCACATTCCCATGACCTTCATAATCTGTCACAAATCCAAATTTGAATGCATACATCTGTACATACACTATACATAAGATGAATGCATTACCTACATGTTACATAGTGTGCATAATTTCATGAGGAAATAATAGACAAGACATAGAAGATAAGGTTTGAAACATTTATTTAAGAAATGGCAATTTTAGGTGTGGCCAAATTGGGTGGTTGTTCCTGGGATGGGTGAAAAACCAGTCCTGTTGCACATGGCATCAAAATTTGATGTGGATGTGGTCTTTGTTGTTTGTTAACACTTGACACACGTCACATGACTTCCTTCAAAAACTATATATGATTTTTTCTTGTTTTAAAGAAAGACAAATAAACAAGAATATTAGTGGTATCATCAAATTAGTATATTGGCTGCGACGTCAAGCAAGTTATGCATAAAGGTTAAACTACAGCCCAACATTTTGTTTAGTGTCTGAAAAAACTTAAGAAAATATAAGTTTGACTACTCCATTTAACTATATTGAAGCCTAAGTATACCTCTGAAGGTTACACAACTAGTGAAGCTCAGTTTTGACTTTACATAAAATACATTGTGTTAATATTAAGTTGATTTAAATGTTGAACAACACTACACATATATATCTAATTTTATATAGTAATACTTATATATATCATTTATTCCTATAGTTTTGTTGTTAAAGAACTATGCTCAGTAGTAGTAAGACATCAACTTTTGCTTATGTTAATTTTGTAGTAAGAAAAACATTTATAGCTTTCACAGAAAATAATAGTTATCTATCTTTTATGTATTACTTTTTAAAGGAATTGCTGTACTATTACAATTTTGTAACATAAGAACTTTTAAGTATTTAACATAATTTATGTTATTAAAATGTTACATCTAGAGTTTATTTTAAGAAGGACAGGAGTTTGAAATCACACCTGAGCATGAACTGTGCTATCATGCACATTTATCAATAAGCACATTCTAAACATCAATACATGTACTACAAAGACAGCACTACTATGCAGTACATTTGTATGGACAAATAAACATGTGATCATCTATTTTTTCTGAGGAATACTAAGCACATAAATGCTTAGTGTATGTACAGTCTTATAGCACTCTGTACTCATGAGAAAATACTGTACTGTCACTGTATCAGACACTACATGAGACACATGTTGCAAATAAGCAACTTATTATTACTTTAAAAAATGTAGTCAATGTAAATAAGTAACAGTGAACATAATATATATGAAACATGGCTGTTGTTTCAAAATCCCATGCTGCATATTTTTTTTTTAATTATCTGAACTGGAAAAGTCCTCATCCGACCCCTCAATAAAGGTGATCCTTTAAAAGGCAGGAACATACTGATAGTTTGCATTGTGGCATAGAAGCGTACAACCATTACTTTGTAAAACTCTAAAAGTATTAATTGTACAAGTCTACACAAAGATACCTTTATACATCCATATACAGCAATTAATATACATTTCTGTACATGCATATACATACATATTAGCAGCAGTAATATGCTGGACAACATAAAAGTAATCCAATGACATTAAATGCATGGATAGTGACATAGCACAACACTATCGGGAAAGCATGCACAACAACAACAATTTTTATTGTCTTATTTTTTCAAATAAACAAAAGAGCAATGAAAGCAGTATCAGTATGACACTATTCAGCTCAATTTCAGCAGTATATACACATACACAACACTGAATCATATTTTGGTGGTTTGTGCAGTCATGTCAAGTGAATCAATTATATTTTTATTAGAGAAACATATCACGCAGCCATATGTGTTGTTACAGTTCCATTGTAGTATAAACCCATAACATTATTAAAGACAAAGTCATAAAGTAATTAACAATGATATAACTATATGTGACAAGACATAACTTTCTTCCTGACATGTAGGTGATATCCAGCACCCTCAAGTCTGCTTGGATTGTGTGACTGTCAGTCTTGTAAGTCAAACCATCAAGGTCAATCATGTAGAGTATAACAGAGAAGACATAAAGGCTTAATCTGCTACCAAGTCTCAAAAGTCATTTTTATGAGCACACATCCTTTGTCATATCACTGAATAACAGCTGAGATATGCAAACAGAGTTCCAGTGTTCATTACTCAATTGAATGTAAGAGCACACTCAAGTCAACTTCTTAAATATGATATTGCAATGCAAAGTCGTATCACATGGTGTCACAATAATACGAAAAGAATACTACATACTAAATGAGTAGTAGTAATCTTGTTTGTATTAGCATAAGCAAGAAGCAGTCACAAAAATCAAGTTTGGAACACACATAAATGTTAAGGAGCAGCAACTTAGTCAACAAATAGCTGACACCAAAACTGCCTGAGTCTCCAAATGAAACCTGACACAAATCTACCCTTGCAGGAAAAAAGTCTTTATCCTTGCAAATTAACATATTCCCTTGTGCACTGAACAAATGAACAATATCCCACTCCACAAAGCAAGAACCATGACAATCCATGCAATCGTGTGTTAACAGTGTGACAAAACAAGGGCTTTGTGAGTGCACCTTGTTCACTGTGATATGGTCAATATATTGACATGCTTTCATTGCCTTACCTGTTGCAATTTAAACAAGTAAAACAACCAAATTAACTGAGATCATCCATGTTAGTTAATCAATCAGTGTGACTTATAAAAACCATAGCCATAAAGACAAGAAATAAACATGCCAAAATATATGTATGTCACTAGTGAATAGGACACTCTCACTCTGCTTTTGTCTTGTCACATCACAAAACAGTGGTGCATGTCCCAGAACTCTTTATGTGACAGGAGTGCACTTCTTTTTGTAATCAAGAAGGGAAAAGGCAAATATACAAGTATGAACACTATTTTCTCCAATGATGGAATCCTCCCACATTTCACATAGAGACTCAAAGGTCTGGCAGTCATC
The DNA here is from genome assembly GCA_016271365.2 of Neoceratodus forsteri. NCBI lineage: Eukaryota > Metazoa > Chordata > Ceratodontiformes > Ceratodontidae > Neoceratodus > Neoceratodus forsteri. Next base: position 1,538,141,030 of record CM057450.1, read on the forward strand.
AATTAACTTTTCAGTGGCAGTCACAAGGCAGTTGCTTTAGAAAAAAAAGTTAGAATTAACCAGCACCTTTCAAATACATGTACAAAGATATTACTTACTGGCTATCAAATGAGTACTGCCCAGCACCCTCAAGTCTACTTTGACTGTACTCATGGCAGTCATATTAGTAAGCACATCAAAGTCACATTTGTAGGATATAACAGTAAAACGCATAACAGCTTTTATTGTTACCAATTAGCAAAATTAGTTTGCTATGTAGACAAAATGAGTGTGAAATCTGTATGAACAACAGACCATTTAAACAACTCAAATCAATGTAGCTACTGTATTTGTGTGGTGATATCATAGCACCACAACTAATCATAGCAAATGTGATATACTTCATACAACTGGAACAGAGCCTATAAAAGGTTCACAGTAGTAGTTGCAGGCAATAACAGACTGTGTTGTAAAAAAACACATAGTGGTGTCATTACAGTTAAAAAATTACCATAAGAGCACTACTATATATATTTTTCATTGAGAAAGAGATTTGAATACATATTATTTATACCACAGTGTATCACATTGTAGTATTCAACAGGTTCGGCCTTTCAAAATTACTCCTCATTACGCTGAGCAGTATTTGTGTTGCAGAGAATGATTACGTATGCATCTTTTAGATTTTTCAGTAATCGTTATCTCATGGTACACACTGCATCATTACACTCTACCATCTACTTCTAAATCTACACCAGGTGACATAATGTCCTGAGTGAATAGAAGGTCCATGATGGAAAATGATAGCGTGTGTGTCAAACTGAGTGCCTGAGAACATAATTCTTTCAGCAATGAAATCAGTGATCGGTGTCATGACTTTCATGCCTTGAGAGTTGAAACGTTGCACTATAATCATAATATATGAAGCGAAGTAAGTCACTCTCAGAGAACAGACAGTGCTTTGCCCACATCTGTGACAAAACCAACCAGAGGCAGCATTCCTAAACAATCTAAGGAACTTAACAGATGTTTCTTCATGAACATAGACAGATAGCCATAGCATGTTATTAGTTGCCTGAGAGTCAATGTGCCCACATGATGAGCATGTGTACTTGCACACATAATCAACAGTAAAGTGCTCTCTAAGCTGAATGTCATTGTCTGCCAAGCTATTCATAACATCCATCATAAACTCAGTCACATCCTGTTGGGCATTATCAGCAAACATCCATAGCCCAGCATAGTCGAACAGAGTAAGTCATGAGAGACAAACTCTGCAAGCTAGGTGCTTCCACAATGCATCAGAAAGAGCTGCAGACTTTACAGTACTCAATACATGAATGAACTCTGGATATGCAGAAGTGCTTGCATTCTAGCATTGGCATAACAGTTCACTCCAGTGCTAATAGAAATATAGAAACATAGACTTTGATGGCAGATAAGGACCGCTTGGCCCACCTAGCCTGCCCCTTTCCTACCTACAGGATAGGCCGTAGATCCTAGTTAACCAACAGCCTATTTCTTCCTACCCCCACAAGAATTGCCTTATGTCTATCCCATGCATTCTGGAATTCTCCCACAGTTTTAGACCCTACAACCTCGTCAGGAAGGCTATTCCATGCATCCACTACCCTCTCTGTGAAAAGATATTCCTCACATTGCCCCAGAACCACCCCCAATCTTTAAATTGTGTCCCTTGTTCTTGCACGTCTCTTTTTCTGAAAGATGCTACCCTCTTGGACTTTGTTGATTCCACTGAGGTACTTAAAGTTTCTATCATGTCCCCCTCTCCCTTCTTTCCTCAAGGGTATACATATTAAGCTCCTTTAGTCTCTCCTCGTATGGCTTCTCTTGCAGACCCTGCACCATTTTAGTTGCCTTCCTCTGGACTGCCTCCATCCTGTCTATGTCCTTGCAGAGGTGGGGTCTCCACAACTGGATGCAGTACTCCAGATGGGGTCTCACCAACTGTCTGTAGAAAGGGATAACAACTTCCTGTTTTCTGCTGGTGATGCCTCTCCCTATGCATCCCAGTATACCCCCAGACCTCCCTACTGCCTTCTCACATTGCTTGCTAACCTTAAGGTCATCTGATATGATTACCCCCAGGTCCCTTTCCTTTTTTGTTGTTGTTACTATCTCCCACCCATTGTGTAATCTTCCCCTTGGTTCTTGTTTCCCAGGTGCATTATTTTGCACTTCTTTGCATTGAATCCTAGCTGCCATACTTCTGACCATTCCTCCAACCTTGTCAAGTACCTTCTCATCCTTTCCACGCCTCCTTGTGTATCAACCCTGTTGCAGATCTTTGTGTCATCTGCAAAGAGGCATACTTTTCCTTCCAGTCCCTCTGCAATGTCACTTATAAAGACATTAAAAAGGACTGGACCCTGTACTGAACCCTGTGGTACCCCACTAGTAACCCTCTTTCTTCAGAGTGGACTCCATTTACAATTAC